>CM046432.1:59575129-60265730 GCA_025506505.1 Flaveria sonorensis
TGATAGAGGTAGATCTATTACAGGGTATGGCATTTCAAGTGCTGGGTAATTGCGTTAGTTGGAAAGTGTCTACCAAAGAGGCTGAGTATTAAACTGTGACTGAGGCAGTCAAGGAAGCTATGTGGCTGCATCATTTTGTTCTGAATTGGGGAATTGATTTTGCAGACTTAGTGGTGTACTGTGATAACCAGGGTGCAGACCAGTTGTCAAAGAATTGCATGTGTCATGAGAGAACAAAGCACATCAATGTGAAGTTCCACTTCTAAGGGATGTGGTGAATAATGGGAAGGTGAAAGCGGGAGAGTGTTGTCTACTTTGGAGAATCCAGCGGATGTGTGTTTACTAAATCTCTATCTGTGTTAAGTTCAAACTTTGCTTGGATGCATTGAGAGTTGATTAAAATCTTGTTTTGATTTTAAGGGGGAGTTCTAAGATATTAAAGTCAAAACAAGTGTTTCTTCCGAAGTTAATTATCTTCAAAAGCTTAACATATATCTTCCGAAGCTTGGGGTGAAATCTTCTGAAGGTTATGTTTGCTTGGAAGTGCTCTGAAGCTTAATCTGATTTCTTCCGAAGCTTAGTCAGAATCTTCCGAATGTTATTTTGCTTCGAAGTTTTGGTAGTTTTAGAAGTGTCAGAGTTTGCTTCGGAAGTTTTTCCAAAGGGTACTTCCTTCTTCGGAAGTATTAATATCGGGTCCTAATTGTAAATTCTCAATTAGTTGTTGAGTGTGTAATTTGACCGTTATGGTTAGTTGGTCAATTAGTACTATAAATAAGGATCCTGTGTAATAAGTGAAGTATCTACACAAAATCACAATCACTTGTAATCATTTTGAATAAAGTTCTTTCTTGTATTCTTTAAGTTCGCCTTCTTCGTTTCTTGTTGTTGAATTAGGTCTTCTTGTACTCAATTGGTATAAACACTTTCCATTGAGCATTAGTTCTTGTATTTTTCAATCTTTTAATTAAATATTAGATTCTTTAGGTGTTAGATGTCAACAGAATTTTTTTTCTAAATTCAATTTATTCTTTATGTGTCACAGTGAGCGGATCAAACACCTACGAGAAAACGTGAAACCTTTCTATAGATTAGATATAAGACAATATGTAACAGTTATGAGACTTTAAAACATGATTTATGAATTTACTTGACATGCTTGTGTTTGATAAGTGTCATTTCAAGTTTTTAATCACTTAAATTACACAACCAAAACCTGCTGTTTTGAACCGAAAGTGACAAGACAAAAATATAGCATTAAAAAATAAAACATAAAGCCAATATTAGTTTTTGACAACCACAAGGATCTTATTGGTCCTGCATGTCTGCATATAATATCTATATCATAATTGACTATTGGTATGTCTGTATGTGTGTGTGGTTAATTTGCAGGTTTCAAATTGGTTCATAAATGCAAGGGTCCGGTTGTGGAAACCATGGTTGAAAACATGTACCAACAAGAAAGCAAAGAAGAAGGTGACCACCACCATATTGAAGAACCTGTGAAACAAGAAAACAAATCAGAAACCAACATTAATTACCATAATCAACACAAAAATGGTCCTCCATCTGCATTACCATCTTCTTCTGCACCTGCACAAACCCCAATGCCACCTCTACCACCACCAGCTACCACCACAGCAACACCTGCAACAAGCACCACCACCTCCCCCGCCGGAGAAACATCCACAATGCCACCATCGTTTCCGGTGAAACACGATGGGGCCGACAGCTGCCGACGTGGCGGAATGGGGCCTAGTGATGATGCTGCTGACATGGGTTCAACATTGATAAGATTTGGTACCACTGCTGGTGATGTTTCTCTCACTTTAGGGCTACGTCATGCCGGAAACCTACAGGAGAAGGCTTCATTTACAGTTGGAGACTTTGGGAGCTGTTAATTAAATTATGGTTCTGTGTTTATAGGTCTCTAGAAAATTTAAATAATTTCTTAGGCTGTTTTTATAAGGATCGAGAAAGCTTAATTAAAGTTCCTATATTTTTCATTATTTATATGTTATGTCTATATTTTTATGTAAAATTAAAGGCTGAAATTTTACACCATGATATAAATAAAAAGCGTAGTGGTGTACTGTTAACACTATTTGGTTCTAGTTCAATTGTATAGTAAGTAACATATATATATTTTTGATGTTAGGCCATGCGGTACACATTAACGTTTAGGGCGTTAATGTTAAGTTGGTTCTTTAATGGACAATAAAGGTTAAACCACTTGCGGAGGCCATTGCACTACAAGAAAACAAGTTTTAGTGATTAATGTTTTTGCGACGAAATATTCGTCTCTAGAGGTCTATTATAGCGAAAGAAATTGGGAAATTTGGTTCCTATTGCATTTTCTGAAGTTCTTTGATTTTAGACTCTATAGAGACTAAAAATCATCGCTATATATTTTCGCACATTAGAGGGAAAAATTGTCGCATTAGGGAAAACGTATCGCGATAAAATTTTGTCTCTATAAGTAAAAGTAAATTTTTTTCTATTTTATATTAACTTGATGGTTAGATAAACAAGAAATGGCGACGAACTTCTTGAGACTAAATTTCGTCGCAATAAGTTATGGCGACGAACTTTAGTAGCAATAGATAAAAGCAATTTCATCGCTAAAAGGCTTTATTCTTGTAGTGTTGGTTGGTCTCGAAAGGGTAAGTCTATTCACAGAGGGTTACATAATCCTAAGTGTAGCTACCTACGAGGGAAAAGTTGGGTTACCATCTAGGAAGTTAGGTCGCTTACAGAGAGAACTCAGTAAAATATTTTTTTAAAAATCAAAATGCGATCGTGCTTTGAAGGATACGTGTTATTATAATCGGGCTCATCTATTCATGTTCCAACCGGGACCATACCATCAACCCTCTCAAAAGAAAACCTATTGCTAGAAAAACCCTGTGGCTCAACTCAGTGAAATATTCAAAGTACAGAAAATATAGAGGCATTGAGGATACTTGCGAAGGCATTGGGGGTCATTCATGTCTTAAAAAAATTGGTTATTAATTAGTTGCGATGACAAGATACTTGCGGGTAGGGCTGCAAACGAACTGAACGTTCAGCGAACTGTTCGGCGGAAAGTTCGTTTATGTTCGTTCGTTTAGTAAATGAACGAACACGAACAAGAAAATTTCGTTCGTTTAGTTAAACGAACGAACACGAACACAAGCCATGTTCGTTCGTTTATGTTCGTGAACGTTCGATAATGTGTTCGTTTATGTTCATTAATGTCCGTTCGTGAACGTTCGATAATGTGTTCGTTTATGTTCGTTAATATGTTTGATTATGTTTTAATTTTTGTGTTAGTTATTTTTATGACAAGTATGTCAAGTGTTTTTGGTTATTTATGTTACATGTTTATCTATTTTTTGTAAATTTTGTGATTAAAATGTTGATTTTATTTCTAAAATAAATATGTGATCATTTGTATTCGTTTGTGTTCATGGACTTCTTTGTGTTCGTCATGTTCATGAACATTTGTTTGTTTTCGTTGTGTTCGTTTACGTTCTGTAGGTGTTCGTGAACAGTTCATGAACATGTTCATTTCCTTAATGAACGAACACGAACAAGAAAACCCGTTCGGTAAGTGTTCATGAACAGATCGTGAACATGTTTATTTCTTAATGAACGAACACGAACAAGACATTGTTCGTGTTCGTTTGGTTCGTTTGCAGCCCTACTTGCGGGGGTAGGGACTCACTTGCAGAGCCCATCATTACTTGCGGAGGTGTCGCGTGCCTCCATTTACGGAGGGTTGCAATAACTTGTAAAGGTTGAAAACCTTATTTTCTATGACCATTTCAGCCTATATGATTCTTTTCGTCATTATATCTTTACTTGGTTCATTGTGCTATTTCATTCATTTTTTTATTTTATTAATATTATTATATTTTTTAAAATGATAAATTCTAAAAATACTATAATAATAAAATAATATTGTTATGTACTTCTAGTATGTAAACACAATAATTAAATAATAACTAATTAATCTAATGCATTAAAACAATGACAAAATAACACAAAATGATATAAAATGTAAAACATAATTATAAAAATATCATTATATTTTTTCAGCTCGTCATTCTGTTTTCCAGAACACTATAAGTTTTGAAAAATAAATTGATGTAATAATATCGTTGCCTATTTTAATTGTAAAACATAATCATAAAATAACAACAAATTTATGTAATATATAAAAAAATCAAAAAAATAATACGAAATGATCCAAAACCTGAATATAATAATGAATAGATATAAGAAATGATGAAATATTTGACACACACATAGTTGACACAATTACTTGATATCACAATGATCTGAATTATTTGATACAATAATTAAAATATCATACTTTATAATATAATAGAACAACACATATCAAACATACAATCTTTTTTATTATTTTAAATATTTTTACAATAACCCTATCCTATAAATATAAACTACATGGTAAGACATGTATTTACACATAAACAACTTATGTAGTTATGTGTTGGTAAACGCTTAAAATTTGAAAGCATATGAACATATACATAAAATGCATGCATAAAATATTTAAACAATACGTACGCTTGATAGAATATTTGAACGATATAGGTTTGTTCATTTATTTATCATGTAAATTAGTATTTTGTGATTGCTCAATTTTGGGTTATATTGAAATGTACATAGCAACGACATATTATCAAAATCTAAAAAGAACATTATATATGATTATATATGTTATTGTGAAAGAAATAGAAAATATATTATATTCGACACGAGTTGATTTTAAATAAAATTTATATCAAAACGTAGATAAAATAAATATATAACAATGGTTACATATATGCATGTGTATATGTGTGTGTATATATATATATATATATATATATATATATATTATATATATATATATATATATATATATATATGAATGGATTTATACGAGAACCATTAATAATTATAATTCTATCAGATATATTATAAAATATTTTAGATTTTAAATTAATGATCTTAATGATACAGAGGCAATAAGGTCATTTTCTTTTTGTACTTTTTCTGAATCAGATCAGTACTTTGCATCTACTTTTCTTTTTATGTTGATAAAAACCAACAATATCAAAGACATCCAATCTATCCAACCTTCATCGTCTCCATAAAAAATTTTTTATCTGTTCTTGAATCGCACCACAACCACATCATCCGGATCGAACCCAGTATGTTGCCAAACATTCATACCCCATTGACTTTATTGTCATCAACAATGTCCTCGACCCGTCTAAGGAGCCATCACTGGTGTAACAAGGATGTTGCTTTCAAAAGTGTCTGCTCCTTTTTCCATTCAGTAATCATCGTCAGGCGGCTCTCTTGATCCGCGGGTGTATTTACTTTATCTTTTGATTTGAATTTAGGGTTTCAATCCATGTATTTGCTTTCCCTTGTTTGCTCAAACTAATCTCTCAATCTTCAAGAAGTATCAAAAAATATTATTTTCATAGTCTTCCCCATCGGCGGCCCAACTTCCCCCAACACCAACAATAATGGCAACAACGATGTTTATTGACCCAAAACCACAACCCTCTACCCCACCATGTAGTTGCCGCCTGAAAACTTTGACATTTTATTTTAGATCCGAAACCATCAATGAGTTTTGGGAGTGGATGGTGGTCTTTTAGGTGGTTGTGATTTGTTTTATCGTATTCTAGTGATTGCAAATGTGGGTGCGGTGGCGATGATGGGCGTTGTGTTTAGGTCTTGGCCGGAAGTTGGGGGCGTTTTTGTTGATGAAGATGAAATGGAGTAGGTGGGTCAATATGTTGACTTTTTTGAATTGAATGTTGATGGGGAGCATTGATTTATGTTTAAGATTTATTTGCTTTTTATCTTTTCTTTCTATCAATGTTTTCATATCGGAGCACTATGATTGTGGATCTAATTTGATTTTGATAAGTAACTGTTAGTGTTTTGACTCTAGTTAGCTCAAATTTTGAACTCTAATTAGTTATGTTGTCTTTCTTAGATAGATTATGTTTAATTTGCTAATCATCGAGTCAAATCAAGAAGGCAAATTGCATATTAGATGTAAAAATATTGTATTTTTAAAAAAATGGCTGCATTATTTATCATTTAATTAGGTCATATTTAGTTGATTTTTATATATGTTTATTCGATGTAATTCACCGTAAATAATCCCAAATATGTTGCAATTAAGTGTAAGCATTAAAATTTTACACTCAAATAAACATAATAAACTTTATTGTAACAAGCTATTGTGTTTATGATGTTTATAGATTTATGTGAATTTTATGTTTAGTTTTATTGTATTTTTGTAGATTTTAGGTTGTAATTTAATGGTGTGATTTTGGTGTATTTTTGTAGATTTGAGTGGTGTGCTTTTGATGTATTTTTGTAGATTTCAGGTTGTAATTTAATGTTTTAAAGTAGATATTTATATATTTCAACCTACAATGGTGCATTTTTTATACATTTATTTAGTTTTATTTGTTTAATGTATCTAGGTTTTTTCTTTTTGTTATTTTTAGATTTGGGTATATTGATGCATATTTTTATATTCTATGTTATACGGTTTATATTGACGTTACACCTTTTTACAATGGTATTACACTTATTTATATTAATGTAACATTAAGTTACATGTTTAGATTACAGTAGTGTACAATTGCAATATAATGTAATAACTTGTTACTTTAATATCACGAATTTGGTATGTTATATTGTAACACTAGTACTTTATGTTTTTGCAGTGGTGTAATTCTATTTTTGTTTGTTTTTTTGCAATGGTGTAATTTGCAGTGGGCTAATATCTTATATTTTGTTACTTTTTATATTTTTATGTTTGGTTAGTGCGTATAACTCCCTTGAACTTGAGTTGAAGGTGATTGCTAAAGTAGTTGAATATGTTGATTAACAGGTAACTTGTTAGGTGACACATGTAAAACATGAAACCAAATGTGAAAAGTGTGTTTGTTATAAAGTAATTTGATGTAATTACTATAAATAATTATAAATATGATGTAATTTACTGTAAGTATTAGATTTAACATTCAAATGAACTTGTTGTAAATTACTACAAATAATTACAATATAAGGTAATTATATGAATTTATTGTAACAAGTTTTTATGTTTATAGTTTTAGTGTTTATATACATATATATGTATATACATATATACATATATATGTATATACATATATACATATATATGTATATATATATATATATATACACACATATATATATATATACACACACACACACCACACACATATATATATATATATATATATATAATATATATATATATATATATATATATATATATATATCATAAGAAAACTACAAAAACCAAAAAGTTACATATACATAACTCAAATTCCGTCCCTTCATATTGGAAGAATATAAATTTAAAAAGTATATAATATGTAAAATTATTAAGTTGGAGTTTACTTAAATATACTTTAAATATAATAAATAAATTATTTATAGATTTTGTGATTATCTAGTGGTTTGTAGTTTTCCCGTACTTTGTGGCTTTTTAATAAACCATACCTTTCTTTGTTACTCAAAGTTTCTCTAGTTGATATGATGCCGTCTTGACCTAGTGGCATGTGTTGTTTAACATTACTAGAGGTGGCGGGTGCAAGTCTTGCAAAGTAAATAATACGTGGATTTAAGTGTATATTTACGGGGTTTATGCATACCACATTAAAAAATCTTAAGTTTCTTCATAAATTTTTAAGAAAAAATGATCGATTTTTCCTCGGCCTTCGAACTTTTGAAAATAATATAAACGTGATATTGTCATCTAGAGGGGAAAAAATTAATATATATTAAACTTTTTGATGATTTAAAGATCTTTGAAATCAATAACATACGTGTTCCATCAACGAAAGAAGTAGAGATATTAGACGTCAGTGGTCTATAGTATTGAAGCAAACTATAAATATATTATCTAAATAAGAATTCTAAAAAACTACATATATGATATTTCTTTTTAGTTTGAAGGTAAAAAATATCCAGGCTTTGGTAAAATTAAGTACTAATTGGTATAAGGCGTTAAATAGATTGCTTTTATTGGATGGTGTTACTAACAAAATAGAATCAAGCTAGGAATAAACTGAATAAACGGGAAACGTTGTCTAGTTGTTGGGCGATTAATTTGTATATAAAATTAATATTTAATTTATTATAGTTGGTGCATTGATTAATAATGTAATAAATAAAAGATTCATATTTTATGCTGTTACAAAGACTACAGCAAAATTCACGTAACTAGACAAGACTCATCGACTAGCAACATCAAGAACTAGGGACACACTACCAAAACTGTTAGGCTGTCTAAATCTAAACCATTAGTTGCATTTATCTTGAATGCATATGAAGTAATAAGCAACTTTCTGGTCCTGTCTTATATATGGTTTGTGTAGTTCATGTCATTCGAGCATACGAAATTTGGTATTTACGGTTTTTTAAGCTACCAATTTATAATTATAAGTCACTAATAAAGGTAATGGAAATTGTTGCCTTTTTCGTTATCATAATTAGTATTATCAGATTTTTAATTTTGAATAAGAAATAACTAACAATATATTTTCTATGAACGTCTATCTATCATACATTTGTAGTACTTGAAGTACTACTAATCCAAAAATCATCAAACACTATCTATGGAATTGAAGATCGTTTGTAAAAGTTTAAGCTTTCTGATAACGAGAGGGAACATGTAGGACACGAATTTCTCCACGAGCAAAATTTTCATGAACAAAGTGAATAATAAATTTAAAACGTTTCATGTGTTGATGTTGCACATGTTACCAGTAAGATATATGACACTCGCATTATCACAGTAAACTAATATTGCATGAGTGAGCGGATTATGAAGGTCCAACAAAAGATTCTAAAGCTAACAAATTGCAAAGACAACGTTAGCCATCTCGTAATATTATGCCTCAACATTCGAGATGACGAAATTGGTTAGCGTTTTGAAGACCATAAGAAAAAGTTAATATCCATACAAACGCAATACCTTGAAGTTGACCTCCTTGTGTTGGGCATCCTCTGCACCTGGTGTTAGTGTATGAGATGAGTAAGTTCGTACCTAATTTAGTGAGTGTTAAGCCATAAATATCGTACCTTTAATTTATGTTAATATTCGCTTTAGACATTCATATGAAAGGTTTTTTTTTTTTGTTTTGTTTTTTTTTTTTTTTGGGGCAAGGGGGGAGGGGGTGCATGGATGCAGACTTGCTAATCACGTAAGGTATATATGGACGGGTGAAAGCTAAGTATCTTAATGCTTCAGCTAGAAGACGATACTCAGTGTCATCATCTTGATATCGTACTTTCAATATATGTTTAGATTAGCTTTAAAACATTCATACACTACAAAATTTTCGACCATTAGCGGCGACAAGTGTCGCCGCTATTACTTGGGAGAATCGCCGCTAATACCTTTAGCGGTGACATGTCGCCGCTAATAAGCCGGTAATAATTTGTCGCCAATGACTAATAATTCGCCGCTAATAGGTCGCCGCTAATAATGTCCCCGCTAATAATCTTGCTGTCGTCGCTAATAATTCGTCGCTATTTGTTTATGTTTAAAAATTTCTGTTTGACTATTAGCGGCGACGACATGTCGCCGCTAATGGTCACTGTTTTTTTTAATATATTTTTTTATTTTTTTCAATTTCAGTTTTACTTCCAAATAAATCTAGATTTCCCAATAACATACAAATACATCTAGATTTTCCAATGTCGTACAATCATACATAAGTACAAACATAAGTAATTTAGTCATAAAACATAAACATAAGTAGGTTAACCGTAATATGCTATTCAAACGGGTTGATTTAACTACTTTAAAACAAACTTAACCCAGAGATACAATACGCTATTCATCCCCCTTGTCTGAATCATCTTCTTCGGCTCGATTTGGAGCCTTTTGCAAAGCAATTAACTGTGTAATTTATGACATAAGATCCGCATTTTAAAACAAACTTGAAATTTGATCCTGCAAAACAAAATATAAATTTATATTTTGGCAAAGTATATATTATAATGTAACACTTTCATCTTTTAGTATATTAAGTGTCAATTAATCATGTTAAATCAAACACACTTAATATACTTAGAAACATCCTAAAATTATATCGTTTAGACCCGTTTAATCTAAAATATAGATAATTTAAGTCTATTTTAGCTATAAAGAGTCATAATAATCTAAACCCACTATGATCCACTTAACACATCCAACTTTAAGTCATTTTGACCCATTTAAAATCAAATCATGTTGTTTTCACCCGTTTTGAACCGTTTAATCTAAAATTAGATAATTTAAGTTTATTTTAGCGATAAAGAGTCATAATAACCTAAACCCACTATGATGCACTTAACACATCCAACTTTAAGTCATTTTGACCCGTTTAAACTCAAATCATGTCGTTTTCACCCGTTTTGACCCGTTTAATCTAAAATATAGATAATTTAAGTCTATTTTAAAGATAAAGAGTCATAATGACCTAAACCCACTATGATGCACTTAACACATCCAACTTTAAGTCATTTTGACCTGTTTAAATTCAAATCATGTCGTTTTCACCCATTTTAACCCGTTTAATCTAAAATATAGATAATTTAAGTTTATTTTAGCGATAAAGAGTCATAATAACCGTTGATACTCAGGTGATCTACGGTTCGGATTAAGAAGCCAACTTTTATCGACAAACATGATTATGGAACTGCAATATAATTTAGAATTTAAGTAGATAAAAAACTATCCACGAAACATGAACAAAAAGTAGGCCACCGGATTAAGGATTCAAAAAGGTAGGTTGCTATACTCACTTTTTGAATACCTTATCTTATATATAAACATGCATTACATAATTGTTTATTTAAGAAAAATTTGCCAGTGTTTCTCTTAGCTCCCAAGTATATAATATAAAAATATACACTCGAGGAGCAAAGAAAAAATAACAACCAAATTTTTCTTAAACAAACAATTATGTAATACACATTCATATCCTAAATAAGATAAAATATTCAAAAAGTAGTCCCAAAACGGGGACAACCCGAAATTGATTACTAAATCAATTTCGAGCGAGTATTTCTAAGCTCGTGATGATTAGAATGAAGTAACAAAACCTAAAAGCTCATAATGCATAACAATAAGAAATTACTAAAAAATCAAATGAAATGTGATATTGTTTGAACAAATTAAAACATTATTATAATTGATTCAAATAATGTCACATTCCGTTTAATTTTGTAACTAATTTCTTATTGTTATTCATTATGGCTAAACAATAAAATAAATTTTAATTTATGACAATTTTATTCTATCAAATATGTTATCATATTTTAAATGAATAATATAACAAACACATAATGACATGCAAAACAATTAATCTAATACTTAATAAAATAGTCACACAATTAACTAGCATATTACTACAAAACCAAACTAACATCCAATAATACAACTAGTTCAAAAAATTCACATAATTTGAATATTATATAAAAGACTATAAAGGACTAAATTTAAAACTATCAACAATATGTTTTTCTTCACATAATTAACATGATAATTCATACAATTACTAGCATATTATCATATTTTATATAACTTATATAACAAACAACTCACAAAACTAGTATAAATTTTAAATAGCCTATCACAATACATAATAAAACTAAAAGAAAAAAATTAAAAAAATACCTCAATAGCAGTAGCGGCGACTCTCCGGTGACGGATCAAGCTAGTGAAACATCATACACATAGATCGGTAAGAATCATCAACAAAACATACATAATTACAGCCAATAATATATAATGATGGTTATTCGAATCTTACAAATGAATGATGAAGAAGAAAGTCTTCCAACGGAGGCGAAGTTCCGGTTGTAGAGAGGGTGGTGCGCCGGTGTGGAGGTGTTGTGCCGATGTGGAGAAGGTGCAGTGGGGGAGGTACAGTGGCTGTGGGGATGGTACGAATGTGGGGAGGGTGGCGGTGAGGAGGTGCGGCGTTGGCGGTAGTACTAGTGGCGATGAGGAGGCGCGAATTGTGGCCGAGGAGGGTGGCGAGGGCGATGGAAGGTGCGGTGGCGGTGGGGATGGTACGAAGGTGGGGAGGGTGGCTGTGGGAAGGTGTGCGATGGCGGTGACGGTAACGGTGGGGAGGCCGTTCGCGGTCGTGGTGGCTTTGTAGAGGTGCGGTCGCGGTGGTGTAGGTGGATTAGGGCGTGAATGTTTAGGGAAGAAGCACGAGGCCCGGGTAAATTTCTCGACCAATAGCGGCGACATGTCGCCGCTAATAGTGTCGCCGCTATTGGTGTTGTACGATCCAACCCCGCCGTTAGATCAGGAGACTGATCAACCCCCAGAACTAACTCGAAAGGCGTGGAACGGATCTGTGACAACTCACTCGAAACTCGCTCGATTACTTTGTGCCAATGTAGTAGACCAGTGATGGAACACATACCATGTAACGCAATTTTCGGGACGAAAATTCTTTCAACATGGGGATAATGTGACATCTGGTAATTTTCCGTTACCAAACTCTGTTAGTTCCGTTAGGTCTTGTATACACGTGTCGTGAGCACACACTAGTTGTCGTTGAACGTTGGTGACTTAATAATAATTAATAATGTTAAGCAAATATTCTATGTTGATTATTAGTTGTGATTAGGCGATTTAAATATTAATTGTAAATTTTATCGCGTAACGTGAAACGTGTGTATTTAATTCGTATATTGTGTGACTAGTAAAGATAATGCATATGATTATTATTGTTAGTTTATATGCTTATTATTTTAAGTTTAAACTTTTTAAAAATTAATTAAAAGCTTAGTTTTAATAAAATACAAAACAATAGGGGTTTAAGGGGTAATATTGCTAAATTAAATAAAAAACAAACTAACCCTAGCCCCATACCACCCATCGGCCGAGACCAACACACACACACCCACATTCATGCGATTTCAGCCAAGAACAAGCAAGAAACCCTCGATTTTGATCGATTACAAGCAATAGAACACGTTAGGAGCATCAATTGCAAGCCATTACACGATTAAAGGTTAGTTTTGTGGTTTTTTTTCATGCTTTTGATGTTTGGCCGAACCCTAGTCGACTTGATGTGCAAAATGTCGAATTCTTGGTTGTTTTTGATGTTATTATGTTAGTTAGATTGTATAGATGTTAGTTAACGTTGATTATGCAAGAAAGTTACGTTTTTGATGCGTTGTTCATAGGTTACTAATAATAGTAACTTTATTGCATGAATATGGTGATTTGATGATGAATTGGTGTTGTTAAAGTGTTATTCTTGTTATGGGGATGTTAGAATGATGATATTGATGCTAGAAACCTAATAATGCATGTTGTAGTTCATATGTTACCAAAAGTAGAAACTTTTGGTTTTGAAGATTGATGAATCATGATGAATGTGATGTGTAGAACATACCTAGATGATAATTTGAGTTAGAATTGGTATATTGTTAATGGAATCATGAATGTATTGGGTGTTAGATAGATTTTGGGATGCACTTTCCCAAAAGGGAATTTTATTTGCATAAAATCTTGAATATGATGATTTGAGCATGTTTAGGACATTAGGATCATGCTAGCACGTTCATGGATGATTTCTAAAGTGTTAGAATGTGTTGTTGGGTTGTATGACTGCTAAATTGGTTAGTTGACAGGTTTGGTCTGTTTGTGGGATTTCATGGTAATGGGTCATATGGGTTATGATAGGATTATTGTTTGGTTTGTAGTTGATCATGGTTGAATATCTTGGTTGATGTGAATTCTGTTGAATAATATGTTGATGGTCATCATACACGCGTGCGAATCTGAGGCCCCTACTTAGTAGGATTGGCAGGGTTTAGGGTGTGAAGTCGTGAGTGGCTTCACATGGCATGTTGTGCATGATTTGATTCCATGTGTGATGCATTAGTTATGGCATAGTTATGTTGAGCATGATGATTATTTGAGATTCGCATGACTTTTATGAAAATCTGGTTGTATGATGATCTAGGTAGTACATGTGGTTAATGAAGTGACATATGTGATCAGCTTGTATGTTAATCATGTATGATGAATTGGTATGTTTGTTTGAATGGAATTTCACCTATAATGTCACCAACGAGTCAAACGGGACAATGTGTCTTACTTTTTATAAAACCTTGAGTTGTTGGGTTATAGAGCACTTAGGGTTTCATTATGAATCTGTGTACACGTACTTATGTACTTGCGTGTTCTAGGTGACCTTTGAAGGTTGTCTGTCTCTCTTTCTCTTCGAGGTTAAGCTCTTAAGTCCTTCTTGTGCACACGAGGTGAGTTCATGCCCCACTCTTTTACATACTCTCTTTTGGGGAGATAGCATACTGGTTTTACAAATGCTTTATCATGATAAGTTGTGTATAGTATAATATAGTGTTGATTACCATGAAAGTCCTCACACTTTCGGATTGTTAATAATGATATTAGCAGGAAAACTTGGGTAGTACTACTGGGTCTGACGAGCCCCACCTGTGCGACTCGAGGTCAAACAGGTGCAATTTTGTCCTAACACAAACATCGTCACGACCTGGTAAGTCGTGACGGGAGGCAACAAACGTAACACAGTCAGCTTCAATCGTGAAATCACTATGATTATTACCGTTGAACATAGACTAGCTATCTATTTCAATACACTCTTATATTTTGCAACTATTACTGATTTATGATTAACGCAAACTCTTGAACTCACCAACCATTATGTTGACTCTTTTAGTATGCTATTCTCAGGTTGAGGTTACCATTGCCTAGGAGCACGTGCACGGGTCAGCATCATTGTAGTTGTCAGCATGATTGAAACTTTGTTTTGGTTTGGTTATTAAACATTTAAGTACTTGTTTGTATTACTTTGGGCGCGTGTGTTTGCGCATTTTACCTTATATTGCTTTACTTTGGTCTTTCTGGTTTATTAAACGCTTCCGCATATTTTAAAGTTAAACTCTGATTTTGAATGTTTGTTCATATAGAGTCGTTTTGAGTAACTAATGACTGAGATCCTGGTATGTCACACGCCTCGCGGTAAAACCCCGCACGTGGATTTTGAGGATGTGACAGGATCGATGATCAATAGCGGCGACACGTCGCCGCTAATAGTGTCGCAGCTATTGGTGCCACCGCTAAAAGCCTAAGTCGCCGCTAATAGTGTCGCCACTAATGGTGTCGCCGCTAATAGTGTCGCCACTAATGGTGTCGCCACTATTGAGAACAATTCTTGTAGTGATATGAGAGGTTCAAGGGGGGCCATGCATGCATGCAGACAAGTTGACCACTTAAATGATAAAAACTAATTTTTTTAATACTTCATCCAGGTGATGATAACGCCATAATCTAGTATAATACAGGTGTTACCACTTAACAAGGATATACGTAGCTCTTGTATGTTGCTCATATACGTTTACATTAGCTTATTATGTTCATACGTAGCTCTTGTATGTTCCTCTTCTTCTTGCTCACTCTTTTTGTCTTTAGTCTCATCAAAAATGTAAGAGTATGTAAATCTCTATTTACAAACCCATACACTTACATATACGAATCTCGTGTCTTTATGTACATGTAAATCCTTTGATTCACCATTGTCTTCTTTTAAATCTCATCTGCTTACATATATCTAACTTACATAACCCAACATCCATATATGTAACCTAACTTACATAATAAATCTTCCTCTTCTTCTAAGATACATATATGTAACCTCACTTAAATAACATATCTTCATCATCTTCCACCAAATTTGCAGGTTTGACTCTGATTTAAAAGTATTGTTTCTTGAATAATTGTTGTTCTTGAAAGATTTGCAGGTTTAATCGAACCATTGATGGTAGTGCTGGCGGTGTTCGAATGGGTTGGTGGTGCTCGATCAAACCATTGACGACATAAAAGGGGTATGCGATGGCGGTAATGGTGTGCGATGCTGGTGATAGTACCCAATGCTGGTGATGGTGTGTAATGTAGGGACGATGGTGCGACAATGACGAAGCGATACCTTTTTCCAACTAGTTGATCTCCATTTTCATTGCTATCAAAGTTACATATACGTATGTCATAAATGGGGTACATATGTGTATCCAACTGGAACCCTTTTCCATCAAGTTCATCGCCATTTTTATCTTGGTTACATATACGTAACCGAATTCATTATCATCATCATCTTCTTCATCTTGACATTCCTAGTTCTATCCACATGAAACCCTAGCCATCACCCCACTTTAGTGAATGTAGATATGTAACCCTTTTCCATATTTTTCTCCTTTTACCGATGATTCAGATCAAGAACATACCAAACATCACCATCACACCTACTCCGACACACAGCCATGGTTGTCAACATCACCATGGTCGATTTTGAAGAGAAATGGAGTTTGTTAGATGAAAATGCATTAACGAGTCTAGTGAAGATCCCAAATGAATAATATTTTATTCATGTAACGTGCGTCTGTAAAAGACCCATTTGATCTTTGATGAACGTGATTCGTTGTATGATGTTTGAATCAAAGAATGAGAAAAATAAAGAATATAGTGACATGATCTTGAAGAAGTTGATTTGGTATTTTTAGGTAGGTATAAAAGTCAATAACAATAGAGTGAAATTAGGAAATTTAAAAATATTAAAATTAAAAGTGTGTCAAAATTAAAATATTAAACTTTTAAAATGAAAAATAAAAAATTTAAAAGAAAATTTTTTGATTGGTTGGATGTGGTTTTTATGATTTTAATTATAATGGTGGTTTTCATTTGATCCCTCCTCATAACATATATATATTAGTTTTTTTTTTATTTTTTTCAGTAATTTTGGATATTTGTTTCACTATTCTAACTCGTACCTGATATTTCAAATATAAATTCTGATAGTGAAATCATCTACCCAAAAATTTCGGATATTCGAATTTGAACACCCTCTTTGCTCCGTTTGTTGTTTGTATCCACATGGGTAGATGCATATACACAGATTCATTTAAAAGTCCATGTAAAAAAGCATTCTTGATGTCTAATTGATGAACACACAAAGAATGCAACAAAGATATACTGAGGATTGTTCGAATAGTGGCCAATTTAAACCCTAGGCTGAAGGTATCACTATAATTGATTTGAACTTGCTAAGACCGACCATCACAAACCAACCGAGCTTTGAATCGCTCAATAGTGCATGTCACCGGAATTCTTTTTGTGTTTGAATTTCCTCGTGCTGAGAACTCTAGATGCTAACTCCTATCTATGATTATCAATAAGAGCCTAAAACTCATCGGACATGGCACATTTCCAATCTATGTTACTAAGAGCATACAACATCATAAGGTTATTTAAAGAGTAGAGAAATTATGGTAGTAAAGTGAAAATTTAGAATCTTTTTTGGTCACGAGATCCTAGACATGCCGCGAGGGGTCATTGTGCTTCCACGAATGTTGGAGGGGAAGAGATCTACGTAGTAGGTGGAGATGTAGGCTGGTTAGAAGTAGTTGGAATGAAAGACTCCAAGACGATGATGGGCCTGATGTGCTTTAGAGTGTGGGTCAGAGGGGGTAGTTGATGATGGGCTTGGTGAGGGGGTTTGATTGGAAGAGAGTAGAGGCATTAGAGGTACGTGATGGTAAGGAACAGGGGGGGGGGGGGTAGAAATTGATATCGAAGGCTACTAAATGGATGGATGAAGGTTAGAAGGGAGAAAGTGGTATGTAAAGGTATTAGGCTTTAGATGAGTGGAAAAGGCAAAGTTATTTCATCAATGACGTGACACAAGATAATTATTTGATGGATAGAAAGGTTATAACATTTGTACCCTCAATGGTTATAGGTACATTCAAGAAAGACACAGTGAGTAGAAAACTTGTCAATTTTATGAATAATTATGAAAAGAAAAAGATGGTAACAAAGACACACGAATACTCGAAGGTATGAGTAAGAAGGTGGGCGGTGATGGAGCATTGTGGTTGGAGTATAATCATTTATTTGTATGCTTGGGATTATTTTGTAAAGATAGGTAGCATCATGTTGTAGGCCGTGGTTCCAAATATTATTTGGAATTGAGGCATGTGCAAGAATGATACGAATAATATTGTCAATAGAACGTAATTTCCTTTTGATTTTACCATTTTTAGATGAGGTATGTGGACATGTGAAATGAAAAAAAATGCCATTAATGTACAAAATTGGCGGAATGAGTTGTTATCATACTCTATTCGATTGTCACGTTGAATGGTTTTATGGTGGGGTTAAATTGAGTTTTATAAGTTTAAAGAATTGTTAAAATAATTGAAAGACCTTGAGATTTATTGGCGATGAGGGAATGTCTACAAGAAGTTTATTTTATCATCTAAGAAAAGCAAATAATATCAATAACTACCTCACTGGGGACAAATGCAATGCATGGATCACCAATGCACTATATCAAAAGGTGAATAGGTGGTAGTAGTTGAATTCCAAAAAGGTAGTCTGATATCCTTTACAAACACACATGAAGAACAAACATTGTAAGGTTTAATAGTATTAGATGTACAAGACAAATTATTTTACGAAAAATAAAAAAATGATATTGGATGGTTGAGGCTATGGTAACCATATCTAGAAATGGTGGCAAAGACGACTGGACTTGTGAGTTTATAAGATGGCAATGTGATATTGAGCGGATACAAATCGTCAGTGGTATTACATCAAAGGATATAAAGGTGTCTGCGTTAAGAAGCCCTTCACATCAAAACCAAAAGGATCAAGTTCTATTGAGATATTATTAGTTACTATTTGTCTCCAAGTAGAAGGCACATATTTGATGAGATTAGGAGAATGAAAGACATGACTAAGTTTTAAAGGAGGGAAAAATGAAGGAAGAGCTTGACATCTTGTATCATGGATCAGAATTTACGTGCCATCTCCAACATGTATTAAAAGAACCTTTATTGAAGTAGAAGAATAATTACAAGAGGAGCTTGTCATATGTGAGATTGCTCCCACGTCAAGATACCAGTTGTGATTTGTTGTTTAAGTGTCATTGTATCCTCATCGCTAAGCAACATATGATTAAGGTAGCCTTGACTTGAGTATACAAGTTGATGTATGTGGAGGTGGACCTTAGTTTTGTTTAGGTGGCTTTGTTTGATACGAGAAAGGCGAATTATAGGCTCACAGTGATAAAAGTGAGTAAGCCCTAGTTGATTGGGGTGATAAAGCCTAAGAAGTGGTATCTGCTAGACTGCTAGTAGGTGGTAAAAAAAATCATATCGTGGACTTACCTAGAAACCGACACCACATGAGCTATTGGACTGGCCTCGTTCACACCCTAACTCCAATCCTATTGGTACTATGTTGGAATTCGATCGATTGTCATTGATGTTGATCAGATTTGCAACTCGAATGTGGTGATTGCTAATGTGAATTGTGCAATGGCTGAGAAGGTGTGGCATGGAGGGTCGAGCCAGTCATGGTATCGTTGTTTGATGCTTGGTTCGACTTCCTGGTTTCTTCAAAAATTAATTTTCAACATGATTTATAGAATTCAGGTGGAGGATCGATATATTGAATCATCTTGGCTCCACCATCATATGATTCATTAAGACTAGTGATCAGTCGAAGAACCCCTCGATGATTAGTGACCAGAGCGCCTACGTTTTCCGGTTGATCGGATAACATCTTTAGCACTAAATAATACAATGAGAAATTTGAGAAATTATCCAACTTGGTCATGAACTTGTGTTGTAGGTACACAACCCTAGAATTTTGATTGTCTTGAAATATATTTTCAAGTGTGCTTCACGCATGAGCTGTCATTACATTTGGTTGTGTATAAATCCATTAAAGGACAATAACATTGATTCGAGTGGCCTTTTATTTTTCTTAATCGAATAAAGATGTTGCCTTTTGAGGTAGGGGAGTAGGATAAATATGGTCCCTGCTAGCACGATAATGAACTTTATTGAGTTTGGCCAACGAGTTGTATCGATCGTTCTCCATCTTTAGGATGTAAGGAGTTTCATATGTTTGTCACAATTTTCGTATGGTGGAGTTTGCTACCCATAGGAGAAGAGAAATAGAAGCTGGGTAGTAAAAGAGAGTATGGCTTATCAACGGAGGAGATAAATGGTAGTGAAGTTAGCGACTTCTAGGGTTTTAAGTATTTAAAGAGAGGCTATGATACCATGATAGAGGTAATGAAAATCGTTGCCTTTTCATATCATAATCGATATATATAATACAATTCTACATATGGATTTGTAGTTTTGATTACAAAATAACTAACAATATATTTTCTACAAATTATCTGTCTTGGATTTATTAGAATAGTCACAATAAATACCTTATTGCTCAGTATGTTTATAAATGAACACTTTGTTTTGGACAATTAAATGTAGTGTGGGTATTATAGTCAAAATATAAATGAGCACTTTGTTTTGGACAATTAAATACGGGCATCTCTACTTTAATAGGAAAAAAGCCCTCGCTTGGAACTTTAAAATTTATGGGCCTCATATTTCTTTTTATGGATTTATATAGTTATAGCCATGAGTAGAGATGGGCATTTCGGGTTTGGGCCGGACCCGAAAACTGGCCCAACCGGGTTTTTTGTACCCGGGTATTGGTGAACCTGGGTACGAACCCGGGTCGGGTTCAGTAGCATAAAAACCCTACCCGGTATACCCGGGTAGGGTCGGGTCGGGTTCGGGTAGGGTATGAAACCCGGGTCCAACCGGGTTTTTTCTTTTTTTTTTTATTTTTTTTTTCTTTTCTTGAATGACACGAACGACGGTTGGAGCGTTGGACGAACCTTGACCAACGGAATATTGTGAGTGAGCCATATCAAGATTGAAGAGAGTGAACGTGTAAAACGAGAGTAAACGAGAGTATTTTTGCGTTTTTTGCGTATGTTTTTGCGTTTGAGACTTGGGTACTAAACCATATCAACCTACACCTATTTATATTAACTTATAAGCCTAAAAGTGACAAAAAAGGGCCAAAAATCGATCCCAACGGCTACTTTTTTTTTTTTAAAAAAAAGGGGCAAAACCGGGTCCAACCCGGGTTCAACCGGGTCGGGTCGGGTTCGGGACGGGTTCTAAGAAAAATCTAGAAACTAATACCCGGTTCCAACCCTACGAATTTTTTCCGGATACAAACCGGGTTCAACTATACCGGGTCGGGTCCGAACCCCGTTTTTGGCCCACCTCTAACCATGAGTGGCATTGATATTGATTAAAGCGTCATATGCCTAAAAGTTTTCATATATTAAGTTGATTCCTAACAATATTTATTTATTTTTTATTTTACTTGTGTTTATTGTTGTCTATGATATTTTTTTTATATCCGCGGTATAACGCGAGTCACTACCATTACTGATATATAAAACTAAAATAGCAGCTTCCTAGGTTATTTGTTTATACATATTTTGTGATATCCTAACTTGGGTAAAATTACTAAATAAGGGTAAGTCCTAAAGCAAACCTCAGCTTTTCATCCTTTATTTTGCCTTCTTATCCATTCGACAGTTGCTGTCTGTGATTGTCTTTTTTTCATAAAATTTAGCCCCACAGGTTGATGTAAATACGTTTGAACCATGTGTTATTGACTTGTTGTGCATTTACTATTGAATAAAAGTTGAAAGCAATTATGAGTTGCCATTTCTCTTGCTTATTCCAGTCACGAAACAAGAATCAAATAACATGTAATCGTGAAATTGATCGATGAATCAACATACGATTTGATTGATGAATCAACATGACAGTGTTCAAATTTCACACAACTTCTTGTGGTATTTTAAAGCACCAATAAAACGTATACTATAATTTGCACTAACATATGTTTAGAGTAGATTACTTACGTGATTTTTATTAAAGACCAATATAAGGATGTGATATTCAGGTTTATTCTGATCATCATATATCTCATAGACGTCAGACTGATAGCCTGAGAACAATCGTATTGATGAATACGAATGTATACATTTCGATTCAGAATGATTTATTTGTCTTGTTCAGTGTCCTGTATCTTTAATGCTGCCTTCTGTTTGTATATCTACTCTTATTTTGTGGGTCCTTTTGATCTTTATAGCAGAATCCTTCTCATGATTGTTTAAATAAAGACGAAATTTGCAGAGGAGAGAGAGAGAGAGAGAGAGACTTGTGACAAAGGCAATGGACATTTTTGCTGTTTTCAGCAGACTAACTTGTGGCACTCCCTTTTGATGGAAACAAAATCTCATGTAAATATTTTTTAATGGTTTTTTGGATTAGTCATTATTGATGATTTCTTGATATATAAATCATTATGAATTTTGGTAGAGTTATATTTTTGTAAATCATTTATATTTAAACCATTAATTTACATGTGTTTTTTCAATGAATTATGATGTGCTAGACTTGTTTTTTGTGTTTATTTATGTTTGTCAATTATGTTCGCTTAATTTTGTTCGTTTACGTTCGTGAGTTGTTCGTTTATTCTTTTAACGAACGAACATGAACGAATACGGACATTTTTATTTTCTTAATGTACGAATATGAATAAAAAATTGTGTTCGATTATTTGTTCGTGTTCGTGTTTATGTTCGGTGAAAGTTAAATGAACGAACACAAACATGTCGATGTTCGTGTTCGTTCGATTCGTTTATAGGCCTGTTCAAAATTATATTCATTTAATTTTGTGGGCTTATACATCAATGGACTTTTGATGGGCCAAGTGGGTGGATAATAATAAAGAGCATAGGCAAATTTAGAGGTGTACAAACCGTTTTTTTTTTGTCAAACCGGTTCGGTTTTTTAATGCGGGCCGCTATTATTATTATTTTATTTTTGCATATGTACAAACCGGGTTTTTTCAAGGTTTTTTTTTCAAACCGGTTTGGTTTCAAAGCACATTTTCATCAATAATCCTCAAACCACTCAGCTCAATTTGGACCGGTTTGAAAACTGGTTTTTATCCTGCTTTAACTGGTTTTTTTAATTAAAACTGGTTTACAAACCGGTTTTGGGTGCCGGGCTACCAAACTGGTATACAAACTGCCGGTTCGAGTCTGGCTAGGAACCGGTTTGGCTCAAACCGGTTTTTGCAAGGCAGTTCGCACGCGGAGGATTTTGACATCAAATTTATAGGTGGCAGCCTTTTGGCTGCCTTGGAGGCGGTTCGCAGAACAGTAGTGGCTATGTAATCGTTGATAGAGAACGGTCAGGATATCTCTTCTAATTAATTTCAAAGAAAGTTTGTATAGAGGCAATGTTTTAATTATTTGTTGTTATAATTGGTTAATTTTTATGTGATCACAATTGGATGTAGGTTTTGGATTATACAAATGTATTCAACATGATTTATGAACTTTACTAAGAATGTAAACATGTTTTTATTATTATTAACGAAAAGATTTGTCTTTGTTAAATTGATTGATAACCAACAGTCTTTGGTTTTTTTTCATAAATAAGGAGCCACTAGTGATTGTTTTACGAATCTCATATTGTATGAATTGATTTTCAGACGACATCCTAGCACGAGTTATTAATCGGTGTTTGTAGTTAGGTCAACTTGGTCGGATTCTTTTGGCTTGTGATTATCCTTCTTTCCAAGTATTATTAAAGTTATGTCTACTTAACTTTCCAAATATTGAATAAGTTATGTCTATGTAGCTTTCTCAACTAAGACAATAAATTAGGTTACATATAGTGCTACCAACTTTGAAACTTGAATGTGATTGCTTGTTTCTTATCTTGTATTTTCGTCTTTCTTTGTTTTCCTTCATTGATTTTAATTTTAATTGAAATTACTTTGTTCCAAACAAGCAATTCTTAGAGTTCAATTTATTTGATTTAGTTAATTAACTAGGTTTACTATAGTTAGCCAAATGTAACGTGTAATACTAACTACATGTTTCTCGTAGATACGAGACAGCTACCTATCTTACCCTACCTGGGTTAATTAGATATTTGCATAACCATAATGACAGATCATCAGATTTAAACTCGTGGATATGATACTTGATTTTTCCTAACTAACTAGGTTAGTTAGGTTCTTACGTAACCCAACAACAGGTTATTAGATTTAGAAAGCCATTCTTTACCCGCGCTCACCATCACACACATTGCCAACTAAAGGAATACCATATTACAAAAACGCAACAACATATCCTAATACAATTAAAGAAATTTTTTTAATAGAAACAAAAATACCCACCTGTCATACGGATTACGGAGTAGGCTGTAGGCATGACAAGAACAAGGTTACCTCGCTACATATATATATAGTTCTTAAACCACTATCAAAGGGTTCTTAAAAGAGATATACTTCATATCAAACTTCTGCCACCCAACAATCATATCCGTAGTAAAAACCAAACGAAAATTACCGAAATAACCGTTTGACCGGTCAAATTTACATAAACATCCATTGAGTTTCAGTTTTACAAATTTTTATGCATCATCCAACTAGACGTAACAATTTATCTCTGGCAGGTGATACATAGACATGTTGTATTGTTGGATATCATTGGCCGGGGATACATACGCATAATAGACGGGTGATTTGTATCAGTTATATATATTTATATTCTTTTAAGATTTATTATACGTACAACGGACTCATATTTAAAGTTTGAATATTTAAGGGACCATGAGCAAAATTAATATATTTAATTAAACTTGAGATGATTTATTTTATACATATTTAATGCATTGTTACATGCTAACTATTTATTTAACATATAATTTTATTGTATAAATATTTACTTTGCTTTGATTTTTATGTTTCGTAGGTTAAGAAGAATTACAGTTAAATGGAGATATGTGATTTTATCATGGGCTAATAAAAGAAAAAATGGATAAATATGACGAACCAATTTAGAAGATATATGAATACGTGGATTCCACTTCAAATCAATATGGTTACAATTAAAAAGAACATGGGCTGAAGTAGAGATGGCAAATCGGGTTTGAGCCGTACCCGGGCCCGGGTACAAACCGGGTTTGGACCCAACTGGGTTTTTTTGTACCGGGTATTGATGAACCCGGGTATGAACCCGGGTCGGGTTCAACGGCATACAAACCCTACCCGGTATACCCGGGTAGGGTCGGGTCGGGTTCGGTTCGGGTATGAAACCCGGGTTCAACCGGGTTTTTTCCTTTTTTTTTCTTTTTTCTTTTCTTGTGTGTGTGTCGAACACCGGGTCATATGTTTTCTTTTTCTTATATTTTCTTTTCTTTTTTTCTTTTTATTTTTCTTTTTCTATACCGGGTTCACTTGAATGACAAAAATTTAAACAACTTAATATATAAATATATACAAATCTTGAGCAGAAAAGATTACACTTATAATATACAAATATTAAATACTTTTTATATAAAACATTTGAATGACAAAGAAATTTAAAAAGAACATGAAAGACATATATTATTAAAACAACTTAAAAATACATAAATGAATCAATAAAAAATAACAATATCGTCTAATTTATCTACTATGAGATGCTTGATCAAATGCTAATTTTCATCGGATATGCCAGAAGATACTCCGTCTTCTACCTCTTCATCATGTACTTTAGCTTCGAGTGTAATCTCGTCTTCGAGGCTTGTTTGGTCTTGTATACGATCCGTTGCGTCTAAGTGATCCTTTAAGCAAATGCACATCTCCACTGCTTCCGGAGTTAGTCTTGTTCTCCGTAATGATATTACACTGCCATTAAGAGACAAAGCAGATTCTGAAGCTACCATAGAAGCTTGGACGCTTAGTAAATCACGGGCCATAGCAGAAAGAATCAAAAATTGAGATTCTTTTCCTTTCCACCAAGCCAATATATCGAATGCACGATAATCTTCGGTAGTCATAGTGGAAATAAAATCCGTTTCACTATATCTACCGAGCTCACTTGTTGGGGTGTTACCCCTTTGTCGTTTAGCCGTCACATCCCGGACAACATTCAACATAGTCAAAACTGGGTCTTTAACCGATGTACTAGCACCTAAGGTTGATTCGCTTGGCATGGTTATGTTTACGTTAGGCCCATATCTATTTAAATAAAAATTATAAATTGTTTTTAAACTATGATTAAAATTTTCTTTTGCCTCGTTTGAAAAATTAGGGTTTTCGTCATGCATATCCAAATTGTCATTTATCTCATCTATCAAACATTCAACCCCTGCAATATTTAGAAACGGATTTAAAGCGGCGGCACACGTAAAAACGGGTGGTAAGTCCTTAAAATATTTTTTAAACTTTTCTTTCATTGGTTCTATCATTTGATTAAACATATTATTTTTATTTTGAAAATTTTTAAAATTCAAAGCCATACAATATAATTCTTGAAGCACCGAATAACTAGTGGAATAATAAACTCCCGATAATTTTGTTGTTGAGTTTTTAAAAACCTTAAGAAACTCGAAAAGACGTTGAAGATTCTCCCAACCCGCATCCGGAAATGGGTCGGCTTCACCATTATCCGAAAGACTATTATGAAAAGCTTTCAAAGTGCCGCTGAAGTATTATATGGATGGGCCTCAATTGGAGCACAACAAATAAATAAAAATAAGTCTACCCCAAATTAAAGGGGGTTCCAAAGTGGTTCTGCGGAGAAAAATAGAGGGGCAGCCGAAGGCTGCTGGCACGTCATACGGAGCAGACAACCGCATCAAGACCAGAATATTCAATTACGAGTATGAACAGCTAGTCCATCAATGATCATTCTCGGGTGTAGGGTTAATGATAGAGTCATGTTTAATTTAGTTTTTATCCATTGTGGACCTAAATGTTGATTGTTTGATCATCTCTCAATGTTTATGTGATTGTTATTTTCCTTGATTGAAACAGTTATTTCAATTAGTCTAGTTGATTATTCATCAAACTATTAGTCTTTGTATTATTAATCATTGATGATTGATTATGGTATTGTCATTCTTGGTGTTTACTAATGATATAATCAGGTTTTGGTTTTAGATAGTTTTACTATCTAATTTACATAACCCATTATCTAGTTGGTAATCACGTTTCAATAGGAATATCAAAGTAATCATGTCTATGTGAGTTCTATATTGGTAGGACCTAGTTGACACAATTTCTTCGTGTACCTGAAACCCGGGTGTGGTCACCTTTTAATTGTGTTTTATATAAGTAATTGTTAGTTTAATTAATTTCCTCCAAATCCATTTTTAGTCAATAGAAACTGTTTAGTTTTTATTAGTAAGTTAATTATATAATCAAACGAATCATGTAACACTAATCACGTGCTACTTGTGAATATGATGCCTGACTTACTTTAGCTACCTAGGTTATTTAAGTTTTTGCATGACCCCAACAACAGGTCATCACATATACATATACATAGAACCGAAAAGGTGTAACGCACAAGAGATAGTTTTAACTGACTGGTTATGGGCTCTCTCACTCACCATACCATATTGAAGGGTTTCAAATGAAAAGCATAGATTAAGGGTCAATTACAAGTCAGACGAAACTGGTGTGGGTGGGCGGCCATTCTTATTTGGATCAGAGCAAAGGAGACGGTGAATGTAGTGCTGGTGGGCTTTAATTTAAGAAACAAGATGAATTTTATGACATATCAATCTGATATGGGCTACGCAAAGCATCAAAGATGATGATCAAGAAGAAATTGTACCCTACAGAAGTCGATGATAATGATTTACATGTATTGGTTACGTATATATATAACTACGCACTAGAAGCGTAAGTTGTCTTCTGAAGTGAAGATGTCGATGATGGTGGTCAAGGGTGTATTCTTCCAATTGTTGGATTACGTATACGTTTCTACAAATTACATATATAAAAGTATGTGTTTCATATATGTAACTTGTATACGTAACTCTAGTTTTACATATGTAACTCACAGTTACATATATGTAAGTAAAAGAATTGCAATTCTAAAATTCTCAGTTTTTCATCCCCATCTTTTTTATTCTTAGTTCTTTTGTACAAATTGTGTTTACATATAAGTAAACCTTAGGTTACATGTATGTAAACCTATACATACATATACATAAGCATGTGAGCTACATCGAATCATGTATGTAAACATGATTTGCTAACATATATATAACCCTATATTTACATGCATATAACACTTGGGAACTAATATAATATGTGTCTAATTTTATGTTTGTTTTTTTGTTTATTTATTCAAGTTACGTATACGTAACTCACCGTCTTCTGTGTCGGCTTCTGCTTTTTTTAATCGTACAAGCGAATTAAGTAACTGGGTTACGTATACGTAACTCACATTCATTTATGATTGTCTTCTCCTTTTACAAAGAAATTAGTCCATATAATTCGGTATGTGATTGTGTAATATATACTAATTTACATATGTGTAATGATTGCGTGTATGGTTATATGTTCGTGTTCATGTGAAATATGGCATAAAGAGTGAGATTGGAGATAAAGAGATATTTTGGAAGTTTGTTAATCAAAATTAGAAGTTATGAAATTCAATTTTTTGTAGTATTCCTATTTTATCCCATAAATGTCAATCATTTACAAAAATATGATCGATTAATCTAATCATAGATCAAACAAATCAATTGTTATAAAATGGTTTTCTTATAAAAATGATCTTTTTAAGAACCATCTCTCTCTCTCTCTCTCTCTCTCTCTCTCTATATATATATATATATATATATATATATATATATATATATATATATATATATATATATATATATATATATATATATATATATATATATATATATATATATCCACCGTTACTTTCATGACATTATTTTTTAAAAAAATCCACCGTTACTTTCAGTATTTTTTATAACTTAAGTTACTAAGTTACAAAGAGATATGTTATTAAATGGTTATCAATTGAAACCATAACCGAAAACGATACCGAATATCTTCAAACGATACCAAACACAATATCTATAAAAAACTATAAAAAAATTCAAACTAGAAAATATTATAATGAGAAATCACTAGGTAGAGATACTTTCACCAATTGACATGACGAGTTAAGTTACCCAAGTAGTATCATCGTCACATTAATAATCGAAAGGCTCAACACAAACCACCTTAAGAGATCTAAAAGTTTCACAATCAAAATACTTACCAAGTGTAACTAAAGGGCTTACCCGTGGTGCCGCAGAAATCTTGTATGTGGATGTTTGCAATCTGACTTTTTACCAACATTACCAACCAAATACAAAGTGATTCCTGGAGAGAAATTATGCTATGATGGTTAATAACAAGGAAAACTTAAGAGTCATAAAACTGCTTTCAGATTGAAACTATTTAAGGTTCACATCAAATGTTCAATCTGATAAAACTCAGGTTTAGAAACGAAGTATAATTTTGTGTGTGTAAAATCATGAACCAGAACAAGGAAGTAGACGACCAAAAACGTATTCTTATTCCTGCAAGGAAGAGGCCAATCCAAGCAACCATTTAGTGATTTTCTTTAGAAAATTAAAAACATTTTAAATGGCATCATTTTTAAACCTAGATTTCACATGTGAAATGTTGGAAAATTAAATTTTAAGGCATTTTTAATGAAGCTTGACCCTAACTAGAGGCTCTATCCTTAGGTCCCTTAACCAGGTTCAAAAAACAAGTATGATTTTGTGTGTGTGAAATCGTAAACCAAAACAAGGAAGAAGATAACCAAAATCATATTCTTATTTCTACTGGGAGGAGGCCAATCCAAACTGCCATTTGATAGATTTGTCGTTAAAAAAACATATTTGGGAAGAACAATACATACCCGATCCAAAATTTTGATCGACTAAGGAAGAACAATACGATATACAATTCCGATTCACTCAGCTCAATGAAGTAGATAGACTCAATGTCACTTATATATGATTCGAAATCCATGACTGGTGGTAGAAAGGATGATGTGTAGGGGGTTTTATGTGTGTTAACATATTTAATTAGGTTTTTATGTGTTTATTGATGTGAAAATAAAATTACTTTGAGAGTTAATTGATTTGCAGGTGTATGGAACTAAACGGATGAATTTGGGTGTTTTTCGGGAGTTATAATCGAAGCCGGAAGCTCATGATAGAAGCAAGACTTGGGAATGAAACGAAATATGGCCAATCAGGCGAGGAACAAAAATTATGTCCATATGGATGTAATTTAGGTCCTATAAGGAATTCAACTAAATAAAGGATGTAAACTAGAACGTACAACAGGGGCAAAAAGTGATTTTTCTGAGGGGGACTTAAGTTAAGTCCCCAAGGAAATAAATTACGTCCCTATGTTGTTAGATGTGAAAATTTAGGTTCATATGACCTATTTGAATGGTAAAAGAGGGCTACGGAATGAAGTTTCCCAAAACTCAATTCTAATCATACCAAGGTTGATTTTTGGAGCCAAGCACACCTACGGATCCATCCTTGCATGCCATTGATTCCTACAACATTCGATTTTGATTCCATGATGACCATTAGAGGCTAAACCACCCGTTATCTTCTCCTCGTGTAGGGTTTGTGTTTATGATACTTGTTTAACATTAGTTCTTCTTATTTTGGTTTAGATTTTGAATGGCGGGTTAAGCCGTATACTTTGTTTATTTGTTAAACAGTTTTGATTTGTTTTGAATCTTAATATAATTCTCATAAGCTTTTGGTTTCTTTACATCATGAATATTGTAAGGGTTAGGTTTTGATTAGCAAACTAAATTTGGTAGTTTGTGAATAGATCTGTTTACAACCCGTTCTATCATTATCATCAAAATCGATCAAACCAATACAATTATGTCTATGTGATTGTTTACTAAATGTGACTAATCTACAACTTTTGTTTTACAAACATGAAACCCCAAGTGGATCAATCTTCTAAAATTTGTTTTCTAAATCAATCATTAATTCATAGTTTTTTGTAATTAAGTTAAAGTAACTGAACTACAAGTACACTTTCTACGTATTCCTCGTAGAGACGATCTTACTTACCCCGTATTAGAATAGGTGAGATTAGTCTTATTTTTAATTTGTATTTTAGTAGACCATGACAAGCTACATCAAAGGACATGTGTGGACGCCCACAAAACTAAGCTGCTGGATCGTCGTAAAAGATGAACTTTAATCGATAAAACACAAAACCAAATCAAAAGGCTAAAATAGCACAACATTAAACAATTGATTTGAAATACTTACTTCGATGGGAGATTGATGAACCCACTTGGAAGATGATGATGATAGGTAGAGAACCGTTGTTATGGTTGCAGAACGAATGAGGGTGATCGGAGAAGTTGTTAGGGGGATGAATAGCGGTGGCATGAGGGTGGTATGGGATTTGGTAATACATTTAAATTTCAAGGCATGGTTGTCATCTTTTCAATGTCATCGGCCTGTAACTTTAAGTATAACATATCCAGAATTTTAACTGATTAAGGAAGAACATGATATATGCAGTTCCGATTCACTCAGCTTCAATGAAGGATACAAACTCAACGCCACCTATATATGAGTCGAAATCCATGACTGGCGGTAGAAACAACATGTGTGGAGGCCCACAAAACTCAAATGTTGGATGGTTGGAAAAGATGAACTTCATTCGATAAAATGCAAAATAAAATCGAAAAGCTAAAATAGAAAAACCACGAACAATTGATTTTCAAGACTTACTTCAATGGGGGAGATCGTGAACCCACTCGAAAGATGATGACGGTGGGTATAGAACCGCCACTGCGAAGGCGAATGAATGAGAATGATTAGAGAAGTTGTTAGGGTAATAAAAGGCATTGGCATATGGGTGTTGTGGGATTTGACAATATATCTAAATATCAAGGTTCTAGTTGTCATCTTTCAGAGTCACGAGCCTATTACTACTAGTATAACCTATGTAGAATACACTCGTACTTTGTTGCTTTGAAAACTGGTAAATATATTTCTTAACTTATGTTTTAAATATAGTAATGGTAATACTAATAATGTAACGTGCTCTTTGGCAAATTAACCATTATGTCATATGAAATCAAACTTTATTTGTTTAATTTTGGTATTTGCACTAGGCGATACCGGTACCAGTAAATGCCAAAAAATACTGATTCGATAGCAAGTACCAAAAATGGTTTTTGTATCATTTGGATACAAACTTTTGTGCATTTTTCAATGTTTTTATATTCCATGTTTAAGATTACCGATGTTGGTTACATAATTTTGAGATTTTTAATGTTTTTAGTATTATAAAGTTTGATATTTGTATTCAAGATTCTGGTAACAACTTATTTTTTAACGAGAAAAAAAAAGAGCACCAGAGTGTGACCAAATTGACAGAATTAACCGTCAACGAAAGCCATTAGTTTTTAATGAAGAATTATAGATTTAGTTCAACATTAATCCTTTATATGCAAAACTAAGAGCATTCACAATGGATTCTTTATCTTTATCCATATAATTACACTACAAATCACTGTCTTTTCTTTTTTCTTTTCAATTAAATAATACTTTTATACCTTTATCATTATTTTTTTCACCCTTCTCCACTCACAACCACTTTTAAAAATATTAAAAAATTTATAAGGATTGAACAGTGATTCCACAAATATGCCGATAAACAGTAACATTTTCTCCCTACTTCACTCACAACCACTCAAAATCATTCCATATAATATAAAAACACAGTGATATATTTTTAGGGATTCGACTGATTGGTGAATATTTCATTTATTTAGGATTACCAACATGACAACGTGGTTCTTTTAACATGTTATCAACCTCCCTACCTTATTATATATACCACCACCCCACCCTCAATTATCCATGCAACAATGGGCATCTGCATTTCAAGCCACTCGACCTCCGTCGTCACCGGAAAGTTGATTTTACCCGACGGCAACTTACAAGAATTCTCCGTCCCTATCAAGGTTTCCGACGTTCTCCGCCAACACCCCTCCACCTTCATCTGTAACTCCGACGAGATGGACTTCGACGCCATCATTTCACCCATCAAAGAAGATGACGACCTCCAACCCGGCCACCTTTACTTCGCGCTACCTTTGAGCCGGTTGAAGCACCCTCTTCAACCGGAGGAGATGGCGCCGTCATGGCCAGCGCTGCACTGGCCAAATGCGGTAAAAATGTATGTTTTACTTCTTTGTTTTATGGGGGGACGGGGGGTACTTCGGGTGCGGTGGCAGATGTTTATACCATTGGGCGGAGCCGGAGGAGGGGCGGTGGCGGTGGAGGTGGCGGTGGGGGAAAGAGGGGGACTTTAAGGCTATGTTGAGTGCCATACCGGAGTAAAGTGGTGGTGAATGTTGTTGGTTTATTTTTTCGATATGGTAAATTTGTCATTGATGTTGTTTCCTAGCCTTCACTTTGAACATTTACCGTATTGGTTATATGGATATCACATTTTTTACGCTAAACGGGGTTTTACACTTTTACTATACGAATGCAATGTATTTTCTTTTGTAGGAGTTGCCTTTTGAGGGAATTCTACTTTTGATGTATGCATTCCTCGTTTTAGTTATTGTATTGCTATATACTTAAATAAGTGAGAAAATAACAATTTCTTTAACAAATTATTCATTTATTCGAGTAACATACATTATGTGTACTAAGATCATATATGTTTGTGTAGGTTAGGCTATTCTTAATGCATTTATTATATCACACCACGTCACGATACAATTTAGTGTCACATCAGCATACGAGAATTCACGTCACCCTACGTCACACCGGTTTATCTTTATTTTTTTCGTAAAAGATAATATTAATAAATACAAAATAATTTTAATAAATAAAAAAATATATTTCTAAAGGCTAGCTATATTGTCGAATGACTATATTTTCAACTGTATAATGTGCCAGAACATATCATCATATTGTTCACGTAACAATTTGTCAATGGCATCTCCATGCGAGCATATTTTCTCAATTCAAAGCTGGCTTCGGAACCATAAAACCCTTCGACTATTCACCTACGCTCAACGCTCCGGTGGTTGAAGATTCATGGGGTGATGATGAAGACTTCGATTGGATCAGGAACGGAAAATAAAAGCACGTTTTGTCAATGCCATCATCATCATCATCATCATTCGACTCCGACGTTGTGGATCAGACAAGTGTAAATTTTTGGTACGATAGAGTAAAATTTTTGTCCAAGTAATTTAAATTTTTGGTCCAATAATGTAAATTTTTATATATTTATCGACTTCGCCCCCCAAGAAAATTTAATTTCTCCCCGCCACTATTATTTAGAGTAGTTGAAGATGTGGAGAGAGTGAACCTCAAGTTCCAGAAAGGGTATGATGGAAGAGGTCAAATTGGTTTTAGCTCTTTACAGAAGTGGACGGGGGCTGTTTCGTGAATGTGATATAGAACCACGCTTGATTCGTTTGACGAATGGGATGTAGAACTGCGCTTGATTTGTTCGACGAATACTTCAAGATGTTCAAGAGAACTATGAAGTTTTGCATTTACAAATTAAGTAAAAATATAATGACTTGTATAGCAGAAGATATCTAAGACAACCGACGTTGAGCAACATTCAAGTGTTATACGTGGCAAATGAAGCTAGGCATGGCTTCCGACAGATGCTCAGTAGCATCGACTACGCACTTTGGGAGTTACAATCCTACCCGAATGCGTGGTGAGGTCAATATACGTGTGGCGATCATCCACTATCCTCTCAAGGCTATGGAATGCTGCCTTATGATTTAGCGTGCCATTCTTTGGTGTTGTTTGATCCAACTATGATGTTTCATCAGTCACCTATCTTCGACAATATAATAAATGGAACCATGTTGCACTCTTCGTTTCATCTTAAAGGAACAATGTATACGCTGGGGGTATTACCTTGCCGATGATATATATCCTAAATATTCCACAATAATGAAAGCGTTTAACGCTCTGGTAGGTGATAAATGTTTCATCTACGCATTCGCTTACATGCAAGCAAGAAAGGATGTCAAATGAGCATTTGGTATTTTTAAGTAATGCTGGCATATTATTTAACACCCGGCACGTGCTTGATCGCCAACCAAAATCAGGAGGGTAATGTACGTTTGTATAATTTTGCATAATCTGATTTTAAATGACAAAGAACAAATGATTTAGTCAATACAATAAAAATGAAATGAACATATCGGTTGAAGAAGTTGATGAAGAACAACAACGACCAAAGCGACGTGAGATATGGAATTATGAAGTGCATCACCAGCTTTGGTCAGACTTGGTTGATTAAATTTTTGAACATTCACGAGAGTATTTTTATTTTTATTAAGTGTGTAATCTTGAAATTAAAAAGTAAAATGATGCAACGCGTTGGTGCAATTAAGAGGGGTTAAACAACACTCATGGCCTAAGCTCGAGCCACATAGCGATACACTAGCTAAAATGTGCATTTTTATGTCTAGTTAAGTGTGTGCAAGGTACCCTGCTCAAGGATTTTCAGGCTGGGGTAGGTCTTCCAATTAATTTTTGGTTTAGATAAAATAACGTGTTTGCATACTAAGCAAAAAAAATTTTAAAAAAAGGTTAAATTGTGATGAAATGTTAGCAATTAATAATTAAACATGTTACTTTCATTAACTTTCCTGTTAAATTAGGGTGAAAGGTAAATTTTAATACCCAAATTAAGTTGTTAAAAAAAATAAAAGATAATACTCCAAACCTGCTATTTTTGTTCAAAAATATATATGTAAAAATAAAAATGAATGTACGAGACATGAGTGTACCGGAATCTTAATATATAATTAAGCAATAAAGCAATTTTCTTTTTAATTTTCAGTTAACATGGATTATACAACCATAATTAAACCAATTTACGGGACGACGAAATCATAAGTACTATTTGGGTGTAAGTGTGCTTATGCATGAGTGTTGTATTATTGTGTGTGTTTAAGCTCCATACATGCTACATGCACATGGTCTTTGTCCATTCATAAAGACCGGTAGAAAACGTAAATACGGTTTGGTTGAATTCAGGTTTAGTTTGGTCGAATTAAAGTTTGTTCGTTTTGCCCGATTATATAGCAGCTGCACTCAAACATCTATTTGTAGTGAAACATTCCATTACGTTACTTAATCAACATTATATGGTTTGTTTATTGGGAAAATTACTCAAATAATTATTTGATCCTTTGATTTTATCCAAACAGTCTTTGACTTTTGAAGTTTTGATTTTAGCCTGATAACTAGCACGTATCTCCACGTGGCTATATATAGCAAATCATAAGGTGTTGCCCATGTGATATTTTATTTTTGCCAGAGATTCGATAAAGATACCAAGGCTTCTTTGTATCGCCGGAGATACGCCAAAGATACCATGACTTCTCTATATTGCTGTCGTTTTAAAAATGATTAGTTTTAAATGTTGTTAATATTATTAATATTATTACAAATCGCATATTTAATTTATGGTCGCAAAACACATTGCATATTTTTTATTGTATTCATTACATTAATTTATCATGAATATAAAATACATTAGAATTCACTAGATTACAAATAAAACTAACATCGCAAATATGTTGACACTTCAACAAACAGACTTAACTTGTAACCAATCTAATGTAACAATTCAATATACAAATGTACATTTATGGTGCTTTATATAATGCATGTAAAATGTAAAATATGAAATAAACAACAAATATTATATAAAACCAAACATGACAAAATAAAATACATGTTGAGATAAAATAAAGAGTTAATTACATGATTGGTCATTGTGTATGCTCATATTACAAGATAGGTTTTAATTTTTGAGAAATCATATAATTGGACTGTTTGCCAAACCATAACACGATTGGTCCTTGTAGTAGATGGTCGTTAACTTCTCCAGTTAAGTTGGTGTGAAATGTCCCTTTTACACCCTAAACAAAATAAAAAGAGTTAATTGCATGATTGGTCTCCGTGGTATGTACATATTGCAGTATAGATCCTAACACTTGATAAATTATATTATTGGTTCCAACTGTTTGCCAAATCTAACACGATTGATCTCTAGAATGGATGACCGTTAGTTTACAAGTTAAGTTGGTCTGAAGTTATCAAAATAACCCTTACTTTTTAAAATAATAGATTTTTATTAAGATTATAAACAATATAAGAATACAGGATCCCACCCCAACATAACACACCCCACCCTCACCCTCACTCTCACTCCTTCTCCTTCACTACCTGTCGCCTCTACCACTAGTGAACCCACCCCCGCCCACACCATGGACTAGCCGGACAACCACCACCATTACATCTCCACCACCCTCTTCGCACAACCATCATCGTAGACGTCTATATCATCATCTTCATCCCAACCACCACCATCATCGCACCATCGTCCTCGCACCATTGCAACCACCACCGTCATCACACCATCACAACCACCACCACAGCCACCATCACATAACCACCAATTGGTTGCGGTGTTTTGACGGCTTACACATGTGTAAATAACCAGTGGAAGATTTTCCTAAAAAAATATATTAATATAGTACGCGTTGGAAAGAGATTTACTAAAATATATGACATCATATATAATAATTTTGGTACTCAAACTCTTCGATTAATTACTTACCCATACTTTATAAGTAATGTTAAGCTTCACACAATTGATAAAAATATTCTCATGATTTACGGATAGTATTGGTTGTATCGTAATTTGTCAACTTAAATCATTGATGCTGAGTTTTATAAAACTTTATATGTGCAACAAAACTAGTAGATGTAAACTCGCACGCTTGATGATACCGAAAATCTACAACACTCCATTTAGAGTAGATTTTTTGTTGATCGAGACGTAGATAAAAAAACATGACAAAGATATATATAATTGGACTTCTATAAAATGAGAAAGATAAACAGCAACATTCCATATTTAAAGAAAAACAAAACTAAGGAGTAATTTTTATAACTTGTATATTTGTTTTAGCTTTTAAGTAAATTTATGTTTAAACATATGATACGAGTGGTCAAACTTCAAATTAACAAAATTTTATAAATAATTTTAAAAATTAAGAACGATACTAATAATTTTTTAAAATTTAGAAAAACCTGACCAAACTAAAAATTTTATGGCCAATTCAAAGAAAATTAGAACTGTGCGATATAATGTCACATCAAAGATTGTAAATGCATAGATTAATAATTTGTATTTAAACCTAGTAAAAATAAATATAATTCAAAGCAAAGGGTTAGAATTCCTACTACTAAAATTACACAAAGATACATTAATGGTTACAGGGCTTTATAAGAAACCTAAAGTTTCCCAAAACTAATGTACTTGATAGTTGTTCGTTACAAATTATTAAGACCTCAAGTTACATCGTTACTAAACACGAGACCTTTTTCCAGAACCCATACACACTTTATGGTATAGTGATCTTCTAGCATCCACAACTTAAAACGCTTTAATTTATATCCACGAACCACTCTTCTATCAATGGTTTAAAGATACGAGTCCCCACCATCCGATGCCACATCAAAAGTCATTGGATTTTGTCGATTATGAAGCTGCGTGCTAAACGAATCCATTAAACCCTTAAACAAACCTACTTCAGAAATTTCACGTCATTATCATGGCCCAGACGAAGGCCACGAACCACTAGGTTGCTATGTGGGGACACCGGCTGGTTTATACAATCAAATACCACAAAATTTCATGTTATTATCATTGCCTTATTATTGGAGTGTCTCAAGCATTCATAACTTTTTTTGAACGATTTTTTGATCAATGACAATGACAGGTCACTAGTCTACCCGATCATATCTTCATTAATCAGATACGAAACATTAGCTGTAAGCTGGCACATCCTTAGAATGCCCTTCAATCTCAAATATGAGACCACCATCACGAGAAAACTCACCTTAGTGAGAAAATCCACTGACCCAAATTGAAACCGTTTTTTGTCACATGTGAAACTTAAACCGAGACCTCCCCATTTTTAATGAAGTTTTGGTACCTTACCTTAACCATTTGTGATGAGGATCAATGGCTCGAGCATTCATAACTCATCTTTATCTCCAACCTTATAATATAATTAAAAAACACTTATTTTTAGATTTATATTTCATTTTCTAAAATCTTTTAAATCTCATTCTTCATATATATATATATATATATATATATAGATATATATATATACATATATGTATATATATCTATCTATATATATACATATATATATATATATAAACACACACATATATATATACATATATATAGGGGCCGGTTACTATACAAAGTGTTTTTTTCTTGCGAAGCGTATGAAGTTTTGCGGTGAAATTATCATGCAAGAACAATAATAATCACGCAAGAACAAAGCGATAATTACGCAAGACAAATTACACTCTCGTGTAATTATCACGCACAAATGGAATTACATGCAAGAATATCTTCTTGCGTAATAATTTCACCTTTGCATTATAGTTCCATTTGTGTGTGATTAATTATTACCATTACGTTATAATTCTACCCGTAACGTCCATTCTTGCTTGATAACTTCATACACTTCGATCGAAAAAAACACTTTGTACCGTAAACTTTCTCTACACACACACACACACATACATATATATATATATATATATATATATATATATATATATATATATATATATATATATATATAATTCCACCCGTAACGTCCATTTTTGCGTGATAACTTCGTACGCTTCGCATGAAAAAAAACACTTTGTACCGTAAAATTTCCCTATATATCTATATATATATAATATATGTATATATATATATATTTGTGTATATATATATATGTGTGTATATATATATATGTGTGTATATATATATATGTGTATATATATATATATGTATATATATAGGGATGGTTCCTGAGAAAAGCAATAATTATATGAAAACCAAAGAAAATCACGAAAACATAGATATAAGGGATGTGTTTGCTTTCCTCTAAAAATATGACGTAGTGGTATGAGGATAGGGTTGAAGATGAGGATGAATTGGAGTTACTTTTACAATCCTATATCAAACCAACATTTTTTACACATTATTTCTATTCTCTATACTATCTACTCTCTAAACAATATGGAATCATCACCCCTATTGGCCAAAAAAATAGTTGAATCTTTAAAGTCCGGTCAAAAAGCTCAAACGTCACAACCAACTTCTTAGCAATTGAACTCAGTTGACACCCCGACATATTATCAGCAATTCGAGCTTCCACCATATTACAGCCAATACACACACTTTTCGATGTCACAGCCATACTTAAACAATTTTCATGACTTGTTGTGAGGACTTCAATTCTAGTGACGAAATATTACCTCCATCTGAAGGATGAGAAGGTTGAGAAGGAATTGGCGAGGGATGAATAGAAGGTACTAAGTTAAACACAAAGGAAGATTGTTTGGAAGACTCGATTGTTTGGAAGATGTGACATTAGTGAAAGCGTGGGTTTACTGTTTGGAAGACTCGATTATTGCCGATGAAAAAAATCGAGGTGGCAATTGGAATATGTTTTATTTTTATTTGTTTTAACATATCCATATATATATATATATATATATATATATATATATATATATATATATATATATATACACACACACACTTTTAATATGTATAGTTAAAAAATTATTTGTTGTAAAATTTTGTAGATTACTGATCATTTTCACATTCAAATGAAAAACAATGATTGAAGCCTTGGTCTACTATATTCAAAATAGAGCAATCTTAACTATGCTACTGTATTCAAACCTTATATTCAATTTCCGTATGTGTTCATTTTACATATATGTAATTTTTCATTACGTATATGAAATAACAAACGCTTACATAATATAAAAATATATTGCATATGTGTAATTATTCATTACATATATCATTACATATATGTAAGAAGGCTTCTTTTTTTTATTTATAGCAATAGAATGCTATAACTAAAGATACACAAATACTGGTTTGATGGCATATTCTTTTTTTAATTTAACATTTTAGCAAAAGGTTATTAAAACACAAATAATTTGGGTGCGTCTGTTTGTTGGGGTAGGGGGTTAGCTTAAAGAAAATTAACTAAAAATCAAAGAAGGCATTTTTACCTTTTGCGAAAGTTAAAGGATGAAACATGTGACAACATCTTATAATTCTAGAAAGTTTATTGGTTTTTAATTTTTTTAAAACGATAACTCATACCACCATCTATCTACTCCTAATTCACATCATAATTAATTTACAACAATCGGTTATAAACGTGCTTAACCCTTAACATCTAGTGAAGGATTACCATTATAACTCCAATGACAAAGAACCAATCCCACCCTTAAATAGTAGAGGAAATGTGAAGGAGGCTCAAACCTCTAACCTTAGCCAAAAAGACAAAAGCATAAAATGAATCTATTCATTTTGACTTCTTTATCGGTTTTACATGACCCTTACTCTATATATTACTTATCCTAATGTAGTGCGTATGTGTACATTGTATATATATGTTAGTTTAGTTATATATTTTGATAAATTAGTTTGTCTTAACTATTATAAATAAATATATTAATTAACAACAAAATTACTCATCACCAATTTCAACAATTATCACCGTTTTGTCATCCATACCGAAAGCGAGATGGTTCCTCGCATCTCCATGTGGTAGTTAGGGAGAGAGAGGTGGGATAGAGAATTGAAGTACTGAGATAAAGTAGCAGTATTGCCATAACAAATTGGAGAAGAATCAAAGAACGGATGTGGAAACACAACCACACCTTTTTGTATCGCATGGAGTAACAAGGTGTGGAACAATGCCCTTACCTTTGGCACCGCATGAAGCAGCGAGGTGCAGGATCACCATAGCCCATGGTCTTCTCACAAAAATCCTTCTTCATCTTCACGACAAATTACAAGAAAACTCTAACCGTAAAGCGATGCAATCACCCTATGGCTACATGTCTGTGACCCAAAGACGGGGATGTGTCATGTGAAGCACAACTTTCTCATATATGGCTTATTGTGTGGCCACTTCCATGGTACATTTTTTATGTACATTATTTTCATAACTACTAAAGGTTTCGAGTGAGTTGGTTTTAAATGTAAACATAGGAGATCCATGATGTGAAATACTATTATTGTCAAGGTTTGTTTGTTCTAGTTTTACTAAAAATAGAAACATACATAATTATGTTCTGTTACAAGGATACTTGATTAGTAGATCATTGTAATTGTAATAATTAGATGGTAACAGGTTTGAGAGATATGCGTCTGGTTGGGGGGGTAGGGGTTTGGTTTCATTTGGCACGTTTAGTGATTAGAGATGTATAGAGGAAGAGAGAAAATAACAAGGGATGGTGTTTGTTTTTATTAAACTTATTTTGTTAACATAGAACGCCCGTTATATTCTCATGTGGCTCGTACATGAGGGCATATAACAAAAAAAAAATTTAATGTGCCTGCTAATATTAACTGAATTCGTTAAAACTTCAAACCACAAAGATCATCGATCTTATTTGTCATACTATGAATTAAATCTATAACTCAATTCCTAAAATCGACTCCACTTCCATAGAACCCATAATGCTCTTATAAAAAAGACTCAGGAGGTAGTATATTGTCACCCACAAATGAACATTATACGTTGCATGTGGATTTTTAAACATAAATTTAATTTGATAGCTCACTTGAGCGTTATAAAGCTCGTTTAGTTTGTGATGATAGGTCACAACATGTCGGATTCAAATGCAGCGAAACCCTTGGTCCCGTTGTTAAAACTGTTCCCATCAAAATTATTTTAGCTATTATCATGTCTAACTTTTGGAACATTGATCACCTAGAGGTAAAGAACGTCTTCCTCCATGGGCATCTCTCAAAAGAAGTTTAAATACATCAACCCATGGGTTTTTGACACCTAAAATTCTCAAACCATGTTTGTCTTCTCAAGAAATCACCATACAATCTCCGTAGGCATGGTACCAACGATTTACAATTTATGTCTCTACCTTTGGTTTTGAACATAGCTATTGACATCATTCTATTTTATCTATAAACATGGACGTACGGGACACTACTTATCTTCTTTTATACACATGTTAAGCAACATCCCATGGCCCACCTCTCGGACACATTTAAAATGAAAGACCTTAGACCTTTGAGTTACTTCTTGGTTGTCTCTATCACACACAACTCCCATATATGGTCTGTTTCAATCTCAATGTTGAAATTTTAAAACTAGCTAAAATGTAAAATTGTAATCGACTCATATTCCTAGATTATTTAAGTACTGATGAGGGCGCCCCTACAAACGATCCCACCACCTTTTGTATTATTGTCAGGGTGCTTTAATACTTGATGTTTATGAAACCCAACATCTCCTACGTCATGTGACAAGTCTAGATGCACATGCACGCCCCCGATTCTCTTATTTGAAAGCGCTAGAGAATTATAATAATGCACTATCTCCATGCGTTTACGCATGCGCCCTAGACCACTCTCCATGCTTATTTCATATATACAAACGCATTTTAGGCAGGGTACCCCACCACACATCTACATCTCGATATCGCATTTACTTAGGTGATAACTTTTTTCATGATCCCTTAAGCACCAAACGACCACCTCTTGGCCTAGTGCAAAGGCAAGGTGGCCAACCGCCTTTGCACTAGGCCGAAATCTATTGGTTATGAAATTTGCTTCTCGGATTCTATCTTCCTTCTCAGCGCACCATGCTGGTTTTTGTGATCATAATGTGAGTGTCATTTACATGAACGACAAATATATTCAGCACCAATTTATTTTGTCTTAGACAAGGTCCGTCGAGGTCAGATAAGTGTTTTCAAGTTCTTTCTCGCTATCAAATAGCCGCCATATTCACGAAGGGTCTGCCATGTGTGCTATTTGAATATTATCATATCGTTCCGGTCTAAGTTTACGTTCTCCTCCACATTAGACTGAGGAGATATATTTGATATATTGTTTTATAATTGTAAATCCCTAGAAAATAGCATCTTCATTGTATTAAAAGTATGAGATTATCAATGAGAAAAAAAAAAGATTTATTCGGGGTCTATCAGTCTCAAATTCATATAACCTTCGATATTAAAGTGCATATATTTGATTGCTCAACATTATCCGTCCTTGATAACATCTCATTTATAATCAATTACATTTCTTTGATTATATATATGTAAATCTCCTTAGTTAATTATTTAAAAAAAAATCGTTGTTGTAGCCCAATAGTTAAAAGCAAAATTGTTTTAGAGTATACCTAGATTTAAAGCTGATAGAAAATAGTTTCTGATGTAGTTTATAAGTAATTAAATTATGTTTTTCATTAAAAATCAAACTATAACGTATGAAGGTCAGAATATAAAGACGAGAGGATATACAAAACAAGTACAACGTTGAGCCAAAGAAGGCTCAATCACCATACTTTTAGATGCAAAAGTTGAAAATTCAGATCGAATATATAACTGTAAACGTTCCAGAATATCAACATTATTCAGTGGTGACCGTTCAAATTGAAATCCAAATTACTTCATCAACAATTATATATATGTGCTAATACGATGGTATCCAGCACCACTTATTCTTTAACTATCAAAAGTACACAAGCTTCCTACATGCCACACATCAAGATTCCATAACCATCAACTTAGCCTGAAAATAAAAAAAGTTCAATTCTTTACTTGAAATCTTAAGAGAAAATTAAATAGATATACAAGTGTGGATCAATAGTAGTAATATCATTACCTGCAGTAGTGGTCGTGGTGGTGGTTATTGAGGAAGCTGATGGCTTGTCACTAGAAGGGATGACAACCCCGGGCCATGAACGACACATACAATGCTTACCCTTTTCTATGCTAGCGTAGAGCGGCTTAAGATGCTCCCCACAACCTCCCCAACCAAAGTTTCCACATTTCTTGCAAGCCACCTTGTAGCACATTGTTGCTTATCAGTCCGAAATTAAATACAATGTTTTCTGTAGTCCAATCTAAACGTTTTCCCACTTTTATAGAAGATGAGAGAATGTATATTGGACACTTTGGTAGCATCGATGGTAAGGCGCCTAGTAGATGATGGAAGATAACGAGTTTCATTGGGGACGTACATTGTTATTATAATCAAATTTTAATAAAGACCCACATATTTGGGGTTGATAATTTAAGATACTATGATGACTAAACACATGCCTAGTGACAAGATGCTAACATGAAAGAGGCCAAATTAACTGCCTAGGAAACCAATGATTCAACATAAGACTGAACAAACAAGAGAAGCAACGGTTTAATAAGTTGCAAATTTTGAATACTCTTGATTGAATCAAATTACAATCGGGTATCACTATGTATAATGGTTGGACTTCTTTGGATTCCACCTGTTCTCTTACGAAGTAACAATTCATTTTCACATGTTTCCTGCGTTCATGGATAACCGAGTTATTACAAAACAAGTATGTTGAGTTTTACTTTTGTATGTCATCTCGCGTATTTTTATGCAAGTGTATAATGAAAATCAACTTAAGTTTTTGATTATGCATAAACACAGATACAAAAGATTTGATTTTGGTTTTGATTTGGGGTGAACACACATCCAGGAGATTTGATTTATGGTTTTAGATTATGTGGTGTATATCGTGAATGAGGCGTGAGGGCGTCACGAGAACACCACTCCCCTCATGCGTTAGCGAGCAGGAATGGGGCATGATGGTGCGCTATTTATGAATGCAGCATAATAACTTCACTTTATAAATCGACATCCCCTATACGCCTCGTATAGCATCATACGGGGCGTATAGGGTCGAAAACACTAAAAACGAGAAAAATTCAGGGGGGGAGGGGGGCTGTCAGAGGGTTATACGTCCCATATAGCCCTATACGACCCCCTATATGACACATATAGTGATATACGATGCGTATAGCAAATTTCAACACTAACTACGAGAAAAATTCAGGGGTCTATCAGAGGGGTTATACATCCCGTATAGGGCTATACAGCCCACTTATACAACACGTATAGTGCTATAAAACCCTTATAAAAATTTAAGATGTTAACTTAAAATTCCTGAGTGTCTAAATATCCCATCCCTTAAAAATAACCCTTAAAAAACTCACGCTCTCTAATTATACCCTATCACACATGAGTGGGTGACAAAGAAGTGCTATAGATGAGATGACGGCTACATGACAATTATTTTTTACTCACAATCAATGACCACATACATGCCCTTAAAATGTATTAAATCTAGGGATTGGATATCGAAACACCCCCAACTTTTTAAATAACACCCGGTCACCCTATACGTAGAGTATGGGTTCATACGCCACGTATAGGGCAAAAAAAAGTCTCTGACATCCATGTGTCAGAAGATGTGTCATTTTGATGTCGGCAGAGGCTATACGCGGTGTATGGACCCATAAACTACGTATGGCTCATTTTATTTTTTTTTGCCCTAACTCAGCGTATACGCATGTGAAACCTATACGCCGCGTATAGACCCATACGTGACGTAAAGGTTAAGGGCATTTTTTTATTTTTTTGTTATTTTTACATCTCTTTTTGTTATAAATAAACAAATAAATTTATGTCGACTAGTTTTATGTTTTGTTATTATTTTTTTTGTAATTTGCTTAACTGACGAATATATAAATAATTTTACATGGAATAGTTTTATTTTATTCTTTTTATGTTTTTTTTAATATTTTTACTTATTTTTGTAATTTAACTAACAGATGAAACATATAATACAAACATTTATAATTTAACTGAACAATCAAGATAAAAATACAAACATTAATATAAAATAATAATATAAATAACGAAGTTTTTAAATACATAACAAAATAAAATTTACAGTTCTAATAATAATATTAAAACTACGATGAGTCTGGGTAATGTCGAGGCGACGACAACTCTGGAGGATCAATATCAGCAGCATGTCGTGCAATCTCGAGCTGAACGTGCCAATCCATACACCTGTGTAATGTATCTTTCAATCGTTAAGCACCCGTTCAAAATTATCTTCCGTTTCTTTGCTAATAAACGCATAAGCAACACAAAATGTCTTGTGTGTCGAGGTCACACCAACAATCTGAACTAATGGAAGTTTGTACATGTTTGTTTTGCATGTAGCGTCTTTCATCAGCACGTGCGGGAATGCATGCCAAGTGTCGTACGATTTTGGATGACAAAAAAAGATCTCTTCTATGAAATTTTTAGCGGGATCTTCTCGGGTGTGATAAACGTACCCTTTAGAAGACAAAAAATTTTCTAAAACTTGCAATGGCGTTTCACCGACTTTCTTTTCATTTCTTATCTTCTGTTGATCGTTGTATATATCTTTGGTTATGGATGTGTTGTTAGGGTTTTGCTTTTTTAAAGCTGATAATATATTACGAGGCTCCATATTCTGATCAGTTAGCTGCTCCATCAGATTGTATTCATTTTTAGAAAACCTTCTTACAAACGGGTTCCCCTCCGTATGTTTAGCAGGATCATGGTTATGTTCGTCATTCCTCACCTCTAATTTCCACGAACGACGTTTATTTTCGTATATCCGTACTATTTAAAAGAACATCCGAGTTATTTGCTACCAGATCGTCTAATTGTTGCTTTACGTTTGTGTTTGCCACCACAATCACAAATAAGCCATACCTTTATGACTTGACCTTCGTTTTTCTTTGATCTTCGTGTAACAATAACGTAACCATTATCACGTCCCTATTAACAGCCCAACAGACTAACTTATCGAGTGATAAAAATTCTTGTGACATTTCAAATGCTACTTTCGTGTTCTGATTTTCATCACTCGAGAGAAAGTTCATATTACTTTGTTGCAGGTTATAACTTGATTCACAGAAAAAGTCAAACTCTTGACAATGTTGTTGTAGATTAGAAAATGGTTGATCATTGGAAACATACGATTGGTTTAAATCTAGCAGTCTTGTCTCGTAAGAAGATTGAACGTACGAATCATCTAGATTGCTATCCGTCACGTACGAAATGTTTGAATATTCATTCAAATATTCACCAAAAAAATAGTTACCATCCCAAAACGATATATCGAACGGATGAAAACGTATGATATTTTGAGAAAAACAAACGTTTGAGATTTTCACAAGTTTGAAAGACCAAATGTGTTTATATATTTAAAAACGAATCTTGCGTCCCGCCAAATTTGATTGAAAGCAAACTCTCGTGTAGGACCTATACGTGGAGTATGGACCCCTACGCCACATATAGGTTGTTTGTCTAACACCTATATGAGGCGTATGGAACCATACACTACGTATAGGCTTCCCACGAATGACACATATGGTGCTATACGCAACGTATATTCGTACTACGTACGAGCTACTTTTATAGTACGCTTGACACCTATACGTAGCGTATGGACCTATACGCAACATATAGGTCTCAGTTGTACTATAAAAGCAGTTTGTACGTGGCAGTATTATACGAAGTGTATGGTAAATACGACACGTGTTATTTTTTTAAAAAAATAGAGTTATGTGGTTCAACTATTTCTCCAAAATAATTTTTCATGTAAACTATAACTCTCACTTCATTTATATGCATACTTACGTACACATAAATTTCTTAAGTACTTAATAAACATTTCAACTAAATCGGGTTCCACGATACTAGTCGGTTATGATAAAAAAATCTTGAAAATTATTCAAGTTAACTGTAACCGACTAGTATCGATGGAACCCGAGTTAGTTAAAACGATTCTCAAGTATCCAATTCAGATATATGTATGTAAATATTTAGTGAAATAAGAATAAATTGTTTACCGAGTAAATTATGTGCTAGAAGAAAATGCTGAACCATATAACACTAATTTCTTGCGATAATATGTGTGAGAAGATTAAACGTATGATTACTATCAATCACGAACGATTACATTTGAGATTTCATGCCATCAGGAAGTTGAGATTTTCACGAAACCGAAAGTATCAAACGTTACTTACGGAGAAAACGAATAAGTTTTGAGTATGATCGAATGCGTTTGATATCCATTTCCTTTATATATTTACGTAAGAAATCTTGCGTCGTGTCAAATAATTTGAAATCAAACGCTTCGGAGTTAATAAAGCAAGCTATACGCGTCGTATGGACCCATATGGCACATATAGCCCTATGGCGTATAGGTTAAGGGTGTAGGTCCATCGATACCTATATGCTCCGTATGCTCATACGCAACGTATAGGTGTCGGTGGACCTACACCCTTAACCTATTTTCCACAGGCTATACGCGGTGTGTGGATCCATATGATATGTGTAGCCTTGCTGAATGATTCATTAGACTTAGTCCAGTTTTATCGTCGGAAAAGACTATACGCGACGTATGGTGTTATACAGCACGTATAAACACCACGACAACGAATGATGCGAAATGAAATGTCAGGCATTAATTGTGATACCTATACGATATGCATGGACCCATACGCAACGTATAGGGGGTGTCGAATTATCCACTTGTGTGTCCTATATTTCAACACTGATCAGTGCCGAAGACCCGATCAAGTAAGAAGAGAATTTGCTTGTTTTATGATTCCTAAATACCTTAACAAGTTAGGGTAAATAGGGTGTCGATCCCACGAGGAGTCCGTGGATGGTGTCACGCGTAACTGATTCAAAAATTACTTACTTACTATTGTCACTAGACTGCAAATTAGAGATTGTAAGGTTATACTAGAAGGCTGATGCAACCAAAGAAGCCAAAACAATCAAGGAGCTTCCTGCATGCATGCACTGATGTACAAGGTAGAAGTTACTTCGGATGTTTTACACTCTCCACTGAAATTATTCTAAGTGTAAAATCTTCTGAAGCCAAAGATGAAGTCTTCCGAAGCTTCAAAGACAAAGTCTTCCAAAGCCAAATGAAGTAAAGACTGATTTCTTCCAAAGACAAAGAGGACATGCTTTCTCTGATCTACTTTTTCATAAAGCTGACTTACTTTTCGCTGCAACTCTGAAGACTCACCAACTTATACAAGTTGGTGAAAAGATCCATGCTTTTATAAACTGTAAATTATGGTCTTGGGTCTGTAACTTCCTACTTTGTACCTGTTATCCTTTCTATAATATAAAAGAATATGAGCTATGACATGTCATAGTCACTAGTCAAAAGGCAATCTGCGTTTTGACTCTACATTGATCTTGTTATCTAGATTAGTGTTTCCAGCTGGCTATCATAGTATGGACAGCTATAGGATGTAGTAAGGTCCTTGTATTTCTTTTTATGCTTTGTAACACTTGTAATAGAACTTGAGAGCAATATATAGCATCTTTGAAAACCATATTACTCTGTTCTCGTTCTTAGTTCTGTCTCATTGTTTACTTGTGTTCTTAGTATCATTTACATAAACCCGGTTCCCCATTTGATCTGTTAAATGTTCTAAAACTCTTCTCATTGTGAGATTGATTGTATTGACCATCCTTTAACCGGTCCTGCAATTGGTATCAGAGTATTTTAGGCTCTTGATTATAAGATCTCACCATCTTAAATCCCTTCAGTTTCACAAAACACTTAACATCTCAAATGACAGCTACCACAAAGGCTGATATGGAAACTGGTACTATGATAAAGTCTCCACTAATCACTCCTGATGACTTTGATACTTGGTGCTAAAGAATGGAAGGCTTCATCAAGTCTTAAGACTTCAAGATGTGGGGATCTGTTGTCTATGGACCTCATGTAACATCCACCTCTTCAGGTGTTGGTGGTGGTGGTATGATACCAAAGGAAATGGTTGATTATTTTGATGAAGACCGGAAGAAGATTCACATAGATCAGAAGGCCATGACTGCCCTCCAAACTGCTCTTCCAAACTCTATCTACTATCTACAGAGGCTTCAAGAAGTGCAAGACTGCCAAGCAACTATGGGATGCACTAAAGCTGATGTATGAGGGGTCAAATGAAGCAAAAGAGAACAGGAAGGACCTCTTGAAGCAGTAGTTTGAGAACTTCACCTTCAAGACAGGTGAAACCATGACTCAACAATACTTCAGTTATGTTGAGAATGTGGATACTCTAATGGATGTTGGAGTAGCTCTTGAGAACCGGGACATTGTGAGGAAGTTCATGTTCTCTCTTCCCAGACAATGGACACACTATTGTGTGGTCATTAAGAGGACTGAGAATCTCAAGACCCTTACTCTCATTGAGTTGTATGGTATCCTCAGTGGCTACCAGATGGAGATGAACATGCAAAATCCATCTGGTAACTCTAACAATCAGCAGAGTTCAGCCCTTCATGTGGTTGAAAGGGATTGCAAAGAACCATAACATCATCTAATCTGCTACCCTGACAACTCATAAAAGGGTCCTTTCATCACCTTCCCGGAGACACCAAGAGAGCTACATCCAAGGAAGCCCATTCCAAGAGACAAGCTCTTCACAAGCCTTTGTGTTTACTGATGAAAGCACAGACAACTTTTTCTTTACCCTTGAAGACCTGGACTGTATCCATCCAGATGATCTGGAGTAAATGGAAATAATTCAGCAAATGGCTCTTCTCACTCACAGAGCCAAGAAGTTTTACAAGAGGATAAGGAGGAAGTTTCCTAGCAATGCAACCAGTGGAAAGTTTGGGCTAGACAAAAGCAAAGTGAAGTGTTACAACTGTAACCAAATGGGACACTTTGCTAGAGAGTGCAAGGCACCAAAGACAAATGGTGGCCAAGCACAAACCAGACCAAACTACACTGATAGAGCACCCCAGAATGAGAAGTCCAAGCAGCAAGCTGTAGTTGCTATTGAAGAAGGTGGCTTTGACTGGAGCTTTCAGGTTGAGGATGCATCTCCAAACCAAACACTGATAGAAGATCATGAAGAAGCCAAGGTATTGGAACATCTTTGTACACCTGAATGTATTGCTAAACTTAACATATATAGGTCCTATAACTTAGAGATGAGATCTGATCTTGAGTCCTTAAACATTTTAAAAGCTGATTTCAAAAGAGCTGAAAATGACTACAAACCTAAAATAGAAGATTTAAAGAAAACCATTTCAACTCTTAAGCATAAACATACCAACTACAAGACTTAGATAAAAGATCTTATCACTAAGTTAACTGAATGCCAGGCTGAGTTTGTGATCAGCAAAGCCAGGGCAGAAAAACATGTTCTTAAAGAAGAGACCTTCAAGAACATGATATCCTCATCCTTGCATGCAAAAGTTTGTTATCAGAATAAGCAGGGACTTGGATCTACTGAGATAGCTCCTCCACACACTCTATTGTCTCTAAGATCTCCAAGGTGTAGAACTTGTGAAGATGAGCTTCCTCTTATAGACTGATCGATGTCGAAGTATCAATCAAATAAGATGTTAAAATGTGTGTTCCTATTCACCTTAAACTAGTTAGGGTAAGTAGGGTTGTCGATCCTCGTGGAATTAGTGGTCGGTGTATTGTACTTTGATTTAGAAAATAATGATTAATTAAATTAACAAATTACTTAACTATTGCCTCTTGGCTGTGAAAATTGAATTTTTGGAATAATTAATAAATAAACTAAGAAAACAACTTGGAAAGAATCAAACTTGATTAAAAAACGATTATAAGAGAAAGTAATCCACTTCGGTTCTAGGTTTGGTTTTCAGCAATTGTTTAGTTTAACTTTAAGGAAAATCCTTAATAGGGATTCTGTACGTGCGATGATTAAGTGATATCGATAATCAGGACTTAATGGGTCTTGATACTCAATGCCAATTCAATTAGAAACCAAAACTTGCAATCATATAATTTCCGGAAGATTAAATGATATTCAAATAAAAGTTTACCAACGTCGTTGTTTAAATAATCAAAACACAAGTTAAACTCATAAAAGAACTTAACGGGTTCTAAAGTTTAATCCCAACAAAGTTAAACAAAAACAAAAGCCTAATCACGCAAAACCTAATACCCGAAGTCGATCACGAGAGGATTAGCCGCTCATCGTTCTTGAATGATCTTCAAAACCGTTGTTGATTTGCATTCCGGATGATTGAATCTTGTTTTTGAGAGTTGGAATGGTGAAAAATTGATCTCAGAACGCCAAAAATTCGTCTCTAAACGTTCTAGGTCGAATGGGAATCAAGTGGTGGCTAAAACCTAAATAAAACGCGTATTTAAGGGTTTTTGAAAAGGGTCCTGGCGTAGGCTACGCCAGCCAGCGTAGCCTACGCTGGGGTGTATTCTGCTGATTTTTTTACTTGAGCTGGCGTAGCCTACGGTGGCTACAGTAGGCTACGGTGGAAGCCTTTCTGCTGCACTTTGAAACTTCGTTTCTTGATCCCTCCAATGACTTGTTTTATCATGTAAGCTTCCAAATTCCTTGTTTTTCCTACAAAATCACTTCCAACTCGTAGTCAACCTATTCAACTCAATCACATGCATATAAACGAATAATCATACGTAATATTTGACGTTTAAACACTTAAAATCTCATTCCAACGCACACACATCACATCCCCACACTTAAGCTTTGCTTGCCCTCAAGCAAATCTAATTCAAAACATTTAACAACATTATAAACCAAAATCCCTTGCACGCCTTAGCGATAGTCCAAAGTCATGCCCATTCTAGAATTGCAATAATCATCTTTGGCTAGCAAGTAAAGGATGTTACATTTAATTCAAAATAGAACCTGACTAGTTAAACCTAACAAGCTTTCGGTTTTTATTGTCATGCAACACACCCCTCACCATTTGTCACTCCTCTCGGTTTATTTTTGGATTGGTGAAAATTGCACCAATATATCACTCAAAAGGTCCACATATGAAACTTTGTTATCATATGCTTGGGTGACAATCAAATTTCCACGGTAATAATTGACAATGCACACATCAAAAGGACTTACGGGTTTGGGCTTAGGTTAAGGTAGAAATGATTGGCTGTGAGTGTGGCTAAAATATAAATTAAGGCAATACCAACTGTTGACATCCTTATTGACATAACTATTATTCAAACAAAGCAACTTATGGGTGCATATTTAACCCATAACCAACAATTTGCATCTTTCTTTTCTTTCTCTTTTTTTTATTTTATTTTAATTTTTTTTTTATCATAAATCAAATACTGAAGATAGTCTGAATGTTATCAACAGTGGTAACTTGGTCACATTAGGTAAAATTTGATTTGGGTTTTATTGATATGGGTTTGTCAAAATAAACGGTTTAAGGCTCGAAAGTGGCTACTAGGGGGAATTTTAGGTAAAGTGGTGAAACACAAAAAAATGGTATTAAAAGAAAAAGGAATCCTAGATTGCCTCTATCATCTATGTGCATTTATCAAATTCACCGTCTCAATATGTATCAAATCACACAAGTTCTAAAACAAAGAATCATATGGCCTACACTAACAATTGAAACACTTTTTATGTGAACTAACAATCTAGTAAGCTTCAAAATCTCACCAAGTAGGAATTAGGGTTGCCGGTGTGTGCATGCTTTTATTACACCATTAGCCTGTTAACCTTAACTAGACAGTTCTTAATTTTTTTTTTTGTAAAACCTTGCTAACATAATTATTTTTGCTACCATAGAATTAGGCCATGACTAAGGACCCTTACATCAAACATGACAAGAATCAATTGGTATGCTTGTTGTTTTCATGTTTGATTGGATTGCTTAAAAACAATAAAATTTTTCCAAATTTTTCCTCATCCCCACACTTGAGATACGTTGTCCCCAATGTGTGGTATTTAAGTTAAGTGTGTGAGTTTTTTTTTTCTTCTTTGAAATCAATTTATTCAATTAATCAACACAAACGACTTTTCCAACCCGAACCGACCCAGACACAAACGTAAATTATCAAAATAAACTACTTAAATAGACATATCAAACACAAAACATAAAAATTAAATTCGGGTTGCCTCCCGATTAGCGCTAAGTTTTAGGTCTTCAGCCAGACCGTACCTGCGACCACTCATGGTGGTCGAGTAGGATGCTTGACTCCAGTATTCTTCAAATGATCCGGCAGTTCTTCAACTAGATCGTATTGTGGCCCAAACATTAATGCCTCAACTCTGTCTTTTATAGGATCAAGTGGATCGCCAACTTTTTTCTTCATTTTAGGTTTCACATCTTTTGTTTCCAACTTCATAATTGGCTCTTTCTTTTCTTTTAAATCCACCAATTCCTTCAAGTCCACATGCTTATCCCTATCATACTCAAAATCATTCTTAAACATGGTGTTCATGCTTACATGTGAAGTATAAGTAGGAACACACACGTTAGTCATATCTGTCACAAAAACTTTATCATTAACAAAATAATTAATCGACTTGGAAAATACATTAAAACGTAACTTACGAGTTTCGTTAGTCATGTCAATTGTTCCATCCCGACAATTGATTTGAGCATTCGCTGTTGCTAAAAATGGTCGACCCAATATGACATTCGGTTGCTCATTCGTTCTCACTGGTGCAAAATCGAGCACCATAAAGTCCACAGGGTAGTAAAATTCTCCCAACTTGATTATAACATTCTTTACCATCCCCCGAGGACATTTTTGAGTCAAGTCAGCTAACACCACAGTGGTGTCAACTTTCTCTAAAGGACCGAAGTCATACTGATCATATAACATACCTGGCAAGATACTAACAGCTGCTCCATAATCCAAAAGTGCTCTTTTTATCTTCAACTTCCACACTTTTATTGGAATGATGGGTGCTCCTGGGTCATTCTCTTCCACTGTATCGGCTTTCTCTTCCTTATCTGTAACTTGTGAAAAAGAAGTAAAGTCATTATCAATAATTTTAGAGTCAGGAAGGATACTAACCGAATTGATGTGAACAGTTCTCATGTTTTCTGTGTTGGTTCCTTGATGTTGAGGATTGACCGTGGTATCACTCGGTAGCTTTCCATGGTTCCTTTTAATTTGAGCGACATCCTCTACAAGTTGACCCACTTGTTTATTTAAGGCTTCATAAGCCTTGTCCCTAATTTCATTTTCTCTCTTGTTGTCTTTCATATTCTCTTTCATCATGTTCATCAAAGCATCCAACTTTGCATTTGTAGACTCTTCACCACCAAGTTGTCCAAATTGAGCATTACTTTGATAGTTGCATGATGAACTACCTTGTTGATCCCTATGATTGTAGTTTCCTTGATTGTTTCCTTGAGAATATGAAGTTCTTTGATAACCACTTTGATTATAATTCCCTTGTGCTCGGTTCTGATAAGCTTGACCACCTTGATTATTACCTTGAAAATTAGGGTTCATCTGGTTTGAAGCATTTCCATACTTAAAGTTAGGATGATTTCTCAATTCGGGATGATAAGTATTGGAATTCATATCGAATTGCTTTCGATCTCCGTAAACTTGATTAACTTCCTCTTTTCTTTCCATCACCAACTGACATGCATCAACATTATGACCTAACTCACCACATTCTTCACACACATCGTATCCTACAGTTGCAACCTCATTTGTACCCGTTCGCCCTAACCTTGCCAATTGTCTTTCCAATGCTGCAATCCGCTCCTTAGTCTCATAGTCAACCGTGGTTGATCGTACCGAATTAGGTTTAGATCGTCTACTGGCAAAGGCTTGCGCCTTGGAGTTTCTACACATTCTTTCTAAAAATTCCCAGTCTGCATCTTCATGATTGGAAAGGAATGTGCCATTGCTTGTAGAATACAAATATTTTCTTTCCTCAGTCGTCAATCCATCCGAGAAAGCCTTTATCAACTCCCAACGTTCAATTCCATGGTGTGGACACATGCGAATAAGTTCCTTAAACCTCGTGAATGCTTCATGAAATTGTTCCCCTGCTTGTTGTTGGAAAGATCGAATAGCCTCTCTTGCGTCACTGGTCTTACCCATAGAGTAATATTCATCTAAAAATATTTGTTGCATTTCTTGCCATGTGTGAATACTATTGTCAGGCAAGGTAAGGAACCATTGCTTAGCTCTGTCTTTCAAAGTGAATTGGAACAATCGCAACCTCACTTCATCTTGTGTGAAGTGATTCCCACCAATAGTGCTACATATTGCATCAAATTCAGCAAGATGCACATATGGTTCTTCTGTTGCAGTACCTCTAAATGCAGGAAGAATAGTGAGATAATGAGGGCGTACATCAAAAGCTCTTCCTCTACAATTTGGAGGTGCGATGGGATTTGGATTTTCAGAAATAGCCGGTCTAAAATGGCTATCCACACCTTGTACTTGAGCTCTTTGAGGTCGTCTTGGCTGATTGACGTTATTATTAACCCTACCCCTTTGTTGGTTGATAGGTGGTGCATTCCACCCATGTTGATCATTCCTCCAATTGTTATTTCCGTTTTGTCCATCACCTCCACCAAAATTTCCATTCCAAGCATCATAATTTGCACCGTTATAGGGTTCTTCATTGTTATCCCATTCATCTTCATAATTCTCATCACCCGTGTGAACACTATGCATGCTTACATGATCAAAGTCGTCTCCTTGATTGAGGTTATTTTGATTCATATTATTGTTGGGAGGTGGTTGATTTAGGTTGTTGTTGTGGTTGTTATTTGGTGGTGGGGGTGGATTTGGGTTTTGGTGTTGGTTATTGGGAGGAGGGTTTGGATTTGAGGTGGTTGGTTGTTTGTATTATCCATGTTAGTTGAATCAGACAAACTATCAGCTGCTTGATCAATGGCTTGTGAAATTGATGTAGTTGGTAACCCTGATCGATGCAAGACACGATTATACCTTGCTGATTTCTCTATCTCTGGATCGAATACTAGTGGTGATTTCCTGCCCGAATATCGAGTATGCATACAATCTGTCACCTGCACACTTAAACTACCAAGCGTAACACGAAAATAAAAACAATTAAAATAAAACAAGTAACAAAAAAAGATTTTTTTTTTTCAAATAAAACAAATAAAATAACAAAACACCAAGCGCACCGATTCCCCGGCAACGGCGCCAAAATTTGATCGATGTCGAAGTATCAATCAAATAAGATGTTAAAATGTGTGTTCCTATTCACCTTAAACTAGTTAGGGTAAGTAGGGTTGTCGATCCTCGTGGAATTAGTGGTCGGTGTATTGTACTTTGATTTAGAAAATAATGATTAATTAAATTAACAAATTACTTAACTATTGCCTCTTGGCTGTGAAAATTGAATTTTTGGAATAATTAATAAATAAACTAAGAAAACAACTTGGAAAGAATCAAACTTGATTAAAAAACGATTATAAGAGAAAGTAATCCACTTCGGTTCTAGGTTTGGTTTTCAGCAATTGTTTAGTTTAACTTTAAGAAAAATCCTTAATAGGGATTCTGTACGTGCGATGATTAAGTGATATCGATAATCAGGACTTAATGGGTCTTGATACTCAATGCCAATTCAATTAGAAACCAAAACTTGCAATCATATAATTTCCGGAAGATTAAATGATATTCAAATAAAAGTTTACCAACGTCGTTGTTTAAATAATCAAAACACAAGTTAAACTCATAAAAGAACTTAACGGGTTCTAAAGTTTAATCCCAACAAAGTTAAACAAAAACAAAAGCCTAATCACGCAAAACCTAATACCCGAAGTCGATCACGAGAGGATTAGCCGCTCATCGTTCTTGAATGATCTTCAAAACCGTTGTTGATTTGCATTCCGGATGATTGAATCTTGTTTTTGAGAGTTGGAATGGTGAAAATTTGATCTCAGAACGCCAAAAATTCGTCTCTAAACGTTCTAGGTCGAATGGGAATCAAGTGGTGGCTAAAACCTAAATAAAACGCGTATTTAAGGGTTTTTGAAAAGGGTCCTGGCGTAGGCTACGCCAGCCAGCGTAGCCTACGCTGGGGTGTATTCTGCTGAATTTTTTACTTGAGCTGGCGTAGCCTACGGTGGCTACAGTAGGCTACGGTGGAAGCCTTTCTGCTGCACTTAGAAACTTCGTTTCTTGACCCCTCCAATGACTTGTTTTATCATGTAAGCTTCCAAATTCCTTGTTTTTCCTACAAAATCACTTCCAACTCATAGTCAACCTATTCAACTCAATCACATGCATATAAATGAATAATCATACGTAATATTTGACGTTTAAACACTTAAAATCTCATTCCAACGCACACACATCATAGACCCCATAGATGAAGAGGATGAAGAGGAGATAGTGAAGGATGATTCTGAGAAGTGTGAAGAAGATCATCCTAAGAAGGGTCACTATTCTTCTGAGGAGAGAAAAGAATCTGGGATGACCAAGTCTAAGAGGAAGAACTTGATTAGAAAAGCAAAGATAATATTAAAGAAAGCTCAAGATATCAAGGCCACTTTCAACTCCAAGCAGAAACAAGTGTTTATCTCTGCATGATTTGAAGTGGTGAAGGCTGAAGACTCAACTATGAACTCTAATACCAGGAGTTCTAGTTCATATCCAAATTATTCCAGCAAAGAGAAAAAGGTTGATCAGCTGTGTACCACTGCTACACAGCCTGAACCATCCAGTTCCAAGAGCAAGCCTCACCCTAAGAAGCTTGCCGCATCATCTGCGAAGATGAAGATGGAGGTGGAAAGTGATCAAGTTCAGTATTTCTCTCAAAAGAAGACTCTCAAAAGGAAGCAAATGGATTGCATCATGTGTAAGTAGTACTTCTCATCTTGCTAAGGATTGCATCTACAATCCTAAAAGTACAATTCTCATGATCAAAGAGAAAACTTCTGAGAAGAAGAAAGAAAAACTAGCTTCGAAAGGAAAATCTTTTTCCTTCGGAAGCTCCAAGGTGAAAAAGAAGACAAGTGAAAACTTGCCTTCGGAAGAAAATTTGGTCTCGAAAAAAAGGAATGCTTCCGAAGTACTGAAGCCTGCTGCAGTGAAAGCAAAATCTTCCGAAGGTCCAGTCTCCAAAACTTCAAAGATGTTAAAACTTCCGAGGTGTTGAAGGTCAAGTCCAATCTTTCAAAGATGGTGTGGAAGATGAAGAAAGACCGAGTGACTGAAAGTTCTTCATCAACAACAGCTAATGATCCTCAAAGCTTGAACATAGGATCAGTTACTGTTACATTGTCTTCAAATCACCTTGATAACCCGAGACCAATGAGGCTTAGGTTTCCAAATGTAACTAACCACTTCTTTCTTGTGCAGGAACAACTAATGACTAAGAGAAATGTATGGATCATTGATAGTGGCTATTCCAGGCACATGACTGGTAATCGTTCTCTACTTCAAAATTTTGAGAAAATTGATGGAGGGCCAGTTGCTTTTGGAGGAGATGTTGGAGGTTACATAACAGGAAGGGGCATGGTCACAAATGGTAAGCTCAGCATTTAAAAGGCAAATTTTGTCAAAGAACTTGGGTACAATCTACTGAGTGTATCCCAATTTTGTGATCAGAGACACAACATGCTCTTTACTAAGCATGAGTGCATTGTTCTCAAGCCCGGGGTGGTCATTCCTCAAGAGCATATCCTGCTCAGAGCCCTCAGGAAAAGAAACATGTACAAGATGGACTTGCAGGAAACATCTCCCTCACGAGAAGTTTCTTGCTTTCTATCTAAAGTAAATAGTGATAAGTCTTTCCTCTGGCATAAAAGAATGTGCCATGTAAACTTTAAAAATATGAATAAATTAATTAAGAATAATTTGATAACTGGAATGCCAAAAAAAGAGTTTACAAGTGATGACCACTGTGTTGCATGCCTGAAAGGGAAGCAACACAACGTGTCTCACAAGCCAAAGGAAAGGAACTCTATCACTACTCCCCTACATTTATTACATATGGATCTCTTTGGCCCCACCAGTGTAATGAATTTAGGAAGGATCTCATATTATTTAGTGATCACAGATGACTTCACAAGATTCACTTGGGTTCTTTTTCTTAGAACTAAGGATGAGACTCATGAGATCTTGAAGAACTTCATTCTGAAAATTGAGAATCAATGAGATCACAAGGTCAAGACCATAAAATATGATCAAGGAACAGAATTTAAGAACCAAATCCTTGATTCATTTTGTGATGAAAAAGGTATTACAAGACAATATAGTGCTCCCAGGACTCCTCAGCAAAATGGTGTTGCTGAGAGGAGAAATAGGACACTTATTGAGGCTGCAAGAACCATGCTATTTGACTTAAAACTGCCCATCACCTTCTGGGTAGAGACAGTCAACATAGCCTGCTTGTTCTCCAGCCACAGCGTGTCGTAGCCTCTGATTCTGGTATCTTTCACGAAATCCCTCGTCAGTGGCTGCAATTATACAACCCCCATGAATAACAAATGAAATCTCCGATCAAAACATATAAAATCAAAGAAAATCACAAAAATAAACATTTTATTGATAAAATAGTTAAAATAAACATTTGACTTTTAGCACAGTTTTATCCATTTTAAACCAATAAAAAAACTGTCGAATACACCATTTCCAGCTAACCCGGCGACTCCCTAGCCAACCAAGCATTGTCTTGGACACACATGAAATAGACAGGAAGCATACGTACACTTGTACTGCTTACACTAAAGCCGCCAAGTGGCCTCCTGACTAACCCTTATCCGGCTTCACCCGGCTATCCCTTAACTGACCTTCTCATTTACACTTTTAATACAAATTAAACATCTGACCCATCAAAAAAACCAAAACAAACATTTGACTTTTATCATCATTTTATCCACTTAATATATTTACCGTCAAATGCCTTTTTTCTAGCTAACCTGGCTACTCCTTAACCGACTAATTATATTCTTACCCACACCAAATGAAACGAGGAGCAGACACCTTACACTTTAAACACTCATGTTACACGACCAAGAGTAGTTAGATATAAAAGTGGGCTAACCTGACCTAATTTTTAATCAAATGTCACCAAGATACAATCTTTATACGTAGATTCACACAAGAAACTTCAAATAACAACATACTAATTTATAAATGTTTATTTTAACGTTAAAATGTTTATTTCGGTGATTTGCCATCAAATAATTACCATTTGATGCATGTAGCATTTTGCTTTCCTAACATCCTTCCAAATCATCAACGACCTTGGCACTTTTTCCGACGAACCTGCGTCATCTGAACTATTCCCGACGGTCTGCTTTACTTGACGCAAATGACCTGAGCAACTTGTTGTGCGTTTGAGACATCCGTTGGGTGAATACATAGACTTGAAAGATTGATTTGAGTTACGAGACAAAAGCCAAAAGATCAGAAAGTCACCAACTTGAAGACGATTTTCGTTCCTGAACTTGAGCCATCCACCCATGAAGTAATATCTGTCTTCGATCCTTAGATATTTGACTCTCCATTTGACACATGCAAGATTTAGTTAGCTTAATCCCATTAGACCAGTATCGTTTTTACGTGATGAATTCTTACTTTTTCTAATAATCATATTTTAATTATATAGAGGATGGATCAAATGATCAAAACCACTTCTATAAATAAAAATCATGAAAACCACTCTCAACCAATAAATGTTTTTATTTTATTTATTTATTTTTCATTTTGAATGTTAATATGGTAATTTTAACTCCCTTTTAATTTTGGTATTTTTTAACTTCCTGATTTCTCATCTAATTTAGTTTATTTGTTGCCTAAATTCATCTTATTCTTTCTTTAATTGATACGATCTTCATCATTCCTAATCTTACATCTCTTTTTATTTGTTCATCATTTTTTATTTTTAAGGGCTGTTTGTTTTTTCTGAAAAGCACTCCCTGACCTCTTTTGCCTGCACAGCGCAGACGTTGAGGTCTGCAGAGTGTTTTTTTTTTTTTGAAGACTTTTCGTTAGAAAAGGTCTTCATGAGATATTCATGAAGCGGATATAAATCATTTACTTCAGAAGCATTCTACCCTCTTTTCATTCTCCACCTTCAAAACAAAGACTCAAACCTCCTTCCCCCTCATTTTCACAGCCACCGCTAGCCACCATAGCCACCGCCGGCCATCGCAGCCACCAAGGCCCTCGCAGCCACCGCGCACCTCCAGCCCCTCCTACAGCCCTGTCGCCGACCTCCTACAGCCCCTCCTACAGCCCCGTCGCATACCAGCAGCCGCGCAAACCACGCCAGCCCCGTCGCCGCCCCTCTACAGCCCCGTTGCCGCCTCCACCTTCCCGAACGCCGCCCCATCCCCTCCTCCACCTTCACGGTCGGCCGCCTCAAAATCACAAATCGTGAGGGTAAGGTAAAGTTGCAATGTGATTTGGTTTAAGGTTTTATCAGATGTTAAAAAACAAACAGTGTTCTTCTTGCAGACTACAGACGTTTAGTCCACCTCTTCTCCAGCAGATGTTTGCAGGTGTGGTCCGCAGACTACAGACATTTTGCTACATAAAAAACAAACAGTACCTTAGTGTGACATCCGGTAATTTCCGTTACCAAACTCCGTTTGTTCCGTTAAGTCTTGCATACACGTGTCGAGCACACACACTAGTTGTCGTTGAACGTTGGTGACTTAACAATAATCAGTAATGTTAAATTGATGATAATTAAGTTAACAATCTGATTATTAAGTTATGCTTATGTGATTTGAATGTTAACTGTAATTTTATCGCGTAATGTGAAAACGTGCATATTTATTTCGTGTGTTTTGTGATAAATGGGAATTATGCATGATTGTTATTTGTGATTAATAATAATTGTGTTTAGTAGTTAAAAACTATTCAAAAACTATTCAAAAAGCTTAATTTTTATAAAATACAAATTATAAGGGTTAAAAGGGTAATTATGGGTTATTTAATAAATAAAAAATCAAAACATAACCCTAGCCCCCACCCATACCCTTCGGCCGCGATCAAGCTTCCAAACACACACACACTTCGAAATCGATCAAGAACAAGCAAGAAACCATCGGATTTGGTCGACTTCAAGTTATACAACGTGTTAGAACCTTCAATTGCAAACTATTACACATCTAAAGGTTAGATTTTTGTATGATTTGATGATTGTTCATGATTGGCCGAAAGTTCCATGTGAATTCTGCAATTGATGGTCGATTACATGTTGTTTGTTGATGTTAATGTGTTTGTTAGATAGATTACATGTTAATTAACGTCAAGTATGCAATAAAGGTTGGATTTTTACAAGTTTTTATGGAAATTACATTAGGGCCGAAACCCTAATTCGAAACTTGCAATTGTGGATCGATTTGTTGATGTTGTTTTAGTGTTATTATGTTAGTTGGATTGTATATATGCTAGTTAACGTCGATTATGCAAGAAAGCTACGATTTTGATACATTGTTCATAGGTTACTAATAATAGTAACTTTATTTTGCATGAATTGATGATTGGTTGATGTATGAATGTTATGGATGTGTTTGTAATGATGTTTAGATGCTAGATGGTTGATATGAATGTTAGGAAATCAAGAAGATGTGTTATAGTTCATACATTGCTAAAAATAGTAACTTTTGGTGTTGAATGTTGATGAATCATGATGATTAAGTGTTGTTGATCATGTTTAGATGTTGTCATGGACTTGAATTGGTATATAATTGATGAATTCATGAATGTAGTGTGAGTTTGATGAATTTGGGATGAACTTTCCCAAAAGGGAAACTTTATTTGTGCAAATCCTTGAATTGGATGATTTGAGCATGTTTGGGATATTAGGATCATGCTAGTGTATTCATGGATGATTTCTAAGGTAACTAGATGTGTTGTTTGTGTTGTAAGAATGTTTAGTTGGATAGTTATCTGATTTGGCCTGTTTGTGGGAATTCATGGTAATGGGTCATATGGGTATGTTAGGACTATTGTTGGGGTTGTATGTTGATCATGTATGATATGCTGTTGTGTTAGTATTAACGAGTTATCACCTATAATGTCACCAACGGGTCAAACGGGTCAACTGGGTCAAATGTGTCTTGTCTTTCTTAAACCTTGAGTCTCTTGGTTTGTAGAATACTTAGGGTTTCATGTTGATTCTGTGTACACGTACTTATGTACTCTTGTGTTCTAGGTGACCTTTGAAGGTTGTCTTTCCCTCTTTCTTTCAAGTTAAGCTCTAGGTTAATTCTTGCGCGCATCAGGTGAGTTCTTGCCCCACTTATTTTACATATCTCTTTTGGGGGAGATAGCATACTGTTGATCACAAACTCTTTTATATATGAGTGTGTATAATATTGATATAGTGCTGTTTACCATGGAAAGTCCTCACACTTTCGGATTGTTAATATTGAATAGCGGGGAAATTTGGGTAGTACTACTGGGTCTGACGAGCCCCACCTGTGCGACTCGAGGTCAAACGGGTGCAATTTTTCCTAACACATATTCGTCACGACACGGTAAGTCGTGACGGGAGGCAACAAACGTAACACAGTCAGCTTCGATCGCGAAATCACTATGATTAATATTTTTATGTTAATAGACTAGCTATCTATTGCAATACACTACTTATGCTCTGGAAACTGTTGATTGGTTTATATTTTAACGCAAACTCTTGAACTCACCAACCATGTGTTGACTTGTTTAGTATGCTATTCTCAGGTTAAGGTTGCCAGTTGCCTAGGAGCACGCACACCAGCATCGTTGAGTTGTCTACATTGTTTGTTTACACATTTGGGTTTATTTTCCTATTAAACATTTGTGTTTGGGGCGCGTATGTTTTGCCCATTCTCTTTACATACTACTTGTTTTGAGTTTTCTAGTTTTAAAAACGCTTCCGCAGTATTTTAAACGTTAACTCTGGTTTTGTTTATTAATCATATAGAGTCGTTCTTGGTAACAAATGACTGAGATCCTGGTATGTCACGCGCCTCGCGGTAAAACCCCGCACGCGGATTTTGAGGGTGTGACAGATTGGTATCAGAGCCATTGGTTATAGGGAACTAGGTTGCATACACACACTAGACTATAACCGCACAGTTGTTAGTTACTTATCGTTTACTCTCCTTACTGTATACTCATTGGCATACGCAACACGTACTTCGCAGCATGGCATCGACGTCCAGAAATTTAGGCAAGAGACCTGCACGATCTGAGTCACCTCCTACTTCTCCCGTACCGGATAGGGATTTACTGGCCTCGACATCCTTATCCTCCTAGTGAGATAGACTGGGATCAGCCTTTCATACCTCCTGAGCTCGATCCTCCGCGTAACTGGGATTTTTACCCCACTTACATAAACCGTATGGCTTATAGAGAACGCGTACCACCAGTAGCACCTACACGACCTAGGACTAGGTCATCAACCGCCTCTACTTTACCTACACTTCCTACCTTGAGCATCCCTGGAGCAGGCATTTGCAGCTTTGGTAGCCACACTGGACACAGAGCGACAGCGGATTAGAGGACTCACTGATGAGAACTCTGCATTACGATCTGAGATGCGTCAGTTGCGTTTCCAGATAGATACGCTTCAGGAGCGACTCTCGATGGCCATTGGTGGACATCATACGCTGGCAGGCAACGTGGTAACACTTAGTGAGCGTATGGACGCACAAGATCACCATAACATAGTGGTGATGATAGGTTTGCTGATTTGGAGGCACAGCTAGCAGCACTCCAGATTGTTGAAGCCCCTGCACCTTGGTGGACCTGATGAGGAAGACCCAGAGAAGAAGAACCCGAGGAAGCCCCCGAAGAAGAACCAGTAGAGATGGATGAGGACAGTGACGGATCTGACGTACTGGACTGATCCTACCTTTTAAATGACTTGGACTATGTAGTGTTTCTTTTCTTTGAAACCTATGTGGAAGGGTTGTTTCCCACCCAACTGACAAACTTAAATTTTGACATTGATGGAATATTTTGTGACTCAATTGCAAATTATTTATCTTTGATTATTATTTCTGTTATAAATGTTGTGGTTGTGGTGAATGCATTATTTCTATTGTTTACTGTACCTTGATGAGATTAATGTGTGGATGTTACTCATTATTGTAATTGTGAATTTTAAAGTGAAATATGGACGCACGTGGACGAGGACGAGGACGTGGGCGTGGTCGTGGACGTGGCGCGGAGGCCGTGGAGCCGGAGCCATAAACATGACGCCTGCGGAATTGGCGGCATTAATTAATGAACATGTTCAGGCGGCAGTGGCTGCTGCCCAACCGGGACAACCAGCAGGTAAATGATAACAAAGGTTAAACTGATTTCCTAGTTATTTGTCTAGGATATCTGACTAATGTTTGGGTTGTCAAAACAGGACCACCACCATGTACCTACAAGTCCTTCATGGACTGTAAACCCCATACCTACAGTGGGACGGAAGGAGCTGTAGGGCTTGTAAGGTGGTTGAGAAGACAGAGTCTGTCTTCGCGAAATGCAACTGCCCGCCTGCTGATCAGGTGAAGTATGCCACCGGGACATTGGAAGGCGCAGCACTTTCCTGGTGGAATGCCAGGTACAAATGCTGGGTCAAGCCGTGGCCAATGAACTACCTTGGGATGAATTCAAAGAAATCATGACTGAAGAATATTGCCCCCGGAATGAAGTGCAGAAACTGGAGATTGAGTTCTGGCAACTCAAAATGCAAGGCTCAGAAATTGAAGCCTACACGACTCGTACTCATGAGTTAGCCACTTAATGCCCAGGGATGGTGAATGAAATGCACAAGAGGGTGGAGCATTATATACGGGGATTGGTGCCTGAAATTCAAAGTATGGTAACTGCTTCTAACCCCACTACCATACAACAAGCTATCCGAACGCCCACAGGCTGACTGACCAGGTAGTTGAGCAAGGTCGGTTACCTAAACGGGGTGCGGTGGCAAGCGTGCCCGACCAGAAACGCAAGTGGGATGGTTCAAGCAACAAGGGATCGTCATCCAGTAGCCAATCTCAACCCCAACAACAGCAGCAAAGTCAGCAACAGCAACGGAAGTTCGATAACAACCGAAGCTTCAACCAGGCGCACTCAAATCAAGGACCCGGGGGGTATGGTGGAAGACTGCCGAAGTGCAACCGGTGTAACTACCACCATGTGGGTCGATGTGATAACTACAAGTGCCAACGTTGTGGGAAGATTGGTCATGCAGCCAAAGACTGTCGGGGTGAACTGATGAGAAGCCATAACAATCACAAGAAACTCCGAAAGGTTGTTTTGAGTGCGGAAAAGAAGGCCATTACAAACGCAACTGTCCCCAGCTTAAGAGGAATGGTAATGGCAACAACAACAATGGGAACAACAGCAACAATAACAATGGCAACAACAATAACAACAATGGTAATGGCAACAACAATGGTGGAGGAAACAATAATGGAGCCAAAGGAAGAGCCTTCGTCATTGGCTCAGGTGAGGCTCTAAACGATCCTACAACAGTAACTGGTAAATTTTCGGTTAATGGTTGTTTTGCTACTGTATTATTCGATACCGGAGCCGATAGAAGTTTCGTGTCCACTAGGTTCTGTAGTCTTTTAAGTGATATGCCCTCAGCCTTAGAATCTAAATACACGTGGAGTTAGCTAACGGCACACAGATTCACGTAACGCATATTCTTAGAGACTGCAAGATAGAGCTTGCTGGTCATACATTCACTATAGATCTCATGCCTGTTACACTAGGAAGTTTGATGTGGTAGTAGGCATGGATGGCTTTCCGATAAACAAGCAGAAGTCATATGCCACGAGAAGATCATACGGATTCCCCTTGGTGAAGAAGTCCTTACGGTCAGAGGTGATAGGAGTGGTGTGGTGATAGGCATCATCTCGTTTATGAAGGCACAAAGTTGTTACGAAAGGGTCGACTAGCCATATTAGCACTCGTCATAGATAAACAGATAGAGGAAAAGAAGATAGAGGATATCCCCGTAGTTCGTGAGTTTCCTGAGGTGTTTCCGGAAGACCTGCCTGGATACCACCTCATCGTCAAGTTGAATTCCAGATTGAGTTGACTCCAGGAGCCGCTCCAATTGCGAGAGCACCATACCGGTTAGCTCCGAATGAACTGCAGGAATTATCTGCCCAACTACAAGAGTTGTTGGATAAAGGGTTCATCCGACCGAGTTCGTCGCCCTGGGGAGCGCCAGTTCTATTTGTGAAGAAGAAGGATGGTACATTTCGAATGTGCATTGACTATAGGGAACTGAACAAGGTTACTATCAAGAATAGATATCCGTTACCTCGTATCGATGATTTGTTTGATCAACTACAAGGATCAAGCTATTACTCTAAGATTGATATGAGGTCTGGGTATCATCAGCTGAGAGTTCGAGAAGAGGACATCTCGAAGACTGCTTTCCGTACACGATATGGTCACTATGAATTTTTGGTCATGCCATTTGGGTTGACGAATGCACCAGCAGTATTCATGGACCTCATGAATCGCGTGTGCAAACCCTATCTTGATCAGTTTGTTATCGTCTTTATTGATGACATACTGATATACTCAAGGACGAGGAAGAACATGAGAAGCACTTACGTTTAATCTTGGAATTACTTAGAAAGGAACAACTGTACGCAAAGTTTTCTAAGTGTGATTTCTGGATACGTGAGGTACAATTCTTGGGTCATATTGTCAACGAGAAGGGAATACATGTTGATCCTGCTAAGATTGAAGCGATAAAGAATTGGTTGTTCCTAAGACCAAGTGAGATACGACAATTCCTTGGATTAGCGGATATTATCGACGATTCATTGAAGGATTCTCTAAGATTGCACAACCTCTCACAGCCTTGACTCACAAGGGAACGACGTACAAATGGGGTGAGAGTCAGGATCGGAATCTGCTTTTCAGTTGCTGAAAAATAAATTGTGTAGCGCACCAATATTAGCGTTACCGGATGGTAGTGACGACTTCGTAGTCTACTGCGATGCGTCTATTCAAGGACTTGGATGCGTCCTGATGCAGCGGGATAAAGTGATAGCTTACGCCTCTAGACAATTGAAGATTCATGAGAAGAACTATACCACCCATGACTTGGAACTGGGTGCGGTAGTTTTTGCCTTAAAGATCTGGAGACATTACTTGTACGGTACCAAATGCACCATCTACACCGATCACAAGAGTCTTCAGCACATCTTTGAGCAAAAGGAGTTGAACATGAGGCAAAGACGCTGGGTGGAATGTTAAACGACTATGATTGTGCTATAAGTACCACCGGGGAAAGCAAATGTAGTTGCTGATGCGTGAGTAGAAAAGAGACTGCTAAACCTCGACGTGTGCGAGCTCTGCAACTAACGATTAGTACGCAATACCTGAACAAATCCGTGATGCTCAAACTGAAGCTCTGAAGGTAGAAAACATGAGTTTAGAAGGGTACGGGAATGGAAAAGCAATTAGAAGTAAAAGCGGATGGGATTCGTTACTCATGGATAGACTATGGGTACCTTTACATGGAAATCTGAGAGATTTGGTCATGATGAGGCTCATAAGTCCAAGTATTCTATACATCCTGGATCTGACAAGATGTACCACGATTTGAAGGCGCACTATTGGTGGCCTAACATGAAAGCAGATGTAGCTACTTATGTGAGTAAGTGTCTGACCTGCTCGAAGGTTAAAGTGGAGTATCAGAAACCATCTGGTCTACTACAACAACCCGAGATCCCTATGTGGAAGTGGGATCAAATATCAATGGATTTTATTACTAAGTTACCTCGCACTTCTACGGGTGTGATACAATATGGGTTATCGTGGACCGATTGACAAATTCTGCTCATTTCCTAGCGATAAAGGAAACAGATAAGATGGAGAAATTAACCCGACTTTATCTGAAGGAGATCGTTTCGAGGCATGGAGTACCGATCTCAATTATTTCTGATCGCGATTCTCGTTTCACATCACACTTCTGGCAGTCGTTGCAGAAAGCTTTAGGTACGCGATTGGATATGAGTACTGCTTATCATCCACAAACTGATGGTCAAAGCGAGCGTACTATACAGACTTTGGAGGACATGTTACGTGCTTGTGTGATTGACTTCGGGAATAACTGGGAAGTTCACCTACCATTGGTGGATTTTTCTTACAACAACAGTTATCACACTAGTATAAAGGCAGCACCATTTGAAGCTTTATATGGGAGAAAGTGTAGATCACCAGTTTGCTGGGCTGAAATTGGTGATAGTCAATTAACGGGTCCCGAACTAGTACACGAGACAACTGAGAAGATTGTTCAGATAAGAAACCGCATGGCGCAGCGCGAGAGACAACAGAAAAGCTATGCTGACAAACGACGAAAACCTTTGGAATTTCAGATAGGTGACAAAGTTTTGTTAAAAGTCTCACCATGGAAAGGCGTAGTTCGGTTTGGTAAAGAGGAAACTAAATCCGAGATACGTTGGACCATTTGAGATAGTGGAAAGAATAGGTCCAGTAGCCTATCGACTAGCCTTACCTGATTCATTGAGTGGAATCCATGATGTATTCCATGTTTCAAACTAAAGAAATGTTTAACGAATGAAACGATGGTCGTACCACTGGAAGAAGTTCAAGTAGATGAACAACTACGCTTCATTGAGGAAACGGTCGAGGTGATGGATCGTGAGGTGAAAACGCTTAAGCAAAGCAAAGATACCCATCGTCAAAGTTCGTTGGAACTCGAGACGTGGACCAGAATTCACGTGGGAACGTGAAGACCAAATGAAGCTTAAGTATCCTCAGCTATTCGAAAGGACGATGCCAGCCGGCGAAGGTACTGATTAAATTTCGGGACGAAATTTCTTTCAACATGGGGATGATGTGACAACTCATCCAAAACTCACACGATTTCGATTTCCTTGTGCCAATGCAGTAGACCAGTGATGGAACACTCACCATGTAACGCAATTTTCGGGACGAAAATTCTTTCAACATGGGGATAATGTGACATCCGGTAATTTTCCGTTACCAAACTCCGTTTGTTCCGTTAAGTCTTGCATACACGTGTCGAGCACACACACTAGTTGTCGTTGAACGTTGGTGACTTAACAATAATCAGTAATGTTAAATTGATGATAATTAAGTTAACAATGTGATTATTAAGTTATGCTTATGTGATTTGAATGTTAACTGTAATTTTATCGCGTAACGTGAAAACGTGCATATTTATTTCGTGTGTTTTGTGATAAATGGGAATTATGCATGATTGTTATTTGTGATTAATAATAATTGTGTTTAGTAGTTAAAAACTATTCTAAAAACTATTCAAAAAGCTTAATTTTATAAAATACAAATTATAAGGGTTAAAAGGGTAATTATGGGTTATTTAATAAAATAAAAAATCAAAAAACATAACCCTAGCCCCCACCCATACCTTCGGCCGCGATCAAGCTTCCAAACACACACCCACTTCGAAATCGATCAAGAACAAGCAAGAAACCATCGGATTTGGTCGACTTCAAGTTATACAAGCGTTAGAACCTTCAATTGCAAACCATTACACATTAAAGGTTAGATTTTTGTATGATTTGATGATTGTTCATGATTGGCCGAAAGTTCCATGCGAATTCTGCAATTGATGGTCGATTACATGTGTTTGTTGATGTTAATGTGTTTGTTAGATAGATTACATGTTAATTAACGTCAAGTATGCAATAAAGGTTGGATTTTACAAGTTTTTATGGAAATTACATTAGGGCCGAAACCCTAATTCGAAACTTGCAATTGTGGATCGATTTGTTGATGTTGGTTAGTGTTATTATGTTAGTTGATTGTATATATGCTAGTTAACGTCGATTATGCAAGAAAGCTAGATTTTGATACATTGTTCATAGGTTACTAATAATAGTAACTTTATTTTGCATGAATTGATGATTGGTTGATGTATGAATGTTATGGATGTGTTGTAATGATGTTAGATGCTAGTTGGTTGATATGAATGTTAGGAAATCAAGAGATGTGTTATAGTTCATACATTGCTAAAAATAGTAACTTTTGGGTTGAATGTTGATGAATCATGATGATTAAGTGTTGTTGATCATGTTTAGATGTTGTCATGGACTTGAATTGGTATATAATTGATGAATTCATGAATGTAGTGTGAGTTTGATGAATTTGGGATGAACTTTCCCAAAAGGGAAACTTTATTTGTGCAAATCCTTGAATTGGATGATTTGAGCATGTTTGGGATATTAGGATCATGCTAGTGTATTCATGGATGATTTCTAAGATAACTAGATGTGTTGTTTGTGTTGTAAGAATGTTTAGTTGGATAGTTATCTGATTTGGCCTGTTTGTGGAATTCATGGTAAGGGTCATATGGGTATGTTAGGACTATTGTTGGGTTGTTATGTTGATCATGTATGATATGCTGTTGTGTTAGTATTAACGAGTTATCACCTATAATGTCACCAACGGGTCAAACGGGTCAACTGGGTCAAATGTGTCTTGTCTTTCTTAAACCTTGAGTCTCTGGTTTGTAGAATACTTAGGGTTTCATGTTGATTCTGTGTACACGTACTTATGTACTCTTGTGTTCTAGGTGACCTTTGAAGGTTGTCTTTCCCTCTTTCTTTCAAGTTAAGCTCTAGGTTAATTCTTGCGCGCATCAGGTGAGTTCTTGCCCCACTTATTTTACATAATCTCTTTGGGGGAGATAGCATACTGTTGATCACAAACGCTTTATATATGAGTGTGTATAATATTGATATAGTGCTGTTACCATGGAAAGTCCCACACTTTCGGATTGTTAAATTGAATAGCGGGGAAATTTTGGGTAGTACTACTGGGTCTGACGAGCCCCACCTGTGCGACTCGAGGTCAAACGGGTGCAATTTTTCCTAACACATATTCGTCACGACACGGTAAGTCGTGACGGGAGGCAACAAACGTAACACAGTCAGCTTCGATCGCGAAATCACTATGATTAATATTTTTATGTTAATAGACTAGCTATCTATTGCAATAACTACTTATGCTCTGGAAACTGTTGATTGGTTTATATTTTAACGCAAACTCTTGAACTCACCAACCATGTGTTGACTTGTTTAGTATGCTATTCTCAGGTTAAGGTTGCCAGTTGCCTAGGAGCACGCACACCAGCATCGTTGAGTTGTCTACATTGTTTGTTTACACATTTGGGGTTATTTTCCTATTAACATTTGTGTTTGGGGCGCGTATGTTTTGCGCATTCTCTTTACATACTACTTGTTTTGAGTTTTCTAGTTTTAAAAACGCTTCCGCAGTATTTTAAACGTAACTCTGGTTTTGTTTATTAATCATATAGAGTCGTTCTTGGTAACTAATGACTGAGATCCTGGTATGTCACGCGCCTCGCGGTAAAACCCCGCACGCGGATTTGAGGGTGTGACATTAGTCATGAATCTCATTCTATTAAAATGATTTTTTAAATTCAAAATCAAATGGTGGTGAAGCTTTTAAATTAAAAAAAATATCATAAATGGTGTTGTGTTTTTATTTTCCTACTAGGTTTTCTTACAGTTGCCCATCATCATATATATTTTTGATTTGCCGATTATCAAAAGTTCACTATGTATAAACACATACGGAATGCATGAATTGGTATACGGTTCGCTTGGTTACTTTCTGTTATAATGTGGAACAAATCTTAAAAGAGTAACGTTGATGGGAGAATCTTCAACGAAGACTAGCGGTCAAAACTCAAGGCTAACGGCTAGGGTGTAAAAGGTATAAATGTATATAATCAAATACAATTTTTATAAAGTTTTACATCAAATAAGTCAAACGAATTGAAACAACGTGTCAAGAGGTTTAAAAACAACTTTTGGTCTTATGCCACTAGCAACCATCTTGTTTTCCTCTTTTTTTCTCGTGTAACACGCAACTTCATATTAGTTTTTCTCATGTTTTCTAATTACTCCCAATTTTTCTTCGTTTTCTCATTTTCCCCAATTTACTTTTCAATTTGTGGTTTGGGATTGGGTGAAATTATTGGGTCATAGCACCTTGGAATCAGGCGCTCCGTATTTCTGACCGGCCTCTGTTTTTTTTTTATATTACCCCTGTATCTCCCTATGTCCACTTTGTCCCCCCTTAAGATGTGAGTAATGGATGCCAATAGGCGATAGTAATTGCATAACTACATAACAATAAGAAAAGCTATATTAGGGATTAAACTGATTAAATAAACTTGATTGACTTTTATATAGGTGAGTATATACACATTCCTAAATCTATATCTTGATATAAACTGTCCCTATGATCGAGCATACATGATATGAAAGTGTGATCATGATATTATTTGGTTGCTAATTGAATAATATGATACATGGTTTAATTCTATGATTTCCATCGTTTCTTTGATTTTATCATCTTTCTTTTCAATTAAAAAAAAACTATAAAATATGCACATATACAATACAATATATACTATAGATATCGTATTTTTATAGGATTTATATAATATATAGAGAAACATGTTATTGAGAATAAAAAATATGTAAAAAAAACTACTAGATTTAACTTTTTTCTTAAAAATATTTTGTAATTTATGAATAATTAATTTGAAACAAACCTAAAACTTTAATGACCTGATTAGAACAAAACAATAAAGAATGACCTGATTGAAACAGAAAAAATCTATTAATGGCCTAATTAGAACAATTTTAAAACTTAATTACTATTTTACAATAGAGTAAATTTTGCTTTTGGCCCTTGTAGTTTATGTATTTTAACCATTTCAGTCCAAAAAGTAATCGTTTGTTATCATGTCATGTAGTTTTATTTTTGTAATGGTTTTGATCACTAACCCTAACTTTGTTAGTTTTGTCTTTTAAGTTTAGGGACATTTTGGTTTTTTTTTCAACTAAACTCTATATCTTTTTTCTTTTGATCTCATCTGAAATTTAGGTCACTTACCACCCATCCCACCTTTTTCTTCCCTCTTCTCTGGTTAATCCCCCCATCACCTCCCTTCTCAGGCGACTCCAATCACCCTAATCCTTATCAAATTTACGTCTAAAGTAGAAACGATGATGGTGTGGAGGTTCAATTATGGTGGTTAGAGAGCTCATGTTTGATGATTATGGTGGTCAGATAGCTCATGTTTGATTTATTATGGTGGTCAAATCTACATACATACATATGTATATATAAAGTGAGTAGAAAAAGAAGAATAAGCGATAATGGTATTTTCATCTTTCTCCATAGCTTATGTTTGATTCGATTATGGTGGTCAGATGTTCATACAACAAAGAGAGTATAAGTAGCCTTGGTGTTATGATTCGAAGTAGTAATGGTGACGGCGGCAGCATGGTGGCGGTGTCATTGTGGTGATTTGAAGGTAGGGGAAAAGATCAGGTTGTAGATTTCAATAAAATAGAATTAGGGTTTTATTGAATGGCTTCTACCAGTTGGTGATTTCATCGAATAGGGAGGTGAGCGATGACGAATACAGTTGTTTGAGTGATGAGTGGTTCTCGTGAAGGTGGCTTAGTGTGCTGCGATTAGGATGAATTGATGGGCGGAACAGCTTGGTCACTAGAAGAAATGGCGGTGGTCAGTTGGTCACCGAAGATGGCGGTGGTCATCTGGTCGCCGGAGATGGCGGTGGTCGTCTAGTCGTCGAAGATGGTGGAAGAAAGAGTGTGTTGAAGAAAAGTAGTATTCTTCGTTATTAAATAGTTTATATTTATTTTTATTCTTTACTTAGATATGAAATGATCAACATACCCTAACTTAATAGACAAAACTAACAAAGTTATTATCAAAGACTAAAAACATTACAAAAATAAAACAACATGACATGATAGACAAAAGATTCATTTTTGGACTGAAGTGATTAAAATGTTTAAACGAGAGGGACCAAAAACGAAATTTACACTTTACAATCTCTTTTTTGAAAAGAAAAATAAAGTCATCTGACTCTTGAAACTTGAAAGGCCTACAATCCACTTAAATCAAAATTAAAATCAAACAAACAAAGAAACAGACAAACACAGATCGAGTCATCGACTGATCCTATTGGTCTAGCGTCGGTTACAATCGGTTCAAGCAGGTTTAATCATTTGAGATCGATTCAAGCAGGTTCAAAATCTTGAACAATTTTAGGTTGAAATCACAATTGGTCGACTGAAATCATGAAGGTTTAATTCTTTTTTGTTTGTAGTCATTTGTTTACTTTGCTATTACTTTTAACTATCATCATTTTTAAGGGTTGGGATATTTAGACACCACAAAATTTTAAATTAACGCCCTAAATTTTTATACGATCAGTATATGAAATAACCCAAAGTTAAACTAATACAAATAAATAAATAAATAAACTCAAATAATAATAATACAACTAAAAGAGGGAAACGTGAGCCTATATTTGACCTAATCTACTCATCCTCAATTCTTCTTCTTCTTCTTTATCTCCAACAAACTAACATCACCGAAGATCAGACAACTTCAATCGTAAGCCCTATTAAATGAATTTCCAATCGAAAATCAACCTCACACAAACCCTCACGAGCAGCTCCATCTCATCACTCATTCTCCTTGTTTTAGTCCAAAATCGTTGTACAAATCGTAGGTTGTTAATCCATTATTCGAGGTCGCCTAGATCTAGCTATAGAATTCTCTGCGGAGGTACAGTATGACCTATGTTCTTCCTGTTATGTTTTCCATTCTGATTTCATCCCTACCCACTCTTCTCACAAATAAGCAACGGGCAATTGTGCTACAACTACTCTTTTGATGCACCTGGAACCAAGACAACCTTCTGATCCAGAACCCTCATTGATGGACAGTCGAGGTAAATCGCTGGACTTCATTGTATTATTAATTCGAAACACATTGATGAAAACCTTGCTGTGGTCATGTTCTTGATTATAAGTTCTTTGTTAGAATCCATTGAGAAGTCATAATAAAAGGTCATGTGCAAATAGATTGATTGAGTTCTGGTCTTTTTCTAAAAGTTTTAAGCACCTAATGCAATAATAATAAATATGGCAAAGTCCATATGAATTTTGTAATGACCTCAAAATTCCAAGCAAACTAAACCATCAAATAGAACTTAATGGTTCATATTGCTCCTGCCCTTTTCTTGTGACCCATCAGACCACATCCTTTTGGCTTAATCACCCTTAGTACTTCGTGAGGAATAATGTGGAAACCACTGATTCTGCTAGTGGATCGAATATTGCAATCGTATTGTTTCCGTTTATCGAATTTATGATGCGGAAACTCACAAACCCGTTGATGATTTCAAGTGAAGATCTATATGCAAGATGAACATCTATGATGATGAATGAATGGTGAATAAATTCAAGAACATATAATCATAAAGATTTCATTCATTCATGTGTATGATGCTAGAGGATTACAAGAGAGTTTGTAAGAACACTCTCTCACACACACTCAACCTTGATTTCTCACTCTAGTCAATGCTATGGATTGTTAGTGATTCCTCTAATTCTTCTAATTGTTGGAGTATAAATGACTACACGTAGTCATTTATACTCTTTACAAAAATAAGAAATAATTACATTTAAACACTAATGATTACACAAATATAGTTCTAAGTCTGATAAATTCTTTTGTTGCTGATGCGTGACTACCGGGTGCTGACGTCATTCGGGACGGCCGCTGATGTTGACTGTTGACTTTGACCACGGTTGACCAAGTTTGAACAAGTTTGACTTTGGTCAATTTTCTTCGTTTTGATCATATCTTTAGTATATCTTTACCGTGTCGGTTTTGGTAATCATCATGAGATTTGGCACTTATAATAAACAAAACTATAATGCTAATTATCCTTATTAACCTCAAGAACATTTTGAATACTATGAACAACCCCTTCTGTTCATGTCATACTCTTTCGTTTAAGACCAATTCCTTTTCATTACCCTTATTTATTAATTTAATCTGGACAAACACTAGTCTGCAGTCTCACATAAATAGCTTTTAAATCAAGAACTAATATTGATTGCACAACAAAAAGACCTGAATGGGATTGTGTTGATCAATAGGTATTTTATAAAGATTAAATAATGGGTCAAAGGAATATAATAATATGTAATCGGGTTAACTTCTGTCGCGCGTTCATCCATCTTGGGTCAAGTCTTGTTTATCTGTGAAGAGTTTAATCAATTCCCTGTTCAGTCAAACTCCTGCCGGTGTGTGGTTGTTTGTTTCAGCCTGTTCGCATTACCAGGTTGCTACAACATAAATGTTCTTGTGTTTCTTTCTTGACTGACCCGTCCAATTTACATCCATTTCAACTCATTTTGTCACCAGACATGGTATTTTAGGGCTACTAATATGGTGGATCAGTAAGCAATTAAAATATATAAGGGGTACTAGTTATATAAATTACATAATCGTGGAACCATGAACTTTGTATCAGTTGGTATCACATGGCCTTTTGATGTTGTGTCTAATTATCTCAAGATTTTATTAAATATATTTACTCAGTAACAAACACTAATAAAAATAATGACCCCAATGACTAATAATTATTAATAGGTTGGGATATTTAAACTACTAGTAGGATCAATAAGAAATAATTCTGATTTAGGGTCGAACCACTTGTAGGTTCGTTGAGCACGTCGGTGGAACATTGAAGCATTAGGAGCTTAGACATTCATTCAGGTACGGATGTTCTTTATTATTTTTATGTGCTCGATCTACTAAAAATTATGCTACGTTTGAAATCATTCTGGTTGATTTATAACTCTCTCATATGATCCGCTTCCTTCTTTTGAGCTACTCTGATGTGTGCTGTTGAGCTATTTTTAAAACCATTGAGAAAAATATATTTTTATGATATGTTTATGAACGTTATCGTTTGTGTGCCATTATTTGATTTCATTCAGTTACGATCATTATGCATGATAGACATACTTTGGGTTTGAGGTTGGACTATATGTCATTCATGCAACCATAGAACCCTTGATTTGTAGACAGGAGATGGATACCGAGTCAACTACCTATGGAGGTTCCATAGACTTGTCGTTGTGGCTACCGACGGCTTGACACTATCCGTGACGGTGTGATCAGTTCACGGCGTCTCCACTTTTTATATGAGTATGCTCACGGGAGAGCTTTTGGATTATTTGGGAGGCGTATGGATGCATTCTAGGATTTTAATTATACGTTTAGTTCGCGGTTGAGTTGTGTAGTGCCATACACACCTTCCGATTTAGGGGTGCACTGGAGTCGCTACCAGTGTGCCATTGTGATTATGATATATGATATGAGATATGATATGTGACACCGTGGATGTGCATTCTTAAATATTTGATTTGTAGGCTACTCGGTATCAATAACCCTAAACCTTCGTTGCTTCAGCCTTTATTTTTTATTTATTTGGTGTAAATGGTGGAATTGATGGAGATGTTTTAAACATAAAAATTGGTTATTTCTAATCCGCTGACATTATTTCTTCGATATATATATAGTTATATATATATATATTATATATATATATATATATTATATATATATTATTTTTATCTATTGTGATCTACATCCGCGCACTGAGCTTGTTGCTCAGCCGCTTTCTTGTTTTTCGTGACAGGTAATCAGAGTTGATTGGGGCTGTGTGATGAGAGCTAGTAGGAGTTTGGAACACATGTTTGGAGATTTATTTCTCTTATGTCATAAGACTTGAATTTTTGATTTAGTATTTATTTTGGTGGATGTTTTAGACTTTATAAGTTGATGTTTTAATTTAATCTTCGTAATATAAGTAATCTTTTTGGACTTAGAATGTTCTGCTAACATTTTACGTGACCTCTTGTTCCACGTTGGGGCGAGGGTGTTACAGTATAACACCATACGTGTCGTATAGGTGGGTCATATAGTCCTATACGGGGCGTATACCCTTCTGACAGGCCCCTGAATTTTTCCTCGTAGTCAGTGTCGAAATTTGCAATACACATCGTATAACCCTATAAGTTGTCGTATAAGGGTTTGTATAGGGCTGTATGGATAGCCCTCTACCATCCCCATGAAGTTTACTCGTGTTTAGTGTTTTTGACCTATACGTCGCGTATGGTGTCATACAATGCGTATAAGAGGGGTGTTGGTTTATAAAGTGGGATGTCAGGACCCTTTAAGGGTTTATAATTGACGTCAATATAAATAGCCGGCTATGGTATTTTTAATTTTATTTAACAATTCTTTTTTGTTTGCTATGAATTTGACATAAGTGTTCACTTATTTTATAATGTTTTATTTATGTTTGTATATTGTTAGATTATTCTCTGCGTTTGATATTCTGTTCAATTGCATTTGGTGTTATATTCTATGTTTTCTTTCTAGGTAATTTACTTTGTTTAGTTGTGGAAAATTTTCAACTAATTAAACAAACTCAATCCCTTTTGATTTCTGGAATATTTAGATCATTTCTATATTTTTGCTACTAATTAATGTGAAGCTTTTTAGTCCTACCTGTTCCGACTTGATAAAGTCTCGAACTTTGGTTGCTTTTGTGATTTGACATTTTGTTTAGGTTGCTTTTGTGTTAAGATTAGGCATTTAGACACTTGGTTCTGCCCTTTGCTTCTGCATATTCACTTGTTCATATTGTTTAATTGTTAGATAGTTATTGTTAATCATTGGTTCGAATTATACTTAATTATCGGTTTAAATTATGCTTATTGTATTAGTTTATTGTTTAGTTGTGGAAGATTTTATCAATTTCTTTTGAAAAAGGCCCCATGCTTTTAGTTCTTTTTTATCAAATTCCAATGAATACCATCAAACAAACAAGAACCAAATCAATGATTTTAATAACAACAAATCAAACATTTGATATACCAAAAGATCATGCCAGATATGTTAAATTACATCAAGAGGACCAAAGACGACACAAAATGCTGCCAAAAACCAACAAAAACCGCAAGGATGGTCCCTCCAAGAAAATGGCACAAGCAAGAACACACAAAAATTAACAAGAAATGACGCCAAAAAGAAATCTTCAAGCGCATGCGCGTCTAGACCTGAGTCTTCTCGCAATGCTATCCTCTAACACAACAGTAACACGTTTCTTTCTGGACCCGGGCTTGGTTTCTGGTGTACGTATGATGGTTTTGACTTCATCATCAGTGTTGTTGACTTTGTATTCAACATTTGTCAACTCTAACTGAACTTCGGATTCATTAACCTTGTTCCTGTTCTCATTTTCACCTTCGCTAATTTCTGCGCTGGGATTGTGCTCTTTCAGTCCATCATTACTTTCTATTTTGTCATTTTCGCATAAAGGTATGTCTGCTGATTGCAATTCAGTCGGTTTCTCGTCAGTGTTGACTTCTGCCTCTGGATTCATGTGTTTTGAGTCGATATTTTCAATTTTTGCAGCAATGTCTTCAGACTCCACTTCTTCCCTTGAAAAGGGCAGCGACCTTTTAGCACAGACCTGTGTATCGGTCTTTTCATTCTTCTCTAGATTAGGATCAGATCGATGTGTTTGGATGAGATAATGCGCAACTGACTTGTATCCCTGACTTGAAATCTAGTAAAAAGACCCACATAAACAGAAACATTTTTGAGCTCATTTTGAAGAAGCAACATAACTTGTGATGTTTATACTAAAGTTTAGATGATCAGAAGGGTCCATTTCAACACATCATAGCAAGTTATAAATGATCAATCCAGATTATGTTTTCTACGGATAAAAAAGCTTAATAAGAAACAGGTTACACGGGTCATGTTGGCCAAAGTGAAATTTACTACATAAAACATGCTAAATCATTATATTAGACAACAAACCTTCCTATAAAGAATACCGGTGGGAGCCCAGCCTTTGGCCTGGCGGCACAAACTGCAGTTACAAATTCCCCGACAGACTGGACAGATCCAGTCAGGATTTTGATTTGCTTCGAGTACATTCTCGCATATCTGTATTTATACATGATAAAAACATCAAATTTTGCATCTTTCACAGGATAAAACTGCTGCAAGTAATATAAAGACGAAGGATAGCTGTGTGTATACGATATTCAACGTTGATCAAGAAAAGCATAAGAAAAACATTTACAATTTATGATTTTGTTCTTAACTTAACTAAAAATCCTCATTTTGAGAGTGGGAAGTAACCAAAGTTAGCTGTAAATGGTATACCTCATATACAAACAATCTCCGCAAAATTGGCCTTGAACCATGTTGCATTTGATGCAGTGTGTGCGATGACCGAGTGTTTTTTGCCTGCAACAAATTCAAGTAAACCAAACCATCATTACTGGAATCACAATAACTTACTAATTCAAGAACTAACATATACAAAAGAAACAACAACAATAATGTTGATGATCATCATAATCAAAAGTCCAACTGAATACCTGCATTGGTGACAAGTTTTCCCTCTAACTTGATCATAAATTCTCTTGCCATCTTTCCCATATCCATCAACAAACAGAGTCCACTCTGTTTTAGCATCACCCAACAGCTTTTCATGTTCTTCGGCGTAAACCTCAGGATTCGAGTTCTTCGCCATCAACATATCATCACCATCTCCACCCTTTTTCGACAAAACAACCTCCGAATAGCTAACTGCTGGTGTACTTTGCAAACTACAGAGCAAAATCCAATGTGAAATGAGCCAATGAAATCACAATAACCAATAATCACACTCAACCCCTTAATCCAACACATAGTCCCTACAACTGAATGTCCAAAATGCAAAAGAAATCAAAACGCAAATTGAAAAATGCAAATTTCAAATCGGGTTAACTCTGTTAACAAACACATGACCAAATCAAACGAAAAAACGTCATTTTCAACCAAACTAATCACCCCATGAATCTATAATAAAAAACACAAAAACATTAAGGGAAAAACGTTTACTTCAGCATACAGATAATCAACAGTTTAAGTAGAAATCAAAGAAACACAAAACCTGGAGGATCGACGAGTGGGAACAGAGGAGGGTAAAGGGGGGATACAGCGATTGGGGGTTTTGTTGTGATTAGCAGACAAGGGTTTGTTGATCTTCCTGTAGCTGTTGGGTTTAATCGATTTCAACTTAAGAGACAAATCATAGATGCCGAGCTTCTGCATCCTCTCAAGGTTTTCTTTGATTCTTTGTTCTCTGCATTTCTCGTAATCGGAAGAAACGTTAGGCGTTGAATCGGTGGAGTTCATTTCTTGATTGTTAAGGTTTACTGTAACAGGAGTAGCGGCTTCTAGAGGTGTATGTGTATCGTTGATCGTCACCATCGTTGAACCTGTTTCAAGTTTCAACGAGTAGGGTGTGACAATGGCGATTATAGAGCCTCCAACGGTCGGATTTATTATGATGGGGGTCTGGTGGGTTATGGGTACAAGGTACAGCCTCGTTCTGTGTGTTAATGGGCGAACATGAAAAGACATGAACTTTGAGGTTGAAATTGGGCCGACATTGTTGTCAAACTGGTTTAACCCCAGCCCGGTTTGAATTCGATCCTAGGCTATAGATAAGTATTTAACTTGGTAGGACCTTAACCGAACCAGTTTCTACTCGATTAAAACAGGTTATTTCCTTCCTCAAGCTGGTTTCAATCTGGACCGTTAACCAATTTTGACTTTTGTTAACCTAATCTGAACTGGTTTTTAACGTTTAATTGTGGGCGAGACTGCTTCGATTAAGCCATTGAGTTTTTTGTAGATGAGAATTAGAAATACATGCACAAATTGGGTAGCTACCCTAAACGGTTTGGGTTTTAGTAACAAAATCAAAACCGGTTCGGGAGAGGAGCCAATTCGGATTTTAATGGTTTGGGGTGTGTGAACGTTGGATCACGACCAGTTTGGCGTGGAACCTGTTTTCTGGTAGAATTTATTTTTAATAAACAAAAATTATAATTTAAATTTATGAAATCAACAACATAAAAAAGTTTAGATATTACGAAAACATATTTACAAAAGATATAGAAATTGCAAATAAATTCTATTTGTGAGTTTTAGTCCCTGTTGTTTACATTTAATCCTCTCAGAGCTATTGCTCTTACATGGTGCTTCATTGAAAGAGAGTTCTACGCTATTCGTGTTACTTTCTTGTTGTGTATTTCTTTTGCTACTTAAACTCTATCTTCCTAACTTGTTTTCTGTTGTATCAGCTCCAACGTATCTAAGTGATCTTTCATATAAATGCACAATTTTGTGATCACTAGATTGAGCCTGTTCTTCTTGTAGATAAACTCTATCACTAACAAATGAATGCCCCGGTTGACTCTCTGTCACTAACAAATGAATGCCCGCTTTCGGAAGCTATTTGTTGCACTTTTGTGAGCGTTTTCATGGTAAAGTGGTGGGAGAGAAGTTCATTTTCGTGGGGAAGTGGTGGGGTGTGTAGAATGATGTGAAACTGATGTAGCCGTAAGTTGAGTACTCGAGTGTGGAAATGATATGCATGCTTGATAGCCTAAAACCAAGGACTTATAACCAAAAGGTTATTTTATCATATTCATAGTCTAAATGATACACCTCCCTATGAAATCCGAGAGTTCCAGACCCACAATTAACAATAGTATAGTACTAATTGTAGATTTAACAAAAACTTAAACACTAACCATGCATAATATGACACTGAACAACACATAACACTTTCGACTTCTGAAATCTCATACTAAAATTGTTCATAACAAGTTAAATACATAACAAGATATCCTATAATTAACATTCTCTACCAATAGTCATTCTACTACTCTATTTTCATATCGCATTCCCGGGTGTAGAAATCGCAAGATCCGGCAAAAAAAAACAATCTCCCACCGTCTCCACTCACCATCTGCCACGTACTCCCACCACCAACACCACCGGAAAACGGCCAAATCATTCTTCCAACCCCAAAGCTCACATCCGGATCAAACCCACAAACCTCAGGCCCAAAAAGCCCCTGACAATGAGCACTACTCAAAAGCGACGTGAAACTCCCACTCCCACACTGCGCACCCACCCCCACCGGTGTGAAAACACCGGTGGTGGTAGAGTTGGTGGTGACAGACGGGAGAATGCTGTGGTACTCCAAACCCGAGGACACTCGGGTTGTGGAGAGCCGCAAACGCTTAGCATTCTTCCGGCTGCCACCACCAACAGGGATGTCACGCAGAGTGCCACCCTGGGTCCAGTACCTTCTGCAGGACTTACAAAAGTGCCTAGGCTGAGAAAAGTTGTAGTTGTTGTAGTAACAAAACTTGGTGTTGGTGGAGTCGCATCGTGGGCAGGTAGGTGCTCAGGCTCCTGAGCTGGTGCACCATGGTCCACACGCTGGTTCTTGAGGGTGGTTGTTCGACGGTGGTCTGATGGCATTTTGGTGTGATCTACTGATCTTGAGCCTTGAGGTGGTGGTGTTTTGGACTTTGGAGGATGAAATTAAATTAAATTAAATGGGGTTTTAATGTAGAAGAAGAGAGAGATTGTGAAGGTTATATCCTTGTACAGAGCAGCTTTATCAGAGTTGGTGTTTTGGGTGACAATATTACAGACGGCTGCGAAGGGGGTGAGAGAGGAGAGGATTGTGGGCTGTGATTGATGATAACACACAGCAACAACGTACACAGGCTCTTGAAAGTAGAGATAGATCGAATCTCTTCATGAGGATGAAGGAGTGGGTAACATATTAATGCATGGTGGTTTTAGGAGGGGTTTTGTTTGAGTAATTAACTCGAGTTAGACCATCTAAGTCAAATGAGCACAGCTTGAGCTCGACACAGCTCGAATAGCCCCGATTGGGCATTTACGTCCCTAGGTGGTTTGTGACGATATTAGGATTTAGGACACATATTTGTAATTAAAGTCTTATATTCGATTGTAAAATCGTATCTTACATCCAAGTTTAAACATGTTAGGTCTCTATAAAGTGATTAAACTTCATATATCATGCATACCTTGTAGTTTTTTTAAAAAATATTTTGCTGAAAATTCAGTATGCTTCTTACTTTTTAAGTGAGAAATTAGAAGTGGAGTCGGAGATAGAAAGTAGTTCTTTAACAATGATTTTATTTTTTTATTAAGTCCTAACTTGTTTTTATCAACTTACACTTATGAAGATTTAAATAACTGAAGGGACCCGTCTTGTTAGTACATGGAGCAAGTGATACCAAATATTGAGAGAAGAAAATAAATCATTGAAAATTTATTTGTAATGGTTAAACCCATGTCTCTATAACTAGATGGCGATGGTTCTAACCTTCCTTCTAACATTCTGTGTATTATTTTTTTTTCTTTCTTTTTCAGGTTGGTCTTATTTTTCTCTATTCTTTCTGTGGGCTACTTGGCCATTTCTTTAGATTTCCCTATGTTTTTTGTCACCTAGTTAACAACTAGCTTTTAACTAGTTTTAAGCTCCTGTGTTGCGGTGGGAGGCGTAAAACTGTGGCAAGTAGCACCAATGTCATGTTATCTTTCAGCAGAAAAGCTCATGTTAAAAAAGAAATAAAATAAAAAAAAAATAAAATTAAACGGAAAGTAGATGTAAAAATACTGAACTACGCACGTGAAACGTAAAACATTAAAAACATAACTAAGTCAATCTAGAACTCGGACGTTGCGATAGAGATGTTAAACGGGACAAAAATAAGCGTAACGACGTTGAACCACATGTGCACGTTATGGGATGTTAACTCTTAAAACTAAATAAGCGTAACGACGTTGAACCACATGTGCACGTTATGGGATGTTAACTCTTAAAATTAAATAAGCTTAACGACATTGAACCACATGTGCACGTTACGGGATGTTAACTCTTAAAATTAAGACTGTAAATCGAAACATTTATAAAGGATTAAAAGTATTGGGACTAAAGTTGAAAGTGAAAATTTATAGGGGTTAAATTGTAAAATATATAAAAAATATATAAATAGAAGCGTATAATTTACGATGACTTAGTTATGAGGATCGAAACATAGCCACAGAAGTGTAAGTCACGGGGGTTATTTGGGAATCAAGAAAAAGTTGTATCCAACAAATAACTCTATTTATCGTCATATGAATTAACTCCAAAAAGTTTAACCCTAATGAAACAAGTTTCTAGGCCTGCCTCTGATTTAAAAACTCACATTATATGAAAGTGACAATTACTAATTACACTAGGAGACTAGAACATGACAGTCTAAGAAATTACTAGTGATTGTAACAAAGGAGGTATTGTAGTGTTATATCTACTATCTTAGAGATAAGAGAGTTGTAAAGTGATAATCAGTATTATTGTTAGTGAGATGAGGCAAGTGATCACAACCAAAGATAATGATAAATGAAGAGGTGTACATGTACAGTAAAAGAAATCAACTTAAAAGATTAGTTTAATGGATGTGACTACTTATTTATTTTATAAACCTCAAATTTGTATATAACCTATGCGTGACAAGTTTCACCTTGCAGTGGGTTCAGTAAAATAACATTCCCCTCCTCAAAATAACATTCTCCTCCTTAAGGGTCAACGTACTTGTTAGTCATGATTGGTTCCTTCTAGGCCACCACTCCCAGTTTGATTTTGATACTATTGTTGCAGACTAAAAATGAGAATCTAACCTAAAAGACTAGTCTGATAGGTGAGATCTCTCATTTGGTTTATAAATCTCAAATTTGTTGCTTATACGTACAATTTATGTATGATAATTCTCATACGAGCAATGGTTTCAGTTCGTAAGACGTTGATGATGTTTGCATATTTTTAGTGAGTACTGTTAGAGAGAAAGACTAGTAAAGATAACTCTTGATAAATGTCAAAAGTGGGTGTAAGATCGATCCGTTAACCTTCACAAGAACAATTACATATCCTTATGTTTCTATAATGATCGTGCTTCAATCACATATATATCTCTATGGTAGATTATTAAATTGGAATCAAACATTGATAGATCATTAGTAAAGTCGTTGTAAAATTAGAAATAACATGTTCTTAGGTATAAGTTTGCAACTGTAGGGAAAATGGAGGACATCGATGGTGACTCGTGAAACACGTCCGTTGACAAAAGGGGACACTAATTACAAGCATGTGTTTGAACAAGACAAATAAAATTTCGCAATTTAACAACTAGGATACGAATCTTATGCAGGGAGTCAGTTACGGATCCAACAATTTATTCCTATGAAGTCAATATTGTTTTTCAATGTTTCAATTTTATAAACGTGAATATAAAAAATTTCGAGTCGATTCGGGGCGGGGCAAATAGGTCATATAATAAAAGTGCGATATAATAATAAAAACGTAATCGTGAGAATGTAAAAAGGTATTAGGTAGGAGAGTATTTTAAGTTTTATCATTATTGGGTATTTAGTAGGGATTAGGATTGGGCTTAATTTAATATATTTATAACTTGAGCTTTACAAACACTGAGTATTTAATTGGAGTATATTTTTTTAGTTATTTAATTAATTAGCTCGTAAACTTTTTCAAAGTTTGAGTTTTCATTTTTCTATAATTAATGAAGTCACTATTAAAAAAACATTGTTTTCATTCGAAAAAGTTATACATCTATTTGCATATGCAAGAGAAAATTCACTGTATTCTAATGACTCTAGTGGATTGATACTAGCTCCGCCCCGCATGGAGTTAACCAATAACAAGATGAAGTTTTGAAATAAGCGATTCGAGATGTCTAGTCTTCTAAAATAAAAAGGAGGGATCGAATGGGACACTTTTCTCTACTATTTTATTAACTTCTCATTACTTAAATACAAGAAAAAGAAATCACTACACATGCATATCGTATGTTTTAAATATTAACGAGATGATATGTATTATCTATATTTAGAGTTTATCTTTTGTATTTAGTCAAATATCTTTGTAATTATCTCCTTCCCCGAATATCTCATATTGGATTGTATTGTATATCTATATATTGGGTTATTTGCATGGAATGAAATCAAGAGAGAATTCAATAGTTTTCAGGGTATCAGAGCTAAGCGCTCTATACCCGTAGCCCTTCACCCACAACAGCAGGTAAAGTGCTTGTCGCTGATCCACCATGATAGAACCCGAGACAGAACCCAAGCTTGAACCGAGTGCCAAAACAGCCCTCCACCCAGTCTATAAAGTCACCAACATTCAAAACAAGGTTCGAGTCCTCGATGGCCTAAGGTGTCATATTCATCGTGGGTCAAGCTTTTTCAGCTTCATGTACGTGGGTACAAGGTCACGAAACACATTGATGGCACCAAACCCCTTCCTGAAACGGATCCAAACTGTGATACGTGGATGGAGATTGATGCCATCATGCTTTAATAGATATACGACCCTGTCCGATGACCTATTACCTCGTGTGTTAGAGCCTGATTCCATCGCTTTGGATGCATGGTTACGCATTAAGGAAATTTTTCTCAACAACAAATGATCTAGGGCGACGGCCCTAGAGCATGTTCACAAATCTGACTTTAAAATCCATGCCCTCCCTCGAGCGTACTGCCAGAAGTTGAAGGATCTTGTAGGTCAACTCGCGGATGTTGAGAACCCCGTCTCTAAACAACGCTTAGTCCTCCAATTGGTCCACGGCTTACCGTTCGAGTTTGATACTGTTGCCTCCTTCATCAACCAATAGCTACCTTCTTGCATGTATCATGCTCCAGTTGGAACAACAATGTCAGACTGCACGTGACACCATCATCACACCCACTGTCATGGCTACAACTCATGACTAGGCACCAACCCCGTCCCGTTGCCCACAGCCGCCTACTCGTGGCGGGGGTAGTGGCCGCGGCAACCCTTCTCGACGCAATACACAGCCTAGAAACCGGCCCCAGCCACACAACAAGCACAATGGCCCACTCGCAAACCACCCCAAACGCCTACTTGGCCCCTTTGGTGGCAGGCTAGTCGCCAACTCCATGGTATCCCCCCCCCCCCTTCCCGCCATGTCCATACCCAACCCAACCTTGTTAGGCCAACCCATGGCCTTACGACCCGCCTCAAGCCTCCCCCGCAGCCCCATCCTCCGCGCTTTAACCATGCTTGGCTACTTCCCAGCAAGCCCACTTAACCGAGATTGACCCCATGGACCCGACCCAACTTGGGGATGCTTTCAAGGCCCTGCATAGTGACTCTGTTGTGGGTGGTCAGGTGCCGACCCATGGTTTATTAATACCGGGGCCTTTCTCACATCACGGGCGATCTGGGTAAACTTTCTTTTTCTCATGATAATTGTCCTATTAAATTTATATTTGTCGGGAATGATAATCGCGTGCCAATCCATAGATCCGGCCAGACTACCTTTGCCTCTCCCTCCAAAGACTTTCATCTCCACAATGTCATGTATACCCCTCATATCATTAAAAACCTTGTCTATGTCCGCCAATTTACGATTGATAATAATGTTTCTGTCGAATTTGATCCATTTGGTTTCTGTGAAGGACAACACGAGTGGAAAGATCCTCAACAGAGATGATAGCTCCGACCAACTCTATCTCATCACCAACACCGCCCCCGCCTCTGCTTTTATGACTACTACATCATCGCCTCTGCTTTTATGACTACTACCATCATCGGATTTCTGGCATGACCGTCTTGGTAACCCGGACTTCAATTGTGAATTATTTTCGTTCTAGTAATTTGTTTTCTTGTAATAAACGTTTATGTCTTTACTTTGTAATTCTTGTCAGTTATCCAAACATAAACGTTAACCTTTTACTAGTTCTACATCTTCTAACTTATTCATTTGATATCATCCACTATGACCTTTGGACCTCTCCCGTCCTTAGTAAAAACCTGTTTTAAATATTACATGGTTTTTATGATGATTACACTAATTACACTTGGGTTTATCCGTTAAAATATAAATCAGAAACCCTCCCCAAGTTCATACAATTTCATAAATACATCCACATCTAATTTCACACCCTTATCAAATCGTTTCAATGTGACTTAGGGGGTGATTTGATAACCAAACTTTAAAACGTTTGCAATATCTAATGGCCTCCAATTTCAGTTTTCATGCCCTCATACTTCCTAGCAAAACGGGAAAGCGGAACACATGATTCGTCGCCTAAACGAGATCATGTTTTGCCTTCTTACCCATGCCCTCCCTACCAATCCACTTTTGGGTGGATGCCCCACATATCGCCACTTACCTTTATAACATTCTCCCATTCTCCTCCCATTGCTTTCTCACACCCGTGTCCCGCCTCTATGCTCAACACCCAACCTACGACCACCTTCGTGTCTTCGGATGTGCTTGCTACCCCAACCTCTCCTCCACCCGCCCCACAAACTCACACCTCGCTCCACCCTATGTGTCTTCCTCAGATACCCCGAAAACTTTCGGGGACATTATGACACCCTACATATTCCTACATCGGTCGTGGACAGGAGACTTTCCAGGTTCATAAGTAATGTCTGGTCTCTAATATCACCAACGCGTTTTGGGCGTATTGGCTGTGGATGAGAGGAGAACTATACAGTTAAGCGTGCTCAGGTGGTAGCAATCCAGGGATGGGTGACCACCCTGGGAAGTTTTCACTCGGGCAACCAAAAGCAAATCCGTGAGCTTTTTCGTGGGCAAAGCGGACAATATTTGTGGTGTGAGAGGCCGGGTGTTACAGATATCGATTCCTAGACCTTAAAACCGATAAAATCATACTTTCCTGCCACATCACCTTTGATAAGGCCACATTCCCCTTCTCCTCCCCTACCCCACCCGATCACTCATTCCTTGGGAATGATATCTCCCCCTACTCTTTCAAACGCCCAGCCTTTCACTACCACCCCCTCAACCTCCATTGCCCACCCACCACTCCCCGACTCCATCATCGCCCATATCTCCAACCACCACAGCCACGACCCACCCACCACCCGGCCACCCCTACCACATTCACCCACACATACCACCGCCGCCCTAAACAGCCCCCTCCATCGCCATCAGAATCTCTCTAGACAACTAACTAACAAATTCTATGATGCTTGCTAAATAAAAGGAAAGCAAATGCATGCATGTAATAATGCTCGACTTCTTAATGTGTTGACCGCCTCAATCTGGAAACGTGCAGGCACCGTTTTCCCTCGTGTGAGCTGTTTTGGGCCAGAGGATTAGAACTCAGCTAATGGGTTCCTTTCTGGGCTGTCATGTTATTATCATATGATGATCTGTATTAAACTATGTTGGCTTAACTGCTTAAGCATATATATTAACCCTAAACCTAGACTTAGTTTTCGATTTTTTTTGCTTGTAATATGAAAACGTTATTAATTAATAATTTAGTATTATACGATGTGAATGGAAATCTTGTCTATGATAGATAACTTGGAATCCATTTTCTCCATATTGTTAGGAATTTAATTTGCATTAATATGTAATATATTTGATGGGCTGTTTGGTAGCCTAGTCTACCTCTGAATTGGTAGAGTGCATTTATTTCACTTAAAATACATTTCTTAATAGTTCATGTAGTCTGTTAATGAGTAAGTTTCAAAAACAGTTTAGTGAGGTATTAATATAAGCTCCCAAAGAATCTCAGTTTACCAAGTCAGATGCTTTTGAAAAGTCCACTTTAAAAGAAGTGCTTCTTTCGTGGAACATTTTATCCAAGCACTTGGAGTTTATGACATTGTATATACTCCCAGTTAGACATATGGGTTCAATATTCATCAAGAACCAATGCCCCTAAACTTTGGGAACAAGAGCAAAGAAGGATGGGTTACGTTCATTGCTAATGATACCTATAGAGTAAAAATTATCAGAGACATTCTTGAAATCATTTGCAAGGACATGCCAATATCTTTTGATGAAATGGAACTGTCATTACCATATTCCCACACACTTTCTTTAATCACAGATAACATAAAAGGATTAGATAACAATTCAATTTGGTCCTATGAGAGACTTTTGAATCTGTTAGTGAAAGTATTTAGGATGAGATGTCGAGATGCAATTTGATCAGCGATCTGAATTTGAAGTAACTGGGAGCCTCCATATTTGTCAAAAAGATGGTAAATCTAACTTATTACTTTTGAATCCAGTATGCTTCACCCAAAATCAGTCAAGAACACAATACGAAGTATGGATAAAGGATGAACAAGAACAAGAAGTCGACTAGTGACTCTCAAATCAGCAACAAAATGATTAGACTCAAAAAATCACTATCTCAACCTAAAAACAAAGATAATTCGCTATGTGACTGAACCCTAAGAGCATTCATAGTAGTTTACCCATTCTCATCTCTCATAATTAGCAAAAAACTATCATCCCTTAAAAAGTTAGTTTATTTTCTAAAAGTCTCCCGCATCATTGTAGTATAATTGATACCAGATTTGAAAAACAGAACAAAAACACAGCAATAGTTTTGAAACTCTTCTCAAATTAATTGATAGGAAAAAACTTGCATCCATCAAAGAAAACCTACCTATATTTATAGCTAACTAACCTTGTCCATCAAGTTAATCAACTCCTACAAATTAGGTCTTATCTCTTATCCTTTTGAGATAATCTTTAAATCACCAAGACTTATCTCAAATCCATTTGAGATAAAGTTTTAAACTACCTGGACTTATCCCTTTCGGATAATAAGTTTAAAATAAACTACAAAATAGTCCCTAAACTTTATTTAATGTCAAGATTGGTCCAACAATCATTTTCTCATATTTATTCTTATTTCAATAAAATAACACTTAATTATTTGTTATTATTTCTTTTTCTTCCTCTCACAGCCATTAATAAAAAAATATAAAAAATAGATATAGATGACCCTAAATATGAGAGATCTGGTTGGAATGATATTCCCCTCGTAACATTACCTGCTGTCTATGCCCTATGCACTAATGTTCAATGGGATGTTATCAAACATAGGAGAAGGAAGAAGATTCATGTTCCTTATATATCTGAGGTTCCTACACTGTCTTATCAATCAAGCCTTTTATGATTTTATAGGATTAGGACCTGTAATTAATTTAGCTCATCATTTTGCCAAATCATATGGATACACCATATGAACTGTTTTTTCGTAGAAAAACATTTATTGGTTTCTTTAATCATTTGGGTCTCCTGTCTCAGTATTAAACATGGGAAACCATTTAGGAAAATTTGCTTCAAAGTCTGATGAAAGATTCTTTGTTGGATATTCTTCTACAACTAAAGCATTTAGAATGTTTAATCCTAGATTGAACATCATAGATGAATCAACAAATGTTGAATTCAATGAACATTCATTTCCTAAATCCTCCGATGATCATGATTGGTTGTTTGATACTGACACTTTTATATAATCACTTAATCAATTCAAATTGTCTAATGCCGAATATCACCAAGGAACCACATAGTTTCCTCTAAAAATATAGGGGGTGGATAGAGGCCCTAAATATGGGGATCATTATGGTTTCTCGTAAAAATATAGCAGATGGAGAGGAGGAAAGTTCACCTGATATAGGAGTAAAACTACATGTTTTTATAATGTTTCTTTTATAATATAAAGATGAGGGTACAAATAGATAAGCTGAAGTGAATGCGCTAATACAAAGACGAACCAAAAGCAAGAAAAAACAATTAAAAGATGAAGACAAAGGTTGATCTGATTGTAATAGCCTAAAGCTCAAATTATGAACATCTGTTAATGAAGAAGAATGGATACTGCAGGTCTTCTTGAATTTCTTGTGTGATCCACATTAGTTAATATATTGTAAAGAATTCACGCTTAACAAACATATCATCCAAAAGTTATAGCCCAACCCATTTACAAGTTAATCCGCTACACCACATGCACTCTAGTCCATCAGCTTCTATCCGAGCCCATCAACATTCACAATCCATAATCCACCCCAAAACAAACACCAAAGTGTCACATGCAAAATAAACAACAAAAAAAAAAAGATATAAGAATAAATAAAAAAAGCACTAAGTAATATAATATATTTGTAATTGAATTGAACATTTGTATATTTCAACAATTGTAATCTAACTAGGATTAATGCACCGGTTGCGCTAATGGTCAAATTGTTAATTCTTCCTTTTACAATGTTGTTTTTAGTGGATCCATTAAAAAATTTGTGTTCTCATGCCTTCCAATGCCTACATTTTCCCCTGATCTATATTTAAGATTAATAGTTTGTTTAAGATTAATAGTTTTGTTTAGTTCCAATTCTCTGATTCGTTTTGTCCTTTAATTTTTCCTTGGTTTTCTTCCAATGATGAACTCCTAGATTCAAAAGTGAGATCAAGTGCATCTATTTTCGATTTAAGCATACATAACTCAGCATCCTCTTTCTCCCATTTAACATAATTCCAAGCTTTAAAGGATTTTTTTCACTTTAATTTCAAGAGCAACATTCTATCAGGAGAACCTCTCATTGAAAATTTTGAAGTAGCACTTTAGACAACATTATGAAACCCTTCTTTTAGAAACCATGAGTTATAGATTTTCAAAAGTATTGTAACAAAATCCGCCAAGTATGTTTTGAAGATGACCAGACTATGGTAAGAAAGATCCCACGGTAGAGCGAATAAAGAGGCAGTCGGCCAATGGTTTGAGAATGAATTACGAATGAGAATACTATCAATTTTGGCTCATTTTATGCAGTTATATGAGAGGTAGATGAATTTGAGACCTCCCATGTTATATGCACCTAGTTAAAATCAATAGCAAATGATTAACAAAGTAGAAGTAGAATTTACTTGTCATTGGAAGTTCTATTAGAGTTAAAATCACCAAGGAGAATCTAGATTCCCTTTATTTTGTTCCTTATGTTCATAATTTTCACCCAAACTTCCTTTTTCTATGTAACATTTTGTGGTCGTCCGTTAACGTTTACCACAACCATATCTTCTTGTAAGCGTTTTATTGAGCCGATAATCACCAAGAAATGATTGTCTATGTTCCTAAATTCGTTCAAATTGCTTCTAGCCAAATAGTTGTCTTCCACACAGATTGACACTCTTCGATCCAAGGTTTATGAGGACGTCATGTCTAGCTTGAGAGACATTTTAGACTAGTAATGAGTGATGTTTAACTTCTCGTTTAAGTTAAGTTAATTACATGAAAGGTCTCTATGTTTAATTCTGATTTCACTTTTGATCTCTAGGTTTGAAAAATTACAAGTTCGGTCCAAACATTTGACAAAACGTATCACAAAAGGTCCCCAGTTTGGATGGTCGTAAAAGAAATCCGTTAAGTGCATGTGAAATGACCAAAGTGCCCCTAACTATTAAAAGATAAAGTTAATTATATGGTGGGGACCCACCACCACTTCATCTTCAACCTTCACCATCTCTAATAACCCTACTAATCCTTCACCACCACCACCACCACCTTCGACCGCCATCGCCACCTTCTGCCATCAACCTGCCACCATCGTCACCAGTCTGTCACCACCACAAGTTTGCACGTCCTACCGCCGACACCTGCCATCATAGTTGCTTTCTCATGCCTTTGAAACCACCATCACCACCACCACCTCTGATCCAAAACCACCACACAAGCACCACCACACAACACAAGCACCACCACCTACGATCCACCGTCACCACCACACAAGCACCATCACCACACAAGAATCACACCTTCGATCCACCACCACCATCACACGCACCACCATCGTCGACCCCCCCCCCCCCCCTCTCCGTTCATCCCTCCTCTCTCTCTCTCTCTCTCTTTCTGTCTCTTTTTAACTTAAAAGGGCATTTTAGTCATTTTTAAAAGTTTAACATAAAAAATTAACGTCCATCCACGTTAGAGACCTTTCTTGTTACGTTTTAATAAACGTTTGGACCGATTTAATTTCTCAAACCTAGGGACAAAAGTGAAATCAGGTCTAAACACATGAACCTTTCATGTAATTAACTCTTTAAGTTATTATAGTAGTTATGTTAATTGTTGATTTTCTCTTATAACATTGAGATAATAGTTCTATACTTTTCATATTAAATACAAAGAACAGATAACACATATCCCAAATCAAACTCATACCTCATGTCTTTTTTTCTAATCTTCTTATTTTTCCTTTTCTTTTTCCTTTTTTTTTCGTGAACGGCATCTGTATTTCTTATCTATATGATCAAGTCTCACACGTTAATTGACCCTTCTGAAAATATATATTATTTTATAGAATAGTACTGGTAAATTTTAGATGGAGAAATAAAGATATCGGTCCAGATTATTTGTACTTTTATTCAACTTATTAGCCCATACAATAAAGTTGATGAGGACAGACCTATAGAAAAATGGCAACAACGAGCACTTAAAGCCAAAACCGCCCATGTCTAGTCAAATCCACTGCCTCTTAATTTCCACATTTCACAATTTGACAACTTTTTTGACTTTAAAGTTATTTATTTCAAGTGGTTAAGATAATTAATTTTAAGTTATTTATTTCAAGTGGTTATACACCTAAAATTTAGGCTTTAGTAATGAAGCAAATAAAGTTATTTATTTGAAGTTTTTAATCAATTATTTTAATTCAAGTGGTTAAGATAATTAATTTAAAACTTTATTAAAACAATTAATTTAAAACTTTATTAAAACAGAGACAGGTCTGGGTTAAGTCTTCTTTATTTTAAGTTTTTAACCACATATTTTTGTTCTGATTGTGATTTCAGTTTCGAGACTGATCTGGATAGCCCATTGTAAGATCTTTACTTTGAGAACGATTTAGACTAGTGTCTTAAGATTCTGTATTCGATTAATGAAAATGATCGGGTGGATGAGTGGCATATAAGTGATCCAGTTAGTCTTTTTAAAAAAATAAAGCTATAATTTAGATGTTGGTATACTTTAAAAATTAAAACACAAAACGTTTATTCAATTTGTATTGTACAAGCCTTTAATGCACATTTACATCAATGTTTGCATCAGCATAATAATTAATTTAGAACATGTTTTGTTTTTCTCTAATCATTTTTACAAATAATATTTTACAAAATTTCAAATATATTGTTACGGCGTACTCACGTTTATCTACGTTTCGACATGAATATTGTTTTAAACCAAATTGTTCGTCATACAAGTCGTCGAAGCTACTCAAGATTTTGTTTTTTATAGTTTTTTGTTTTCCTCTTACAACGTTTAAATGCAATATTTTATGAAATTATGATTTTGCCGTTGCGACGTGCTTAATTCTAGCAGTGTTTTTCCGTAGTGTGAATACTGTTGTGCAGGTCGTCAAAAGTGAGTCGTACGAATAGCATATTTCTTTGCTGAGTTTCTTACAAGCCACGGCGTGTACGATTTTGCTTTTACCGATCCACAATGTGCAAGTTTTTTTTTTATTTTTTATTTTTATAATGTTTTGACTTTTTTCATTCAACTTTTTAAAGTCTCACTATTACATGTAATCGTGTATGTTTTGATATCTAAACGTCGCCTAACCTTCTAATGAAGTATGCTTACATGGCTTCGCCCACCCTCCGCTGACGCCAACATAATTTTTAGACAAAATAAATTCTAGTTAATTTTTTTTTAAGAACCACTACGTGTAATCATTTGGTTTAACGCACTCCATTGTAAGAAAAATGTTTTGTCTTTGTTTAATTAGTTATACAGTACCAATGCTCAATACACGTTTTAATATTTTAAATAGAGCTTAGCCTGTAATTTCAGTACGTATATGCGACGCATCGCATGTACACAAATACTAGTTAAGAATTAAAGTGGAAAGCGTGTGCTTCAAAAATCTATTAAGCTTAATAAGTGTAAGTGAATTAGGTGTGCTGTAATGTTGTATAGGAGCGAACCAATTGTAAGCCATCTCATTAATAAGATTTTGAATTAGTTCAAGCCTGAAGAAGCCTCTAGTCTGAGCTTGCGCCTAAAGTGGAATTTTATTTTATAAACGAGTGTGAGTCCAAACTGCATACAACAATGTTGATTATGATCGATGTTCACAAGTCTAAATGAACCTATTAACATATATACATGACATGTCATAATGTAATAGAATATAACGTAACATAACGTAATACCATACAATATATAATTTAATTTCATACATAGATATATTTATGATAGGGAAACTACTCACACTAAGCAGCGGGTCGACTACAAATAAACATAAATGCATTATAAGGGTAAGTTTGTTATTTAAATTAATGTTACTTTGTTGTGAAAAGAAAGGTTAAGTAACATGAAAAGTTCATTTAAAGTCTTGTGTATCTGTGAACCTGAGTGTTGAAACAATGATTTGTTTATAACTTCATAAAATATTACGTAGCAGAAAGTTATATAAATAGAAATATTTACGGCTTGTTATTGAGTAAAATTTATACCAAGACATATATAAAAATAATCACGTTACAAAAGTATAAAAGAAACACTGAGAAACTCGAAAGTTCATTTTAAGGTGTTGAATATGTATATGTAAATCTAGCCGAGTGTTAAACAACTTGATATCTTTACAACAAACCAAAAATAATAAGCATTTCGCAAATGTATGTTTAGTATTAATAGTATATCATATAGGAAAGGTTTCATAAAAATAACTATGTGACCCGACTCCATTTTTAGTAAAATTTATTATATACGAAGATAAAGTTACCACTTAAGAAAAATTTGTAGAAAGATATATTTGAAGAGTTATAAAAGAAAATTAAAACCATCCAAAATTAAAAACATATCTTAAATAATAAAAAACTAAATATGAAAAATAATAAAATCTAATTGGTTGAAAAAGAAGGAAATGCGAGTAAAACACATGGAAGATGAAAAAATAAGCTTGGGAGGTGCAGGTGCAGGTGGCCCACGGGTAAAAATAAAAAAGAAAAATGTCACACAATAACAATTGAGTTTAACATTAAATTTTCTTATGTCAAGAAAGTAACGACTGAAAAGACGTGGGGGTTAGAAATTTTAATATATGAAATTATATAAAAAAATTTAAAAAAGATGTTAATTATGAAAAAAAATAAAAAAATACATAATATTTATCAGAATCAAAAGAGAGAAAAAAATATGAGAGGCATTTAGGTACTTTTGCACCTCGTTTATTTACCTGCTAAGTAGTCATCACGTGCACATCATATGAGTGGCATTTAGATACGTTCGCACCTTACCAAGAAAAAAGAAAACCTAAATAAACGGTGTTCAATTTCTCCAAACATTTAAACATTATTAGATTGCTTTTAATATTCAAAGCTGATGTCCACTTAACGGGTAAAACAAACGGAGTTAACGGAAGTGGATGGAAATAATAAATTTTTAAAATGTCAGAAACACAAATGGGAAAATAAAGTTTTTAGATGAAAACAACAAAAAACATCGAAACTCAAAGACGAAAATAATAATTAATTCAAAATAAAAAAACCAATCATGTATTACAACTGTAGAATGTCTCGTACAATATTAAAAGACAAAAAGAAAACAACCTGATTTGAACTGTAGAAAAAGTTTGTAATTGTGTAGCTATGTGATTATAAATAAATAGAAAAAATGAAAAAGTACAAACAAAATTAAATAAATGATAAATGAGCTAAAACCTGAGCTTAACATTAATAAGTAAGATTATTTACGAATCGAGTTAGATTATTTTTTTTAAATGCCAACAAACACTTTTATTTCTTCATAGACTAACAAAGAGTTAGTCAAACATTACATATGCCAAAAATTTTAAATTAATACACCAAGCTAGATACATAAAAAATACATTATTGATCCCATGATAGTATTTATCGTTGCTTTATCCAAAGATAACCCAAAACCTTTATTTCTCCCACCACCTTTTCAACATTTGTAGATTTTTGTTCAAATATTAATTCGTTCTCGCTTTTCCTTATACACCAAATAGTTGTCTGTATCAGTGTGTATACTATCTGTATAGGAACCCACATATAAGTGGCTCAAGAATTCCTCAATTTCATCACATAACACACAAGATGGATTTTCGATACGGATCTGTTATCACAACAATGATAGAAAAGTTGGTAGCCTATTCAAGCATAACCTCCAGCAAAGGAAAGTAACCTTTACAGGAACCCACTTATTCCATTGAAAATGAATGCCAAGGTCCTCAAATGTGGCTAATTTTACAACCATTCTCAAGCTTTTCACAGTGAAGATCTCAAATGGGTGATGATCCCACGGCCAAGTGGAACTTGCCAACCCTACCGACGGCCTAATATGAGGCCTAATGAGAGTAGATAAATCCAAACCACAGTTATCAAGCTCCTTTGAGATTTTGAAAATTTGTTTGCAGGGGCCCACCCGATTGAGAAATTCTAGCCGGGATGAATAACCAAGATCTGAAATTATAATGGAAGCACTAGATAACCTTCCTCCATAGAGCATTCTCATCCGTTTGAAAACGCCACCATAATTTAGCTAACATTGCTAAATTAGCTTCCTGAAGTGATCCAATGCCTAACACACCAATATTTTTAGGAGCTATTACATTTTCTCACGAAACCCAATTGAAAGGAAAAATAATATGCGGGTAGGGAGTTAAGAACCAAACGAATTTAAAGTTATCTGACCACCATATGATAGATTTTTAAATTTCCAAATAGATAATTGCTTTGGCCTCTAATGTTTACATAGATTCATATTAGCTCCTACCTATAGCCCCAATTACTTGAAGGGAAAAGAACCAGATTTACAATGTAGGATGGCTGCTATTTCTTTCAATTGATTTTTCCCTATACAAATACCATATAATCTGCTTTTGGCATAATTTACTCCAAGACTAAAGATAAGATAAAAGCATCTTAATAACCCGTTTAGGTTATGGGCATTAGAGGTTGACCATTCACCAATGAATACGACATCATTGGCAAATAGAAAATGTGATAGGGATGGACCAGCTGGGGAACATGACATTCCTTGAAATAAACCAGCAACACATGCTTCTTTTGTAATACCAGATAAAACTTTCATTGCTATTATAAACAAGAATGAAGGTAGGGGATCATGTTGTCTCAAACAGGAAAATTCTTGGTTAGGGGACTCGTTAATGAGTACGAGGGCTCTAGAAGAAGATAGGCAGGTCATGATCCATGATCTCCATCTTGAAGGAAAACTTATTTGCTCCAAAACATGGATTAGAAAATCGCAATTCAAGAAATAGATCAAAAACTTTTTCAATATCTACTTTGAAAATCATATCTGATTTTTAGATTTCTTCAACCAAGCGATAAGCTCATTTAGAATAAGGGGGCCAACATATATGCTTCTCTTAGATAATTATGCAGTTTGTTCTTCTAAAATAAGGGCTTGAATGATCAGTTTCAAACGATTCACAAGAGCTTGAGAAATGACTTTATTTATACGACCTAGGAGGCTAATAGGCCAAAAGTCATTGGGGCGGACAAGGTCATCAATTTTTGGAATTAGTACCAAAAAAGATGACGAGCATCCATGGTTGATAGTAGCATTTTAATAAAAGACTTACAACTTCTGATTGAAGAAAGTTCCAGCAATGTTTAATAAATCTAAGAAAAAACTGCAAAAATAGTTCTTGTGGTTTGACAATATTGCATTAATTTTGGTCTCCAGACTTTAAAATTTGCAAATTTAGTCAAAACATTTGGAATTTTGTTGCAAATTTAGTCCTACCATTAGTGTCCATTAGGTTTTAATGATCTAGGGACTAAATCTGTAATATGATCAAACCATAGGGACTAATTGTGTAATTCTCTCTAAAATTAAAAATAATTAATAAAATTAAAAAAATCAAATAAAACTTTAAAGAAATTTAAATAAAATATAAGAAATTGAAATAAACGTCAATAATAAAGTTCAATAATTTTTTAAAAAACAAAATAAAGGTTAAGAAATCAAATAAAATTCAAAACTAAATAAAAGTAAAAAATAAAACGCATTTGTAAATAGAAAAAGAGAAAAAGGGAAAACGATAAGTATTGAAAAAGAAGTATGCAATTAAATAAAGTTAAAAGAAACAAAACAAAAACATTCGATTTCCTTTTTTGTTTTTTGGATTTATACTTTCACAATGTTTTTAGATTATTCGATTTAAACATGACATATAAACTTTATCAAATATAAAAATTAAAAATAAAAATTTAAGCATACTTCTCATTTTCTTCTTTCTATTTTCATATGCCTTTTATTTTTACTTTTATTTACTTTATAAAGTTGATTTGATTTTTTTAACCTTTATTCTAATTTTTAACGATTATTGAATTTCTCTATTTATTTTTATTTGAATTTTTTTTATTTTTATTTTAAATTTATTAATATTTATTTGATTTTTTAATTTTTTTAATTATTTGAGTAAACTGCACAATTGGTCTCTATGGTTTGACTATATCGCAGATTTAGTCACCGAATCACTAAAAATTAACAGACACTTATGGTGGAAACTAAATTTGCAACAAACTTCCAAATGTTTGAAGTAAATTTGTTATTTTTAAAATCTAAAAACCAAACTTGTAATATGATCAAAGCATAAAGACTATTTTTGTAATTTTCCCTAAATCTACAGTTGAATCCATCTGGACATGATGCCTTGTAACTCATAATTTAGCTAAATCACTACAATTCGTTTTTCCATTATGAACTTATAAAACTAAAATTTCTTAAGTAATGGTATGTAATTTTCTATTCCAATTCTTTTCCTCCCTCATACATATATTTATTTCTAGCCCGACATATAAACCAACCTACGACTTTCTTGTGTAAAGAATTTGATATTTTAAACATATCTTCAATGATGGTATCCTAATTACTTCTATATTGAATGAGGTGTAAATAAAAAGTTATTTAACCTAAAGATAAGACGGTTATAGGAAAAACGCATATCACTTTTTAACAAAAGGTTCAATGATATATAATAAATTTTTTCAAATGATTTATCATCATATTTTAGATTCAAAACTTGAACAAAAACTTTTAGCTACAAGAAAATATCATATTATACTAACTTATTACGTATTAGTAATTAACACAATTATATGCTTAGCAATGATATTTATTTAAATACAAATTAATTGACTATATATAATTTAAATAATAATGTTGCATTTTATCTTCAATAACATTAGAAACTAGAATATACATCATTACATTCTTACATTGGATTCATTTTGTTAGTATTGAGAATTCTTTTCTAATTATGTAATTTACTAAAAGGTCAATTCTTTATTGAGCTGAAAATATAAGTAATGAATTCACAATGACAATTTTTATCACAATACTTATATTACTAATTAGCAATTTCTTTGTGCATCAAGTTTGTTTTTTATTTTTAGCGGCTTGTACTTACTTTTGGTTTTTTTTTTTTTTTTAATTTTTTAACTTTTAACCCCAATACTTTTTTATCTTTTAAATTTTAACCCCTTCATTTTTTCACTTTCAACTTTGCCTCCCTATTTTATTTCATCTTTTATAAATTTTTCTTTTTATTTTTTGGTATAAATTTTACGAGTTAACATGTCGCAACATGCGTGTGTGGTTTAACATTTACGCCTATTTTTTCCCGATTAACGACTCTGTCACAAGGAGCGAGCCCTAGATCGACATAGTTATTGTTATTAATGTTTTATGTTTCATGTGTGTAGTTCAAAGTTTTTATGTATACTTTCCATTTGGTTTAATTTTTTCATTGTTATTTTTTAATACGAGTTTCCCGGTGTCGGGTGGTCTCTCACGGTGGTGTGACCTTGGTACTTGGTACAGTTTTATTCCCTATCAATGCGGGGGGCTTAATACAAGTATGAATACAAATCATAAGTTACATATATTAATATATATATTATATATATATATATATGCTATATAATAAAAAAAGAATTAGAAGAACACATGTTATCATTCTAGCACGTTAAAAAAATTGTTTTTCGCCTCTCTCAATCAATAAATGCGAAAACCACAAAAACGTTTTATGAAATTAACTCAAAAACTACACGCACCATGATCGCTTAACGCCCATATTTATATTTGGTTTACAAGGACGTCTATATATATGCATAATACATTTTGTTATTCAACTTAAAAGATATATTTACGTTTTAATAATAGAGTAGTAAGTAAAATCATTCATTAAAGCAACCGTTTTAAATGGTTAAAGTGAGCAACATGCATCAAGTAATTTAACAAAATGAAGTCCATTTCATATAACAAAAAAATATGATGATATATTACTTCTATAGTGTTAGAAAATAAGTTTATTATATGCATAAGTATTTTAAGTTTATTTTTGAAGAGCAATGATTTAACAAATCATGACTATTACGTTATTAAATCTTTAGTTCTGGCCAGCAAGTCATACTATGCTATTTTATTTATTTAAATATTTTGTTATTTATTTATATTAATAAGACTTACTATTTTAGTTCCATTTAGTTAGGACTATCTTGCCTATTCGTAATATATTATCTTAAACAATCGTTTAACAATCACAATTTTTAATTATTTTCCAATTAATTTAATATTTTATTTATTAAATTGTATAATACACGGATTATAAAACAAGGAAATAAAATCATCTCTATTGAAAGCCAATTCATTTTACCGATAGAAGATATTACAACATCTGAGTTGCTTTGAGTCGATCATTGAGTTGACTAAGCATATTAAATGCCTATATCAAGGAGGCAAACACTGAGTTGCTTTGGGTCACATAACATCGGCATATGATCAACATGTTTCAGTTCTTTCACCTCATCCACCGGATTATTATCAATCATCCATTGTTGAAATTCTTTCTTGATCCCGTTATCTTCATCACAAACGATATATGCTCGTCTAACAGAACCAAACCCTCCTTTTGTAAATGGTTTCGCGTTCCTTAGATCTTTTATAAACAACGACGAAGGCCTGATCAACGCTTTCGCCAATTCGCGATCCTGCATTTATATAGAGCAAAACTGTTAATTATAGCGCAAAAGTATGTACTTTTGTTCTTGGGGTTGAATGTAAAATACTGATGATGGCTAGTGGCGGAACCAAAACTTATTAGTAGGTTATTTTTTTTGATATAAAAACAAACATTTATATAAAATAAACAAGCAAATTCTAGTGAAGGTGACCCTCCCCCTAATGGGTTCCGCCCCTGGTTACTACAACGACAACGACAATGATAACCTCATCGGAGCAAAGTTGATAGAGCTTTGAGGATAGGAACTTGGGGCCAAAAAACATCGACGTTTCAGACTCGGGTTCAGCGTTGTAAGGCAAGAACTGCGTGTCCAACCAAGCTTCTGCCGGAGTGATTTGGTTATACTTCAAAATCATACATGGAAACATATATAATTGAGTTAATTCTGAAATATAACTAATAAGAAATTAAGTTAATGATCTGTATACCTGGTCTAAAACAAAAGATGGAGCATGGTCGGAATCCGGCATGAAGGCGGTGAGAAAGACCGCGACGGAGACCTTTTCGGGGAACTTTTCCATGGCAAGAGCTATGTTCATGCCACCGAGGCTATGACCCACAAGCGCAACCTTCTCCTCAGGTGGAATGGTGGTCATGAACTCAAGCAAAGGCATTGTGTAGTCAGAAAGTGTAGCCACTTCTTGTATGGCTTTCATATTGGTGCCTGAGGCCGAGAGATCGAAGGTCGATACGCGGTGGCCCGCCGCTTCGAGTAGTGGTTTGAGCTTGAACCAGCACCAGGCTCCATGGCATGCACCATGTACCAGGACGAAATGGTTTGGTTTATCGCCGGTGCGTACCATCTTCGCTTTCTTTGTATTGGTGTTTGTTGGGTGTACATGGCCGGGTTATTTATAGGGAGATTTGACATATACAAATTTTTCGCAATAAAGAGGATAGAAAAGAGTCCACCATACAATCACGAAAGAGGAAACCAATATACAAAAGTAACTCGATAATTTATTTACACATACAACAGTAACATGATATTTTTTGTTCATCTCACAAAAGTTTTTTTTTTTTTTTTTTTTTTGATGTTTTATAAACTTTTATAAAAAAACAAAAAATATGTTAGTTTTTAATCTCACAAAAATTGTTAAGAGCTTTTATGAGCAAAACAGAAATTATGTTATTTTTAATTATATTGTTTTTTTAGTTAAATCATTAATTATAATCAATTTGGGTTTGTATGTGATTGGACAAAGGACGTTAAGTATATGAAGCATTAAAAAACATTGAGTGTCATTAATTAATTGTTACTAATTTTAGGACGTAGGGCTGCCCATAAAACTATTAATTAAAGTAAACCGAACCAAATTAAAAACCAAACTCAATTTCTCATTAGTTTGAAACTGGATACAACTTACGACACAATCGGTCTAGTACATCGTTCGGTTAATTAATTTGGTTTGAGCATATTTAAATCTTGGTCATTGATGTGCATATGTGCACGACAACTTGGTTTTTGTAATCATTATTTTGTTTGTGGCATTGTTTGGGACAAAAGGTGTGGTAAAACACCTAATTAAGGCGTTAACTCTATCTGACGTTCCAGGCTTAACGCCTTGCACACCGCCCCCTATGACGTTAATTAAAGGGTAGGGCACGCCTGTTAACACGTTAACCATGGTGGAAAGCTCGTGGCCATTCTCCAACAGTCACATGAGTTGGCCGAAGGGTGTGTTTTTTGATGGGGATGAGTGGTAGTCGATGTATGAAAAAATTCGGGAGCAAATTGTTTGGGTGGAGGGCTGGGTGGAGGGCTGGGTACTGGTATGCGACTTTTTGATTGGTGGAGAGAGAGGTAATTCTACGGAGGAAGTTGGCGGCGATTTGGATGGCATTGGCGATAGACAAAAAAAACTCAAAAAGCAAGAGATTTTGTGACATAGCTAGTGACTGTGGTTCCTTGCAGGAAGGACAACAACTCGATGAAAGATATAAACCGATTCAAAATGATCAATCTCTCAAGTAATTAAACTTTTTGTAGCATGTAAACACTTTCAAAGAATTAAAATAAGAAAGACTAGACTTTTGCTCTAATTATCAGCTATGCCTTCATTTCTTTAACCTTAATTATTACAATAACTTGACTATGGTATGTTATATTATGATCATGTGATGCCATCTACGAAGATATGTTATGAATACGTTATGATATAATATGCATGCAAACTTAAAGAAAAACAGTTGCTGATTTGGCTTCCCCTTTCAATTTAAACACGTGAGTGGTTTCTGGAATACTCGGCTGGGACCAATATTAGTTGTATTACTTTACGTGGGTGGTAATTTATATATTGACAATTTGGGTAGACTTTAGACTTTTGGATATTTTTAAGCATTGAGTTCCACACATATTTAATGTAAAATATATTGTAACTAGTATTATACCCTTCGCGTTGCGGCGCGAAGCGTAAAACCGTGCCAAGTAATACTAATGGCACACGACCGCCAGTGATCACTAACACCGAAAAACCATAAAAACGAAAATAATAAATCGAATGAAAATTAGACGTAAAAACATTGAATCGCGCAGTGATGCAAGCGGAACATGAAACATATAAAACAATATGCAAATCTATCTAGGACCAGCGATTGTGACGGGGCCGTTAAACGGAGAAAAAAGAAAGCAAAAAAACGTTGAACCACACACGCACGTTGGTACGTGATAACTCGTAAATTTACGCCGAAACGTAAAACGAAACCTTTGTAAAACATGAAAAGTATAGTGGACTAAAGTTGAAAGTAAATAAAATATTTGTAAATTGTAAAAGATATAAAAGTTTTAGGTTTTGAGTTGGTCAACGTTTCGACGTTAGTTTAGTTCGGAAGCGAGTCGGTCGATTATAATCCTATCAAGCCGCATGCCGTTGCCGCAACGCGCGACGGGGTAAAAAACCTAGTTATTATAACTTATACAAATGAATAATGATATTAAATCATAGATGTCAGTGAATCCTAACATATAAAATGTAAATTATTGATATTGAGTAGTTGAAATATATTTATTATATTCCTACAAAGTGTTCAACGATATAAAAGATTTTCAAAGTCGTGAGCTTAAAACATTACGATTAGATCCTCATGATCTAAGCAAATATTTTGCGTCCCCATCAAAATCCGTCAAAACGTGTCTTTATTTTTCCTCTTGGATTGGTAAATAAGCATGAAAAGGAGAAAACAAAGTGTCCAATTTGCTTTGAGTCGTGGGAGTAATAATTTAAGAAAAATGATTTGATTGAGTTATATCTATAACCTCTAATAAAGTAAGGTTTTTTTTACCACTTGTTATTCTCTTATCTAATTTTTTTGTCACTTGTTATTCTTCTAGAAATGCACATATCAATTTTCCCTCCAAAGGGGTATTATAGTAATTTAAATATCAAATAAATTTCTCTCTCTTATTAAAAATGAATTATATTAATTGCTATATTTATCTCTCTTATTAAATCAAACTATCTTTTATAAAAATAGATTTTATTAATAAAATTGGAAATCACATCTTTTAATTAAAATCTAAATAATGAAAAACTAAAATTTTATATAATATGAAATTTTCTAACACACTAAACCTTTTTTAAAAAAATATTTTAAATCATTTTGTTTTTAGAAAAAGTTATAAACAGGTGAATTTTTTTAAAAAGATGTCTTATTGAAACAACAAGAATCATTACAAACCAGCATTTTTAAAAAACAAGGCTTTTATAAAAAATATTTAAAAAAACTTAAAACGAATGTTTAAATATAAAACTTTTTAGATAAGAGAGTTAAAATTAGTATAATTATTTTATTTCTTGAACTATTACGTATATATAACTATAATTATATTTTATATTAAAATATTATACTATAATCATTCGTGTTTATTACTAAGTATAATCTGTTTAATTAATGGTTTTAACCTATCCATCTATCTATAAAAAAAAAACTAAACTATGTGTGACACAATTATAAGGGACACAATTATAAGACTCATGATTCTTATTTTCTCATTTCTCTATGTTGTTAATAATAATACTGAATACTAATAATATTACTCGTACCATATTCAAATTAAAAATGTATAATTTAATAAATTAAAAACCTGTTTTTTATTAAAAACACACTTTTTAAAAATAGAAATTTTATAAAATACAGAATACAACAAACTTTTTTTTATCATTTTTCTTAAAACAAAATATTTAAAAATCATAATTTTTTAAAACAAAAGTGTAAAAAAATACATAATTGTTTATTTACTTAAAATAGTTATTTGTACGTAATTATAAACATATTTTATCTTCAATCATGATCTTATAATGCATAATTTTTAATACTAATTATTTAATATTTTATTTATTCAATCCGTGTAATACACGGGACTAACCTAGTATACATATAAAATTAAGTTTTAATTGATTTTATTATTTTTATCTAGAACTAGTAAATGTTACCCGCGCTTTATGACATGGCGTTGATGCTGCGCAAAATCTATAACGCTCATTAAAAGAAGGTGCTATCATGTAACCAAAAAGTTAAGCCGTTACAAGTCAAAAAGATAACGACACACATATTTACGTGAATGCTAGCTATCTATATTGTTATGAGAGTATGTGATAAGTTCGTCGTTCCGTTTAACTTTAGAAGGTAGTATGGGTTTTTTTTTATCTTCATGTCGTTATCGGCATAATTTATATGTAAAAATTTATTAACATTTTTTTTACATTACTCATCTTAGAAAGAATCTATTTTGGTTAAAAATCATATGTTTTTTCTGAACCAATTTTATATTTATTTAGAATGACTTATTTAGAGTACTCCAACCATGCATCTCGGTTATAACATGGTTATGGCTATTATCTAATGTGTCTAGTATGTTTTCAAGTATAAAAACAACCTCAAAATTATAAATAATTGAACATTTATTTTTATAAGACATTTAATTATATTCTGAAAAATAAAAGAAATTAATATCAACAATCATGTAAGTTTACTAGGGTGGATATAAAAGTGGACTAAAAAAAGACTAAACGGCAAATTTTATTAAAACGAGGCTAGCAAAAAATTAAAAACACCAAAAAGAGGATACAAGAGAGAAATTAAATGTGCACACTACGGAAAATGCCAAGAAAAAAAATACAACATTGATGACTATAAACTACTTTGTAGTTTCTTTCGTAACAAAGAGTAAAATATTATTTTCGTCCCTAACGTTTCCTTGAATTTGTCATTTTAATTCAATTTTTTTTTTTGTCATTTCAATCACCGTAGTTTAACAAATGTTGCTATTTCCAACCACCCAACTAACACCGTATAAAACGACCGTTAAGAAAAGGGTATTATAGTCTTTTTCACACATCTTAATTATTTAATACAATTAAAACCAACTAAATAATTTCCACTAATATCTTGACTACGAAAATCAAACCTCATCCCTAACATTTACATATAGCGTATTTTAAACCAAATTTTCATTAATCGTTTATTCAATTAAATAATTCATTTCAAATACATACACACAAGGTCGATGATACGAACTGACATGATCGATATATGAATTGACCTTGATCGATCAAAACCAATTTCACATCACAACCGATTAACCCGAATCCCCTCCCACAATCTGATCGATGGATATGAAGCTTTACTAATCAGATAACTTGTTAAAATCAACCAATTTCACATAGCAGCCAATTGAAGTTTGATTTCAACACTTTTTTGTTGTTTGATTAAACATTCTCATTTGCATTTAGATTGTTGTTTGATTGAGCTTATATTTCAATTACTTAGGTTACCATTGTTGTTCGATTGAGGAAGAGATGACTTTTACTCTTTGGTTTGTTCGAGGTTCTACTAAACAATTTGATCCATATGAATACTATGGTAAATTCTTGTTTAAATTTTAAGTGTTGAATTTAAGTTTGATATTGCAAAGAACGTGCTTTGTTTGATCCAAAAGAACCTTCTTTGTTTAATATTGTATAACCTAATTATGGAATTGAAGTTAACTCGCTGCTTTTTTTTTAATATTGATCACGTAGAAAGTGCTTTGTTTTAATAACCTACTTGAACCTATATATTTTAATATTTCAGATCAAAACATTAGTATTTTTACATTGAGGTTGAACCATGGAGGGCATTTTACGAACACATTACAGGGAAGAAAATATATCAAGGGTAAGGTCAATTGAGTCTGATTGAACATGTTTAGCTATATTTGATTGTGTTATACTCCTTTTGTGACTATGTTATGAAATAGGTCAATTGGTTCAAATTGAACATGTTTTAGTAGCTTTGATTATGCTGTTGCGATAATGTTATGAAATGGGTCAAATTGAACATGTTTCCCTATATTTGATTGTTTTTTGCTCATACTACGATTATGTTATGAAATGGGTCTATTGTTTCAAATTGAACATGCTTAAGTAGCTTTGATTATGTTGCTGTGATTATGTTATGAAATGGATCAATTGGGTCAAATTGAACATGTTTAGCTATATTTGATTGTGTTTTGCTCTTGTTGCGATTATGCTAAACTTTTGAAGTATCAAGTTATTATAACATAGCAGATTGACCTCAAGCTAACTACATTCATTGTCTGCAGCTAATATTTTTTGAGACTTGTGGTCATGTATATATCTATATGTTTAAACAATTAAATCATTCTTAAAAGTCAATATGGGTGTTAGAATTCAAAAGTTAAAATGAGTACTGAATAAATTAATCATTCTTAATGGTTAGTAGATGGGGTTTGACATATGTAGTCAAAATGATAAGTAGGGAGTTGTTTTAACTGCATCATTCGTAAAAGGTTAGGGGGTGAAGTTTGACTCTTGTAGTCAAAATATTAGTGGGGAATTATTTAATTGGTTTTAATTGTATTAAATAATTGGGATGTGCAAAAAAGACTATAATACCCTTCTTTTTAACGGTAGTTTTAAATGGTGTTAGTTGGGTGGATAATTAGCAATATTTGTTAAACTACAATGATTAAAATGATAAAAAAAAGTTTTTGAATTGAAATGACAAATTCAAAAATACTCCAGTAAAAAAATCAATGCATTGATGTATGGAGGCACACATTGATTTCATGCACCTTCATCATGCTCCATTCTCAATCACATCGACCAACTCATAGGCATTTTCTATAACATTGAAATCTGATGTGTCATATACTTATTCGGATGTGACTCACTTGAAAACCGTGTTTGTAAATTTAACAAATACTATGTCTTACAAGTTTTCTTTTAAAATTATTTATAGTAGGTTTCTTATATATGTGTGAGTGTTTTTTATATTATATGGAATGTTTATGAGTGGAGAAAAAAGAAAACATTATTGTACATCTTTATATTTGGTAAAATATTATTTATCTCTATTAATTTTTAATATTTTTTTTCCAGTGGTTTTGAATGGATGAGATAAATAATATAATGATAAATGTATAATTTTTTTATTTAGTTGAAAAAAAGATTAAAAAATAATGATTGTATTGTAATTATAAGGTTAAAGATAAAAAACTGATATGAATACTTTGATATATAGTATAATTTTTTGCTTGAAAACCCTTACTCAAAAAAATATTTAAAAAAAATACTCTGATATAATACGTTTAATGAAAACATTTAAACGTATTATAAATTATTTTTACTCTAAGACTAATCAATTTTAAAATAAAAAACATGTATCATAAGAGATATGTCGACAAGACTTTTTAATTCTCTTTTTTTTTTAATGATAGCACACATTTCTTAGATGAGCAGTAGAGCATTTATAATAGCTTTCATGTTTTCATGTCACATAATTTATAAAAGATCATTATCTTTTAAAAATTTCATTTATTTTCTAAAAGTCTCTTACACCAGTTTCTTTATATTTAACCTTATTTTAATTATATAATACTTAATTATTTTTTTAATATGTTTTTTTTATCACTCACAAACACTCTGGAAAAATACAAAATAATAGATAGATGAGATGGATAGTGATATCTATATATGAGAGATAATTATCCTTTCTCCTAGAAATATAAGGGAGAATATATGATGTAGGAAAAATATTAACATAGTTTTTTTATGTTTGCTCTATACTTTAGAGATAAATGTAAAGATAGGGAAACTAATGTGAATATTCTTAGAGCATTCACGCTAGTTTTCTTATCATCCACTTTTGTAATTATACATATATTAATAGAAGAAGAGAGGAATAGTAATATAAAGATATTTTATTGAATCAAAATTCATAGAAATTGTTTATAAACCATCTAAAATAACTCAAAGTTGTTTTAAGATTAAAGTTTTTTATTTTTGTTTGGGGCAAACCGTTCGTAAAGATGGAGTGATGATTTTTTTTTTTCAATTAGAATTTGTTGGACTATTTGAAGATGATACTTAACAAAACCTAAGTACCGAATCTCATGATGATTACCAAAACCGACACGGTGAAGCTATGCTGAAAATATGATCAAAACGAAGAAAATTGACCAAAGTCAAGCTTGGTCAACCGTGGTCAAAGTCAATGTCAACATCAGCGGTCGTCCCGAATGACGTCAGCACCCGGCAGTCACGCATCAGCAACAGAGAATTTATCAGACTTAGAACAATATTTGTGTAATCGTTAAGGCTTAAATGTAATTTTGTTTATTTATGTAAAGAGTATAAATTGACTAAGCGTAGTCATTTATACTCTAAGCAAATATTGTAAGCACTAACAATAACAAAAAAGAGAGAATTAGTCTAGTGAGAGAAACAATTAGGTTAAGTATGTGTGAGAGAGAATTTTCTCACAAACTCCATTTGTAATCTCCTAGCATCATCATCCATATGAATGAATGAAATTTTTATGAATATGTGTTCTTGAATTGTTCATCATTCATTCATCATCATACATTAATCTTGCAACATTGATCTTCACAGATCTTCAATACTTGAAAACCTACGTATCGATTCCATCACAGATCTGATAAACGGCAACAATACGATTGCAATATTCGATCCTACGATTATCGATTTTCCATAGTTGGTATTAGAGCCTTGGCTCCTTGTTCTTCAATTTTTCTCAAAAATTTGAACCACAAGTTTGATCTGTAAACTATTATTGTTTTTGATGAAATCAAGCTACCATTTGCTTAGGTTTGTTATTTTGTGAAGATCTGCAAGTTTTCACATCAATTGAAGTTCATTTGAGCCATTAATTTGAAGATTTAAGCAAACTTGTTCTTCAAGTCTTCAAATACTCATGAACATGAAATTTTGATTTTGTTGTTGTTTGATTGAATTTAAGCTTCTAATAGCTTTAGTTTGTGATAACTAACATGTCTGCAAAGTTTCATATCAATTGATCATCCACAACTCTTGAATTTAAAGATTTTTGAAAATTTTGTGTTCTTGAGAAAAGTTTACTGTTCTTAAGGAAAAATCATCAAAATCATGAATTTGATGTTGTTTAGCTGAAATTGATAGTGGTTTTAGCTTAAAAACATCAAATCTAAGGTTATTTTATCATTTTCAACATCTAAATCATTTATTTTTGAACATTGATTGTCATATCTAGGTTTTTGTTCTTTATTGTTTCTTCATGAGTTCATCATCTAAATCCAAGTTTAGTGATGATTATATGAAATTGATTATTGTTTTAGCTTAGAATCACTTATCTATAGCTATTATAACGTTTGGTTTTATCAAATTCTATCAAAAACCCAAGAATCAAAAGTTTGTTCATTCAAGAACATGAAGTTTGATTTTTTCAAAGTCACACTGCTTTGAAATCTCAAAAATCAGCCAAATCTATGATTTAATTCAGATTTTGATTCATTTGTTCATCATTTGATCATTCAAAAATCACTCATACAACAATTTGTGTATTTGCAAGTGAAATTCCATTCATAATCGAATTTTACAAAGTATACAAATTACATCTTGAACTCTAAATTTTTACCAAGTGTTACATTCACAGCTGATGAACAAATCATCCACAGCTGATGAACAAAACTTTTCACAGCTGATGTGTTAAATTTCACAGCTCACACATCGGTTCAAAACAGACATACACATTGGTCCACAGCGAACATACACATCAAGTCCACAGCGGACTTACAATTCTGTCCACAACGGACGAGTAAAGATCAAGAACAAACCAACATAGTCCACAACGGACTAGTTGAATCAGTCATACAAAACAGGTCCACAACGGACACACTCAAATCAATCAGTCAACAGCGGACAAGTTGAATCAGATGTACAAAACAGGTCCACAGTGGACGTTCATTTGTCCACAGCGGACGAGAAATCATCACACACCTTCGCATTTGTCCACAACGGACAAGAGAGAAAGTCCACAGCGGACATTAACCACACCAACTTAGTCCACAACGGATGAGTAAAAACAGGTCCACAGCAGACACACACTCCTTACATTTGTCCACAACTGACAAGTAAAGAACAAGAGCATACATAACATGTCCACAACGGATGTGTAAGTAACTCCACCGCGGACGTTGAACAAACACCAGGTCCACAACAGACATTAAACATACACAACGGACGTGTAAACATCATAGCATCAAGAGTTGGTCTTGGAAAATTTTAGGCCACTCACCTTTCTTCAAGATTAAAGGAGTTCAGAAGCTTTTTATTTTGACAAACTTTTAAAGTTTGTTAAGATTTGAGAACTTCATTTTGATTTCCTGTTGATCAAGATATATATACTTCGAAAGAGTTGAGTTATTTTTAATCAAGTCACAAAATCATTTAAAATTTAATTGATAAGATCCAAATATTGTTACTTTTTAATTAAGCTAGATTAATCTTAGTCCAGCTTAACTAAATTGTGATTGAACCGAGTTAACTCTTTAATTAGATTGATCTAATTAAATTGAGTTTCGACGTTCTTTGGATTCAACTAAAATTTTAAAATTTGATTTTTAAAAAAAAAACACAAAAACAATTGTTAAATCATTTTTGTTTTTAAACAAAATGGAAAATTTAACATCATTCACTAACATTCGTGTTTCGAGAAACCAAGCTATCTTTCTTGCTGCAGGTAGAAAGAGGTTCCAGGAATTCAATCAAAGCAAACCAAGCTACTGCAACCAACCAAACAACAGCAGCAAATCAAACAAAAGCTTCAATCAACCAAACAACAACAACAAATCAAACAAAAGCTGCAACCAACCAAACAACAACAACATATCAAACAATAATAACAATTCATTGTTTGACAAGATAAATATTCAGTTGCACATCAGTCATATTAAGAAAGAACTAATGCATTTACATTTGTGTGATCTTGCAAACTCAAACAACACATTGTCTAATGATTTGATCAAATGCAGGTCAGAGATGGAACCATCTCCAAGAAATGATTAAGCATAAATCAAGACACTAAATCAACAAAACATCAGTTTAGCTCAAGAGATGAACAAGTTGCAAGACAAAATGGTTCAACAATAAATCAAACTTGAAGAGTTAACTGTTGAGCTTGCAAAAACCACAAACAAAAACAACACAAACATTCCTCCATTGCCTGAAATTCCTAAAGACTGAAAGATCAATCTATGCTCATTAGCATGCATAGATGAAGTACAAGCATATAGGAAATATTGCAACAATCTAACATACATGATAAAGGAGGAAAGAGCTTCACATGCAGAGGAACTACAAACTTTTGCAAATCAAATCAGTTCACTAGAGAAAGAAGTTGATAAATTGCTTAAAGAAAACCACAAGCTGAATGCTCAAGCAACTGAGTTACTCTGTGAAATTAACAAACACAAAGGCTGAAGTTGAAGCCAAAATATCAAAAGCAAGTACAACCAAAACAATCAATAACTTGCAACATTACATTGAGCGTCTAAATCAAGCAATCAATACAGAAAATGCTACAAATGCAGAATTAAAGATACAACATAAAGCCTTTGAAGATAAAATCAATTCTCTTTTGAAGGATGTAGACAAACTCCTTGGAGAAAGATTTAGTCTTCAAGCTCAAGTTACAAGACTCACTGAGTCTCAAACAAAGACAAAAGCAGATCATGCATCAACAGAAGTTGAACTTGGGAATTTAAAGCTGACTGCTAGCAAGTTGGAAGAACTACTTAATGCACAAAGAGATCAAAAGAAGAATGGTGGAACTACATACCATGTTGTTCCTTCTCCTTACAATGATAACTATACAGAAATGCTAACTTCAATGACAAGTCCAATCAAAGAAGATTCAAATATGCATGATCATCCTCCAACAGACAAACCATCCACTATCACTCAAATCATTTCTCCTAAAACAACATCAAAGCTGTACCTCAAACGTAAATCACCACAGAATGAAACCTTTCATTCCTGTGATGGTCAAGATGGAGATCCTACAAGTGATGACAGTGATGAAGAAACCAACCAACCAAACAAAGCAACATTGACATGTACTAACCATGTCATTAAAGAAATCAATCCAAAAAAACACAGCCACAGAAATCCAAAGCAGCAAAGCCTGACAACAAACAAAAGGCTATGGTTCTCTATGAGAAATTCAAACCAGCTGGATTTCTTGAACGAGAATTCACAAAGGCCGAATTGAAGGCAAAGATTAAGATAGAGTTTAAGAACAAGCAGAAGCCTAAGGTACAAGAAATCAAAGACCAGGTCAAGAGGAAGAAAACTAGATCTAAAAGAAAGAAGAAAAATCAAACCAACTCTTCTACACCTGATCCAAGCCAACCATCAACCTCAAAAGCTATATTAGAAACTCCAAAACAACAACCAATTCTCTACAAGACATGCAATTCAGATTCACACAGCATGTCTGAGTGTAAAAACACATAGAGTGATACATATATATGTCCTCACAAGAGAAAGAAACAAAAACAACCAAGACAAAAGGCTGTGAAGTTCCAATCAAATCCAACTTCATCATCTAAGCCTAAGGAAAGAAGATCCAGACCTTCTCCCTACTGCTTAAATTATGACATGAAGAATCATACCACTTTATAGTGTTCATACAAAAACTCTCTAACATCATAACACAGAAGAGGTCAAAGATCTTATCATCCATCAGAGTCGTACTCACCGAGATCAGAGCATGAGTACTACAACAGACGTTAGCTACTCTTCTCCTCAATCACATCAGCATGGGTATGATTTTAAACATTATGATATTTATGATTATTGGGCATCGAGACATTATCCTAGGTCACACAACATAATTATGATAGATATAGGAATAATACTTGGCATAATGGCTATCATAGAAGATCACATCCATCAAATTATTATAATTATGATTATAATTCTTATGATGAATATGATCACATGCCCAGAAGAAACAGACATGATCAAGGACAAAGATCCTTTGTTTTACCTCCACAAAACTTTCAAAAGAAAAATAGATTTTCTAAACCAACCAAAAGATTTTCAAAAGCCAAACAAACTCCTTTTTTTAAACAAACTAAAGTTGAGTCAGTTGGTTTAAAATTAAAACAATGTTGGAGAAAGAAAACAATTTCAGGAGGTGAATCTAATACATCATTAGATAAAGCAAAATCATACACATACCAGCAAGTCATATATAAAGATGCTAATGTATAGCTCAGGACAGTAATGGCCTAGGTTGAAATATCTAACTGATTTGCTAGTGTGATAGGGACAGTTATGGAGGCCTGCCAACCCAAGAAAAGTTAGCAGTGGCTGATCCCTTCCCATGACAGGAACGTTCTTCCTGCTCTTGATTTTTATGATGCAATTGAGCCAAATAGAGCAGAAATTAACCATGATTCAATGCAGAATATCAATCATTCACAGAAACTATGATGGTAATGCAAGAAACAATTGATGTTTCATTCCATCTGCTTAGTCTGATTACATTGCTATATGGACTAACTGTTGATGATCTCTATTGATTTGAAAACAGATATGCCATTTCTTGATTTTTCTCAAAACCAAAAATCCTAAAAAGAAATTAGAAAATCAAGAAAAGTCCAAAATTATTACTATTATATAATTATTTTTGAATCTTCCTGCATTTACATGAGAAATGATAGTACACTCATCTACTATTTTTTGCATCTATTTTTCAGATCAATAAAGACCGACAAGGCTCTGTTTGATATGTCAGTAGGCTCAGCTTGGATTCAAGATAAGCATATTTATGATGAACCAAATCAATATGCATTATGGACCAAAACCATCTTAGGGTATTGGTAAGCAATGATTTTTCCAAGTGTTTGCTTGTGTGGTTACCTAAACACACCATGCAAAAATGGTTTATAAATTTCTCAATGATAAAAGCATCTTTTTCTTCTTTGTTGTATGTAAATACAGACCTGGAGTAAACATAAGGATAATTTCTATTGTGCTGAGCATAGACCTAGTTGACCTTGCATTAAAAGTGCTGATGCATGTCAAAAAGGCAAAGAAAAGAATCCCAATGTGGATCAAATCTAAAAGAATCCCAATAAGGATCAACTTTCAAAGTAAAGTGTAAAAGAATCCCAAAGTGGATCATATCATGAGAATTTATACTCTAAGTAGCTCGGTTCAAGTTGTGATAAAATGTCACCTTGCATTTCATGAGGAGGGTTATTCTTTCATATTTCTGAGTGTGGGGTATTCAATTAGCATATCTAATCAAACCTAAATATGATAAATATCACAAAGTGTTGAAAATAGATCATTGCATGAGTTTAAGTGGACAAACATACTTACAATCAACTTTGTTCTTTGTCTATGTCTATTCCAACTTTAAATTCTTAGATGTGGAGGATCTTGGATTAGTATGATCTTATTGTAGTTGAAGGATTCATGCTTGTAAATATCATAATTTTGATAAATATAAAATTCCAAAAAGATTTGGCATTTTTAGTATTTTTCTTAGTTTTGGTAGATTTACATGTGTTATTGATTTAGGAGTGAAACTTCCATGCAATACCTCTACCGAGAGGATTTAGACTTTTGTAGGTGATGAATTGCACAACATGCTTGAGTTTTTCATTCAGTTCTAGATGTTAAGTGAACACTCCTGCTTCCTTCAAAGATCTCCTGCCAGTTGCTGAGAACTAAGAATCATCCTCTTGGTGTCTCATACACAAAAGTTCCTAACCCTCCAAAGCTTTTGTTGAGGGAGAGTATATGTCAAGTCTAAAGAATGTCTGATGCTTCTCCTTCACTTCTGAAGTTAAGATAAAGCTACTGATATTGCTACCTGTGCAACCCACAGTGTTTGCAAATGGGTGTATTTTCAAGTCTTCAAAATGAGACTAGAAGATCAAGCTGATGAAACATCCATCAAGTGCCAAAACAAAGTCTGTATGTGCCGAAACAAAGTCTTTTCTTCAATGCCTTTTTCTGAAGCTTCTAAGAATATGCTACCAAAAAGGGGGAGAAGACTGCACTTCAAGACTGCACATCAATCAACATCCAAGGTTTTGATAATCATAAGGTTTTGGTAGCATCATCTTAGGGTGAGTATTGTTGGACTATTTGAAGATGATACTTAACAAAACCTAAGTGCCGAATCTCATGATGATTACCAAAACCGACACGGTGAAGGTATGCTGAAAATATGATCAAAACGAAGAAAATTGACCAAAGTCAAACTTGGTCAACCATTGTCAAAGTCAACAGTCAACATCAGCGGTCGTCCCGAATGACGTCAGCACTGGCAGTCACGCATCAGCAATAGAGAATTTATCAGACTTAGAACAATATTTGTGTAATCATTAGGGCTTAAATGTAATTTTGTTCATTTATGTAAAGAGTATAAATTGACTAAGTGTAGTCATTTATATTCTAAACAAGCATTGTAAGCACTAACAATAACAAAAAAGAGAGAATTAGTCTAGTGAGAGAAATAATTAGGTTGAGTGTGTGTGAGAGAGAATTTTCTCACAAACTCCCTTTGTAATCTCCTAGCATCATCATCCATATGAATGAATAAAATTTTTATGAATATGTGTTCTTGAATTGTTTATCATTCATTCATCATCATACGTTAATCTTGCAACAGATCTTCACTTGAAATCATCAATAGGTCTGTGAGATTCCGCATCACAGATCTGATAAACGGCAACAATACGATTACAATATTCGATCCTACGATTATCGATTTTCCACAGAATTTATTACCGCTCATGGTGTGCAGCCGCAAATGACCATCCCAATTTCAAGCCCGATTAGTAGTGTATTTTTATTATTACAGTTATTTTGTTTCGTAGGATTTTCAAAAGACTGTAACATAATCCATTCGGTTCTAGGTATTGATCCAAAATGTGCGAAACCTGATTCTTTTTGTCATCATCTCCGGCTATTATGGTTTATCTGAGCCTTGGTTAATCATGTTCATCACACGCGCAACGCGCGTAAATGGATTTAACTAGTTTAATAAAAAATCATCATTTCCTAAATTTATCCCTCATTTTTAAAGAAAACATTCTACATCTTAATTACCCATATTCATCCCCATTTTAACCAAATAATACATCTTTATTCTTCTTTCTTAATATATTTTCTCTTTCTTATATTTATAAGACTCGCAAAAAAATATTAAAATATAGATATGAATGATGAATAATGACCGTTAAATAATCTAATGAAATGTTCAAAATTTACATTTCAGTTTGACTAAAAAATTTACCAACCATACACTAATAATCTTAACAAGATTCTATTTTAATTTCAATTTCATTTCCAGTTTTAATTTTTTTGCAATACATTTTACGAACCAAACAACCCTTTAGATTCATAAGAATAAAAACTCTCATAATTGAAGGAGCCAAACAAATTGATTCATGGTCTCAAACCAAAACAAATAAGCATGCATCATATTTATACACAAAAGATCCCACGACCTTAAATCATAAATCCTTTAATCTATACAACAGAGATTAAACTTCCCCATTAAGTTCATGCCTGTAGCAAAGATTTCCTCTCCTGTTCTAATTAGAACTGGCAAAGATGAGTAAAGTTGTAGGTTAATCATGATGGCGGATGGGTCAAGCGTCATGGGTCTATTATTTGATTCATGTGTTTTATTTAAATTATACAACATGTTTTATGTTGAGTGAGTCTTAGTAGTGAAATAGTGTGGATGTTAAGTAGTGAATCTATTTTATAGGAGCGCTAACATATGTGTACATGCTTTGCTTTTGCCTCTTCATTAATGTTGCATTTAATAAATGAAAAGCAGGAAAGTTTCGTAATAGCAAAGTGTATGTGTGTTTTTGAGTGCAACTTGGGGTCTCAGAACCAACAAAGTTGAGAAAGTCACAATAAAGATAATAATGCAATTCTTAGATATGAATGTCGAAAAAGAAATTATTGCATCCAGTGGAAATAGAGGAGCTGCAACACCTTACTACTCTTCTTCAAGCTGTTAATTTTGTTACAGGCGAGGACTGGTGGAAGTGAGATGATGATATTGGTACTTCTTCTGTGAAAAATATTAAAAACAAACTCAACAAAGTCTACTATCAAGAATCTAATATCAAGTTTTTGCGTCTAATAATTGGATTCCAAAGAAGGTGAAATGTTTGTATGATGAGCATAGATGGATAGTATTCCTACCTTGGAAGCTCTAGTTAAAGCAAATATTTAGATCCTAACCTTCACAGCCGGCTCTAAGGAGGGGCGGGCTAAACTACCGTCCAGGACCTTATCGGTCAGGGGGCCCAAAATTTTTTAGAATTTTGTTTTTTCAAACATTATTATATATTTATGTTTTTTTATAGTTATAACCCGATTAACCCAATTAAAAAGTTTAGCCGAGTAATCTTTTAACCTAAATACAATTCTCGAGGCCTATTTTCATTAAATAAATTTATTAGTTATAACTCATTTTCATCAACCCAACTAAAAGCCTAGTGATAAAAGAAAAAAAAATCCAAGTTAGACAAGCGCTAGCAACAAAGTCGAATAGAAAGATTTCTCGGTTAGCTATTACGTTATGTTATTCTAATACTATGATTTTGTTACATTTATCATTAAAACATTTGTTTCCGTTTTTATATAATTCGTTAGGGCCCAAGGGCCTTCATTTTTCCAGCTTGTCCGGGGAACTAAAATCTTTAGGACCGACTCTGCTGACCTCATATGGCAACATATTAGTAATTGGTGCAAAATTCACTCTATATACGCCTTTAATATTTAAAGCCTTTTAGTGTTGTAAAAGAGTCTAAACTCAAACACGGTATAAAAGGCGGTCCAAACAGTAATTCTTGTTTCGTGTTGTAGGTAATTCTTATTTCGTGTTGGTGTTTTTGAAAGGCACCTAATAAAAAAATCAATAGTAAAAAGAGTATTAACATCTCAAGGTTGTTTAAGGATATCAAATTATTAGCATATCTCTAGGTGAAAAACTGATCTAGGATAAAAGCTCTTGATTGGGTTCACTAGAGTTCGTTTGATGTCCAGAGCTTTACTAGTTTGTAATTTTGTACTCCTGGAAGCAATCACTGAAGGCCTAGTGGCACATCATCTTCATTGTATCTTTAATCATTGTTTTAATGATGATTCTAGATGATTTGGACTAAGTTGGGGAGCTTGAAAGCATCAAAAATCGCCTTAAATTTGCTAGATTTCGTGTGGAGGAAGTTGAAGTTTAAATTGGGTTTGATTTGATTTAAATAAACTTGAAATCCACAAAATCCGGATGCTGTTAGCCTACCGGCGTATGATACATCGGTCCTGGGCGTATCATATGCCCAACTAACTGTTCCTACGCCGAACTTTCTTGAAATTTTTCCCAAATACGCCCACTAATATACCGCCCATACACTGACCAGCGTATGATACACCCATACCCGGCGTATCATACGCAGATATGGTCATCATTGTGCCTTTTTTGTAACTTTTAATATTTACCACTTCAGTCCTTGTAGTTTCGTATTTTGCTACTTTTTTTTTCCAAAATAGGCCTAGTTAAACTCCAACACATATGGATCAAAACACAAACAACGTGAACTTGTTCTACAACAATCATAATGTAAAATCATATATTTAGATTAATTAACCACTAAATTATTACCATGTGATCAATTGGTCTATGATGTGTACTTATATTGCAAGATTAATACTAACTATTGAAAATTAAATCATTGATTTCAACTGTTTGTCAAATCATAACACCTGTGGTACTTGAAGTGGATGGTCGTCAATTTTTCTTGTTAACTTGATGAGGAATGACCAAAATACACCTATGATTGAAAACTAAAAAAATTTATTTAGACTAAATTACACAGACCGTCCCTAAGCTTACCCAAATTTCACCTTTCGTCACTAGAAATAGAAAATCACATGTTGAGTCTTAGGGTTTGGAATTTTGTAACACATTGAGTCCTTGATCCAAACAGACGTTAGAATGAGACATTAACTTCCCACCACGTGCTAAACAGGTGAGGGTAGTTCTATCTTTTTACCCCTTACTTAATTAAGTATCATCGTGTCACTCTAATAGGGGTGTTCAATATTCGAATCGGATTTGAAAAACTCAAAATTCGATTCGATTCGAGTCGAAAATCACTGATTCGAAATTCGATTCAAATTTTCAAATTCGAATTCGATTCGAGGTCTAATTATCGAATTTGAATTGAATTGCGAATTTGTGATTTGCGATTCGATTCGATTCGATTCAATTCGAATCGAATTTCGAGTTTTTCAATTAGGATGCATGAGTGTTATGACTCCATGTGTGTTTGTGTAGCTTAATTAGCCCAACAATAGATGTAAGTTCATCAAGACCTAATAGTGTTAAGGAATCACATGCATAAATCACAAGGCTTAAAATGACATGCTATGAACCGATGTGGGTTTATGTATATATCCTAAACATCCTATAAACACATGGCAATCCCCTCGAGGCCTAACGACATAAATGGATAACATAATGGAAAAGAAGGCCAAAGTGACTAATTCTAACCTTGTATGAGATTGTGTTGACTAAACAAACCATTAACCCATGATAATGTCTATCAAGACATGTAGTGTAAAGGAATCACTCATATGGATCTTAATGCCTAAATTGGCAAGTTATGATCCAATATGGTGTTGTCTAGTTTAAATAACCCACCAACTCATTACAAAGTCTATAAAGGCCAATAGTGTAAAGGAATCACACACATACATCACGAAACATAAAATGACTTGTTATGACCTATTATTGGTTTTAAACAACCTAAAACACAAGGCAAGACCTAAGAAGACCCAATAGTGAAAAGGGATCTCATGCATGGATGAAAAGGCCCTGGCTCGTTGGCTCGCTCGCGCGCAATTTGTTAATTTAAAAAACTAATTTTGTTATTTTTAACATATATATATACATATATATATATATATATATATCATATATATATATATATATACATACATACTATATATATATATATATATATATATATATAATAATTTTTATATTTGTTTATTTTACTCGTGAAAACAATTATACGAAATTGATATTTCATACACTATGTTCATCTTTTATATATTTTCACTTAGGCTGTTTATTAGAAAATATTAAATTGACCATATTTTTATGATCTATTTAAATACAATCATGATATATATATATATATATATATATATATATATATATATATATATATATAATAATATGACATAAAATTGTTTTATATTTACACAAATTATAACAAGCGAGCACGTGTTGAGCCGAGCTTGGCTCGAGTTCGGCTCGTTTACAAACCAAACCATACCCACTCGACTCGTTTATAAACAAAACCGATTTCTAATGAGCTACGAGACCCGAGTTTTTTGAACAACTCTAGTCTGCAAGTAATGCTAATGCTTCAAAAATCAACAATACTTGCTAACAATAAAATCTTTTTGACTTTTTACATAAAACATGTCATGTCACAATCAAATGTCACGTGTAGAAATGAAAAACTTAAGGGTTAACATTAAAGTTCTTATAAATATCGTTTAATGTTTTCTTTAAGGACAAATAGTGTTTAATGTTAATCAATTTTTTTTGAATGATAAATGTGCGACCATACTTTGGAGGATAAGTGTTATTTTATCGGGCCCATCTATCTATTTTCCAGCCGGAACCGCACCCCCAACCCCCTTAGTAGGAAATCCATTACTGAAAAAACCCACTGGCTCAACTCTGACTAATATTTACTCAAAGTGAGACTTAAACCCATAACCTCCCATTTATTTACATATCATGGGTAACTTATCTGAACCAGTTGTGCTAAGGATCATTGGTGTTTAATGTTAATCAATTATTGTTGTTAGAAATAATAACGTCCCTCGGCAGCTCGGCCCCCACTTGCTTTGAGGAACCCTATCCTAGCCATTCATTAGTATTTACTTGCAAAGTTAGTACGAAGTAGCATTTTTAAGAAGAAATGGTCGTCCGTAATCGTTTAAGAAACACTAATAGAGGGAAGGGGCATATAGGAACAACAAAGGAGAGTGATTCCATAGACCTTAAGTTAGAGAGACGTTGGTGTCAGAAAGGAGTTGCGGTGGGTCATGAGTGGCTCGAGGTGACGGAGTAGATACATGGACAGTAAGTAATTACAATTATTTTTTTTGCTTTTTAAATAATGTAGGTGGTTAAAGTCAATATTCTTGTTATATGAGTCGGTCAAAGTACAAGGACTATTTGTGCTATTTTCTTATAGTTGAAGTATTGAGCTAGATAATGTTTAGGGGTAAATGTTGTCAATCTGGTAAACTTGTTAACGATAGTTAACTACCAGATTTGGGGATGTATAGGCGAGCTAGGGTTCTTAGTTCGTATTCTTAATTTCTTTCTTTCGATCTTGTAATCGTTTATATTCATCTTCAATAACACAAGTCCAGTCACTGAATCATTCAAGAACTTCGTATTAATTTCGATCTTAATTGTTTTCAATTCAATTACAACAATTGGTATCAAAGCCACGGTTTGGCTCAATCAATCGAAGAGATCAATTCGACTGATCAAGAATTGGAAAGACAGGATGGTGTCAACGAAGTTCGATTTGGAGAAGTTTGATGGTAGAAACGATTTCGAGATATGGAGGTTGAAGATAAGAGCATTACTAGTTCATCAAAGGGTTGTTGATGCACTGAAAGGGGGTAATGTGATACGGGTTGTCAGGCCTAATAAAAAACAATTTATAACGGTCCAAACTTCACCTAAGATAGCTAGGGTAAGTCGGGTCGATCCACAGGGAATATGTGGAAAGTGTGGTTCAATTCGTAAAGTTGAAAGCTTTATTGAAAATACTTGTAAATTAACTAAATTGCAAAAAGTAGTTGAAGTTGAAAAGTGAAATTGATTGTAAACAATGATGGGAAAGAGTAATCCTCTCCAGGTTTAGGTTTATAACTTAGACTTGCTTTGATAGTTAAAAGTGGTCACATAGACATAACCAGGTTGATTTGGTTAAAGACAATAGATTGAATGAGACTGTTGTTAATGAACTACTCGAATCATATCCTACGTTTGTATTACTCAACCCCATCCAAAATTGATGTTTCCAGATGAAAAGAAATCTAAAACAATCAAACAGGAACAATTGAATTGAAAGTAACACACGTATTTTAGAATCTCTAAACAATAAATAATGTTACTCGGCTTAAATTACCGTGTTCAAACATTAACTCAACCAAAACCATCAAGAACAAGTCATAGTATAAACCCTAACACCCGGAGAAGATCACGGGTAGCTTAGCCAGACATGGAAACAAAAACGAATCAAAATCGAATGCAAACATTGTATCTAACGTTAAAGATTCAAACCGAATGATAAAACAAGATCTTGATACTTGAAATCACCTCCGGGAGCCTTTTGGATCACTTGGGGTCGTTCCTAGGGCTTGGGGACGGCTTGGAATGAAAGCTAGCCCTGAAAACCTAATTTTTCCGTCTTATAAGTGATTTCAGCGTATCACGTACCGTAGGTCACTTGAACACCGTAGGTTACGCTAGAGGCTTTCTGCTCAATTTTTTAACTGATGAACCGTAGGTCATGTTTCCACCGTAGGTTACGCTAGGGACTTATACCGTAGGACCTGTTTCCACCGTAGGTTACGCTAGGGAGCTTTTTCTGATTCTTGTTTTCTTCATAACTTCTTCGTTCGGATTCCGTTTTCCTCCCCGTTTGCGGCCACGTTCTCGTAATTGAATTATATATCATCTCATCTATCATGATCTTCGTTTAGCTTCCATGTGCATTCTTCAAAACACATCAAATGATTGCGTTTAACCTACAAAACATCAAATCATCGTAGTTAACTTATTCAACACGATCTCTTATAATTAAGCACATTAGATACCTTAAAGTTAGCCATTTAACCATGATAAACATCATTCTAAACCCCTTACATCACATCCCCACACTTGTTTCTCGCTTGCCCTCAAGTGAGGTTGCTTTTGAAAACTCAACAATTCGGGTCAAAACTTTTTCAAATAAGGCACATAAATACTAACCATCACCCAAGGTTGAAAATCATACCCGATTCCCAAACTTGATAATCATGACCCCGTTTACAACCACACAACCTCTAACCCGTTGGATTGCCTAACTAAAACTCTAAAACTCTAAGTGGCTCTCTTGTACATGTCACACCCCTCACAATGAAACTCTCTACTCAGTTTAATTTCTGAACTCGACAAAAGGTGTGCCGGTAATTTATGAACACTCAACAATAATGCAAACTAGTGAGTATAGGGTTGTAAAACAATCACCCCTCCACCCATTAACACAAGATACCACACCAATCATGAGGGCTTTTCAAAGGCTGCAATGTTAGGCTTAGGTTCGGGTAGGGAGTATTTGGTGAATAAGTGACTAGAGTGATGAGAACCTTGAGTTAATTAGCACATACTTAAAAGCACAGTCTTTTTCTTGTCTCATACTTCAGTCTTTCAAACTTAACTATTTTGACAAAATTTTCCTTTCTTTTCATTTTTTTTTCTTTACTATTTTTTTTTTGTTTTGTTTTGTTTTTTTTTTTTTTTTTTTTTTCACAACTTCCAAACATGAAGTCAGATCAAACTTAGCACTATAACTACCACCAATTAATTCAAGTTCCATCACACAGGTAAACAAAGGAATAGGCTAAACAAAAGGCTACTGAGTCAACAATTTTGGTTAAACAAATGAATAGGGAAAAAAAGCACATACTTGGCTACTAGGAGATAGATGTAGGGTCGGTGGGTCCTATGGGGTTATTCTCTGGTTGATCCTAATGCCTCAATCACTTCGATGTGAATCCCAGTCTCGAGTCTCAAGATGCACGCGCCCCACAAGTTCTACCACTAGAGAACATCACTGCACACTCAAACAAGCAAATATATCTAACACTATCAAAGAATAGGCTTCTCACATATGAAAACGATGTGTTCGGGTTACCGACGTGACATGTGCAAGTTTACTACACCTAAAGTTTGCCACCCTTAGTTAGGCGTTCCCTTTCCAACTTTCACAAACCAACCGGGTTTAAACATTTAGGGAATCAACCATGACTAAGAACCTTAACCAAAGATTAATATTTTAGAGAATTTTTTTTTTTTTTAAATTTAAATTTTGTCTAAATTTCCATTTCTCCAAAATGTGTCTACTTATGGTTCCCTCATCCCCACACTTGAGATACATTGTCCCTAATGTATGAGTGTTTAAAAAAACAATTTTCAACCTCTTCAATCTCATTTAGACTTCCCCACCAGCATTATCAAGGTTCGTTGACTTGACTCACGATGAAAGAAAAAAGTAAAATATGAACAAGCTACTTATTTTCTAAAAACATAACATAAAGAGTTCAGACATCAAACATCAAACACCACCAACCCCCCATATTGTTCCATTGTTCTCTCGACCACCCGAAACATAAATAAATAAACACTCAAACACATAAAATAACCTAGTTTAAATTGGAGCAATTGGACCTGATCGATCGGGACAATCACGATCAGCGATTGCCCCCAAAGTACCGTGACTGACGCGGTCCAAATATGTTGCTCAGCTCTTCCCTCCATTCACTAAACTGGAATGCACCCCCTTGTGTGCCGCTACTGCTTCCTTCTCCACGCTGTTGTTGCTGCTGGAGCTGCTGCATCTCGAGCTGTTGTTGTTGGAATTGTATCGGATCGATCCACTCCGAATGGTGCCACTCGGGTCTCGGCAGCCTCTCCCCTCCATCATAGGGTGGGAGAGTGAGGTAGTTGACCGGTGGTGGTGCCTGAACAAATGGCTCCCCTCGATGATAAGCGTCATGATATCCAATCTGCTGGTAGGACTCCCAATTATTGTTGACTTGAATTTCCTGATGAATTAGGTTGACACGGTTCCAATGATTTTGATTTGCTAATACCGCCGGGGCATCATCTGCAGCTTGCAACCTGATATGCTGTTGTAGATCCCAATTGTTCTGATTGTAACTCGGCCATAGATCAAACCCCTCCGGCCTACAGTCTTGAACCCGGTTCCACATGTCGTTAGGCATCGGTAAGGGGGCCTCGTAATTGGCCCTTCCTCAGGTGGGTCATTCAAATCATCACCTGCTACACTATCTTCACTCTCATTTTCACTTACATCACCTGGTGCCAGTGGTGTGGCATCTAACCTTTTCACTTTAATCTTCTCTCCATTCTTGTGTTTCCACCTTGCATATCGATCACTACAACTCCATTCCCAACCTACCCGCGCCATAAGGATTACGTTGAATGGTTCCAAATCCTTGACAATGTAATTGGTTGGCCTTTCGAATATCGAATGATCTATTACCTTAAAATATTTGAACAAAGCTTGAATCAACCTATAGTGAGGGATAATCTGCTTACCCTTTGTGATACGAGCAAGCCAAATGTTCATCATGGCCAAATAGCAGAATGAGATCTTGTGGTCTCCTGTCATGATGGAGTATAGAACAGGTACATCACAATACCTAACCGAGTCTTTATCCCCCCTTCGAGGCATCACATTCTGAGTTACAATAGTTTGGATCAACCTCGCCTCCTTCTTCAAGCCCACCCTCTTCATTGTGCTAGTTTTGCCGGGCTTAAAGAGTGTATCTTTCATAAGTTCCCAACGTGCACTATTATACGGTCTATTCCAAAGGTTGTCTTCAGAGGGAATTCATACTGGCTGATGGGTAGTGAATCAAAGGGTGCTAGTTTTTTCAGATTGGTAATAGACATTGTAACTTTCTGACCTCGGCAATGACCCACCAGCTTCATTTGTTGTATATTCCCTCTAATTGGAGTGTACTTACCCATTCATCAATGGCGGGTGCAAATAGTTTGTCTTCCTCCTGGTCATAACACTTCAACACAGCTTGCCACCCCAATGATGCAAATCTTTCATGTACTCTATGATGGGCAAACAAGGCTTCGGGCACTTCCCTTTCCACTAAATAGGCTTCTTTTCGATCTCTCATTCCGGACATCTTTTCCTCCCATATATTGGTTGAAATCTAGGGGGAAATTTGCTCAATGGCCCCCCTTTCCATTTGGGTACATCTTCTAATATTTCTTCCTCTCGTTGTGGCATCGGTTCCTCCCTTATTACCAATGGCGGGTTTGCTTTCTTTGCCTTTTTTGAAGGTCCCGCTGGTTCCTTTCCGGATCTTCCCATCTACACACACACAGTAATGAACCACCAAACAATTCAAGTTAGTCATAATTCACTAGTAAGCACAGTGTGGATGAAGCATCCATCCCCACACTTGTTCCATGACATGTCATAAATCCCCCGAATCTCTAGTGGTGATTTCTTTTAAATTGCCATTTATCAAACATGTTCAAGTAGTTAACACTCTCTCATTTTCCTTCTTTATTTTATTTATTTATTTATTATATATATATATATACATATATATATATATTTTACAAAACCGTTAATCTAAAAACAAAAATTTATCAACCACTTGTATCACGCATCTAGTTACTAGCATATGTTACATCCATCGTCACGTGTTCAATAATCACCACTACGAGCATATATATCGTCTATTCCTCTAAAACATATCCAAACCAACACTTAACCACGTTTATCACCCCTAACCCAACTAGGATAACCATATTGTGAACCCATATACCAAAGTTCCATAATTGATAAACTCGTACAATGTGGTGGTAAAGAACATACCTTTGTGGTTTAGAGATGTTAATATGAACTTCAATTGCAAGAAAACCACCCCGAAGGTAAAAAAAACCAACTTTGAACTTAGGGTTCGTCACTTTCCCTTAGATCTACACCCAACGATCATGAATCTGAAGAAACTACCAGTGGATTCTTGTTCCTCTCAAAAAATTAAGTGAGATAGACCCGACACTCATGCGATTTGGTTAGGATTTAAAAGAGTTAGGGTTTGGTTTGTTATTGTTCTTGAGAGAATTGGGTGAAGAAGAAGAAGAAAAGTTATGAAAGTAGGTTTTGATCTGATGTAGGATTGTTATTGAAGGAAAAAAACGAGTTTGAAGAATGTGCAAAACACCCCCCCAAAGTTTCCTTTTTTTTTTTTTTTCTGCGCACAACCGTAAGACATGTCCCCACCGTAACTTACGGTGGACTCATTCTGCCCATAATCACCTTGTTGAAACCGTAGGTTACGGTGGCTTGGTGACCTACGGTTGGAACCATTTTTTTTTTTTTAATATGGAAAAAGTTTAGATCAACATAGCCATAAAACCTACAATGAAATTATCATTTACACCACTTTGTGAACCCTCTGTGATCCGCCACCCCCAGCTTTTGAACCGAGTCGTCCTCGACTCACGGTTTAAAACTTGAACGTACCTGATCGAGTGAAGGATATGGAACCTACAAAATGGTTAAACAAAACAAAACAAAACAAGAACAAAATGAAGATGCAAATGCAAAGAAAAGGGAAACTCACAAACACGGGTTACCTCCCGGAAGCGCTACATTTTAAGAGTCTATAGCTTGACTCTTAGTTACCTCCATCCCTAGATGGGGTTGGAAACCCGAATGCTAACTGACAAAAGATCATCGGTTTGCCTATCCGGTCCATTCAGGTCATTTGGTCTCAAATACGGTTTTAACAGATGACCATTAACTACCTGTCGGATGTGGTCATCGAAATCCTCGATCTCGATGTCTCCCGAGTTCCCTATCCGTGTGATTTTGTATGGTCCTATCCATTTACTCTTTAACTTACCTGGGAACAACTTCAGACGGGAGTTGTATAACCACACCCAGCTCCCCACTTTGAAATTCTTCAGCCTCAATTTTGCATCGTGCACTCTTTTCATTTTGTGTTTGTAAATCGTGGCATTGTCGTAAGCTTCTTCCCTTAGCTCCTCTAACTCCGTTAGACTTAGCATTCTTTGTTTACCTGCCGTGTCATAATCAACGTTAGTCTCCTTAATGGCCCATAATGCACGATGAGCTAACTCTAAGGGCAAATGACAACCCTTCCCATAAACCAGCCGGTAAGGGGTGGTGCCAATCGGTGTTTTATAAGCAGTACGATATGCCCACAAGGTGTCATTCAATTTGTTAGACCAGTCCTTGCGGTCAGGGCGTACTGTCTTTTGTAAGATTTCCTTAATTTGCCGATTGGACACCGCCACCTGGCCACTAGTTTGTGGATGATAAGGTGTGGCAATCCGGTGGTCAACACCATACCTCTTAAGCAATTTACCAAACTTAAAATTCTTGAAATGTGATCCCCCATCACTTATGATCACACGGGGCACCCCGTATCGAGTGAAAATATTGGCCTGAACAAATTTGTACACAACACTATGGTCATTGGTCTTTGTGGCAGTAGCTTCGACCCACTTTGACACATAGTCCACTGCTAATAAAATATACAAATTGCCATAAGAAATGGGAAATGGTTCCATGAAGTCAATTCCCCAGACATCAAAAATGTCTACCACGAGAATCGGCTACATGGGCATCTCATCCCGTTTTGCAATACTACCCATTTGTTGGCAATTTGTACAAGTTTTAGCAAACTCATAAGCATCTTTAAAAATTGTTGGCCAGAATAGACCACAAGCTAGAACCCTTTGCCCTGTTTTCTGGCCACTGAAGTGGCCACCACATGCAGATGCATGAACAAGTTGAAGCACAAAAGGAATCTCTTCATCTGGCACACATCTTCGAATCAGTTGATCAGCTCCAATCTTGAATAAGTCCGGGTCCTCCCAAAAGTAAAGCTTGGCTCGGGAAACGAAATGCTTCTTCTTTGTCTTAGACCAATGCTCAGGAATCGTACCTGCAATGCAATAATTAACATAATGAGCATACCACGGATTAGAAGGTAAGGTAGAAACTAACAACAATTGTTCGTTAGGAAACGATTCATTGATTTCCAATTCATGATCATCCATCTCATGAATGATTCTAGACAAATGGTCTGCCACCACATTGTCTTTTCCTTTCTTGTCCCTGATCTCCAAATCAAATTCCTGCAATAGTAAAATCCATCTAATCAATCGTGGCTTTGCATCCTTCTTATCCATCAAGTACCTGACAGCAGAATGGTCAGAATAGACAATAATCTTACTGCCCCAAATGTATGATCGAAACTTATCTAAAGCATAGACAACTGCAAGTAACTCTTTTTCTGTGGTTGTGTAATTCAATTGAGCATCAGAAAGAGTCTTACTAGCATAATAGATAGCCACAGGTTTCTTATCCACTCGTTGACCTAACACAGCCCCAACTGCAAAATCACTAGCGTCACACATGATTTCAAAAGGAAGTGACCAATCCGGTGATTGCAAAATTGGGGCCTCCACCAACTTTTCTTTTAAAATATTAAATGCTTGTAGACATTCATCATCAAAGTTAAAAGGTACATCTTTTAAAAGCAAGTTGCACAATGGTTTTGTTATGACACTAAATTTTTAATGAAACGTCTGTAAAAACCTGCGTGTCCTAAAAATGACCTAATCCCTTTAATATTTGTTGGTGGTGGCAAAGTGGATATAACATGCACTTTTGCTCTATCAACCTCTATCCCCCTGCTTGAGATAACATGTCCCAACACGATACCTTCTTGAACCATAAAATGGCTCTTTTCCCAACTAAGGACCAAGTTTGAGTCCACACATCTTTTTAAAACTTTTTGTAATTGATTTAAACATGATTCAAAAGATGTTGAAAAAATAGAAAAATCAACCATAAAGATCTCCATAGAATCCCCCACCATATCTGAAAAGATACTCATCATGCACCTCTGAAAGGTGGCGGGGGCATTACACAAGCCAAATGGCATCCGCCTAAATGCGAACGTACCATACGGACAGGTGAAAGTCGTCTTATGTTGATCATCCGGATGAATTGCTATTTGATTATAACCGGAATACCCATCCAGAAAACAGTAATATTTTTGACCCGCCAATTTTTCAACAATTTGGTCAATAAAGGGTAGCGGGAAATGATCCTTGGAAGTTGCAGCGTTCAACTTCCTATAATCAATTCAAATCCGCCACCCGGTTACCGGCCGGGTGGCTACCTCAGTACCATTCGCACCTTGAACAATCTGAATGCCAGCTTTCTTTGGCACGGTTTGGGTCGGGCTGACCCATTCACTGTCAGAAATAGGAAAGATAATACCTGCATCCAGCCATTTCAGCACCTCTTTCTTCACCACCTCTCACATATTCGGGTTCAATCTTCTCTGGGCATCTCGAGCTGGTTTTGCTCCCTCCTTAGTGATGATCTTGTGCATGACAATGGATGGGCTAATTCCTCTTAAATCTGCAATGGTCCATCCTATCGCAGCCCGATGCTTTACTAGGACCTCCATTAAAGCTTTCTCATGTTCTTCAGATAAATTAGAGGCAATAATCACCGGGAGGGTGTTGTTGTCACCAACATAAGCATACTTCAAGTGTTTAGGTAACTCTTTCAATTCCAATGCAGGAGGTGATTTTAATGATGGTTGCAGCTTTGTGTCAATGTGCTCAGGTAGACTTTCCACTTGATGGGTCCAAATGGGTCTACCTTCTCTGACCGCCAACACTTCCAATTCTTTCTCAACCTCCTCCATTTCACTGTTTAGTTCCACTTGATCCCTATCACAATAAACACACGCCTCTGTGGTGTTTTCCTCATTGATATGAAGACCACACCTGTTAATAGTGTCTACCAAAGAACATTCACTATGGACCAGAGGATTAGATGTATGGGAAAAAGAATTTATTAACTGTCGCTGATCCCCAAAGGTCATATCAACTACCCCAGTTCTACAATTGATTAGTGTGTTGGATGTAGCCAAAAATGGACGACCCAGTATGACTGTTTGTTGGTCATTTGAATCCCCCGACGCATAATCAAGAACTAAGAAGTCAACCGGGTAGTAAAAGTCTTCCACCCTGACAATAACATCAAAGATCATTCCCCTAGGCAGTCGGGGTGTTCTGTCAGCTAGCACCACAGTGGTGTGAGCTTTATGCAATGGACCAAAATCGTATTGGTCGTATAAGCTGCCCGGGAGAATGCTCACACTAGCCCCCAGATCTAGCAAAGCCCGTGATATATGGAAATCACCCACCTGAATGGATATCACTGGCTCTCCTGGATCCGGAAGCTTGGGTGGAAAAGGTTGTCCTGCTAGAATGGCACTCACATGATTAGACACTTTAATTTTTTTAGGTATTTTAACATTTCTCTTTTGAGTGCACAAATCTTTTAAAAATTTTGCATATGCGGGCACTTGTTTAATTACCTCTAGCAATGGAATATTGACTTTTACTTGTTGAAAAACTTCCCACATCTCATCATGTTGTGGGCCCCTTTTTCCCGATGGAACCTTTTTACCTGGGTCAATCAGTGCTCTAGGAAACGGGATGGTATTAGCCTCCACACCCTTTTCCTGAACACTAGTTGACTCTTGCCCCATCACCTGATCAATTTTATTTGAGAAAGTTACTTTCTTTGGTGATTTTGGTTCGACAGGTCCAATTTCACAATCACTATCCTCATCCTCGTTAACATCCTCCACCACACCTTCAATAAATTGTGATGGAGGCTCAACTTTATTATCATAGACCTTACCTGAACGAAGAACACTTACCTAGCTAACTGAAGGATGTCTGCTACCTGAAGGTCCTGTACTTGATGAGTTATGAGTTGGGTTTCTCTGAGTATCACTAGGAAGCTTCCCTGGAGCTTTATTCAAGATTGCAACTTCTTCAGCCAATTGCCCCACTTGCTTGGATAACGCCTCATAGCTCTTATATCTCACTTCATTTGATTTCTTCATCTCTTTCATAAACTCCAAAAGCTTCTTGTTTGTTGGCTCTGCATTTCCTTCCGATCCACCATGGTCTTGGTTATTCTGGTAATTCCTCTGACCACCCCTGTTATAGTTCCCCTGGTTGAACTGACCACCTTGACCCATTGATCTGTTCTGGTATTGTGGATGTGAATTACCTTGAAAGTTTGGGTTCAACTGATTGTCAGGGTTACCATATCTGAGGTTTGGGTGATTCCTCAGACCGGGGTGATAGGTGGTAGTATTGGTGTTGTTGTATGGCCGCCTATCACCCTGTACATAACTCACTTCTTCCACACCCTCATCAAACTCTAGACAATCTCTAGCAGTATGTCCAGCTTCACCACATCCCTGGCATATAATAAAAGAGCTTGTGGCCTTCACTGCAGCCTTACCTGCCGACTGACCCGACCTTGAAGCCCTCCTATCCGAATCATCAACTGCATTCCTCGATTTTCTACGAGACTGAGCTTGTCTTTTTGAATGTATACTCATCCGTTCTAGTAACTCCCAGTCATCATCTTCGGTATTTGTCATGAACGTTCCTGCACTTTTTGAGTTTACATCTCGCACATCTTCAGCAGACAACCCATCATAAAAAGAGGAAATCAGTTCCCATTGGGGAATGTCGTGATGTGGAAAGGTTATTAACAACTCCTTGAACCTTGTCCAAGCCTCATGAAATGGCTCGTCTTGTTGTTGACTGAATGTCCGAATGGCGGTTCTTGCCTCACTAGTCTTCTGCGGGGTATAATACTCCTCTAAAAAGGCTTGCTGCATTTGTTCCCAGGTATAAATGCTAGCTGCAGGTAGTGAGTGGAACCACTTTTTCGCATTTCCTTTCAATGTAAATTGGAATAAGACCAACATCACTTCCTCTGATGTAAAGCCTTGTGCCCCAATGGTCTCGCAGATGGCACTAAACTCATTCAGATGTAAATAAGGTTCTTCCTTAGACAACCCATGAAATTCTGGGAGAATAGTCAGACTGTTAGATCTAATCTCGAATGACCTCCCTCTAACTTGTGGTCTAACTATGGGTGATGCCACTCCAGCTATGGTGGGACGAAAATGGCTGTCAACCCCTTGAATGATAGCTTGGTAAGGTTGAAGCCCGGGATTTCGATTCACCCGAGGAAATTCTTGCCTTCTACCTTGACCTCGGCCTTGATTCTGCCTTTGCTGCCTTGGTGGTTCATTCTGTCTGTATCAGCCTTGGTTGTTATTGGGTTCATTGTATTGAATCTCCTCATCATCATATTCATTTTCATAGCCATCATCCTGTCCATCCATCTCATCATCCCAAGTATGGATACTCAACCTCTCAAATCTCTCTTCTTTATCTTCAAACCTGTTAAACCCCCTTTGTTGTCTCGGATTCTGTCTAGGATGTTCTTGTTGGTAGGGGTTCTGTCTTGGTTGAGGGTAGGGATTTTGTCTCTGAGGTGGCTGGTTTTTAGCGAGTGGATTTTGTCTTTGTTGGTTGTTTTGTGGTGGTAAATTCGGATATGATAATGGGTCATTGGGTTGGTTTGGTGGCGGTTGGTTTTGTGGTGGATTTGGCGGTTGGTCATTAGGTGGATTTTGGTTAAATGGTGGTGGTGAGTTTTCCATCTTACACTCTTTGACTACACTTGTTGATTGAGTTTTGGTTCTGGATTGTGCTCGATTTCTTCGAGCGGTCTTCTCAATTTCGGGATCAAACACTAACGGAGATTTGTTCCTTGCGTACCGGGTATGCATGCACGGAGCTGTCACCTGCACACACAAGCACACCAGCGTAACAAAGAAAAGAGAATAAATAAAATAAGCAAAAGAAACTAAAAATCAAACGAAACACTTTGCGCACTAATTCCCCGGCAACGGCGCCATTTTGATGCGGGTTGTCAGGCCTAATAAAAAACAATTTATAACGGTCCAAACTTCACCTAAGATAGCTAGGGTAAGTCGGGTCGATCCACAGGGAATATGTGGAAAGTGTGGTTCAATTCGTAAAGTTGAAAGCTTTATTGAAAATACTTGTAAATTAACTAAATTGCAAAAAGTAGTTGAAGTTGAAAAGTGAAATTGATTGTAAACAATGATGGGAAAGAGTAATCCTCTCCAGGTTTAGGTTTATAACTTAGACTTGCTTTGATAGTTAAAAGTGGTCACATAGACATAACCAGGTTGATTTGGTTAAAGACAATAGATTGAATGAGACTGTTGTTAATGAACTACTCGAATCATATCCTACGTTTGTTTTACCCAACCCCATCCAAAATTGATGTTTCCAGATGAAAAGAAATCTAAAACAATCAAACAGGAACAATTGAATTGAAAGTAACACACGTATTTTAGAATCTCTAAACAATAAATAATGTTACTCGGCTTAAATTATGGTTTTCAAACATTAACTCAACCAAAACCATCAAGAACAAGTCATAGTATAAACCCTAACACCCGGAGAAGATCACGGGTGGCTTAGCCAGACATGGAAACAAAAAACGAATCAAAATCGAATGCAAACATTGTATCTAACGTTAAAGATTCAAACCGAATGATAAAAACAAGATCTTGATACTTGAAATCACCTCCGGGAGCCTTTTGGATCACTTGGGGTCGTTCCTAGGGCTTGGGGACGGCTTGGAATGAAAGCTAGCCCTGAAAACCTAATTTTTCCGTCTTATAAGTGATTTCAGCGCATCACGTACCGTAGGTCACTTGAACACCGTAGGTTACGCTAGAGGCTTTCTGCTCAATTTTTTAACTGATGAACCGTAGGTCATGTTTCCACCGTAGGTTACGCTAGGGACTTATACCGTAGGACCTGTTTCCACCGTAGGTTACGCTAGGGAGCTTTTTCTGATTCTTGTTTTCTTCATAACTTCTTCGTTCGGATTCCGTTTTCCTCCCCGTTTGCGGCCACGTTCTCGTAATTGAATTATATATCATCTCATCTATCATGATATTCATTTAGCTTCCATGTGCATTCTTCAAAACACATCAAATGATTGCGTTTAACCTACATAACATCAAATCATCGTAGTTAACTTATTCAACACGATCTCTTATAATTAAGCACATTAGATACCTTAAAGTTAGCCATTTAACCATGATAAACATCATTCTAAACCCCTTGCATCATAATGCGGTGATTCCAGCCATTGGGGAGAGAAGGTACTTTATGTCCATTATTGATGATTTTTCAAGAAGGGTATAGGCATATGTTCTTAAGCATAAGAATGAAGCTTATTAGAAGTTTGTGGTATGGAAGAATCTAGTAGAGACAGAAAGAAAGGTCAAAAAGCTGGATTAGAGTTTTGTAATAAAGATTTTGATCAATTCTGTAAGGAGCAGGGCATTGCCAGGCACTTAACTATTCCTAGAACACCTCAGCAAAATGATTTAGCTGAGAGAATGAATAGAACTCTCTTGGAGAGAGTGAGGTGAGGTTGCACTCTAGATTACCTAAGTGCTTCTGGGGAGAGTTGGTAAGCACTGCTGCTTATCTCATAAGCATATCACCCTCAAGAGCATTGGATATGAAAACCCCAATGGAGGTGTGGTCAGGCTATAAACCAAACTGTAGTGGTTTGAGGGTAGTTGGGTCTGTGGCTTATGCACATGTTAGTCAGGATAAACTAAGTCCAAGAGCTCAAAAGTGTATCACGCTTGGATATCCTTAAGGTGTGAAGGGATATAGGCTATGGAAATTAGACAATAATGGTCCTAGAGTCATTGTAAGTAGAAATGTTGAGTTTCAAGAGAGCCTGTTTTATAAAGATGTAATTGGAGTTGAGAAGAGAAACACTGCTCAGTGGAGATCTAGTCAGGGAGGGGTTCATGTTGAGGTGGAGCATGAAGAAGGTATTGCTAAGAGAGGTCCAAAGTGATACAAGGGAAGAAGAGGAGTCAAATATGACAGGGTCATCTTCATCTTCTAGTCATGAGTATAGTGTTGCTAAAAATAGAGCCAAGAGAACCATAGTCAAGCCCTTGAGATACAGAGATGAAAGTAATTTGTCTGATGTGGCTTTCAGTGTTACTGAAAATGAAAGTATTTTTGAACCCCTGCATTACAATGAGGCTATTAATTCAGAACATAGATTGCTGTGGCAAGAGGCTATGGAAGAAGAGATGGCTTTATTAAGAAAGAATAAGACCTGGGTGCTAGTGGATAGACCTGTTGATCAGAAGGTGGTGTCTTGTAAGTGGTTATACAAGATAAAAGATGGGCTACCTGGAAGTGATAAGCCCAGGTTCAAGGCTAGACTAGTCGCAAAAGGGTTTACACAGGTAGCAGGTATAGATTACACGGATATCTTCTCACTTGCGGTAAGGCACACATCTATCATAATCATTTTGTCTATAACAGCTGCATTGGATTTAGATCTTGAGCAATTAGATGTTAAAACAACTTTTTTACATGGCTATTTAGATGAGAAGATTTATATGTCACAGCCAATGGGATTTGTTGAAGGTGGAAATGAAGACAAAGTTTGCTTATTGAAAAGGTCTTTGTATTGTCTCAAGAAAGCCCCAAGGCAATGGTATAAAAGATTTGATGATTTCATTGTTAGTCATGGGTTTATAAGAAGTTCTTTTGATAGTTGTGTCTATCATAAGGAGTGTAGTAGTGGGGATTTTTTATACTTGCTATTATATGTTGATGATATGCTATTAGCATGTAAGTGCAAGCATGAGATAGAAGGAGTCAAAAGGCTGTTGATGATAGAGTTTGAAATGAAGGAATTGGGTGAAGCTAAGAAGATACTTGGCATGGAAATTAGAAGGTGTAGAAGTCAAAAATTGCTATGGCTATGTCAGACTTCTTATGTTAACAAGATCCTGAAAAACTTTGTTATGGAATGTTATAAACCAGTCAAGTCTTCTTTAGCTGCTCATTTCAAGCTATCATCTCAGAACTCACCTCAGAGTGAGGATGAAGAAAGATATATGTCAAAGGTTCCCTATGCAAATTGTGTAGGTAGTCTTATGTACTTGATGGTTTGTGCAAGGCCAGACTTAGCTATGCTACTAGTATAGTTAGTAGATATGTTGCAGCACCTGGAAAAGTGCACTGGGAAGCAGTCAAATGGATTATGAGATATCTGAGGGGTGCTAAGGATCTTGGGTTAGTGTTTGGGAAAACTACCTGGGATTTAACCAGATCAATTGAAGGATATGCAGATGCAGATTATGCTAAGGATCCAAATAATTGTAGGTCTATGACGGGTTATGTGTTTAAGGTGCTGGGTAATGCTGTTAGCTGGAAAGCACAACTGCAGTCTGTTGTGGCACTCTCAACAACTGAGACTGAGTACATAGCTTTGGGAGAGGCTGTGAAGGAAGCACTGTGGTTAAAAGGGATTGTTGCTGAATTAGGCATAAGTGTTGGTAGTGTTGTGGTTATGTGTGATAATCAGGGAGCTGTGCTGCTAATCAAATATGCCAAGATTAATGATAGAACAAAGCATATAAAGGTGAAATGTCATTTCATTCGAGATGTAATAAGTGCTAATGAAGTAAAAGTTGAGCAAATTGGCACTAAAGATAATCTTGTAGATATGTTCACTAAGGTTCTGCCAGGTTCTAAGTTTGATTTCTGTGTTTCTGGCTTAGGAATCGCATGAAGTCAGGTTATTGACTTTAAAGGTGGAGAATTGTAGGTGGTTAAAGTCAATATTCTTGTTTTTATGAGTTGGTCAAAGTACAAGGACTATTTGTGCTATTTTCTTATAGTTGAAGTATTGAGGTAGATAATGTTTAGGGGTAAATGTTTTCAATCTGGTAAACTTGTTAACGGTAGTTAACTACAAGATTTGGGGATATATAGGCGAGCTAGGGTTCTTAGTTCGTATTCTCAATTTCTTTCTTTCGATCTTGTAATCGTTCATATTCATCTTCAATAACACAATTCCAGTCACTGAATCGTTCAAGAACTTCGTATTGATTTCGATCTTAATTGTTTTCAATTCAATTACAACAAATAAAATGACACTAAGTTTTATAACGTAAATTTATAAAAATGATGCATATGTTATTGATCGGTAAACAGCAGAAACCATAATTTTTTAAAAAGGAATATTCAAAACTTGTAATATGAAGATAGATGATATGATTTATGTAATAAACTCAATTGATGGATGCCTATTTGCTTGGATGATTTTAACCATGTGCACAAGCGTATGTATCTCGTTGTTTAAACCGGCGTACGTTATTATTCATCCCATGTGTTTTAAATAAAATAGAATTATAATATTTACTAGCTAAAAGTGTTTCTGTTTAATGAGTATAGTAAATTAGTAATACAAATACTCGTCTGAATTTCTCATTTGAAATCATTGTATAGTATATAGGAACAAAATCAACCAAATTTCAAATAACTATATTCAACTCAACATATATTATAATTATTCATGATGAAATATTGTCTTTACTAAATATGATTGAATAGATAATATAGTTTTTTACTTTGTGTTGTATAATGAATAAAATATCGTTCCGCTAGCTGTATCTCGTGATTTTTTACTTCTTTTTATATTTTATATATTTTATATTTTTCCGTTTATAGAAGTATAATAACTTTTTCCGAACGGCACAATAAAATACTTCCGCACTTGCTATCTGCATCACCGTTGTTTAGAAAATAGAAGTATAATAACTATATTAAGCATCATATTCTTGTCACACCACCAAACTAGACCTCCATCAATGGAGTTCATGGCCATTGTGTGGCTAGTCTTAACTTACGTACTTATCCGAACCACTTTCTATGTTTTTGGCATCAGCGAACCAAAAAACTTACCTCCGGGACCGACACGGCTACCGACCATCGGAAACCTCCATTTGCTCGGGGACCAACCGCATCGGTCCCTAGCGAAACTAGCCAGACTCCATGGCCCCATAATGTCATTAACACTTGGTCACATCACCACAGTTGTCATCTCCTCAGCCACTGCAGCCAAAGAAGTGCTTCAAAAGCAAGACCTTGCTTTCTCCGCCCGTCAAATCCCTGACGCCCTGCATGCCTGTAGCCACGCGCGATACTCTGTCGCGTGGCTCCCGGTGTGCACCGAGTGGCGCACCCTCAGAAGGATCCTCAATTCCAATATCTTCTCCAACAACTCCCTTGAGGCCAACCAGCACTTGAGGAGTCAGAAAGTGGAAGAGCTAATAGCATACTGCAAGAAAGCTAGTCTATCGAATGATCATGTGGACATCGGTCGTGCTGCTTTCAGAACCTCACTGAATCTCTTATCCAACACTATTTTCTCTAAGGATTTAACAGACCCGTATGAGGATTCGGGTAAAGAGTTTAAGGAGGTGATTGGAAATATTATGGTGGAGGCCGGAAAGCCGAATGTTGCGGATTATTTTCCTATGTTGAAGTGGATTGACCCACAAGGGATCCGGAGAAGATCGAGTTGTCATTTTAGGAAGGTTCTTGAGGTATTTGAGGAGTTGATTGATGAGAGGCTGAGAATTGGAAGATTGAATCAAGTTGATGTATTGGACGTGTGTTTGAAAATCATTCAAGATAACCCAAATGAGATCAATCAGACACAGATAAAGAGTTTGTTTTTGGTGAGTAAATGACAAATATATATGTCTATTTTGATATGATATGATACTAACCCATAAAATCTTATCAACTTTGTGTCTTCTTTCAATGTGATGATATAGGATTTGTTTGCTGCTGGCACTGATACGACCTCTAGCACATTAGAATGGGCATTGGCAGAAGTGCTACGCAACCCGCACACCATGACTAAACTTATCTTGCATTGTGAAAGAAACCTTACGACTACACCCACCCGTCCCCTTACTCATCCCTCGAAAAGTTGATAAACAAGAAAAACTCAATGGATACAGTATCCCAAAGGGCACACAAGTGCTTGTGAATGCATGGGCCATAGGATGTGACCCAAGCGTATGGGACGACTCGCTAGAGTTCAGGCCAGAAAGATTTTTGAAGTCTGGGATTGATGTCCGCGGTCAAGATTTTGATTTAATACCATTTGGGGCAGGACGAAGAATATGCCCTGGTTTGCCGCCTGCGATCCGTATGATCCCTATGATGTTGGGCTCACTACTTAATAATTTTGATTGGAATCTTGAGACAAAAGTTCAACACGAGGCTTTCGACATGACTGAGAAATTTGGAATCACCTTGGCAAAGGCAAACCCTCTTTGTGTTGTTCCAATTCCACTGAATTAACTTCAATTCATCATATTTTAAGTTTTTAACTATCAATAACGATATTTTAATTCAGGCTCAATAATGAAGGGGTTGGCTTCCTTATGCTTTCTATTAAATTATGATGTATTATAATGTATTTTTTTTTTCATCTTTAGTCTACCTTATGCCATAGTTGTTATTTCACATTTTTTAGTCGTAATCATTTTAGACGTTAAACAAAGAAATAAATATAATATAGTAAACTATTAATTCGTACCCAAATGTTAATACTTCAAATGTTATAGAATGTGATGAGAAGTTTTGACGTTTTACAAATATGTGAGAAAAAACTAATCATAGAGAAAAAACAAACAATGAAAGGACATGGAGTGTAACCAAGGAAAGAATTCTGCAATCCCGGCCCAGGTGGGAACACCATCCCCTGGTTTTGGTAAAAAAAAAATAAATCCAGAACAGGGGAATAATCAACGGGATTCACCGGATGGGTTGGTGTTTGGCACATTGTACTATACCAAGCACATACTACACGGGGAATAATGTGTGAAAAATAAAGAAAAATGAAATGACACTCTGTAAAAGAAGAAAAAACTTTAGAAATTGAATAAATTTTATGTGACAACCTAGGAAAACTGTGGAATCAAAGGACGAGACATAAAAATTGTAGAACATATCAAATTACTCTTAAGGTGTATATATATATATATATATATATATATATATATATATATATATATATATATATATATATATAACTAGATTAGATTTATTGCATATGTGGCTGAATCATGAAAAAATTCAATTTATATGTTAATAAACTATCATTTGATTTTTAACGATCACCGAAAGTAGATGAATTAATTTTATTAGATTTTGTAAAAGAAAATTACAAGAAATATATTGTTTTATTAGGTTAATATTAATCAAAATATTAACGGAAAATAAATATATTATGATATTGAGTTATAAGAAATTGATTAGTTGTCTAAAATAATTAGGCTGGACGAAAAAAATTTCATGAAAGTGCTCTAGAATTACATCATGTATCCCTTAGAATATTTAATTTTTAAATAGTATAGATAATAGATACTATATGTGTGTGTGGCGTATAACATAAATAAAAAAATATTCAAAATATTTCAATAAATAAAAATTAACACCTCTAAATCTAATGAAATAGTTAAATTTTATTATAAATAATATATTTCGAAATGAAATTATTAATCAATAAAAATTAATCCTACATTTAATGTGTAAAATTTAAAATGATAATAGATATGAAAATGTTTTATATGGTATTTAATCAATTCAAAAGTTTTAAAAACTTAGTAATTTAAAATAGATAATTGAAATTGTTTAGGCGAGGAAACAAAATTTTACAAGTTATGAAATGATGTCACTCATAACACATCAAAACCTTAATTTGTTATAACCAATTCTTTTCTCCACGCCTTATGTGGATAGAGTCGAGTCAACTTTCCACGTGCAACGTTGCGTTACTTTGGTCTTTATCTTTCTGTCTCATCAGAAACTATAAAATCAAAGTTTGATGTAAAACTTAAAAATACTAAACTTTAGAAGTCAAACTCGAGAAAAAATATAACTTCACTTTAAATAGTTTAGTGGACAAACTCTAAAATTCTAAACTTTGGTCGTCAAAGTCATAACACTACATAAAAAAATATTTGTTACGGTCAAATCCATAGTGAATCCGTAGCAAAACGAGTGTTTGCTACAGATTTGGTTTGTAGATGATACTTTCGTCGCTAATTATCTTGCTACGAATTTTTGCTACGGACTAATATATGCTATGGGTGCTACAAAAATTAGCGTCGCTAATTTAGCTATGCATTTAGCTACGAATATTTGCTATGGAGTTTGCTACAGAGTTTTGTTTGATTTTGACAATGAAATGTTTGCTACGGAAAGATTTGCTATGGTTTTGCTATGAATTTTACTACGATTTTGCTATGGATGATTTATATAGGATTTTGATATAAATATTTGTTATGAAATTTATCTATAGGTTTGCTATATTTTTTCTATGGAAATTGGCTACGAATTTTGCTAGGAGTTTTGTTATACTTTTGCTACTAATCTTCCTATGGGTTTGCAATTTGTTTGCTGCAAATTTTATAAAATTATTACTACGGATTTATCTACGAATTTTGTCTAAATTTTTTGTAAGATTTTCTTTTTATAATGTTATTCAACCTTTTCCTGTAAATGATATACATCACAACTTCCGTAAATATATACAATCTTAATCAAAATTTAATCCATACCAAATAGCATAAAATATCCAATAGCATTGCATTAAATATAAAAAAAAATCCAAAAACATCTAAAAATATCACAGGTTCATCCAAACCAAATAGCATAAAATATCCAAATTATCTAAAAACATCACAAGTAATGTAAAAATCATCATGGTTACTAACATAAACTCATTTCGTAACTTGATGGAATGTTTTGTGGTTGGTTTTGTGATAACATTGAAAGTTTCTCACTCATTTCAGCATATAACCTTGTATTTTTTTCAATTTTCTCCATCGTAGCATTCTTCTCTGCTTTATCTCATTCTAACTCCGCTACTTGTTCTTTCAACCTTTGCACCTATAATAAATCAATTAGCATATCACACTCATAACACATCAATACCAAATACATTAAGAACTCTTATTTTTAACAAATTACAAACAAATAAATCTCAATATAAGGCAATACGTACAAGTAAATTGTGTGCTTGTGCAAGAATAACTCATCCTGACCCATTTATGTGTTTTCTATTACCCATCTTGTCTCATTAAAACCTATTAAAAAACTAATTTTACCCAAACTAACCCAAGGTGTTAAAACTAGCACCCATAATGACCCACAATATAATGAATGAGTTTGTTTTATTAAGTCTACCAATGTCTGTATAAATAACGTCCAATCAACCTAACTAAAATAATGACATTTTGAGTTAGTCTTGCGCTCACCAATGGCTTTGGCGGCCATTCAATATCACATTGGTATTTTCATTTTGACAAAATGCATAAACGTGAATATCACATTGATATTTGCAGCCTATCATGGAGCTGTATTATTATCTCATGTTTGAGGAAAACATACTCCTTTATTTGTACAAAAAGAAATACAACTTGACTGTTATGGTCAAACTGATTTTAATTATACTAAAGAAGGGAAATCAAATTTTTAAAACCATACATCTCGTTTCTGCTATCACAGTTTTTACTCGTAATCATTTTAAACGCTAAATAAAGAAATAAATATAATATAGAGAACTATTAATCCTTTCCCAAATACTTAAGGCATTGGTTATAAATAAAGTCAAATATTAAAGAGTTAAGTTCGGTTTTCCTTCCTGAGTTTTAACAAAAATAACTATTTTACTTCAAAAGATTAAAAACCATTAATTTACCTCCAAAAGTCTCATAAGTTGTTTCAATTTAGTCCAAAAGTTTCATTAATGTTTCAACTTGAATTCAAAATAATAAAACCTTTGTACTGAAATTGAAATAATTTATGAAACCTTTAGAGGTAATTGATGTTTTTTAATTTTTTTAAGAAAAATGGTTACTTATATCAAATCTTAGTAAACAAAATTAGAATTAACTCAATATTAAATAATCAAAAGGTGTATCTATAACAACCTTTTTTGTTATAAATAAATACAAAATACTATATATAGTATTAAAATAGAATTTGAGAATAAATATTTGTTTATATATATATATATATATATATATATATATATATATATATATATAATTTATAACTTATAATAAAAGAATAAATATGGTCACATGTTATTTATCTAGACACGACACTTAAGATCTACGTAGGATCTACCACATGTCATCACCATATAAAATCTCACTATCTCATTAATATTAAAAACATATCAAACTTACCAAAATTTACAAATATTTTCATATTTTTAATTTTAATACATTATCTAGATATTCACTTTTCAAGTTTAAAATGTATGTTTCAATGTCAAATCTTTCTTTATTTTTATTAAATCACATCAATAAGTATTTAATAAATTGACTTAATCACGAGATTTTCACTTAAGTGTTTAATAAATTGAGTTTCTGAATCATGAGATTTTCTGACTGAATCATGAGATTTTCAGTCACGATACTTGAAAATCTCGTGATTCAGTCTAGATGAATTGTTTGAAAATGAAATGTTCGATTTAGGTTTCGTGAATGAAATAATAACACATAAAAGAAATTTTAACACAAATACCTTAACAATATATAATTAAGATTTTGTCTTTATATACAAAATTACATAATTATCTTTTTAATTATAGATGTTTTAACATTTTAAATTAACGAAGTTAAATTTTTAGATGAAAACAAACTTTTTTAAAACTTTAGATTAAAAAAAAATCTTCTCAATGAAAGTGAAAAATATTACCGAACCATAGGGAGAAAAATAGCCATTCACTCGATATATAAATTAAGATTAATTTGATATGCTCTACAATTACAAGAGTGAAAAGTTACAAACTCAATGACCATAACGTACAGTTGACAAAAGTATGGAGATAATCACCAACTTGTATAAGTTGGCGAGTCTTCAGAGATGGCAGCGGAAAGTAGTTCAGCTTTTGTCAAAAGCATATTAGAGAAAGCATGTTTTCTCTATCTTCAGAAGAAAAATCAGTTTCAGGCTTTAGAAGACTTTGTCTTGAAGCTTCGGAAGACTCACTTTTGGCTTTGAAAAAAATTGGTCTTTGGCTTCAAAAGATTTTACACTTGCTAAAATATACTCAAAAATTGTAATAATTAACATCTAAAAATATAACTAACAGTATGATCAATACATCCAAACTATATCAACAAGAGTGCAATAGAACCAATACAAGTTACAGGGTTCTCTATGATCGGTATTTCTTCAAATATTTACAAAACTTTAAAACTTCTTATCACATTCTATTACATTTTATGTTTTAAATATGGGGGTGTATGTATAACCAATGTCTAACAAAATCTAGAGAGATCAATGTAATTAAATAATAATTATAAAAAGTTAAAACTCCATCACTTAATTATATTTTGTCTTCAATTGTTTGAATTATGAATAAGTTAATTAACTAAAATAAACAATAGTTTGCACTATTTGGTTTTGAATAATTTTATAATTTTATGAATCACCATTTCTTAAATAAATAAACCAATGGATCAAAAGTTTTATTTGTGTTGGAATATGGTTTATTAAATTATTAAATTAAAGTGAACAAAAGAAATAATAAAATAACTAGTACAATAAGACCTTCGATTTGCCAGGGGTGGGAATGATAGTCAAACCTAAATCCGATTGGAATATCGGAAACCATATTTGGGATGGGTAAGCGGGTATGAGATCGGGTATTGTAACACCCGGTCTCTCACACCACCAATATTCTCCACCAATATTAGATGCTAGACATTACTTATGAACCAAGAATCTCTCCTTTTCATGGCCGATGTGGGATATATATAGGGTGTCACAATCACCCCCCTTTGGACTCATCGTCCTCGATGAGCCCGAGAAGTCACCATCCCTAGTGAGGTATGTCCCACATCCCGAACGGCATAGGAGTGGCTCTAATACCATCTGTAACAGCCCATGTAAACCGTACCAAGATATTGTCCATTACGCCCCCAATGGGTGCCCATCCAGAAACTCATGGTTTTGTTTTCACACAACTAGTTGTTCACCCAAGCAAAACGCGTCTTAGTAGAGGAGGTTTCCACCCCCTCATAAGGAGGGTTTCGTTCTCCTCCTCAACCGATGTGGGGCTTACATCTCCACCCCCTTTATGGAGCCCAACATCCTCGCAGGCATATCGGTCAGGTCCCTAGCTTTGATACCATCTTTAACAGCCCACGTAAACCGTACCAAGATATTGTCCGCTGCGCCCCCGATGGGTTGCCCATTGATCGGGTGGTGAAAGTTCAATGTTTAAAGGCTTTATTTCCATGTTTTACGTGTCAAACTATGGGAAATAGAGTTACTTTTAGGATATTATTCTGTTTGTAGCATAATTGTGAAGAATATGAAAAAGTGGGAAAAAACGGGATGAAAATTGGAGCTCGGGAGGTGAAGATATGTAAAAAAGATGTTTCAAGATAACGATAACTTAAAATGGGCATAACTTGAGCTAGGAAAGAGTTACGGGGCCCACGACCTATCAACGGAAAGATCTCGAAAAGTTACACATGAAAATCAAGTTTGTGCAGGGGGTGGCGCCACTGACGCCGATACCGTCAGAAACATCGTGAGAGCCACTGTTGGTCAGCAACTTTCAGCCTAGATGGCGCTGGGGGCACCACCGATGCCACTGGTGGCGCCACCGACCCCGATCGCCCGGTTTTGGTGGATTTTAACCTAATTTGAAGGGTTTTAAAGAGGGATTAACCCTAGGATGAAAAAGACACTTTTACACATCAATCTTGGACGAAAAGTAACCATCTTCCATCATTCTAAAGGTCTTCCAACATCAAATTCATCCGTATTTACATGATCAATTACAACTTTGTTGAAGAATCGATGATGATGCAAGGCTAAATCAATTGTGATTCACTTCGGGGGACGGGTTTGTGCAAGTTCTTATTTTTCTTAGTTGTAACCTAGATTTGAGATTGGATCTTAAACCTTTTACGTTCGTTTGGATTCAATTTATGATTTGATTATTTAAACAGTTTGATTATGCTTAAACCTAATTTGATATTTTATAATTTTGGTTCTCTTTAATCATTGTGTGTTTGATTATTAGAATCAGGGTTTCATTATTCAAATTGATAATTGTGTGAATAAGGTCTTTTAAGCTTTAATTCATGATTATCACTTAAATCCTATCATGTGTAAGTCACCATTAATGACTTCTCACTAGGTTTCATTCAAGAAAAATTATAACTTTGCCAAATCTGAATCCTGAAGTGGGTTGCTTTTTCACCAAGATTGTTGAAAACCTAAACTTTTATTTCGTTAATTTGATTCTTTCTCAATTCAGTTAATCAAGCAATTTCCTTTTTAGTGTTTAGTCTTTTTAGATTAATCGTTACTAGCACTTTCCTGTGATTCCATGTGGATTCGACACCCTGCTTACCCTTTACTATTAAGGGTGATTAGGTACTTTTTAATATATATTTTTGACCGACCACACGACATCGATCAAAATGACGCCGTTGCCGGGGAATCGTTGCGCTTAGTGTTAGTAATAATTATTTGTTTTCTTAAAAATCTATAAAAACCAAAAATATTTTATTTTTCTTGTTTTTCGTTTATTTATTATTTTATTATTCGGAATTACGCGTGGTATTTGTTTCTTGTTTGCAGATAATTCTTTACGGGCTTAGTAGAATCTCAAGAATTTTGATATCATCATGGATTGGAACTGGGACAATGATCCATGTATGTGTTGCGGAAGTCTTTATCATTGGGTTCAAGATTGTCCAATGTTTGAGAGCAAATATGAAGATATAGATAGACGATGTTCTGAATACAGGCGACAAATAGGATATGTGAGGGCAAACTATGAATATGAAGAAGCCCACTTGTATTATCCACATTATGAACCACCTCCACCATCAAGTTATAAAGAAAATTATCATGCCGACCTAGATTACAAATATGCCCAACAGTGGGATCTCAACCACTATGAACCCCCCAAGATGTCATATTAATCAACTTACCGGGAGGAGTATGCTGATTACTATCCTGAATATACTCAGCTGACATATGAGGAACCTCAAGATTCAGTGAACTCTGGCTTTGATGAAATCTTGAACATATTGGTAGAAATGAAAAAGAAGACAAAGAAAGAGATAAAGTACTCGAGGTATTGGTTAAGCAGGTTGGCCAACTAGTTGAGGATATGGCTCAACTAAGACAAAAACAATCTGAGTTAGATAATGGTACCGTGATTGATGGTGATGTGGTTAAAGAGGTTACCGGACTTCAAGAACATGAATTTGTGTGTTTAAAGCTAATAGAAGACATAACACCATTAGAGGAGCCAAAGCCTAAAATAATCCAAGTTAATACCTATCCCTCCCCTTACTTATTACTCCAAGAAATAAAATTGAAGAAGAGGGTTTAAGGATAAAGAAAAAGATGATGGCATTACAAGGCATTGGACAAATTATCATAAAGTGGCTCCGCAACAAATATTCAACTGACTTGCTGATTATTGGGAAGCAACTACGGAACTGGCATGTCAACTACCGAGCGTTTGTCGGGAATTCAGTAGGCAAATGTGCACTTAAACCCCCATAACAAATATCAGGTACGGTCTGGCTAAAGACCTAAAACTTAGCGCTACTTGGGAGGCAACCCAAGGTATTTTGTGTGTTTTTAGTCTTTTTTGATTTATTTATGATTTTATTTTATTTATTTTTAAGAACTTTGTGGGTGTATTCACTAGAAACCCTCACGAGACTACACTCGTCCACCTGGGTCTACCAGATGGTTTAAAAGGCTTGTTGCATATGCTAAATGCAATCGTAATTCCTATGAAAGTGAGTTTAGGATTTTTATCATTAAAGTCATTTTTTTATATTTATTTAAAAAGTTAAATCTTTTTAATCAAATTTCCACTTAAAAGTTGCATTGAGGACAATGCAATACTTTAAGTGTGGGGAAGGGGATGCATTATTGATTTAAATATGAGGTGCTAATCATGAAGTGAGAAGTTCGCTTCTACATGGGTTTTACTATGTTTTGTAGATTAGTGGACGGGATGTTGAAGATCACTAGTACAATTGAATATATTTCCATAAAGATATAGCCAGGTGCATTTGTTTCCCTTATTAATTGTTAAAAATAGTTAATTTGTAGTTAGTTCTAATTTTCGGTTATTGATGGTGAGTCACCGACTGATTGTAAATGGTTTGTGAATATGATAAGATTAGGCCAGATCTTAAAATTCTCTTGTTTCCATACTAATAGTAACATTTAGTTAGTACATTGGGGGCAATGTACATCTCAAGTGTGGGAATGAGGGGATTTGGTAAAAGTTTTTGGAAAAAGTTAAAATGTAATTTTTTTTTCAAATCTTCAAGTGAAGTTTATTATTTTTAAAGACCAAAATTTTCAATGTAAATCACTAGCTTGTTGCTTATCAAAAGACTGGTGTAGATCCTAGGTCATGGTCATATTCTTTAAGTTAGGAGATAAAGTATTTCTAGCGGGTTGTTTCTGAATTATTAAGGATGCCTCATTAGGGTTAACAAGCTTTTGATATAATAAACTCATGTATTGTGTTTAAAGACCAAATTTTCAACGTAAATCACTAGCTTGTTGCTTATCAAAAGACTGGTGTAGATCCTAGGTCATGGTCATATTCTTTAAGTTGGGAGATAAAGTATTTCTAGTGGGTCGTTTCTGAAATGTTAAGGATGCCTTGTTAGGGTTAACAAGATTTTGATATAATAAACTCATGTGCATATCGGTAGCCTAAATTCCTACTTGGTGAGATATTGAGCCTATTACTTAAAACACAATCATATATATTCATTTGTTGAGGGTAGGCCATATACCACTCTTGTTGCAGAACTTGTATTATTTGATGCATACCAAGACCATAAGCAAGGTGTTTGCACACAAATGACAAAGGCAATTTAGGAACCCCTTTACTTGTTATCATTTGTTTATTGTTATCCATCCTAACCTTTAGTAGCCATGTCGAGTCTTAAACCATTCTTTTGTTAAACCCGAGAGAAGTGAAATATTGTGAGGGGTGTGTGCATGAGACTAAAAATTAAAAGCACGTTAAACCTAGTTGGATAAATTCCTCGTTTACTTGAATATAATTAACTTGCTAGAATGTAAATCTATTGAACAATGTAAGTCTTGTGAATAAGGGCATGACCTTGGACCTTAAATGATATTTAATAAGTGATTAGTGATGTATATTATCAATGACGGTTTTATAAATCATAATTGAGCTTTGCTTAAGGACAAGCAAAAGGTAAGTATGGGGATTCCCCGATGGGTTGCCCATCCAGAAACTTATAGTTTTGTTTTCACCTGACGAGTTGTTCACCCAGGGAAAACATGTCGTAGTAGAGGAGGTTTCCACCCCCTTATAAGGAGGGTTTTGTTCTCCTCCTCAACCGATGTTAGACTTATATCTGTTTAAAAGTGAGGCATGAACTCACCTGGTGCTTCAACAAGAGAATAATTCAAGCTACGAAGGAATGGAAAGACAACCCGTCAAAGGTCATCTAGCACACGTGAGTTTGTAAGTATTCATGTCACACCCTCAAATTCCACGTGCGGGGTTTTACCGCGAGGCGTGTGAACAAACCAGGATCTCAATCGTTAGTTACTCAGAACGACTCTATATGCAACATTTAAACAAATCAGAGTTTAAAACTTTAAAATATTTGCGGAAGCGTTTTGTAAATAACCCAAAGACAAGGTACTAAAAGTAAACTGCGCAAAACACGCTCCCAAACCAAGGTACGAAAGTAAATGCTAAATTAAAAGTGAACAATGTTTGAATGAAGTATGCTTGACATGTGCGTGCTCCTAGGGGAAGCTGCTAGAAATGACCTGAGAAAAGCATACTAAAAGTGTCAACATGATGGTTGGTGAGTTCAAGAGTTTGCGTGTCACACCCTCAAAATCTGCGTGCGGGGTTTTACTGTGACATACCAGGATCTCAGTCATTAGTTACTCAGAACGAATCTATATGAACAAACAAACCAAAATCAGAGTTTAACTTTAAAACGATGCGGAAGCGTTTAGTAAACATGAAAAACCACAAAAAAACTAACCTTTAATCACGTATTGGACAAGAATTGATGTTTCTAACGTGTAGTAATCCTTGAAATCGATCCAAATTGAAGCTTGCTTGCTTGTTCTTGTCCAAAATCGCAAGTGTGTGTGTGTTGTTGTTGATCGCGGCCGGGGGTTGTGGGGGGCTAGGGTTGGGATTTTTGTTTAATTAATTTAATTACAATTACCATTTAAACCCCTATAGTTTTACATTTTGTTAAAACTAAGCTTTTAATTACTTTTTAAAAGGTTTTAACTTACTAATATAAACATTATTAATTAACAATAATAATCATATGCATTATTTTCACTAGTCACAAAATACACGAATTAAATACACACGTTGGCACGTTACAAGATAAAATCCACAAATAATATTTAAATCGCATAAGCACAACTAATAACCAACATTATTAGTTAAATAATTATCTGTTTATCATTATTAATTATTATTAAGTCACCAACGTTCAACGAAAACTAGTGTGTGCTCACGACACGTGTATGCAAGACCTAAGGGAACTAACGGAGTTTGGTAACGGAAAATTACAGGATGTCACATTATCCCCATGTTGAAAGAATTTTCATCCCGAAAATTGCGTTACATGGTATGTTCCATCACTGGTCTACTGCATTGGCACAAAGTAATCGAGTGAGTATCGGGTGAGTTTTCACATCATCCCCATGTTGAAAGAAATTTTGTCCCGAAATTTAAATCAATACCTTCGCCGGCTGGCATCGTCTTTTCGAATAGTTGCGGATACTTAAGCTTCATCTGGTCCTCACGTTCCCATGTGAATTCTGGTCCACGTCTCGAGTTCCAACGAACTTTGACTATGGGTATTTTGCTTTGCTTAAGCGTCTTTACTTCACAATCCATCACCTCGACTGGATCCTCAATGAAGCGTAATTGTTCATCTACTTGCACTTCCTCAAGAGGTACTACCATTGTTTCGTCCGTTAAGCACTTCTTCAAATTTGAAACATGAAATACATCATGGATTCCACTCAATGAATCAGGTAGGGCTAATCGATAGGCCACTGGACCTATTCTTTCCAATATCTCAAATGGTCCAACATATCTCGGATTTAGCTTTCCTCTTTTGCCAAACCGAATAACGCCTTTTCACGATGAGACTTTCAATAAGACTTTGTCACCAACCTGAAATTCTAGAGGTTTCTGTCGCTTATCTGCATAGCTTTTCTGTCTGTCGCGCGCTGTAGCCATACGGTTCCTTATCTGTACAATCTTCTCGGTGGTCTCGTGCACTAGCTCGGGACCCATTAGCTGGCTATCATCAATTTCAGCCTAGCAAACTGGTGATCTACATTTTCGCCCATACAAAGCTTCGAAAGGTGCTGCCTTTATGCTGGTATGATAACTATTGTTGTAAGAAAATTCCACCAATGGTAGGTGAACTTCCCAGCTATTCCCGAAGTCAATCAAACAAGCATGTAGCATGTCTTCTAGTGTCTGTATAGTACGCTCACTTTGACTATCACTTTGTGGATGATAAGCAGTACTCATGTCTAATCGCGTACCTAAAGATTTCTGTAATGACTGCCAGAAGTGCGATGTAAAACGAGCATCACGTTTGGAAATAATTGAGATTGGTACACCATGTCTCGAAACTATTTGCTTCAGATAGAGTCGTGCTAACTTCTCCATTTTGTCCGTTTCCTTTATTGCCAAGAAATGAGCGGACTTCATTAATCGGTCTACGATAACCCATATCGTGTCACAACCAGTAGGAGTCCGTGGTAGTTTGGTAATGAAATCCATTAAGATTTGCTCCCACTTCCACATAGGGATATCAGGTTGTTGTAATAGTCCATATGGTTTCTGATATTCCACTTTTACCTTCGAGCAGGTCAGACACTTACTCACATATGTAGCTACATCCGTTTTCATGTTAGGCCACCAATAGTGCGCCTTCAGGTCATGATACATCTTGTCAGATCCAGGATGTATAGAGTACTTAGATTTGTGTGCCTCACTCATGACCAAATCTCTCAGATTTCCATGCAGAGGTATCCAGAGTCTGTCCATGAAATAACGAATCCCAGCCACTTTCACTTCAAGCTGTTTGTTCATTCCTTGTAACGATTCAGACCCAATGTTTTCCGTTTTCAAGGCTTCTGTCTAAGCTTCTCGAATTTGTTCAGGCAAGTGAGTGCTAATCGTAAGTTGCAGAGCTCGCACGCGTCGAGGCTTAGCAGTTTCTTTTCTACTCAGCACGTCAGCAACTACATTATCTTTTCCCAGATGGTATTTGATAGCACAATCATAGTCGTTCAACAATTCCACCCAGCGTCTCAAAGATGTGCTGAAGACTCTTGTGATCAGTGTAAATCATGCACTTGGTACCGTACAAGTAATGTCTCCAGATCTTTAAGGCAAAAACTACCGCACCCAGCTCCAAGTCATGGGTGGTATAGTTCTTCTCATGAACCTTCAGTTGTCGGCGCAAGCTATTACTTTACCTCGCTGCATCAGGACACAACCAAGTCCTTGAATAGAAGCATAGCAGTAGACTACGAAGTCATCACTTCCCTCTGGTAATTGCCAATATCGGTGCGCTACATAGTTTCTGTTTCAGTAATTGGAAAGCGGACTCTTGACTATCACCTCTTTTATATAGTGTTCCTTTATGAGTCAAAGCCATGAGAGGTTGTGCGATCTTGGAAAATCCTTCAATGAACTGTCGATAATATCCTGCCAGTCCAAGAAACTGTCGTATCTCACTAGGCGTCTTGGGAACTGACCAATTCTTTATCGCCTCAATCTTCGCTGGATCGACATGTATTCCTTTCTCATTAACAATATGACCCAAGAATTGCACTTCACGTATCCAGAAATCACACTTAGAAAACTTGGCGTACAGTTGTTCTTTCCTAAGTAATTCCAGGATTAAACGCAAGTGCTCCTCATGTTCTTCCTTGCTCCTTGAGTAGATCAATATGTCATCAATAAACACAATAACAAACTGATCGAGATAGGGTTTGCATACATGATTCATGAGGTCCATGAATACGCCTGGTGCATTCGTCAACCCGAATGGCATGACCAAGAACTCGTAATGACCATAACGTGTACGGAAAGCTGTCTTCGAGATGTCATCCTCTCGAACTCTCAGTTGATGGTACCCAGACCTCAAGTCAATCTTAGAATAGTACCTTGATCCTTGAAGTTGATCGAACAAATCATCTATTCGAGGTAGCGGGTATCTATTCTTGATCGTAACCTTGTTCAGTTCTCTATAGTCAATGCACATTCGAAATGTACCATCCTTCTTCTTAACAAACAGAACTGGCGCTCCCCAAGGCGACGAGCTCGGTCAAATAAACCCTTTATCCACTAGTTCTTGTAGTTGAGCAGATAATTCTTGTAGTTCGTTCGAAGCTAACCGGTAAGGTGCTCTCGCGATCGGAGCGGCTCCGGGAGTCAGATCAATCTGGAACTCAACTTGATGATGAGGTGGTAATCCTGGTAGATCCTCTGGAAACACCTCAGGAAAGTCACGAGCGACAGGGATATCCTCTATCCTCTTTCCTCTTTCCTTCTGGTTGCTTATCAGTGACGAGTGCTAATATAGCTAATCGACCCTTACGTAGCAACTTCTGTGCTTTCATGTATGAAATGATACCCATCACCGCACCACACCATTCACCTCTGACCGAGAGAACTTCTTCGCCAACAGGGATTCGTATAACCTTTTTGCGACATATGACTTCCGCCTGCTTGTCGGAAAGCCAATCCATGCCGACTACTACATCAAAGCTATCGAGTGTAACAGGCATGAGATCTATGTCAAAGGTATGTCCAGCAAGTTCTATCTTGCAACCCATAAAGATATGTGTCACGTGAACCTGCTTGTCGTCAGCTAACTCTATGATGTAATTTGATTCTAACGCTGAGGCCACATCACTTAAGAGACTACTAAACTTAATGGAGATGAAACTTCTATCGGCTCCAGTATCAAATAGTACGGTAGCAAAACGACCGTTAACAGAGAATTTACCAGTAATAGTATTAGGGTTGTTTAGAGCTTCACCTGAACCGATGACAAAAGCTCTTCCTTTTGCCCCACTGTTGTTGCCACTGTTATTGCTGCCATTGCCATTGTTGTTGTTGTTTCCACCATTTCCGTTCTTCCTCAGCTGTGGACAGTTTCTCCTGAAATGGCCCTCTTTCCCGCACTCAAAACAACCTTTTGGCGTTTCTTGAGGTTGTTGAGGCTTCCTCATCAATTCACCACGGCAATCCTTCGCTGCGTGTCCAACTTTACCACAACGCTGGCATCAGAAACTATCACACCTGCCGGTGTGGTGGTAATTGCATTGGTTACATTTGGGATTTTTCCCAACATAGCCTCCTTGTCCCTGTGGTGGTGAAGATGACTGATTAAAGTTACGATTGTTATCGAACTTTCTTTGCTGTTGGTGAGGTTAGTGCTTCTGGACGTACTGCTGTTGTTGTTGTTACTGGTTGCTGGAGGATGAGCCTTTATCACCAGTATTCTCCCTCTTACGTTTGTTATCGGGTACACTAGCCACTGCGCCCCGCTTGGGTAATCTTCCCAGCTCTACTACCTGGTCGGTCAATCTATGGGCCAACCGGATAGCCAGCTGTATGGTGTCAGGATTGGAAGCACTCACCATACTCTGAATCTCGAGCACCAGTCCACGTATGTAATGCTCAACCCTTTTGTGCATCTCATTAACCATCCCTGGGCATAGTGTGGCCAACTCATGAACCGTGTAGTATAGGCCTTAATCTTGGAACCTTGCATCTTGAGCTGCCAAAACTCAATTTCCAACTTCTGTACTTCATCACGGGGGCAATACTCCTCCGTCATCATTGCTTTGAATTCAGCCTAAGGTAAGTCATTAGCCATTGGTGTGCCTTGAGTTTGGCAAACCTATCGTCTATCTCTATGTTCTGATGATCCTGCGCGCCCATGCGCTCAGTAAGCGTTAGCACATTGCCTGCCAAAGTATGATGTCCACCAATGGCCATCGAGAGTCTCTCTTGGAGCGTCTCTACTTGGTAGCGCAATTGACGCATCTCAGATCGTAAGGAAGAGTTCTCATCAGTGAGTCCTCTAATCCGCTGTCGCTTCGTGTCTAGAATGGCCACTAAAGCTGCAAACGCCTGCTCGAGAGGGATGTCCAAGGTAGGAAGAGTAGGCAATAAAGAGGCTGTCGATGACCTAGTCCTAAGTCGGGTAGGAGCTACAGGTGGTACACGCTATCTATATGCCATACGACGTATGTAGGTGGGGTAGAAATACCAGTTCCGCGGAGGATCGAGCTTAGGTGGTTTGAAAGGCTGATCCCAGTCTATCTCGCCAGGAGGATAAGGATGTCAGGGCCAGTTAAATCCCCTATTAGGTACGGGAGATAGGAGGTGACTCGGATCGCGCCGGTTTCTTACCCAAATCATAGGATGACGATGCCATGCTGCGAAGTACGTGATGCGTATGCCAATGAGTATACAGTAAGGAAGTAAGTGACGAGTAACTAACAAACTGTGCGGTTATAGTCTAGTGTGTGTATGCAACCTAGTTCCCTATAACCAATGGCTCTGATACCAATCTGTCACACCCGCAAAATCCGTGTGCGGGGTTTTACCGCGAGGCGTGTGACATACCAGGATCTCAGTCATTAGTTACTTAGAACGACTCTATATGAACAAACAAACCAAAATCAAAGTTTAACTTTAAAACGATGCGGAAGCGTTTAGTAAACATGAAAAACCACAAAAAAACTAACCTTTAATCACGTATTGGACAAGAATTGATGTTTCTAACGTGTAGTAATCCTTGAAATCGATCCAAATCGAAGTTTGCTTGCTTGTTCTTGTCCAAAATCGCAAGTGTGTGTGTGTTGTTGTTGATCGCGGCCGGGGGTTGTGGGGGGCTAGGGTTGGGATTTTTGTTTAATTAATTTAATTACAGTTACCATTTAAACCCCTATAGTTTTACATTTTATTAATACTAAGCTTTTAGTTACTTTTTAAAAGGTTTTAACTTACTAATATAAACATTATTAATTAACAATAATAATCATATGCATTATTTTCACTAGTCACAAAATACACGAATTAAATACCCACGTTGGTACGTTACAAGATAAAATCCACAAATAATATTTAAATCGCATAAGCACAACTAATAACCAACATTATTAGTCAAATAATTATTTGTTTATCATTATTAATTATTATTAAGTCACCAACGTTCAACGACAACTAGTGTGTGCTCACGACACGTGTATGCAAGACCTAACGGAACTAACGGAGTTTGGTAACGGAAAATTACCGGATGTCACATTGCGTTAATCATAAATCAGTACAGTTGTAAAACATAAGAAGTGCATTGAAATAGATAGCTAGTCTATATTCACAAGTAGTAACCATAGTGATTTCGCGATCGAAGCTGACTGTGTTCGTTGTTTGCCTCTCGTCATGACATACCAGGTCGTGACACTGTTAGTAGTTTAGGACAATATTGCACCCGTTTGACCTCGAGTCGTACAGGTGGGGCTTGTCAGACCCAGTAGTACTACCCAAGATTTCCCGCTATGAACCAATATTAACGATCCGAAAGTGTGAGGACTTCCATGGTATAACCCACTATGTCACACTATACACAACTTACTATAATAAAGTGTTTATAAACCAGTATGCTATCTCCCCCCAAAGAGAGTGTATAAGAAAGTGGGGCATGAACTCACCTGGTGCGCAAACGAACAATAGTAAATGCTAACAGTGAGCGGAAAGACAACCTTCAGAGGTCACCTAGAACACGCAAGTACATAAGTACGTGTACACAAAATATTTAAGAACCCTAAGTGCTAAATAAACACATTGACTCAAGGTTTTGGAAAACAAGACAAATTAGACCCAGTTGACCCATTTGACCCGTTGGTGACATGTCAAATTAAGTTCTTGTTTGATCAAACATAACAACCAATAATTCAACAAACCATTCCAAACTACTATGCAAGTTATTCTCATAAGCCACATTGTAACACATAAGGCTTATCATGCTTTTCATGCTAATCCAGGTTATCATACAACGCACGTAATCCAATTCATCATACAACACAGATTCTAATTTATATTCCTTTACAATGCACATTGGGTTTAGTCACTCACAACGTTCCATGTGAAGCCACTCACGGCTACACACTATAAACCCTGCCAATCCTATAAAGTAGCGGCCTCAGATTCGCGCGCTTGTATGATACCCACCATCAATATTTCACACGTAACTCATACAAGCAAAACATTAACCTTATAATAATCGATAATGACAATTCATCATAGCACATAACATGTATACTTGCACATTTTCCAAGGAAGCCCATATGCTCCCATAGTTGCACCAACTAACCAAATGACCCAATCATCGCAATCCAATACATTAGACATCATCCTGAAACATTCTAACATGATCCTAATACCACAAACAAGTATAACTCACAATATCCAATGATCTTCAAAATTAAAGTTTCCCTTTTGGGAAAGTAACATCTAAGGTCAACCTAACACCCAAATCATTCATGAATTCATCAACATCATGCTCAAGTCCATAACTATCATCTAGACATGACCAACATCATCAAATCATCATAATTCACAAATCTCATATCCAAAAGTTTCTACTTATAGTAAGGTATGAACTACATGATCAACTCATGGATTTCTTGCATAATTATCATAATCCAATGTTCATACAACATCATTAACATCACAACATCATCAATCTATCATCCATTCATCAAGTTCATGCACAAAAGTTACTATTATTAGTAAGGTATGAACTACGCATCAAAACCACGAATTTCTCGTATAATCCACGTAATCCATCATCAATACAATCTAACTAACATCATACAATCATCAAACAATCAAAATTCAACATTCTAGCAACAATTTCGACTAGGGTTTCGTCCAACATCAAAAACCATGAAAAACTTGTAAAATTCTAACCTTTAATCACGTAATGGCCAAGAATTGAAGTTTTTAACGTGTTGTAATCCTTGGAACCAATCAAAATCGATGCTCAATTTCTTGTTCTTGGTTGAAATCGCAAGGTATGTGTGTGTTTGGTGATGATCGCGGCCGAGAGGGAGGGTGGGGGCTAGGGTTGGGTTTTGTCAAAACTTTACTTATTTAAAATCGCCCTTTAATCCCTCTTCTACTACTTTTTCAAAAAATTGACCTTTTTAACACTTTTTAACCATTTTTAACTACAAAGTACAAATATTATAAACTAACAATAATAATCATGCATAATTTTCAATAGCTACAAAACACATACAATAAATTTAACACGTCATCACGTTACAAGATAAAATTTACAAATAATATTTAAAATCTATAAACCACATAAGCACAACTTAATAATCAACATTATTAATCAAGTTATTATCAGATAATCATTGTTAATTATTATTAAGTCACCAACATTCAACGATAACTAGTGTGTGCTCACGACACGTGTATGCAAAACCTAACGGAACTAACGGAGTTTGGTAACGGAAAATTACCGAATGTCACATTATCCCAATGTTGAAAGAATTTTCGTCCCGAAAATTGCGTTACATGGTTGAGTTACATCACTGGTCTACTGCATTGGCACAAAGAAATCGAGTGAGTTTCGGGTGGGTTGTCACATCATCCCCATGTTGAAAGAAATTTCGTCCCGAAATTTAATCAATACCTTCACCGGCTGGCATCGTCGTTTCAAACAAATGAGGATACTTAAGCTTCATCTGATCCTCACGTTCCCACGTGGATTCCGGTCCCCGTTTCGAGTTCCAACGAACTTTGACTATGGGTATCTTGCTTTGCTTAAGAGTTTTGACCTCTCGGTCCATCACCTTAACTGGTTCTTCAATGAACCGTAGTTGTTCATCTACATGCACTTTCTCCAGTGGTACAACCATCGTCTCGTCAGATAAACACTTTTTCAAATTTGAAACATGAAATACATTATGAATTCCACTCAATGAGTCATGTAGATCTAATCGATATGCCACTAGACCTATTCTTTCCAGAATCTCAACTGGTCCAACGTATCTCGGATTTAGCTTTCCTCTTCTACCAAATCGAATCACGCCCTTCCACGATGAGACTTTCAGTAAAACTTTATCACCGACCTGAAAATCCAAAGGTTTCTGTCGCTTGTCTGCATAACTTTTCTATCGGTCACGTGCTGCAGCCATACGGTTCCTTATTTGTACTATCTTCTCAGTAGTCTCGTGCACCAACACGGGGCCTGTTAGCTGACTATCACCAATTTCCGCCCAACAAACCGGTGATCTACACTTTCCTCCATACAAAGCCTCAAAAGGTGCTGCCTTAATGCTGGTGTGATAACTATTGTTGTAAGAAAATTCCACCAATGGTAGGTAAACTTCCCAGTTATTCCCGAGGTCAATCACACAAGCAAGTAGCATGTCCTCTAATGTCTGAATAGTACGCTCGCTCTGCCCATCTGTTTGTGGATGATAAGCAGTACTCATGTCTAGACGTGTACCTAGAGATTTCTATAACGACTGCCAGAAATGTGATGTAAAACGAGCATCTTGATCAGAAATAATTGAGATTGGTACACCATGTCTCGAAACTATCTCCTTCAGATAAATTCGAGTTAACTTGTCCATTTTATACGTTTCCTTGATCGCCAAGAAGTGTGCAGACTTAGTCAATCGATCCACGATCACCCATATCGTGTCACAACCAGTAGGTGTCCGGGGTAATTTTGTAAGGCCCCGTTCCCGGAACGCTCACAGCTGGACAATCATCGCACATAAAACATATAATTTACATTTACCATTTCCAAAATGTTGCAGCATAATTCTTTTAAACAAACCATTTCATTATAATTGCTTTTGCAAAATAATACATCGTAGTTAACTGTTACAAATTATCATAATTTGCATTACATCACAAAAACATTATAATTCTAAACAACGGATGTCATCCAAAAATGCCAAGTAGCTGCCCCGAGCCATCCTCAGCAACAATTACCTGCCAACTGGAAACACATAAAAGCAGCGTTGCTGAGTGAGTTCTAGTTTTATAAATAAAATACTTTTCTTTCGTTTAAAACCGTACTTTATTTTCGTAAGCGATCATACATCGTACGTACAAATAGATAATCTCATTATTATCTTTCATCATCGTCAACTTACATTCATTCATTATTACTTATAGTACATTTCATTCGATCATTATTACTTTCACTTCTCTATGCTCCAGGCTAATGCCCCGAGCTATACCCCAAACATCATGCACAAGGCAGGTACTGGACCGAAGACTATAAATAGACTTCAAACATCATGCCCGAGGCGGGCCTAGCACTGGGGTATCATCATCTGGACCAATGCCATGTGCTATACCCCAAACATCATGCATAAGGCGGGTACTGGACCGAAGACTATAAATAGACTTCAAACATCATGCACTAGGCGGGCCCAGCATCAGGGTAAGCGACAATGGTCCCGTACGTATGGTCAGTCATAAAGACTAGACCCCAGTGTGCATCCTTCTGGGGTAGCTAACCCGCACACCATTGAGCTAACACCTTTCACTGGGTGTGAACCTCCTTACAGTGCTTGCAAGACTTTTCCTTACTTCCGATCATTCATTAATGTATGCATTCATTCTTACTTCTCTTTAGTTATCTTCCACTTTCGTTAAGTAATACTTTACATAAGCATATACATACGTCATACCACGTAAGGTCACGACATAAACATAACATGGAACAACATCATCACAACAGCATACAAAGCATGCAAAACGTAAACAAGCACAGTCCCCCATAAAACCTCCTTTCTTAACACTTAAGCTCTACATCCCAAAATCTCAGAAAATTCTATCTCCTTAAAGAAATGCGGATGAGCAATCAAATGCGGATGAACAGACAAATGCGGATGAATTAACCAATGCGGATGAACACCTCAGAAAATATTCTAAGTGTCCCAAAGAAATGTGCATGAACCAAATGCGGATGACTGAAGCAAATGCGCATGGACAAACAAATGCGGATGAGCATACAACAAATGCGGATGAACACTTAACTAATGCGGATGAACAACACTTGCAAATATTCAAACTTAATACGGATGATCAATAACCTGAAACCACATCTTATACTAAAATCAGTTCCCAATCCTTATTCTTATACATTCATCGCATCGATCTAGCATGCTAATCTCTTAGAACAAGAATATAACCACGTAAACCGAGCAAAACATGCAGGCCCTAACACACCCAATAAAAGAACAGGGCCAAACTTACGGTACAAAATACTGGTCATATAAAAAGTTAGTTACATGCATTTCCAGCCCCAAAACAGGTTTAAAACATAGAAATCAGGGATCTAGAACTCACCTTTGCAGCCTTCGAGTGTGACTTCCTTCAAACCCGTCTGCACTATGAGTTCAACCACCTAGAAACCCACCAAAAACACACACCCGAACACAACAAAACACACATAAGCATGCAACCGAGGCATAGGCTAGCCAAGAACAACTTAAAACCAAGAATTCGTACCTTGAATTCGAATTCTCCTTCTTCTTTCTTCAAAATCCGAAAATTCAGCTCTTCTTCTTTCTCTCTCAAGAAAATCCGGTTGAAGTGAAATGTGCAGGAAGGTGTGGGCGGCCATCACCTTTTTACACCCACTTTTATTCTTTTTGTCCTTTTTGACACATTTAGCCCTCAACTTGGGTTAAATTGTGTTTCTTCCTTTTTATCTGCTTTTATTCTTTCTTTCTCGTCTTTTAAAATTTTTCGGGTGTCACAAGTCCACCCCCCTTATATAGGTTTCGTCCCCGAAACCTGTTACTCCTCAAACAAATATGGGTAATGCTGCCTCATCTCATCTCCAGTCTCCCACGTAGACTCGGATCCCTTCCTGTGTTTCCACTGTACGCGCACAAGAGGAACCACTTTATTCCTTAACCGTTTCTCCTTGTGATCAATGATTGCCACTGGTTGCTCCACATAATTGAGCCTTTCATCAACTTCAATGTCCCCCAGTGGTACAACCATATCCCTGTCAGCTAAACACTTCCGTTGATGAGATACATGGAATGTTAGGTCAATTCCACTTAACTCATTGGGTAACTCCAACCTGTAGGCCACCTCTCCTACTCGAGCAATGATTCGGAAAGGCCCTATGTATCTCGGGCTCAACTTGCCCCACTTTCTAAACCGAATGATACCTTTCCAAGGTGAGACTTTCAACATAACTCTATCCCCCACCTGGAACTCAATCGGTCTACGTCTCTTATCGGCATACGACTTCTGCCTATCTTTGGCTGCCTTCATAGAGGCTTTGATCTTTTCGAGCTTCTCAGTCGTAGCCTCAATCACCTCAATACTTCCTAACTCCTTCTGACCAATATAACCCCAACAAACGGGTGTTCTACATCTCCTACCATATAGCATCTCATAAGAGGGCATACCAGTACTGGCATGATAACTGTTATTATATGAGAACTCAGCTAACGGTAAGTGGTCATCCCAACTACCTCCAAAATCAATGACGCATGCCCGAAGCATATCCTCAAGCGTCTGAATGGTTCTCTCCGACTGACCATCCGTCTGTGGATGATAAGCCGTGCTGATGTGTAACCTCTTCCCCATTGCATCATGAAATCTCTTCCAGGACTTAGATGTAAACCGAGTGTCACGATCAGAAACAATTGACACCGGCATACCGTGACGAGTTACAATCTCCCTGATGAATAGATCCGCTAACTTCTCAGATGAATACGTCTCTCGGATCGGTAGGAAGTGAGCACTCTTCGTTAGACGGTCGACTATCACCCATATGGCATCGTACCCCTTCACGGTATGCTGTAGCTTCGTGATAAAGTCCATGGTGATATGCTCCCACTTCCACTCGGGTATATCCAAAGGTTGGATCTTCCCATACGGCTTCTAATGCTCGGCCTTCACTTGCAAGCATGTAAGACACTTACTCATATACTCCGCTACATCGCGCTTCATACCTGGCCACCAATAATCTTTCTTCATATCTTGATACATTTTTATAGCACCGGGATGAATGGAGTATCGAGTCTTATGAGCTTCATCCATAATCCTCCCACGTAAGTCCCCGTAACGAGGGATCCACATCCGTCCGAATCGGGTTCTAACACCAAGAGTGTTTTCACCCAATTCCGCGACTAGACCTCTCATCCTTTCAGAGTTAAGATGATCTTCCTTCAACGCCTCATCTTGAAACTCCTTAACCTTCTTCATCACATCGGAGGTCAAAATCAATTGGTAAGCCTTCACCCGGATTGGTTCAGACCTCTCCTTTCGGCTAAGGGCATCCGCCACTACGTTGTCTTTGCCCGGATGGTAATGGATTTCACAATCATAATCCTTTATCAGTTCCAACCATCTCCTTTGCCTCATGTTCAAATCCTTCTGCTCGAAGAAGTACTTTAAGCTCTTATGGTCAGTGAAGATGGTGCACCTCGTCCCGTATAGGTAGTGCCTCCAAATTTTTAACGCAAAGACCACAGCTGCTAGCTCCAAATCATGAGTAGGGTAATTAATCTCATGAACCTTCAATTGTCGGGATGCGTAAGCTATAACCTTTCCTCGCTGCATCAGTACGCAACCCAAACCCGAGTAAGAAGCATCTGAATAAACCACCAAATCCTCGCTCCCTTCGGGTAATGATAAGACATGAGCTTGAGTTAACCTCGTCTTCAACTCTTCAAAAGCCTTCTCTTGCTCTTGACCCCAAGCAAACTTCACATACTTACGGGTCAACTTGGTCAGTGGAGAAGCTATCTTAGAGAAGTCTTGGATGAATCTCCTATAATAGCCTGCCAACCCCAAGAAACTATGGATCTCGGATGGCGTCCTAGGAGGCTTCCATTGCATCACAGCTTCCACCTTTGCCGGGTCTACCATAATCCCCTCGGAATTCACCACGTGAACCAAAAACTAAAACTCGCGCAACCAGAATGCGTACTTGGAGAACTTAGCATACAACTTCTCCCTTCTCAACATCTCTAACACCTCTCGAATGTGACCGGCATGTTCCACCTCGCTCTTCGAATAAATCAAGATATTATCGATGAACACAATAACTGATTTATCCAACATCGGCCGACACACTCGATTCATCAGATCCATAAAAGCAGCTGGCGCGTTGGTTAAACCGAAAGACATGACGAGGAACTCGTAGTGTCTATAACGCATACAAAAAGCTGTCTTAGGAATATCCTGCTCCATCACCTTCAACTGATGGTAACCAGATCGAAGATCTATTCTCGAAAACGAACGGGCACCTTGGAGCTAATCAAACAGGTCATCAATCCTCGGCAATGGATACCGATTCTTCACCGTCAACTTGTTCAGCTCGCGGTAGTCAATACACATCCTCATACTACCATCCTTCTTCTTTACAAAAAAACCGGTGCACCCCATGGAGAGATACTCGGTCTAATGAACCCCTTATCAAGCAACTCTTGTAGTTGCTCCATCAATTCCTTCAGCTCAGAGGGGGCTAACCAATACTCTGCCTTAGCAACAGGTTGGGCACCGGGTATCAGGTCGATCTGAAACTCGATCTCATGGTCCGGCGGTACACCTGGTAAATCTTCAGGAAACACATCTGGGAACTCACACACAACCGGCACATCCGACAGTTGTGGTGTTGGCGTATCAACATCTTTTACGTAGGCCAAGTAGGCACTACATCCACGCCTCATACACTTTCCCGCCACCGCCATCGAAATCACCTTCGGGATGGTCGTAACTCGATCACCGTAAATCATCACCGAACTCCCGTCAGGCGCTGTCAGTCCAATCATCTTCTTGCGACATACGATATTCGCCTCGTAGGCCGCTAACCAGTCCATTCCCAAGACTACATCGAAACCGCCTAAGGTCATCACGAATGGTCTAACCGGAAATTTATGACCTTCTACTTCTATGACACAGCCTTCCATCATCTCAGAAATCCTGGTAGACTTACCTATGGCAGTTTCTACATCGAAGGGCTCGTCAATACTCCTACTCCTTAAAGGAAACTTAGCATAAAAGGCAGCAGAAATGAAGCTCTTACTAGCACCGGAATCAAATAACACGAAGGCAAGAGTTTGGTTTACTAGGAACGTACCTGACACAACCTCGGGGTCCGTCCTAGCCTCCTCCTGGGTCATCGTGAATGCCCTGGCGCTTGCTTTCAGCCCTTCGGTTCCGGTCGTCTTCTTCACTCCGGAACTCTCAGCCCTTGGCTTCTTGCATTCCCTGCTCATGTGACCCTCTCCACCACAGTTAAAACATCTGGCCGCACGACAATCCTTTGCTATATGCCCTCTCCTCCCACACAAGAAACATACATTCAATCCCCGCCTACATTCTCCGAAATGCTCCTTTCCACATTTACCACACCTCTTCGACCCCGCACCAGATGTGACCACACGGCGGTCATCCACCCGTTCACGCTTGTTGTCTGTCGGGGCACCACCCCTACCAAACCTCTTCCCGTTCCAGTTCCGGTCACCACCACCTTTCTTACTTACCTCAGCCACCACCACTTCCCGTTCATCATACAGCCTCCCTGCCAGATCGACCACTGACCTAAACGTGCTCAGTCGGGCGGCGATCATGTGCCTGCGGATGTCCGCCGGCAAGCCCTGAATGTATCTCTTAATCTTTCATGACAAGGGTGTCACCTGATCCAGCACCAGCCGTGCCATCTCATTGAATTTGGTGGTATATTGCTGATGTGTCATGGTTCCCGCCTCCAGCTGTAGGAACTCCCTCTCAACCTTGTCGAGCTCTCGGTGAGGACAAAACTCCTCGATCACCAGTTTCTTCAACTCATTCCACCTCATCCTGCTAATTGCTCTACTACCCTCGGCCTGGACAATATTGTCCCACCAACATAGGGCCGAGTCCACAAATGAGTGGGTGGCGAACTTCACCTTCTGATCTTCCCGGCACTCGTTGATATCTAGAACAGCTTCCATCTCTCCCACCCACCGGTGAGCAGCAGCCGCAGTGCCATTTCCGTCAAAAGTCGGGGGCTTGCATCTTTGAAATGCCCCATAGTTACAGCCTCGTGCCATCTCCTGCACAGGCTCTTCTCCTTCTTCTTCACTGGAGACAACCGTCTCAGTCTCCGGTTGCTCCCTTTCCTCCGCGGGTCTCCTCCTTTCCTTCCTCTCTCCTTCTCGTACAGCCTTAATCACTTTGGTCACCACAGACGGTAGGATCGTCTGCATGACCTGGTGAACCTCTTCCACCACCGCCTCCTTCACTGAGGCCCTTAAATTGGCACTCTCATCACTACCCTTCGGATGAGGGGTCTCGGGCTCTTCGTGAGCCACCTCTTCAGCCCTAGGCCTTCCTCTCGTGACCCGTGGTCCAGCACCACGTCCACCACGACCTCCACCTCGAGAAGCCTTCGAAGATCTTCCACCGGCCATCCTCTAACACACTATAAGATTCAAACACCTACACGGTCATTCAAGGTAATAACTCAGTTTATGTCAAGTATAGTAAGTCCCTAATTACAGTGGCCAGTTGTGATTAGCCACTTACTTTACTCTTCATACCCCAAGCTTTTCCTATCCTGACTTCATCAGTATCTAAATCTACTAAGAAGCACATAAATCACACAACATGCGCACGTAATACCGGTTATCATTAAGAAAATACCTGATGGCACGCAGCTACTCGGACTGACATCCCTTCCCTTTGTCCCATTCTCAGTTTAAGTTTAGGTTTCTTTTGAAAATATTTACCCATTTCACTTAAACTTTGGCTCTGATACCAACTTGTAAGGCCCCGTTCCTGGAACGCTCACAGCTGGACAATCATCGCACATAAAGCATATAATTTACATTTACCATTTCCAAAACGTTGCCGCGGAATTCTTTTAAACAAACCATTTCATTATAATTGCTTTTGCAAAAAATACATCGTAGTTAACTGTTACAAATATCATAATTTGCATTACATCACAAAAACATTATAATTCTAAACAACGGATGCCATCCAAAAATGCCAAGTAGCTGCCCCGAGCCATCCTCAGCAACAATTACCTGCCAACTGAAAACACATAAAAGTCAGCGTTGCTGAGTGAGTTCTAGTTTTATAAATAAAATACTTTTCTTTCGTTTAAAACTGTACTTTATTTTCGTAAGCAATCATACATCGTACGTACAAATAGATAATCTCATTATTATCTTTCATCATCGTCAACTTACATTCATTCATTATTACTTATCGTACATTTCATTCGATCATTATTACTTTCACTTCTCTATGCTCCAGGCTAATGCCCCGAGCTATACCCCAAACATCATGCACAAGGCGGGTACTGGACCGAAGACTATAAATAGACTTCAAACATCATGCCCGAGGCGGGCCCAGCACCGGGGTATCATCATCTGGACCAATGCCATGTGCTATACCCCAAACATCATGCACAAGGCGGGTACTGGACCGAAGATTATAAATAGACTTCAAACATCATGCACTAGGCGGGCCCAGCACCGGGGTAAGCCACAATGGTCCCGTACGTATGGTCAGTCACAAAGACTAGACCCCAGTGTGCATCCTTCTGGGGTAGCTAACCCGCACACCGTTGAGCTAACACCTTTCACTGGGTGTGAACCTCCTTACAATGCTTGCAAGACTTTTCCTTACATCCGATCGTTCATTAATGCATGCATTCATTCTTACTTCTCTTTAGTTATGTTTCACTTTCGTTAAGTAATACTTTACATAAGCATATACATACGTCATACCACGTAAGGTCACGACATAAACATAACATGGAACAACATCATCACAACAGCATACAAAGCATGCAAAACATAAACAAGCACAGTCCCCCATAAAACCTCCTTTCTTAACACTTAAGCTCTACATCCCAAAATCTCAGAAAATTCTGTCTCCTTAAAGAAATGCGGATGAGCAAACAAATGCGGATGAACAGACAAATGCGGATGAATAAAACAATGCGGATGAGTAAACCAATGCGGATGAACACCTCAGAAAATATTCTAAGTGTCCCAAAGAAATGCGCATGAACCAAATACGGATGGCTGAAGATAATGCGCATGGACAAACAAATGCGGATGAGCATACAACAAATGCGGATGAACACTTAACTAATGCGGATGAACAACACTTGTAAATATTCAAACTTAATGCGGATGATCAATAACCTGAAACCGCATGTTATACTAAAATCAGTTCCCAATCCTTATTCTTATACATTCATCGCACCGATCTAGCTTGCTAATCTCTTAGAACAAGCATATAACCACGTAAACCGAGCAAAACATGCAGGCCCTAACACACCCAATAAAAGAACAGGGCCAAACTTACGGTACAAAATACTGGTCATATAAAAAGTTAGTTACATGCATTTCCAACCCCAAAACAGGTTTAAAACATAGAAACCGGGGATCTAGAACTCACCTTTGCAGCCTTCGAGTGTGACATCCTTCAAACCCGTCTGCACTATGAGTTCAACCACCTAAAACCCACCAAAAACACACACCCGAACACAACAAAACACACATAAGCATGCAACCGAGGCATAGGCCAGCTAAGAACAACTTAAAACCAAGAATTCTTACCTTGAATTCGAATTCTCCTTCTTCTTTCTTCAAAATCCGAAAATTTAGCTCTTCTCCTTTCTCTCTCAAGAAAATCCGGTTGAAGTGAAATGTGCAGGAAGGTGTGGGCGGCCATCACCTTTTTACACCCACTTTTATTCTTTTTGTCCTTTTTGACACATTTAGCCCCTCAACTTGGGTTAAATTGTGTTTCTTCCTTTTTATCTGCTTTTATTCTTTCTTTCTCGTCTTTTAAAATTTTCCGGGTGTTACAAGTTTGGTAATAAAGTCCATAGAAATCTGTTCCCACTTCCACATAGGAATCTCAGGTTGTTGTTGTAACCCAGATGGCTTCTGATATTCCACTTTAACTTTCGAACAGGTCAGGCACTTACCGACATACGTAGCTACGTCTGCTTTCATATTAGGCCACCAATAGTGCGCCTTCAAGTCATGATACATCTTGTCTGAACCACAATGTATAGAGTACTTAGACTTGTGAGCCTCACTCATAACCAAGTCCCTTAGGTTTCCATACAAAGGTACCCAAAGTCTGTCCATGAAATAATGAATTCCATCCACTTTCACTTCAAACTGTTTGTCCATTCCCCATAAAGATTCAGACCTAATGTTTTCCATTTTCAAGGCTTCTGTATGAGCTTCTCGGATTTGTTCAGGCAAGTGAGTGCTGATCGTAAGCTGTAAAGCTCGCACTCATCGAGGATTAGCAGTCTCCTTTCTATTCAACACGTCTGTAACTACATTTGCCTTTCCTGGGTGATATTTGATAGCGCAATCATAATCATTCAACAATTCCACCCAGCGTTTTTGCCTCATGTTCAACTCCTTTTGCTCAAAGATATGCTAAAGACTCTTGTGATTGGTGTAGATAGTGCACTTGGTACCGTACAAGTAATGTCTCCAGATCTTCAAGGCAAAAACTACCGCACCCAGTTCCAAGTCATGAGTGGTGTAGTTCTTCTTGTGTACTTTTAGTTGTCTCGAAGTATAGGCTATCACTTTATCATGTTGCATCAAGACACAACCAAGTCCTTGGATAGAAGCATCATAATAGACCACAAAGTCATCACTACCCTCTGGTAATGCCAATATCGGTGCGCTACACAGTTTCTATTTCAACAACTGAAAAGCAGACTCCTGACTATCACCTCATTTATACATTTTGCCTTTATGAGTCAAGGCTGTAAGGGGTTGAGCGATCTTAGAAAATCCTTCAATGAAACGTCGGTAATATCCTGCCAGTCCAAGAAACTATCGTATCTCACTGGGCGTCTTGGAAACCGATCAATTCTTTATTGCCTCAACCTTTGCCGGATCAACATGTATTCCTTTCTTGTTAACAATATGACCCAGAAATTGTACTTCACGTATCCAGAAATCACACTTGGAAAACTTGGCATACAGTTGCTCCTTTCTAAGTAACTCCAAGATTAGACGTAAGTGCTCTTCATGTTCTTCCTTGGTCCTTGAATAGATCAATATGTCATCGATGAACACAATAACAAATCGATCAAGATAGGGTTTGCACACATGATTCATGAGATCCATGAATACTACCGGTGCATTTGTCAACCCAAATGGCATGACCAAGAACTCATATTGACCATAACGTGTACGGAATGCTGTCTTCGAGATGTCTTCCTCTCGAACTCTTAGTTGATGATAACCAGACCTCAAATCAATCAAGAATAATAGCTTGATCCTTGAAGTTGATCAAACAAATCATCTATATGAGGTAAAGGGTATTTGTTCTTGACTGTAACCTTGTTTAGTTCTCTGTAGTCGATACACATTCGAAATGTGCCATCCTTTATCTTGACAAAGAGAAAAGGTTCTCCCCAAGGGGATGAGCTCGGTTGGATAAACCCTTTATCCAACAACTCTTGCAGTTGAGCAGATAGTTCCTGTAGTTCATTCGGAGCTAACCGGTAAGGTGCTCTTGCTATCGGAGTGGCTCCGGGAGTCAAATCAATCTGGAACTCAACTTGATGATGAGGGGGTAGTCCAGGCAGATCCTCTGGAAATACTTCAGGAAAGTCACAAACTACCAGAATATTCTCTTTCTTCTTTTCCTCCGGTTGCTTGTCAGTCACAAGAGCTAATATAGCTAAGCGACCTTTGCGTAACAACTTCTATGCCTTCATGTATAATATAATGCCTATCACAGCACCACCTTTCTCGCCATTAACCGAGAGAATTTCCCTATCCAGGAGAGGAATGCGGATAACCATCTCGTGACAAATGACTTCCGCTTGCTTCTCGGAAAGCCAATCCATGCCCACGACCACATCGAAACTCCCAAGCGTAACAGGCATGAGGTTGATGTCAAAATCTACCTAACACCAAATCATTCAAGAATTCATCAACATCATGCCTAATCAAGTCCATAACTATCATCTACACATGACCAACATCATTAAATCATCATAATTCACAAATCTCATATCCAAAAGTTTCTACTTATAGCAAGGTATGAACTACATGATCAACTCATGGATTTCTTGCATAATTATCATAATCCAACATTCATACAACATCATTAACATCACAACATCATCAATCTATCATCCATTCATCAAGTTCATGCATAAAAGTTACTATTATTAGTAAGGTATGAACTACGCATCAAAACCATGAATTTCTCGTATAATCCATGTAAACCATCATGAATACAATCTAACTAACATCATACAATCATCAAACAATCAAAATTCAACATTCTAGCATCAATTTCAGCTAGGGTTTCGGCCAACATCAAAAACCATGAAAAACTTGTAAAAATCTAACCTTTAATCACGTAATGGCCAAGAATTGAAGTTGTTAACGTGTTGTAATCATTGGAACCAATCAAAATGGATGCTCAATTGCTTGTTCTTGGTTGAAATCGCAAGGTGTGTGTGTGTGTTTGGTGATGATCGCGGCCGAGAGGGAGGGTGGGGGCTAGGGTTGAGTTTTGTCAAAACTTTACTTATTTAAAATCACCCTTTAATCCCTCTTCTACTACTTTTTATAAAAATTGACCTTTTTAACACTTTTTAACCATTTTTAACTACAAAGTACAAATATTATAAACTAACAATAATAATCATGCATAATTTTCAATAGCTACAAAACACATGCAATAAATATAACACGTCGTCACGTTACAAGATAAAATTCACAAATAATATTTAAAATCTATAAACCACATAAGCACAAGTTAATAATCAACATTATTAATCAAGTTATTATCAGATAATCATTGTTAATTATTATTAAAACACCAACGTTCAACGACAACTAGTGTGTGATCACGACACGTGTATGCAAAACCTAACGGAACTAACGGAGTTTGGTAACGGAAAATTACCGGATGTCACAATTCAAGACCAGAAAGACTTAACAGATCCTAGGTGCCCTATAAATAGGTTGACCCAAGTGATATGGAACATAATAACACAATTGACCTAGTTGACCCATTTGACCCGTTGGTGACATGTTAAGTTGAGTTGTTGTTTAGCCAAGTGTGGTATCACATTAAACGTCATGATTTCATAGATTACCATACAAGCTATTCACATAATCTACATTGTAAATCTTAAGTCTCATCAAGATTATCATGCTAACTTAAGTTTTCATGCAACACATGCAAATCTCAACTGGTCATCATACTCAACCTGAATACAATTAAAGTCTAACTACCATTTATATATATTGGGTTTAGTCATGCACAACATGCCGCGTGAAGCCACTCACGGCTACACACCCTAAACCCTGCCAATCCTACTAAGTAGGGGCCTCAGATTCGCACGCGTGTATGATACTCGTCACCATAATCCCACATGTAATTCATACAACCAAGACATTAACATTATAATAGTCAACAAGTCACAATTCATCATGACACATAACTTGTACATAATCTCATGCTTGTACACTTGCATATTTTCCAAGAAAACCTATATTTTTCCCATAGATTCATCAACTAACCATATGACCCAATTACCATAATCTAACACATTAGATATCATCCATGATCACTCTAACATGATCCTAGCATCAAAACCATGCTCAATTCATAAGATCACACAAATCACATTAACAAAGTTTTCCTTTCGGGAAGGTAATATCCAAGATCTATATTTTCATCAATTTCAATCCCAAATTCATCAATAACATCTCTAATCTACTTCATAGCAATCATAATAACCCATTTAACTTACATAAATCATCAAAACATGAATTCCCATGAAGAAAAGTTTCTACTTTAGGCAATGTATAAACAACATGATCAAACCATGGAATTCTTACATAATTAACATAACCCAACATTCATATAACATAACTAAAATCATATCATCATCGAATAATCATCAATTTCAACTTTTCTTCTTAATTTTTGAACTAGGGTTCATCAAATAACAAAAACTATGAAACTAAACAAAATCTAACCTTTTAATCTTGTAGTAATCAAGAATTGAACTTGCTAACATGTTGTAGTGCTTGAAACTAATCAAACTCAAGTGAATATGCTTGTTCTTGAACCAAAATCACAAAGGGAGGGGTGTTGGTGATGGTTTACGGCCAAAGGCCGGGGAATGGGCTAGGGTTTTTGGTTTCCAAATATATACCTACACATAATTTCTCTTTTAACCCCTTTTAAGTTTTATAAATTGTAAATCTTGGTTTTAAATGTTTTTAAATCATTTTTAACCAAATAAAACATGAATCATAATCAACTAACAATAACCATATAATCCAACTTGTAAATACCACACATTAATCATAAATCACTCATAATCATGTTATAATGCGAAAACTATAAATAACACTTAACATTCATGAATCACATAGCCACATATTAATAATCAACATTATTACTTAAGTTATTATTAGTTAGCCAATATTAGTTATTGTTAAGTTACCAACGTTCAACGACAACTAATGTGTGCTCACGACACGTGTATGCAAGACCTAACGGAACTAATGGAGTTTGGTAACAGAAAATTACCGGATGTCACAGGTATGGTATTGCTTTTTATTATTTTCGTTAGTTTTGAACGGCTATGAGATTATATAAAATACTTGTTTACCTGTCTCTTTTACCCGATTAAACACACCCGGTTACTCGATCATATACTCGAAATAGTTTTTGTTTCTTTGTTATTTTTATTATATTATATTTATTTTTAGTTATTATAACCATATTATATTATCTTTAAGTTCTTTAATGTTAATATTCCTCACACTCGAACCTAGCCACAGGTTAAAACATTGAGAGAGCAGGGACGGAACTATGCCTACGAGAAGGGGGTTAAGTGACCCCATTGACTTTTGAGTCGATAGTGTAACGTATAATATCAAAATTTTGAGTGAACCAATGGTTTTTCAGTAGGTGAACCCATTAGTATTTTTAGGTATAAATTATAATCTATATATGTTTTTGGTTTAGTGGTAAATGCGTGTGCTTATGAGAAAGAGGTTGCGGGTTCGACCATTATAAGCTGCAAGTCTGCTATTTTTTTCCACAATTTAATTTGAAAAATTACAAATTTACCTTTAAATCAACCTGCTACAGGGCTGCTGCTTGCTACACCTTGCTAGTGGTAGCCATCAACTCTGGCGACAGTGAGACGACAACCGATCACCAGTGGTAAATTCGGCTATTTTTTCTTTCAACTATTCAAGCTTTAAAGATTCCGGGTTAGTTTTCCAAATTAGTTTCTTTAGATTTTTGTAATTTGTCTATAAATGAAAATTCAACCCCCAAGATTTTATGTTTAGTGATTTTGGTGTTTCTATTGTTGTTATTTCACTTATTTGTTAGTTAATTTGTTTGATGATTTTGGTATTTAGAAATCTAGAATTGTGTTCAACCTCATGTTGAACCGATTTTGATGAATTGATCATTGAAACTGCTTTGTGTGAGTTCGATTTGTGTTTGTTGTTGGTAATTTTGTAGTTAGGCTTTTAATTGAAGTGAACGATGTATTGTTTGAACTGGTTTGATTTAGGTATGAAGATTGATTACTAGTATTAGTTGACTAGTTAATGTTATTATTTTGTTCTAAATTTGGAAATCTTATCTCATGATGTAAAAAATCAATCTGTATTCAGTTGTTCAGTGTGAAAAGTTGTGGTCAAGTTTACCATAGGGTGTTTTAGAGGTTATCATAAGCTTTGATACAGGGTAAGTGAGTAGTTAGGAATTTGAACAATTTATTTTCCTGAAGTTGATTGTTCAAATAGTAAAAAATTGGTCATGACTACATGAGTACACGTGCTACTGTATCAAGTCAAGGCGAACTGAACCGACCTGATCAGACAACCCGAAAAATTTTTATATTGTTTTGTTACATATCAGATCATTAAAACATAGTTTTTCCCTACGAAAAAATTTGTAGTTTTAGCACTGACAAAAGTACATAAATTTATGCGATGAAAGTTAAAAAGTTGAATAATCAAAAGACAAAACCCAAATTTAGAATCTAAACTTAGTTTATTAAATATATTAAATTAAATAAAATTTTAGATTGAAAAATTAGATAAATTACATTCCGTCCTATATGTTTACCTTAAATTTCATTTTTTGTATTTAACTGATGAAATAAAAAAACATTCTTCATTTTTGTATTTTGTCTCATGGTCCTTTTTCACTTTTCTTCCGTCCTTTAAATGTACCTTTAATTTCTTAAAACAAACCTTTATTGAAGTGAAAACGCCTTAAATTGAGACATAATACAAACATAAAGAATGTTTTATGTTAGGTAAATTTAAACTTTTATTTACTTTTTTAAATTTAGGTAAGTTTCAAATAAAAAGGCTTTTAAACCAAAAGTATGAAAAGTAATTTCAACCATTAATTTCTCTAATCAATAGTTGAATCAAATTATAGGAAAAAGTTTGTTAGAATAATATTTTAGGAATTTATTTAGTTTTTGCAAGTTTTCTTATATTTTTAAACGTTCATAACTTTTGTGTATGATATTATTTTTTATAAAAAAACCATAAAACGATCATTTTATATTTTTAAAACGAGTGCAGTATTATTATATGAAAATACAATAATTTTTTTTTGTATTTTTAAGCTCATATTTAATCATCGTATTTTTAAGCTCATATTCAATCATCGAATTTTTAGTGCAGTTTATTGTGTCTTTTTGTTAGTTATTGTGTTTTTCTAAATACTATTGTGTTTTTTTAAAATGATGAATTTTAAAAAAATATATATTGGTAGAATAATATTATTGTGTATCTTTAATATGTAAAATACAATAATAAATTAATAACAAATTAATTTGATACACTAAAAACAATGTTAAAATAAAACGTTGTATCATTGTACTTTTTGATCGTCATTGTGTTATTCTTGAACACGATAAGTTTTGAAAAATAAATTGGTGAAATAACATAATTTGTATTTCTAATTGTAAAACACAATAATTGATAACAAGAAGTTTATATAATCTATAAAAACAATGACAAAAATAATACATTATTCTATCTTCAACACTAAGAGATATATCAGTAAAATTATATCATTGTGTACTTCTAATTGTAAAATAAAATATTTGATAACAAGTTTATACAATCTATAGAAACAATGACAAAAACAACACAAAATGATCTAACATGTAACACATAATGATAAATACATATAACAAATATTATAAAATATATGACACAATAAACGTATAAGACACAATTACCTAATTTATTTATCATAATGACCAAAATACCATTATTTTTAAAACAATATAAGAACATGTGTCAAGTCCATAATTCATTTTAGGTTTTTTAAATTAAATAGATTTTTTATTATTACCATACTATTTAAATTTATATAATAAACTATTTACATATTATATTAATCACTTAAAATTCCTATTAAACTTGCGTTTAAATTGACATGAAGATTTGAATTTTACTGTTTGAAGTTACAATACTCAAGCACGTGACTGATTAATAAGAATATTTCTTTGACAGAAGCTTCTCAATACTTTTTAAAATTAAAGACTTTGCATGGTATATAAAAAGTACACTAGTGTTTTGTGTAAAATTATTAAGTGACTTTCGTATATTATTTCTTTATAATATTTTCCTTATGTATTTGCCCTAGTTAACAAATAAATATTTTTAAATGACAACTCAAATACTTCTTAAACTATACATACTTCTTAGACTAGATGTTGTGGGGCGTGAAGGGCGGGGCGCGACCCACGTGGGTGCCCACCCTGGTCGTTAACACTGCAACAAGGTGGCGCGAGCCAGGGAGCTATTGGGGAGGTGTGAGGGGCATCACGACCAGATTAGTGGCTCTATCCATAACAGAGTCAGGCTACTTGATCAAATGTTTTATCCAGTACGCAGTCAGCATCCGGTCGGCGTCACATTTCGTAATAGTATAGAATAACCCCACAGCACACGTGGATAGAGCCCCTCCATAATACACAACTTTAAAAAGTTTTTGCTTTTATTGCTGGGTATCAACACAAACAAAAGATAGTCATGGGTAAAAACGTAATTCTTCGGTAGACCCTTTTTTAGTTATTACCGTGTTATTGTGATAAAGTTTGTTATCTGTCAAATCTCCCTATAAATAACCTATGTACAGCCAACAAACACCAATACAAAGCCAAGATGGTCCGCACCGACGATAAACCACACCATTTCGTCCTGGTACATGGTGCATGCCATGGAGCCTGGTGCTGGTTCAAGCTTAAACCCCTACTCGAAGCCGCAGGACACCGCGTATCCGCCTTCGATCTCTCGGCCTCTGGCACCGATGCTAAAGTCATACAAGAAGTGGGTACACTTTCTGACTACACAATGCCATTGCTTGATCATGACCACCATTCTACAATAGGAGAAGGTTGTGCTTGTGGGTCATAGCCTCGGTGGCATGAACATAGCCCTAGCCATGGAAAAGTTCCCCGAAAAGGTCTTCGTCGCGGTCTTTCTCACCGCCTTCATGCCGGATTCTGACTGTTAGATTTTTTATGGTGTTTCAATGAAGTTAGATGTGGTGTTGATTGTACTTAATATGTCAATTTCTTGTTGATGTGTTAGTCTACATATTTTTAGTCTTGTTGTGACAAGTTCTAATTGTAGAGGGTGGAATTGTTTCATAGTTCAGGGGTTGTGTTGTCATTAGTGAAAGATGTAGTTAGTTAGAGTTTGTTAAGACTACTTAAGGTCTTAATTCGTGTAGGTTGAAGTAATTCTTCTTCTCAATTGCACTGTATAATTCTTCTTCTAATTCTTAATGAATTCATGTGTGTTCTTTTGATCTTTACATTTCCTTTTGTAATCTCAAATTGCTTTTCGCATTAATAATTGGTATCAGAGCTTTGACTCGATCTAAAGAAAAAGTATTAGTGCTCGTGATTAAGTGAAGATTGGAGAATGGTGAATTCCGCCAAGTTTGACATCGAGAAAATCGATTGCGAAAATGATTTTAGCCTCTGGTGGTTGAAGATGAAGGCGTTGCTAGTCCATCAAGGGGTCGTCGATGCCTTAAAGGGGGTAACATGGCTTCTGCAGGCGATGTCCGATAAGGAAAAGAAAGAAGTTATGGGAAAGGACCACAGTGCTATCATTCTAAGTCTTGGAGATAGAGTCCTCAGATAAGTATCTAAGGAAACAACAGTAGTAGGGATCTGGTCAAAATTGGAAGGCCTTTATATGACTAAATCATTGGCCAAACGATTGTTCTTGAAAAAAAGGTTGTACACATTCCATATGACTGCTGGAAAGTCATTAGAAGATCACATCGACGAATTCAATAAGATCCTACTGGATCTTGAAAACATCGAAGTGGAGATAGATGATGAGGATAGAGCAATAATCTTCCTGTCATTCTTACCAGATTCATATGAATATTTTGTTGATACTTTGATGTTTGGCAGGGAGAGTCTATCAATAGAAGAAGTAGTGTCAGCCAAGAACTCCAAAGAATTACACAAGAGAGGTGAATTGAAGGAGGATAGTTCAGAAGGTCTCATTGTAAGAGGACGACCTGAGAGCAGGTTCACCAAGAACAAGAGGATGAGACCAAGGTCCAAGTCCAAGATACGATACAAGTGTTTTGTTTGCAACTCTGATAAGCACTTAAAAGGAGTGCCCAGAGTGGAAGAGAAGAAAGGCAGAATTCATTAAGAACAAGAATCACAACAAAGGCTCACAAGAAGATGCCACAGATGGCTATGAGAGTGCAGAAGTGTTGATGGTGTCCAAGTCTGAGTGAAAACAGGTATGGATTTTGGACTCAGGTTGATCTTATCATATGACACCATATAAAGAGTTCTTTAAAGAATTAGAACTAAAGGAACATGGTGTAGTAAAATTAGGAGATGATAGGCCTCGTAAAATTGAGGGGATTGGGGTAATATCCTTCAAACTAGGCAATGACACTACCATTGACCTACATAGTGTAAGATATATCCCACAGTTGAAAAGGAATTTGATATCTTTGGGTACTTTTGAGAGGAAAGGCTACCATGTAAGTTTGAAAGATGGAAAGACCAAGGTCATAAAAGGGTCACTGGTGATGTTAACTGGAACAAGGAGAGACAACAACACTTATGCACTAGACGGTTAAGTAGTCACTGGAGTAGTGTCTGCTGCTGCAATTTCAGATGGTGAAGTTGTTATGCTACGGCATAGGAAGCTAGGGCATGTAAGTCAATAAGGTTTAGTAGAGTTAAAGAAGCAAGGCTACTTTGATAGATTGATTAATTGTGATTTTGGCTCCTATAAAAACTGTATAATAGGGAAATCTAAAAGGGTAAAGTTCTCAAAAGGAATACATAATACTAAGGGTGTTCCAGATTACCTTCATTCAGATCTTTGGGGTCCCACAGAGAACCTATCTCTTGGAGGTGCATCATATTTTTTGTCCTTAAAAGATGACTATTCAAGGAAAGTTTGGGTCTATATATTAAAGCACAAGTATGAAGCCTTTAATAAGTTTAAAGATTGGAAGGTGCTAGTGAAAAACCAAACTGAGAGGAAGTTTAAGAAGTTGAGAATAGATAATGGTCTAGAATTCTAAAATAAAGAGTTTGATGATTTTTGCAAGGAAAATAGGATTGATAGACATCTCACCATACCTGGTACACCCCAACAGAATGGGTTAGTTGAAAGGGTGAATAGAACCTTGCTAGAAAGAGTAAGGTGTCTGCTGAATGGTGTTGGTCTGCCTAAGAGTTTTTAGGCAGAGGCATTAAAGACTGCGGTTTATACAGTAAATAGAACTACATCATCAGCCATTGGCATAATGGTGCTTATGGAAAAATGGTCATGCATTGTCACTTACTACAACAACCTCAAAGTGTTTGGGTGTCTAGTCTACTCTTATGTTAGTCAAGGGAAACTAGATCCTAGGGTAGAGAAGTGTATAATGCTAGGCTACCCTAATGGTGTCAAGGGATACCGGTTATAGAGGTTAGAGAATGGGAGTCCCTATTGTTAGCAGAAATGTTACATTTGATAAGAGTGTTACGTACAGGGACATAATGTCAAAGCCTAGTGAAGGAAGTGTAGACTATAAGGAATGTCAAATTGAGGTGGAGTTCTCTGATAGTGATGCCATTGAGCCCACAAGTATGGTTGATCACCCTGAAAGCTCTCAAAGGCCTGTTGCCAAGCCTAGTATTGTTGCTAATAGGCCTACTAGGCATATTGTTCAACCCATCAGGTATAAAGATGACATCTTAGCCTATGTGTTTCATGTGGTAGAGGAGGAATGTTCTTATGAGCCTTTGTCATATGAGGAAGCTATTGCATCTCGTGAAAGTGTAAAGTGGGAAAAGGCAATGAATGATTAGATGAATTCACTATACAAGAACCAGACATGGGTGCTAGTTGACAAGCCTATTGGTCAAAAGTTAGTGGATTGCAAAGGGTTATTCAAGTTTAAAGAGGGTTTACTAGGAAAGGGACCGAGGTATAAAGCAAGGCTGGTAGCTAAGGGTTTTACTCAGAGGGCTGGTATTGATTACAGTGAGGTGTTCTCACCTATACTCAAGCACACCTCTATAAGAGCTGTATTGTCTTTGACTGTAACTTTTGATATGGAGCTAGAACAATTGGATGTCAAGACTACCTTCTTACATGGCAATCTTGATGAAAAGATCTACATGAGACAGCCTCCTAGTTTTGAAGTTAAGGATAAAGTTGATCAGTTGTGCTTGCTTCAGAGATCTTTATATGGGCTAAAGCAGTCACCAAGGCAATGGTACTTGAGATTTGATAGTAATATGATTACTCATGGTTTCAACAGAAGTGAATATGATACTTGTGTCTACTACAAGGAATATAGCAAGGCAAATTTTGTATACTTGTTGCTATATGTTGATGACATGCTCATTGCATGTAAGACAAAGTTCAGGTTGATGAAACAAAAAGTTTACTTATGTTTGAGTTGATATGAAGCAATTGGGTGAAGCAAAATAGATCTTAGGCATGGAGATTATTAGAGATAGAGCATCTGGGTTGATAAAACTGTCACAGAGGTCTTATTTAACCAAGGTGCTGAAAACTATTTCATGGAGAATAGCAAACCTGTAGTTACACCATTAGGCATGCATTTTAAGTTGTCATTTCTAGATTCTCCTAAGAATGATAGGGAAAAGGAGGTAATGGTCAAGATCCCCTATGCCAATACAGTTGGTAGCTTGATGTATATGATGATTTGTATTAGGCCTGACATTTGTTTTGCTGTAAGCATGGTAAGTAGGTATCTTAGTGACCCTGGGAAGAAACATTGGAAAGGAGTGGAGTGGATTCTCAGATATTTGAATGGTACAAGAGATGTAGGTTTAGTATTTGGGAGGAATACTGAGCAGTCTCATGTGGTTAGAGGGTTTGTTGACTTAGATATTACAAAAGATTTTGATAAAGGAAGATCCTTGACTGGATATGTGTTTAGTGTCCTTGGAGGTATAGTAAGCTGAAAGTCCAGCTTGCAACATGTAGTAGCCCTATCTACTACAGAGGCAGAATATATTGCATTGACAGAAGCTATAAAAGAAGCTATTTGGTTGAAAGGTTCTTGATAGAAATGGGTGTAGTGAGTGATAATGCTCTTGTACATTATGATAATCTTAGTGCAATTCAGTTATCCAAACATCAAGTCTTCCATGAGAGATCCAAGCATATTAATGTAAAGTTGCACTGGATTAGAGAAGTCTTATGTTCTAAGGTTGTGATCACGTGTCAATATTTTAGTGTTTAATTTATCTAAATGCTTGATTTTACATCGTTAATATTGTAGAACAATTAGAATGATTTGATCAGGTTTTTGTATTGAAAATTGAATTATTGAATGAAACATTATGTTTGGTTGATTTAAAAGATTTGCTTGAAAATAAAGTTGTTTGCTTGATAATCACTTTTTCGGTTTTCTTGCATCGTGAGCTCATTAAGAAAAGTAGACAATTTGATATAGGTTAATTGGTAATATTGTGAATGAACGAATCTTAAAAGCTTGTTCCTTTGTTGTCATTTTAGTCAAAAGCTAAAATCTTGAAGTATTATTTCTTACAAATCCATATACACTAATTGTTGATCTGGCAGAATTCGTAACACGGAAGTAATTGTTTTTCATTATTTAAGTAAATTAGCTTCAAAGTTCTTTGCTTTATGCATGTGTGCTCATTAATTCATTCAAAGTTTTAAATTTTAATTCAAAGTTTGTGTCTTTAAGTTAACCGAGTCGTATTTGTTAAACACTTTCCACATATTCCCTGTGGAGACGACCTTACTTACCCTTACACAATAAAAGTAGCTAAGACCGATATAATAACTTGTTTTTGATCGAGTCTCGACAACCAGATCAAAATGGCGCCATTTCCGAGGAATTAGTGCGCAAAGTGTTATTTTTTTAGTTTTATTTTCTTTCTTTTGTTTTGTTTTGTGTGGTGCTACGATAGGTGTTTTATGTCTTGCAGGTTACTCTCAAGTACTTAAAACTAACCATGAATCAAGTTTATTATTAATGTACTGGTTGCGGGAGTCCAGTTCACACATGAGATCATTGCCCTGAGTACTTGAAAAAGTGTGAAGATGCAAGAAAAAAATTATATTTATTGGATGTCTATTATGATGATGTACCATCATCTTATCCGTACTACGAGGCATCTTCACCATACTATAAAGAATATTATCAGTCAAAGAAGAACTATAACTTTGGAAAAGATTTGGATTGCAACATTTATGAACCAAAGATGGCACAAGGCTCACGTTATCTGTAAGGATCAGTACGATACAATTAGATCTATCTCGTGATAAGAATGCGAAATGTAATCATCACGGAAGATAAGATTGAATATTGAAATGAAGAACACATGAGTAAATAAACTTCACAATCTATTGATCTCTTATTTGATTACAAGTACAGTAAGTACAAATCAGGAAAGTGAAAAATCTCTCTATCAAAGTTCTTACTATTACAAAGCTAAACTTCTATTTATAAACAAAAAGAAGTTCTCGCGCAAAAACATCAGTTCTCGCGCGACTAGTAGTTGTCATGCGAGAAGCAGTTTTCGCGCGGTAACTCTAGGTTCTCGCATGAGTTGATCTTCATCTTCATCTTGATTTGATTTCCCGAGCCTCTAGGTTCAACCCCTACAATCTCCCCATAGGCTCGGTAAATCAATGTTGTTAGAAGTCCACGTCTGCAACCTGATAACTGCCCCCATATGCATACATCTTGTTGTTCAGGGCCTTCGTAATCATCCAACCAAACTGCACCGCTATGAAGTGTACAGATTCATCAGCTGCAATTGGACATGCCTACAACTTCATCAAATCTTCTTTACCAAACTGTAGCAGATCCACAGGGTCGATGATAAGGAACTCTTTGTCTTCACACTTGATTACCACATGACCAGTATCCTTTTCACAACTCCACCCCATTAGCTTAGACAAGCTATTAACTGGCACTAGAGCGTGAATTGGAATCTTCTTAGCATATCTTGGATGTCTATAAACCCTTATCTTCATTGGCTTGTTCGTGTTCGGGTCCATCCGGGTCTCATCTTTAATAACTTTAGATTTGGCGGTCTTAAAGTCTTTAATGTTGGTTCTGCTCTGTCTATAAATCATATTTCTTATCCAGTTAGCTTTGCTATAATTACTCGGGTTAAAGAACAGAACACGACCCATAGCATATAAATCTGATGCTCTGAGTGTATGAAAGTCATGCTCGTCTTGGAAATACTCTATGGCTCCGCCCTTTCTCTTCACAACATACATCTTCTTCTCTTGATCGTACGCCCAACTGATAATAGGTTCCGAGTTTCCGTACCTTGTGAAAGGTTTGGAATGCCTTAGTGTGTGAATATGAGTTGGTGGAGGAGGAGCATTAACTGTTAGGTTACCAAGCCAACGCACAACACTTTGGCCTGTAACATCAGTTGTCTCGTCAGTTGTCTTTGTGTTGCTTGACCCCCCTACGATCTCACCTTCTTCAACCAAAGTATCAGAAAACAAGTCTTTGAGACTGTTTCCAAATATGGCAGTGTATTCCACTCCTTCTTCCAAATCATCAAACACACCCAACTCTTCTTCCGTCTCCTTAGCAATCAGACTTTGCTGGAATGTATAAAACTCTCTCGCTCATAACCAGCCTCTATCTCAGGGTAGGTGGTGTGTAATCAACTGAATCATCTAGACTTGGTCCGAAGACATTGTCAGTGCCTGATGTTCCAGCATTACCAATAGCTGCAGAACCCATGTCACCACCCTTATCATCATCATCTCTCTTATTACCATCATCATCATCATCATCTCTCTTATTACCATCATCACCATCATCATCATCATCATCCTCATCATTCTGACATCCGGTAATTTTCCGTTACCAAACTCCGTTAGTTCCATTAAGTCTTGCATACACGTGTCGTGAGCACACACTAGTTGTCGTTCAACGTTGGTGACTTAATAAAAATTAATAATGTTAAACAATAATTTCTATGTTTATTATTGGTTGTGATTATGTGATTCATGAATTTATAGAATTTTAAATAGTTATTTTGTGAATTTACATTATAATGTGACAACGTGTTATATATATTTCATGTGTTGGGTGACTTATTGTAAATGTTTATGGTTATGATTATTGGCTAATAATACTTGTAATTGATAGTTAAAATTATTTAAAAAGTGTTAAAATGATTGGTTTTTATAAAATAAAAATCAAGGGGTTTAATTTGTAATTACCTTTTAACTAAAAGTTGCCATAATTAATCAAAAATCAAACCCTAACCCTCCCAAACCCCCTCATTGCGGCCGATTCGAATTTGATCAACAACAAGCACAAAATAATCGATTTTGATCTAGTTTCAAGTGTTCCATAGTGCTAGCAAGTCCAATTCTTGATTCTACACGTTCAAAGGTATGTTTTATCTTGTTGTTCATAGTTTTTGATTCATGATGAACCCTAAATCCGAAATTGGTGATGGAAACATGAAATTGATGATTATTAGATGTTGATATGATGTTAGTTAGGTTGTATGAATGTTAGATTATGTTGATTTTGCAAGAAATCCATGGATTTATCATGTTGTTCATACATTGCCTTGAGAGGAAACTTTTTGTTCTTGGAATTCATGATTTGATGATTTTATGATGTTAGATACAATGCTTGGATGTTAGGTTAATTGAATTATGCAAGAAAATCCATGAATTTGAGGTGTTGATCATGACTTACTAAAAGTAGAAACTTTTGTGTATGATGATTGGGAATTTTGATGATTTGGTGATGATTAACATGTTAGAATGAATGTTATGAACTTGATTAGGTATAATATTGATGAATTCATGAATGTCTTGGGTGTTTGATAGATTTTGGGATGTGCTTTCCCAAAAGGGAAACTTTATTTGCACAAAATCTTGAATATGATGGTTTGAGTATGTTTGTGATGTTAGGATCATGCTAGTATATTCATGGATGACGTCCAAGGTGGTAGAATGCATTGTTTAGGTTGTATGATTGCTAAATTGGTTAGTTATCTGATTTGGCCTGTTTGTGGGAATTCATGGTAATGGGTCATATGGGTATGTTAGGACTATTATTGGTTTGTGGTTGATCATGGTTGAACATTTTGGATGATATGATTTCTGTTAAATGGTATGTTGATGATCATCATACACGCGTGTGAATCTGAGGCCCCTACTTAGTAGGATTGGTAGGGTTTAGGGTGTGAAGTCGTGAGTGGCTTCACATGGCATGCTGTGCATGATCTGATCCTACGTATGGTGCTTTGGTTATGTTGTAGTTATGTTGAGCATGATAATTGTTTGAGATTCGCATGACTTGTATGATATCTGGTTGTATGATGATCTAGGTAGTACATGTGGGTAATGAAGTGTCATAGGTGATCAGCTTGTATGTTAACCATGTGTGATGTACTGTTATGCTTGTTTGAATGAAATTTCACCTATAATGTCACCAACTGGTCAAACGGGTCAACTGGGTCAAATGTGTCTTGTTTTTCTTAAACCTTGAGTTCCTTGGTTTGTAGAGCACTTAGGGTTTCATATTGATTCTGTGTGCACGTACTTATGTACTCATGTGTTCTAGGTGACCTTTGAAGGTTGTATTTCCACTCTTTCTTTCAAGTTAAGCTTTAAGTTAATTCTTGTGCGCATCAGGTGAGTTCATGCCCCACTCTTTTACATACTCTCTTTTGGGGGAGATAACATACTGGTTTTTACAAACGCTTTATCATGATAAGTTGTGTATGGTATAATATAGTGCTGATTACCATGAAAGTCCTCACACTTTCAGATTGTTAATAATGATGGTTAGCGGGAAATCTTGGGTAGTACTACTGGGTCTGACGAGCCCCACCTGTGCGACTCGAAGTCAAACGGGTGCAATATTGTCCTAACGAACATTTGTCACGACCTGGTAAGTCGTGGCAGGAGGCAACAAACGTAACACAGTCAGCTTCAATCATTAAATCACTATGATTATTACTATTTGTTTATAGACTAGTTATCTATTACAATACACATCTAATATTTTGCAACTGTTATTGGTTTATGTTTAAACCCAAACTCTTGAACTCACCAACCGTTGTGTTGACTCTTTTAGTATACTATTCTCAGGTTAAGGTTGCTATTGCCTAGGAGCAGGTCATACGGGTCAGCATCATGGTGTTTGTTAGCACGTTATGAAACATTGTTTTAGATTATGATTGTTTAAACATCGTGTTTTGGTTTTGCATAATACTTGGGCGCGTATGTTTGTGCATTTTAAATCATGTTACATTGTTTTGGTTTTACTCGTTTATTTAACGCTTTCGCATGTTTTAAAGTTAAACTCTGATTTTGAATGTTAGTTCATATAGAGTCGTTCTGTGTAACTAATGACTGATATCCTGGTATGTCACGCGCCTCGCGGTAAAACCAACCCTTCATCTTCATCTTCAACTGGGTTTGGAATAGGCATCATGTGTTTAGGCTCAACAAATGCCTCTCCAGTAAAAACTACAGGTTGATCCTTAGTAGTCATATGAACATCAGTGGAAGGTGACTCTTGACTAACTTTAGTAGTCTCTGTTGTCCTTCCTAAACAACAGGATCAACAGGAAGCTCTGTAGACATTATCTGATCTTCAGTAGGTTCAGGACCAGTAGGTTGTTGTCCACTACTCTCTCCAACTTCAGTGGTTCCTTGTTGAAATGACCCACTTGAAGTGAAATTCCTCAAGTTCTGCTCGAGGATCTGAACATAGCTGAATATAAACATTTGCTGTTGTTCGATATTCCTGATCCGTTCATCTCTTTCTGTTAACTGCCTTTGTAAATCATCAATCACTTGGGTTTTCTCAAACATTTCTCTCTCCAGATTCTGTGCACGATCCTCAAGGGTAACACATGTAGATGAACTAGTTGACGCACTAGCACCTTGTCTCAGCTCAGGAGGTGTGTTTATAAAGTCGTCCATACCAATCATCTCATCCTCTAGTTGTTCTCTCTAAGGTGTCCTCGTAACATCAGTAATAGAAGTAGGCAACTCAGATGATGTTTCAGTAGGTGTTGCCTCACTCACTGTGACAGGAGTCTTAGTAATAATAACCTCTTCTACAATCGACTCAGTGGTCACTGGGGTCTGACGTTTCCTTAACACGCCACGTCCTCTACCCCTACCATGAGGACTTTCACCTGTTCTCCATGCCATTCTTTTTCTTCTCCCCCTAGACATGGGAGTCTCTTCAGGAACAAAATCGGAATCACGCTCCTCAATAGTGCATTTGGCAGGTGTTTCGCGCACTCTAGGACGTTCCTGTAATATGTATGGTACGTTTTCGATCTGATCGCTATTAGTCTCACTCCCACTGTCAGTGAACCAGGTGTTCACCTCATCCATGTTCGATCTGGTAGCACCCTGAGAACTCTCAGGTGCTTCTGGTGCAGTACTCATGGATGGACATATAGTATCAGCTTCAGCAGCTTGTGCAGTAGATGTAGATGTACCAGATGTAACATCTTATGAACATGAGGAGTCTTTGTCTCTTGGGGTCGATCTTCTACTTGAAAACCATCTACAAATCTTCCCAACTTAGCAAAATAAGAACCATCCCAAGCATTCCCTTGTGCACCCATAAGATAGGTGAGTATGTCTTTCTTCATAGTCATAACCACATACTTGGGTGAATCAGACACTGCTAGCTCAGGGTGAGCAGCATTCACGATCATCTGAATAAACCTGGGGTACATAATAAACTTCTTCCCCACCGCAGCAATCACATTCTTCTGCATCTCTGAAAAATTGCTTTGGATATGCTATAAGGAAGATCATCAACAAGTGATATAAGCAGGGATCCGAACACAGCGCTCAAACTATCCATGCCCGCTTTGAGATTGCTAAGGCAATGGATCACCACATGAAACAAGTAATTCCAGAAGGGTGGAAGGTACTTCTTCTCCAATAATGGGTAACGGTGACAGTAACCCATACGTACTAAACAATCCTTCACAGCATCGTCATCAATCTTCACTGGTGCATTAGACACATCTTCAAGTAATAACACGCTGTTAATTACCTCAGCAGTGATCACAACCCTCTTTCCCTTGACAGTGGCAGTAATACAAGGTTTTCCATCCTCGTCTATCTCATTGGCAGTCGTGTGCCAGAACTGGTCTGTGATATCAGAATAGATAGTAGGACTGGCAGATATAGCATAGTGAATACGGGATGTCTTGAGTCCCTCAATAAGTGATCGGTATAATGATTTGTCTTCAGAAATATCATCGAGGTATGCAATCGCATTATGGTTCTTGTTAAAAACCATAGGTCTTGCTATCTAAAACATTAAGCAATAATATCAGTACACAAGAAAAATTCAGAAAAATTTCAGAATTAGAAAAGAAAAATTAACACTTAGAAAATTTTCAACACTTAGAAAATTTTTGGAATTTTGAACTTCTCGCGCGAAAACTCCAAGTTCTCGCACGAAAACTAAAAGCCAAGTCTCATGTGACAAGTCAAGTTATCGCATTGAATTTGAATTTGACCAGATGACAACTTTCATAGGTGTCGATTAAGTCTTTTGATTAATTTGTTCAATTTTAACATATTTTAAGTCCTTAAAGTTTTGGTCAAGATCAAACACATTCAAATTGAAGTTATTAACATCTATATACCTTAATAAGTGATTAGGAATCAATGGGCGACCACAATGAACCAAGTTTTCTAGTTGGACAGAGTTTCAACACTTAGAATTTGAGAACGAAAATTTCAGAGTACAGTTGTACGATTACTTGACTTTTCGCACACTGTGCTTTATATAGGACTCTGACTTCTCGTGGTAGAAGTCAGGGTTCTCGCATGATAAACTTTTCGCATGATGTGAACCTCTCATCAAGAATACTCTCAAGTGACATACGAGGATCAGAATCAATGTTAATTTCCTAAATAAGAGAATGTTATCTAGAATGTTATGCCATTTCAAAATAATTTTCAATCTTAGAAAGAAAAAAGTATTGCTCAATTGGAGTTGATATTGCCTGAGATCGATAAGTTGTTATCACAACATCATCTTTCACAACAGGAACGACTTTACTACTTAACTATCAAGTGTGACGCATTATTACTAAAAACAGAATTAGAAGAATCCATCTCACCATCTGTAAAAGTTGAGGATGAGGCCATGAAGATTACTACCACACAAATTCCATCGTTTGTTGAAGAGCCATGTGAAGAACAAGCGGTGGTTTATAGTTATGATGAAACGTGGAAGAAGAGTGTAGAGGTTGAACCTATGAGGCTCGGGAAATCAAATCAAGATGAAGATCAAGATCAAGTAACGCGAGAACCTAGAGTTATCGCGCGAAAACAGCTTCTCGCGTGACAACTACTAGTCGTGCGAGAACTTCTTTTTTTTATAAATAGAAGTTTTGTTTTGTAATAGTTAGCACTTTGATAGAGATATTTTCACTTTCCTGATTTGTACTACTGCACTGTAATTGAATCAGAGATCTATTGATTTGGAAGTTTATTTACTTGATTGTGTTCATCTTTTCTATATTCAATCGTGTTACCGTGATGATTACATTCTGCATTCTCATCACGAGATCGATCTAATTGTATTGTGATGATCCTTACAATTGGTATCAGAGCCTTGTTGCTCTAGATTGATTGGTTGAAGTCTAAAGAAATGTTTTGTAGAGTTTTTGAGCATTAAACTCTCAGTTGTTCTAAATTTTTTGCTTATTTTTGCTGAGATTGATCATTTGAAGATGTTGAAGCTGATAAATTGTATGTTCATTGATTTGATGACCTCTTGAGCTTAAAACGAGATTAATTGAATCAATTAGAGATAATTAGGATCATATTTGAACCTAAATCAGTAATTAAACACTTAATTAATCAAATTTTAATCAATTGGATAAAAAATTTTGAGGCTGAAAGACTCGAAATCACACAGAACAATTCAGGTGAAAAATTGTGTTTCCGTGCGAAAAGCTACTTTTCGCGCGAGAAGTTGAAGATTTCGCAAGAGTTGATTAAAAGTTTGTTACAACAGAATAAGTTCGTGCGACAACTTTCAGTTTTCGCACAAATCAGTTACAGAAGTTTCCACGCGAGAAGTTTTGCTTTGTTCGCGCGAGAACTTTGAAGATTTCACGTGATAAGTTGATCATTTGCGCGATAAGTTGATCATTCGCATGAGAACTTTGGGTTTAAAATTTTTTGAAGAATTTACGAAGAATCTGACTTTCTAATTAAGAAAATGGCTAATCTGAAGCATCTTACTGCCACTTTGAATCTCAACAATGAGACTGGTACGAGCACAAAGCCACCTCGGCTGCTCAGTGAAGATGATTACTCTGATTGGACGTTCAGGTTTGAGAACCATTTCATGTATACTGAACCCCAATTGATGAGATCAATTAAGCAAGGACCATACATTCCAGTGTATACGAATGATAAAAATGAATTGATCCCAAAACCTGAACATTTTTGGGATGAAGAGGAAGAAGAAGCAACTGGATGATAAAGCCTATCCTGCAATCACTATGTCACTCAGGACTGAGATTGCACAGAAGTTCAAAGATTTTACAAAGGCTAAAGATTTATGGGACGCAATGGAGGAACAAATTATGGGGAATAAAGATATGAGAGAAAGCCGAAAAGATATGCTGAACTGGTAGTTTAACATGTTTAATCATATACTGGGTGAGACTTTGGAAGCTTAGATGTCTAGGTTCGTGAAACTAGTCACTAAGATGAAAAGTGCAGGAATCATCTTGGAGAATATAGCAGTTAACAAAAAGCTATTAAATTCTCTACCGTATAGCTGGAACAGCAACTGCAAAACCATCAAAAGAACCAAGGATCTGTTCACTTTAACACTCAGTGATCTCATTTCTACCAATAAGTCTTATGATATGGATGATAAGCAGAGGGCTGCCAACTACATAAACTCAATGGGAGCTGAAGCATCGGCATTGTATGCAAAAATGGCCAATAACCCAAACTATTATGTTTGCTATTCCCAACTATGTCAACAACAACAGTCAACATCTTTTGCCCTTCCTACCATTAAAAACCAAGCCTTGTCCCAATCCTTGCCTCAACATCAAGCAACTCCTCAAACTCTTTATGTCCAAGCTCCAAATTTATCCCAACCTCAAGCTTACCCACAAACTCAAGTTTCTTAACCTACACAACAAGCTTTTTTTGTTAACTCCTAACCACCCAAACAAGCCATCCAAATAGCTGAAGAACATCTGCCATTATTCACTACATTCATGAACAGCTATGAAGCATTTTCAGCTGGAAGACTTAGTGCACCTAACATCTTGGTGGATGATTTGCAACAAGTTAATCTTGATGACGTTGAAGAGAATGACATTAAATACCATATGGCTATGGTAGTGTACAAAGCTAAGAATTTTGCTAGGAGAACCGGAAGAAAAGTGTTTGGGATAAACAACTCCAGCAAGATAGGATTTGACAAGTCTAGTCTGAGGTGTTACAACTGTGATAAGGCTGGACATTTCGCTCGAGAATGTACTGAACCCAAGTGAAGTCAGAGTGATCATGGAAAGAAGATGGTGACAGTGGAGGTTGAAACAAAAAGTGATAAAGCAAGTTCTTCCAACAACAACAAAGCTCTAGTATCTCAGACCGAAGGTGAATATGACTGGTCTGATCAAATGGAGATACTAGATATGCAACTGTCTAATGCTTTGATAGCTGAAATTCAAAATAAGGGTGAACTAGTTGAGAAGAAAGAAGAAAAGAATATATTAACAGAGTTTGTGTCTCAGGATTTGCTTGAAGGAGGGTTTGGTCAAGAAGCAGAGATGATAATTGAAGAAGTGGTTGATGAAGAAATAGCTGTTGAGATTACTCCAGCTCAGTTTGAAGATGTTATGAAAGAGACTGTTGAACTTGCTTCAGTCAAGGTTGAAGAGTTAGATAAAGTTGTTGAGCCTGCTCTAGCTTCTGCATGTGCCAAAGAGCAAAGTGCTGTTGAGAATACTCTAGCATCTATTAAAGCAGATGAACCAAAAATACAGAAGGCCTTCATGGTGAATGTGGTCCATGAAGAGACAAAGAAGAAAGAAGAAACCGATGAGGTATATATTTCTCTATGTTCAGATATGTGTAAAGAAAAGGTACAAAGATATAGAGTTCACAACGAACGCTTGATATTAGAAGTTGAAAAACTTCAATATCAAGCTCGTACGTATAAAGCAGATGAGAAAATTTTTAAAAATAAAATTAAAGGTTTGAACAAATCTATTTACCAAACAAAACTAAATCTTCATGATAAAGAATGTAACATAAAAGATTTGACAAAATGCAATGACGAATTATCTTTAGAAATTAACAAACTCAATAGTGAACTCTCATCTGCAAAATTAACTGTTGATAAATTTGAACTATCATCCAATATGGTTGAAGGTATAATCAAGTCATAGATGACACAAAAGATTAATGGTGGCAAAAGTGGAGTGGGTTATGCCAAAAATTGCACCACCAATTAATCATGATTATACATCTTTGCCCTCATCAATCCTAACTCATGATGAAGAAACCTATGGCTTAGGTTTTCAACTAAAATTTGACTTCACACCTTCAGTCAATGATTGACCCTGTCACAAAAAAAAAATTAATATTACTAATGACAATTTTTTTGCAGAAAGTGTGAAGATAGATGGTTTAGTTGAAGAATGGAAGAGTGATGATGAATTAGATTCTATAGAAAATAAGATTTGTAATGAAAAACCATCTTGTAATTCATCATCAGAATTTAATGAAAGTTTGAAAGTTTCAGTTGATTCAAAAGTTTGTCCAAAATTGTCAAATAAAGATAAGAAATGAGAATCAAAAACAAACTTTGAAAACAAAGAAAATAAACGAGTCAAAACATCTATGTCTGACTTGAAAAATGATTTCAAGAATAGATTTGTTTCTGTAGGCAACATTAATGATGAGGATCATACTTTTAAAGAAACAAATGCAAGTTTCTTTAAAAATAAATCTTCTATTATTGCTAACAATGTGAAACAAGATGTGTGTAGAACAGGTTCAAAAGACATTGGTCCTAATCTAGTATCAAAGCCACAAATCATGCTACATCAGCATCTTTAATAAATCCAAAAGCTAGGACATTTGCCTCAAATCCTCCAAAGCCAAATCAAGTTAAACAACATGAGAGGAAAGAAATAGAGACTGTGAAAGAATCAAAAGGCCAAGGACATACTAAGGCCAGATTCTGTGATAACTATGGAAGTTATCCAAAGCAGTTTGAGCAAAACATGAGAACGTCAAATGCATATAGTAAAAGATGTTGTTATGTGTGTGGAAAGTCAAATCACATGGCTAGAAATTGTCGTTATCAACATCAGTTAACAAGTAAACAAAAGTTTCATAATTCAATTGCTAACAATAGAAAACATTTCTTTGTTAATGCAAATTTTAAAAGAAACTTACATCTATCAAATATTTATGCGAAGAATAAAACTTATTTAAACAAGGATACGACAAAAGTAAAATCAGTCCAAGTTGATAAAAACAATTTCACCACATCACCAATCAAACAAGTGCAAAGATGAAAAATTAAATGCAAAACCTCTGAGCCTTTTTTTGCTGAAAAATGCATTTTCAATGACAAAAGAGATATGATAGTACAAAATATATCATATTTAGATGAAAACAAAGAGCTCAAGTCAACCATGGCTTGGGTTCCTAAAAATGATTAAATTTGTCCTATTGTGTAGGAACAACCAAGGCAAGCTATCAACAGTATTTGGCATGTAGATAGTGGTTGTTCAAGACACATGACTGGTAATATATCTCTATTAAACATCATTCAACCATACAACGGAGGATATGTTATCTTTGCTAGGGACAGAGGAGGTAAGATTACAAAGAAAGGTACAGTGATTAATGGTGTATTAAGCTTTGAAGATGTCAATTTTGTAGAAGAACATAATTTGTTAAGTGTCACTCAAATTTGTGTCAAAAAATATTCAACCCATTTCACTGATAAAGAATATTTAATCTTAAAACCTGGTTTTGTAATACCTGAAGAATGGATATTATTGAGAACTCCGAGAGATAAAGACACGTATTTACTAGACATGAATGGCACACATTCATTTGTAACTGCGTCGTGTTTGTTATCTAAGGCCTCGGAAAGTGACACTTTGTTATGGCATCGTCGTCTTGGTCATGTGAATGTCAAAACAATGAACAAACTGGTTAGAGGAAATCATGTTGTTGGCTTACCACTGAAAGAATTTCATTTAATAGAACATTGTTTGTCATGTTCTAAAGGAAAACAACATAAACTTCCTCATAAACCAGTTGCTCATACACAAATTGATTCTATTCTTCAATTATTACATATGGATTTATTTGGTCCCGTAAGTGTTTTGAGTTTAGGACGTCGTGCATATTGTTTGGTTATTACTGATTATTTTTCTAGATTCACATGGGTTTTCTTTTTAGCAACCAAAGATGAAACTCCTCATTTGCTAATGAAATTCATGACACTTGTAGAAAATCAGACGGACAAGACCATAGAATGCATACGGAGTGATAATGGAACCGAATTCTACAATCGTATCTTAAATGATTTTTGTGATTCAAAGGGAATAGCTAGACAATATATCTCTGCAAGAACTCCACAACAAAATGGAGTTGCTGAAAGACGTAACAGAACTTTAATTGAAGCAGCTAGAACTATGTTATCAGCAGCCAATTTACCATCATTCTTTTGGGTTGAAGCTGTTAACACTGCATGTTATGTTCAGAATCATGTTTTAATCAACAAACAACAAAATATGACACCTTATGAAATCTTTTTCAAACATAAACCCAAAGTCAAATATTTCAAAACTTTTGGTTGTTGTTGTACTCTGTTAAACACGTCTGATAATAAATCAAAATTTGATTAAAAAGCAGATGATTATTATTTTATTGGTTATTCAGCCAACAAAGTAGCGTATCAGGTTTATAATATACAGGTTCTGCTCCTTTATGGGTTTCTGATTATGCTTCTTTATTTGAAACATTTTATCAAAGATCTGTTGTTTCTACAGCTAATCCACCTTTGACATCCTTAATTCAAGATATCTTTGCTGATACTATTGGATCCACATCTTCTACAGCTAAAGGAATATCTTCAGATATACCTTCATCTTCTAATATTGCAAGTGTTCCACATTCTATTTCTCGAACAGATTCATCTTATCTGGATACAGTTGTTGAACAAGAACCACAAATTTCTAATCAGAGTTCCTCTTCTACCTTAAGTGATCCAATTGATACTATTCAAGTACCATTTGAAGATCTTTCTAGTGGTAATGATAATCAAGACGAAGAAATTGTTTATCAACCTGAAAGAGAGAACACTGTTGAAGAACCGGTTGGTCATCTGTCTAATCTAGATGAAGTTATTTTTAAAGATGCTATTCCACAGCTGAGAGTTCATAGAAACCATCCAACAGAGGCAATCATCGGTCCATTATCCCAAGGCGTCAGAACTCGAAGTCAATCAGGAGTGATAAACACATGTCTATATTCATGTTTTTTATCTCAAATAGTGCCAAAGAATGTTGAAATGGCATTGAAAGAAAACAGTTGGGTAGAGGCCATGCAAGACGAGCTGATGCAATTCAAAAAGCTTAATGTTTGGCATCTGTGTGAATTACCAAAAGGTAAGTTGCCTATTGGCACTAAATGGATTTTCATACACAAAAACGGATGAAAAGGATGTGATAGTTCACAACAAGGCCAGACTTGTTATACAAGGATTCTATCAAATCGAAGGTCTTGATTATGAAGAAGTATATGCTCCAGTTGCAAGACTAGAAGCTATATGAATTTTTCTGGCATATGCTTCATACAAGAACTTCAAGGTTTATTAAATGGATGTGAAATCTACATTTTTGTATGGAGAAATGAAGAAAATTATGTCTGTCAACCACCAGGTTTTGAAGATCCTGATCATCCTGATTATGTCTACAAGTTAGACAAAGCACTTTATGGTTTACATCAAGCACCTCGAGCTTGGTATGCCACTCTCACTGAACATTTGCTTGCAAATGGTTATTCAAGAGGTGCTATTGATCAAACTTTATTCATCAGAAAGATTGGTAACAATCTGATTCTAGTTCAAGTTTATGTTGATGATATTATTTTTGGATCTATAAATGATGACTTGTGCAAGGAATTTAAGGAAGTCGTGAAGAAAAAATTTAAGATGAGTGCTCTTGGAGAAATGATGTTTTTCTTGGGTATTCAAGTTAAACAAGATGAGATAGGAATACTGATACATTAAGAAAAATATACTCACAGTATTCTGGATAAATACAAATTCCAAGACTCCAAGACTTCTCCTACTCCTATGTCTTCCCGTCCTACCTTGACCCCAGATACCACAAGTGAAGATGTTGATCAAAACTTCTATCGGTCAATGATTGGATCCTTGATGTATCTCACTGCAAGCAGGCCAGACATCATGTTTTCTGTTTGTCAGTGTGCTTGTTATCAAAGTAATCCAAAGGAATCTCACATGAAAGCTATCAAGATGATTTTTAAATATCTCAAGGGTCAATCCACACTTGGTCTTTGGTATCCAAAAAATTCTAATTTCAATTTATTTGCTTATACTGACAGTGATTATGCAGGATGTAACTTGGAAAGGAAGTCTACTACTAGTGGTTATCAATTTATTGGCAATAGGTTGATTTCTTGGCAATGCAAGAAACAGCAGACAGTATCCACTTCAACTCCAGAGGCTGAATATGTGGTTGCATCAAGCTGTTGTTCACAAATCATTTGGATTCAACAACAACTTCTTGATTATGGCCTTAATATTTACCATACTAAAATCTTTTGTGATAATACTATAGTGTTAAATATTATGAAGAATCCAATTCAGCATTCTAAGACTAAACACATCGACATCCGAATGCATTTTATCCGTGACTGTTTTGAAAGGAAACTTATCCAATTGGAGTCAAATTCTACAGATGACAACATTCCAGATTTTTTCACTAAGGCGTTTGATCATTCCAGATTTGACTTTTTAGTTAACTCTTTAGGAATGATTAACTTTGGTTAATGTTTATTCTTACACCCTTTTTTAAAAAAAAATTTTTGTTAAAATTGTTATTTTTTGTCTAGATAATCACAATTTTAGGGGAGAAAATTGAAAATACAAAAATATTTTATTCTTAGGGGGAGTAAAAAGTACATAGAATTGAGAAAAATTACGTTACAAAAAAATTTGGTTCTAAAAAAACTTTGAGAAAAATTAAGTTTTCAAGTGTATATAGGAAATGATAGTACATTTCTTGATTTTGAATCGTTACATTCTAAGGCATACAAGAAACTGACTTGGATTATGTTTGATATGTTGATAGGCTGGACAAACAAGATTGAAAAGCACATGGTATTTGTGATGCACTAAAAGTAAATCTTATGACTGAAGTGGGTAACTCATCATTGTTTTTTAGCAACTCTGACTTCATGCTAAAACAGACTGAGAGTTATAGTCTGGTCATACTCAAGCCAGTTACTTTCTGATCTAGTTTCTTTCAAAGTTTATATATATATATATGTAACAAATAAAAGCAAATGAAAAACAAAATACAAAAGAGAAAACAATCAAATGGAGCAAAAAGAAGCCAAAAGGCCATATAGGAATAAAAGATGCCAATGAGCACAATAATAAAAGATATGTCATAGACATACATACTATATGATAAATATTTTTCTTTTTGAGAATATGTTCTGACACAGGAGGCAAAATCAAAAGATGAGGCATGTAAGTCCGAATTGGCATATAAGTCCTAAACATCTTGCGAGGGCAAATACATAAGTCCGACTGGCTGTTAGTAAGCCCTAAAACTTGTTAATATTCTGTGCCTGAAATGTTTCTCAGGCTAGTTATGCTCATAATAGATATTATATTAGAAAAATCATTCTTGAAAATGCTGATCAGAAGTAAAAGATTTAAGTCAAATTGGGATGACTTGAAATCTCGAAAGTGTCTTGAAGCTGGATAAGGTTCTATAGGATTTTTGATTGTGGGACACACTGATGACATATAATTTAATCAAAACATCATAAATATCACAGCTTATGTCTCTAAGTACAACTTGAAGTCTAAGCTTAAAATGGACTCAATATATTAACAATCAATATAACCAGTCTTATTTATAATAATGTTGGATGATGTTAATGATCTTCTTCTAAGAAATATGATCCTATACTTTAAAATTTATCAAAAATATTTAAGTTAATTAGAATAGTTATTGTGTCAAATTGATTTTTGTTAAAAGTGTTTTTTTGTTTACTTGTTTTAGTTTTTGTTTTTGTTTTTGTTTTACAAACTATTCAAAATTAAGGGTGTTAGAATGATTGTAAACACTTAGTTAAACATAATCATTTTTCATAACAAATCATAAATCTCAATAAGTTCATTAAAATTTGAAAAATTAAAAAGTTAAATAATTTTTAGAAAATAAAACTTATCGCGCGAAAGGTTTATTTCAGGCGAAAAGTTCATTTCATGCGAAAAGTTTTATTTCATGCGAAATGTTAGAAGTTTTGCGAAAAGTTCATATGTGAGAACACTGACTTCTCGCGCGAGAAGTCAGTGTACTATAAAAGATACAGTTGTGCGAAAAGTCAAGCATTCACACAACAATTCTGAAATTTTCACTCAAAAAAACTCTAAGTGTTAAAACTCTGTCAAAATTGAAACAAGTATTCATTAAGGTCGCTTATTGATTTCCATACATATATTAAGGTATAATTTGGTTATAACGATGATTTGAGTGTGTTTTGAACTAGACCGAATGTTCTAGAACTTAAAATACATTAAATTTGAACTCATTAACCATAATAAACCTTAATAATCACCTAGACGACACTTAGTGAACAAGTTTTAATGGTTGTATCACTTAAAATTGACAGTTTAAAAAATTTTGAAGCGTACTGCGAAAAGTACTGAGCATATGAACAGACGCGAGAACTTTCAAAACTATTCTCATGATATTGAACTTGTCACGTGAAAAGTTGATTTCTAGTCAAATTCAAAATTCATGCGATAACTTGACTTGTCGCGCGAAAGGTAGAGATGCTTTCGCGCGAGAACTTAGAGATTTCGCACGAGAAGTTCAAAATTTAAAAAAAAAATTTCTCTCTAAGTGTTGAATTTTTTTTGTTGCTTTGTGTTTGAATAAGTCTGAATTATTTTTTACTAATATTAATGTTGTATGTTTCAGATGACTCGTCCATTGGTTTTTAATAAAGACCATAATGCCATAGCTTATCTCGGTGACATTCCTGAAGACAAAGTCTTGTTTAGATCGCTGATTGAGGGACTTAAGACATCCCAAATTCACCATGCTATCTCTGCTAGTCCTTCTATTTACACTGATATCATAGATTAGTTTTGGCACACGGCTGCCAATGAGATAGATGAAGATGGAGAACCCTGTATTACTGCCATAGTCAAAGGCAAGATGGTTGTGATTACTGCAGAGGTGATAAACAGTGTGCTATTACTTGAGGATGTCCCAAATGCACCTGTGAAGATAGATGATGATGCAGTCAAGGACTGTTTGACACGTATGGGTTACAGTCATAGGTACTCATCGCTGGAGAAAAAGTACCTTCCACCTTTTTGGAAGTACTTATTTCATGTAGTTATCCGTGCCTTAGCAATCTTAAGGCCGGCATGGATAGTTTCAGCGCTGTGTTTGGATCCCTGCTAATATCACTTGTTGATAATCTTCCTTATAGCATATCCAAGGTGATTTTTTCAGAGATGCAAAAGCATGTGATAGCTGTAGTGGGGAAGAAGTCTATCATGTACCCCCGCTTTATACAGATGATCGTTAATGCTGCTCATCCTGAGCTAGCTACATCTGATTCACCCAAGTATGTAGTCATGATGATAAAGAAAGATATATTCACGTATCTGATGGGTGCACATGGGAATGCATGGGATGGTTCCCTTTTCGCTAAGTTGGGAAGATTTGTAGATGATTTTAGAGCTGAAGATAGACTACAAGTGACTGATTCTTCTCATATTCATAGAGATGTCACATCTGGTGCATCTACATCTACTGCTCGGGCTGCTGAAGCTAATACAGCTGGTCCATTAGCTAGAACTGCACCAAAAGCACCTGAGAGTTCTCAGGGTGCTACCAGATCTGAAGTTGATGTTGAGATAGACTCATGGTTTACTAGCAGTGGGAGTGAGACTGATAGTGACCAGATAGGGAATATACCCTATGTATTACAGGAACCTCCCAGAGTGCGAGAAACACCAGCCAAATGCACTGCTGAGGAGGGTGATTCTGATTTCATTCCTGAGGAGACTCCGGTGACTAGAGGGAGGAGAAAGAGGATGGCTAGGATAGCAGGTGAAAGTCCTCGTTGTAGGGGTAGAGGATGTGGTTTGTTGAGGAGACGTCGGACCCCAATGACCACTGAACCGATTATAGAGGAGACTACTGTTACAGAGACTCCTGTCATAGAGAGTGAGGCAACACCAACTGTACAAACTGAGGTGCCCACTTCTACTGCTGAGATTTTGAGGACCCTTCCTAGAGATCAGATAGTGGATGAGATGATTGGGATGAAAGATTTCCTAAGCACACCTTCTGAGTTTAAACAGGGTGCTAGTACATCTGCTAGTTCACCTACACGTATTACATTGGAGGAGCATGTTTTGAATTTAGAAGAGGAGATGTTTAAGAAGACTAAGGTGATAGATGATCTGCAGAAGCAGTTGATTGATAGAGATGAGAGGATTAAGAATCTTAAACAACAGCAAGCTTTCATTTTTAGCTATGTTCAGATTCTGGAGCAAAATTTCCGGGACTTCACTTCAGGTGGTTCATCTCAGTTCACAAATCAAGGAACCACTGAAGTTGGAGAAAGTAGCGAACAGCAAACTGCTGGTCCTGAACCTGTGATAGACCCGATTATTCCTACAGAGCATCCTATTGATCCTGTTGTTCAGGAAAGGACAACAGAGACTGCTAAAGCTGGTCAAGAGTCACCATCTGCTGATATTCATATGACTACTGAGGACCAGCCTGTAGTTCTTACTGGAGAGGCATTTGTTGAGCCTGAACATATGATGCCAATACCAAACCCACCAGAAGAAGAAGATGGGGGATTAGATATGGTTGATCATGAATTGTCTGAGGATGATAATAATGAGGATGATGATGATGAGGATAATGATGATGATGATGGTAATGGTAATAATAGAGATGATGATGATGATGATAATGGTGGTAATGATGATGATGATCAGGATGGTGATGTGGGGTTAGCTGCTACAGGTAATCCTGGAACATCAGGTACTGACAATGTCTCTGGACCAAGTCCTGATGATTCAGTTGATTACACACCTTTAGACCCAGAAACTGAGGCTGCATATGAAAAAGAATTCTATACATTCCAGCAAAGTCTTAATGCTGAGGAGACGGAAGAAGAGTTTGGTGCATTTGATGATCTGGAAGAGGGTTTTGAGTACACTGATATATTCAAAAATAGTCTAAAATACTTGTTTTCTGATACTTTGATTGAAGAAGGAGAGATTGTAGGGGAGTCGAGTAACACTCAGACGACTAACGAAACAGTGAATTTTGTGGGTGGGTCAAAGTGTTGTTCATCATGTCGGTAATATTACAGTTAGTGCTCCTCCCCCGCCGACTTATATACACACGCTGAGGCATTTCAAACCATTCACAAGGTATGGAAACTTAGAACCAATTATTAGTTGGGCTTATAATCTAGAAAAGAAGATGTATATTGTGAAGAGAAAGGGCGGAGCTATAGAATATTTTCAAGATGAGCACGACTTTCATACACTCAGAGCATTAGATTTATATGCTATGGGTCGTGTTCCATTCTTTAACCCAAATAATTACAGTAAGGCTAACTGGATTCGAAATATGATTTATAGATAGAGCCGAACCAACTTCAAAGACTTTAAGACAGCCAAATCAAAAGTTATTAAAGATAAGACCCGGATGGACCCAAATACGAACGAACCAATGAAGATAAGGGTTTATAGACATCCACGCTATGATAAGAAGATTCCCATTCACGCTCTAGTTCCAATTAACTAAAGGGATGGACTTAAGAAAAAGATAGTGGTCATGCGGTGATCAGTTGTGAAGATAAAGAGTTTCGTATCATCGACCCTGTGGATTTACTACAATTTGTGATAGAAGATTTGATGAAGCTACAGGCATGTCCTATTACAGCTGATGAATCTGTACACTTCATAGCGGCATAGTTCGGTTGGATGATTACGAAGGCCCTGAACAACAGAATGTATGCTTATGGGGGCAGTTATCAGGTTGCAGACGTGGACTTCTAACAGCATTGATTTACCGAGCCTAGGGGTAGATTGTAGAGGTTGAACCTATGAGGCTCGGGAAATCAAATCAAGATGAAGATCAAGATCAAGTCACGCGAGAACCTAGAGCTATCGCGAGAAAATAGCTTCTCGCGCGACAACTACTAGTCGCGCAAGAACTGATGTTTTCGCGTGAGAACTTTTTTTTGTTTATAAATAGAAGTTTTGCTTTGTAATAGTTAGCACTTTGATAGAGATATTTTTACTTTCCTGATTTGTACTACTGCACTGTAATTGAATCAGAGATCAATTGATTTGGAAGTTTATTTACTTGATTGTGTTCATCTTTTCTATATTCAATCTTGTTACCATGATGATTACATTCCCATTCTCATCACGAGATCGATCTAATTGTATTGTGATGATCCTTACAAAGAGGCGATGGATCTTCTAAAGCAAGAAAAAGAATATGCAGTCTCACTTAAAGACAACAAATCTATTAAAAAGTCAATGATTGATATACTCAAAGTTTATCCTAAACCTCCTCCTGTACTTATAATACCAATCAACAAAGTTATGGAAGAAGGTTTCAGGAAAAAGATTAGGAAAGTGGGAATGCAAGATGTCGGGTAATTTACTATAAAGTGGATATGCAACAATTTCTTAATTTACATGCCTATATTTGGGAAACAACAACGGAGCTCGCATGTCAACTTTTGAGCATTTGTTGGGAACTCAGTAGGAAAAGATGCAATTCGACCACCATAAGTGGTTACAGGTATGGTCTGGCTGAAGACCTAAAACTTAGCGCTTGTGGGAGGCAACTCGGGAACTTTGTGGGTGTGTTCACTAGAAACCCTCACGAGACTACAACTCGTCCAATCGGGTCTACCGAGGGGTTTAAAGGCTTGTTGCATACGCTAAATGTAACCGTGATTCCTACGAAAGTGAGTTTTATTTCTTCTATTAGTTTATGTGTTTTTTCTCTTTGGCTCGTTTTGTTTTGTGTTGATAGTTCAATCGCCACATGCAAATACTGAAGTGTGGGGAGGTACAAGTTGATTAATAAAGGCTCTCACTAATGATTAGGTCCATGTACTCCTTCCTAATCTTGTTTGTTTTTTGTATGATTGTGATTTTCTTTATTATATTAATTGTTATCTTAGTTCGTATGAACTTATTCTTTCGGTTTGTGGTTGAATCTTAACCGATAACCTCATCCTCACAATGCTCATTCATGTTTTAAAAACCATACATTAGGGAAAATGTATCCTAAGTGCGGGGATGGGGGGAAGTAAAGAAAAAATGTATTGAGAAGAGTGCCAAATAGGAGAAATTGAAAAAAAAAATTAAATTTTTGAAAAAAAAAAATTGTCATAAGCAAGCTTGAAAATACGTAAAGATTGAATCTTTAAATACAAATCTTTAACTATTACCTACTAAAATATGGTTTTTGGTTCTTGGTCATGGTTAGATTCGTTGTGATGTTTAATTAAGAAAAAAAAGTTATAAATTTTAGATTTATCTAACCTAGGGTAATAAGCTAGAAGGTGGATCTTTTATGTATAGGTTACATAAGTTCCCAAAGTTAAAAGAATAATTCATATTGAATGTTTCAAGCAAGAAACTAAATTATGCACAAAGACGATAAAGTCATTAGGATCTAACCTTAGGAATCTAAAAAGCCCTTTTTATTTTTATTTTTTAGATCATATCCAATATTTAGAAACCAAAAGAAAGCCAAATTGGTACCCAATGATATATACTATGAAAAGAAGTGAAATATGAAGCCTTTTATTGTTCTACTTTTGTTTTTTATGAAATCCAAACTGGATAGGTAATTATGTGCTCAAAAGTGGCCAAAGTGCCAAGCTTCGTATTTTGGTAAGCCGATAAGGACGTTTTCAAATTATATGAAAATATAGGCTGAAAAATATCATATCGTTCGAAAAGCGAGAAATCAAAAGAGGGCCAATGTTAGTGTGCCCCACAAAAGTAAAAAAAAAATCATATAAGATGGGCCAATGTTTGCCTCACAATGCAAAATGCATTGATATCAATAATATGCTTTCAAAGAAGGTAACCTTACCTAATTTTTAGATTTTATCACTTTTTAGCGATTTTCCTTAATTTCCTACACTTAACTTAAGCCTAATGAAACCTATAAAAGTCCTTTTGATTTGTGTATACTTTAGGAGTATTATGAGAAAATGTGATTATATGCATGTGTAAAACATGAAGGCCTATTAGGCTTGGTTCGGTGAATTTAGATTTAAAATGACATGATTTTGTTTGAAAGAATATAATTGACAAATATGCTTAAAAGACAAAGTATGCGATTTTAGGTTTGACCTTCAACCAGAACTAAGAATTAGTAAGGGATTGGAGAATGTATTCGAGAATAAAATTTTGAAAGTTACTTAAAAGCTTTGCTTAGGGACAAGCAAAGAATAAGTGTGGGGATGTGATCAGGTGTCAATATTTTAGTGTTTAATTTATTTATATGCTTGATTTTACATCGTTAATATTGTAGAACAAGTTGACTTTGTTTATGTTTTGATTCATAGGTGTTTGGAGCTTAAAGAAGCATAATTTGAGGCAAAAGTAGCAAAACATAAAAGTTGAAGGACTAAAGATGTAAATATCAAAAAATGGAATAAATGAGGTCAAGAAAGAGACCCGGCGTATGATACTCCCGGTTTGGGCGTATCATACGTCAGGCGGCGTATTTGTGGGCGTATTTGACAAAAGGAACAGAAAGTTGGGCGTATGAAGCGGAGTATCATATGTCGGTGGGCGTATGATACGCCGGTGGCTTAACAGCATTCGGATTTTGTGGATTTTCAAGTTTATTTAAACCAAATCAACCTTAATTCGACCTAGAACTCCTTGGAGATGAAAATTGATGAACTTTAGGTATTTTTGGTGTTCTAAGGCTCACCAAATCATCCAAAACATTCTCCAATTCAAGATCGAAGGCATAATGAAGATGATGTGTGGCTAGGCTTTTCGTGATTGCTTTCGAAAGTACGATTCTTGTCAAGTGAGACAATTAGTATGTTTTGATCAGGTTTTTGTATTGAACATTGAATTATTGAATGAAATCTTATGTTTGGTTGATTTAAAAGTTTTGCTTGTAAATAAAGTTGTTTGCTTGATTATCAGTTTTCGGTTTTCTTGTTTCGTGAGCTCATTAAGAAAAGTAGACTATTTGATATAGGTAAATTGGTAACATTATGAACGAATGAATCTTAAAAGCTTGTTCTTTTGTTGTCACTTTAGTCAAAAGCTAAGATCTTGAAGTATTGTTTCTTACAAACCTGATCATAGGGTGTTTATTCGATACTTATAATGGTTAATTGCTTTATTTTATACGAATATTAGTGTCAAACATGTGTACGAATATTAGTGTCAAACATCGTATCCACCACCGTATGATATGCCGGTCATCATAACAGCCTTCGGATTTTGAGGATTTTCTTCCTTATTTGAACCCAATCATTAGGGTTTTGAAAAGGTCTTCTCCCCTACGCATTTTAGAGGTTTTCAAGGTGGCTTTGAAAGTTCCTTTCACTACAGTTTCAGCCAAATCAAGCATTAACAACATCCACTCAACAATTGAAGATTCAATTATGCCAATTGCTGAATCAATATTTCAGATTCGTTGAGCTTGGATCTTAGGATTCATGATTTTCAGATCCGAAAATTCAAAATTAAAGATGGGTGGAAGTGTGTGAATCGAAGAACAAGGACGTGTGTGTAATGTATAATGTTATGATTTCATTGATATTGAATAACAAATTACAATGAAGAAACATATACAAAGATGGATGAACATCAAACCCACCCAAAGGAGAGAAATTCTCCTTGGGTGGTGATTTACACCATGAAAAACACACACTTAAGAACTACAAGCCACTCACACACTTTGCAATAACCACACATTACAAGTGGCACTAGTTGTTCTATTTATAATGTTATTACATCGTGACCTAATTTTGACTTTTTTTGTGGTCTTGATGTTGACTTTATCATGTTGACTTTGTCTTGTGTTTGTTTTGTTCTGTTTATCAACTTGGTCTCTGAACTTGTACAATGAGATCTTTAGTTGGCTTTGATTGTGGTTTGGAAAGCTTTAGTTTATCAATTGTTGAACCCAACACCAATGAGCGGCTAATTCGTTGGTAATCACTTTCGGGAGGAGAGTTCTTGTAAGTGAAGCACTAGGTTTAGTTTGAATTGATGTTTTGGGTTATGTTCTTTTGATACAAGAATATAATTGTACGCTTGTTTAGAGTTAAAATATTTGTTTATGTTTAAGTATTTGTGTGCTTTTATTCGTATTCTGTTTCCTTGCATCGTGAGCAGTTTGTCATATATGTGAATTCCTTGCATAAATGAGTTGGTAATTGTGTGAACGAGCGAGTCTCAAAAGTTTGTTTCATAATTATCACTTTAATCAAACAATTTTGCAAAATCATGTCTATGTGATTTCCAAACAATTCTTATGAAACTAAATGTGAATCTTTGAACTTGAATCTTGAAAGTGGTTGCCCTTTTTCTCATAAGTTTCGAAACCCAAAATCAAGTTTGTTGCTTTCTTAATTGTTTTCTTTCAATTTACCTTTCCACTTAAATAAAAACCCAAAAATATTTGCTTTTTTGTATTTTCGTTTCATGTTTCAAGTTTTGAGGTATAAAATTTTACATTTTCCACTAATTCCCTGTGGAGACGATCTTACTTGCCCATACTGGTTATAGGTAGTTAAGTCTTTAATATTAACTTGTTTTTGATCAAACCACGACAACATGATCAAAACCCCCACACACCAATTGTTGATCTGACAGAATTGGAAACCCAAAAGTAATCGTTTTTCATTATTTAAGTAAATTAGTTTCAAAGTTCTTTGCTTTATGCATGTGTGCTCATTAATTCATTCAAAGTTTTAATTTTTAATTCAAAGTTTGTGTCTTTAAGTTAATCGAGTCGCATTTGTTAAACACTTTCCACGTATTTTTTGTGGAGACGACCTTACTTACCCTTATATAATAAAGGTAGCTAAGACTAATATAATAACTTGTTTTTGATCGAGTCTTGACAACCAGATCAGGTTGTAAAGGTATAACATCTTGATACAAGGTATAATGCTCCTGATATGCTGACTAAGGTACTACCCGGATCTAAGTTTATGCAGTGTTTGTATATTCTACATATTACTTATGTTGTGCTTATTTTTCATTGAACACTAAGGTGAAGATTGTTAGATATATTATGGTGTTTCAATGAAGTTAGATGTGGTGTTGATTGTACTTAATATGTCAATTTCTTGTTGATGTGTTAGTCTGCACATTTTTAGTCTTGTTGTGACAAGTTCTAATTGTAGTAGGTGGAATTGTTTCATAGTTCAGGGGTTGTGTTGTCATTAGTGAAAGATGTAGTTAGTTAGAGTTTGTTAAGACTACTTAAGGTTTTAATTCGTGTAGGTTGAAGTAATTCTTCTTCTCAATTGCATTGTATAATTCTTCTTCTAATTCTTGATGAATTCACGTGTGTTCTTTTGATCTTTACATTTCCTTTTGTAATCTCAAATTGCTTTTCGCATTAACATTGACCATGCTCCTTATGTTTTAGACCAGGTATAAAGATCATTAACTTATCAGTTATATTTTCAAAATAATAAATAAGCTACTTTCTTTGAGATTTTAATCTAAATTAACTCGATTATATATGTTTCCATGTATGCTTTTGAAGTATAACCAAATCACACCAGTAGAAGATTGGATGGGCACACAGTTCTTGCCTTACAACGCGGATATTGAGTCTGAGATGTCCATGTTTTTTGGCCCTGACTTTCTATCCTCCAAACTCTATCAACTTTGCTCTGATGAGGTATGTTGTTGTCGTTTGTCATCGTCACTGTCACTGATATCAAGGGCGGAACCAAAGAAGGGTCGAGAGGGTCTGATGACACCCTGTGATCACTAGAATTTGTAGTATTTTATATAAAAGCTAAGTTTTTCATAAGAAAACATTACTTTGATCTGTTACTTGTGGTGTAAAAAAGCAAACGTGATGGTAATCCCAACTAATTAAAAAGCTTTGGTTCTGTCACTGGTCATCATTTATCACCTTTTACCTTCAAGCTCCAAATACAAAGGTACATACTTTTTGCAGTGATTAATAACATTGTGCTACATAAATGCGTAGGATCGCGAATTGGGAAAAGCGTTGATCAGGCCTTTGTCGCTATTTTTAAAAGATCTAAGGAACGTGAAACCATTTACAAAAGGACGGTTTGGTTCTGTTAGAAGAGCATATATCGTTTGGGATGAAGATAACACGATCAAGAAGGAATTTCAACGATGGATGATTAATAATAATCCGGTGGACGAGGTGAAAGAACTGAAACATGTTGATCATATGCCGATGTTATGTGACCCAAAGCAACTCGGTGTTTGCCTCCTTGATATAGGCATTTAATATGCTTAGTCAACTCAATGATCGACTCAAAGGAACTTGGTGTTTTAATTTATTAATCTAGCGATAAGATAATTGGCTTTTTATAGAGATGATTACATCTCCTTGTTTTATCTGTAATTAATTTTCATAAATTACAATTTGTATTCGCATGTGATAATTTTAATTCTATTTTACTTATATTTTTTTTCAACCCAATACCCTCTTTGAAGTTTATAAATCCCTCCTCCAAAGGGAAGTTGGTACATGCAATTCTTTGGTAGTTTGTTGGTGCCTTTGGAGATCAAGGAAAAGTCGTTTTTTTGATGTAGATTGTCGTGGTGTACTTAAAAACAGATTAAAATTAAGACTTAGCTCATCTGTATTAGTATAGATAAATAATATTGTCTCCACAAGTAATATGTGAAAAGTGTAATTATAGTTCAATGATTTTAAATTGATCAAGAAAACAACTTTAAATTAAGGATTGATTTAGAAAGCAAAATTGCAAAGTAATAAACTTGATTGGTTTTGAAAACAGTAATTAGAAGAATGATCCACTTCAGGTTTAAAGTTTGTAAGACACAATTTGTAACCTAGTTATACTTAGCAAACAATTACATAGACATAATTGTATTGGTTTGATTGATTTCAATGGTAGAGATAGAACCGGCTGTAAATGGATCTATATATTCACAAACTACCAATTTCACTTTGCTAACAAAAATCTAAGACTTGTAATATTCATGATGTAAAGAAATAAAAAACTGATGAGGATTAGATTAAGATTCAAAACAAAAAATCATAACTTGCCATCCTCCTCTATGTGCAATAATCTAGTCCACGGTCTCGATATGCATCAAGTAATTACACTACAAGAAATGAGGCTATGGAGACGACATTCGTCTTCACGATAGGGTCGGTTTGTAATCGTCATAGGCAATGGCATCGCCACAGACCTAGTCGTCACAGCCTTGTCGCTATAGAGGTATATCCTGACGACAAGTTGTCGCCATAGAGTTGTCGGTAAAAAATTTCATGGTGTGTTTTAATTAAAAATAATTTTATATTTTAGTCTATGGCGACGACATGGCCCAACAGATTTTTTTATTTTAATAAAAATATTAAATTAAAATAAAATAGAAATCCTATGGTGACGACATGTCGTCGCCATAGACCCTACTATTTTAATTTTAAATTTTAAATTTTTTTACACTTTTTAGGTTTTTTCCAATAGTACAGGTTTTGAAATCAGATTTTATACACCAAAACGAAAGGTAATATTACGAATACTCAATACAATTCGAGTTACATACAAACAAAACTACCAATCTAAACATCGTTTAATCTTTAACAAATCAAACTAACTATCGAATTAACTAATTACTTCTTTCAAATTCATTTCCTCATTCCGATGTGATGACGACCCACATGATGGGCGTATTGATTTTCAATTGTTATCCTGCATTATTAAATAAAAAAATATTAATATTCTATCAAAAAATTGATAACATAACTACTACAAAATGAAAAAAACAATCATATTTAATCAATTACAAGCAATAAAAGATAACAATTTTAAAGTTTTAATAAACCAACAACACAAGTAATAATATCTAACTTTTAGTTTATTAACATGTGTTTGGATGATTTTATTTTATTTAAACTAAAAACACAAACTTTTAAGTTTATTGGAGTATGTTCGAGTGATTTTGACCTATTTAAACTAAGTATCGTCAACATCAAGTCTATTAAAGCGTGTTCAAGTGATTTTATCAATTTAAACTAAATGTTTGACAAAATGACTCAAACTCACTTTAATAGATTTTAAATATCTAACTTTTAGTTTAAAACTAGTATTCAAGTCCCACGCATTGCGGTGGGGGCGTCAAACCATGCTAAGTAACATCAATGTCACACCGTTGTTAGCAACCATCAACATCAGAAAATCTCGTAAAACAAAAGAAATAAAACCGAATAAAAATAAATGTAAAAACGTTGAACTATGCACGTGTGTTATAGTATGTTAATGTGTATAAAATAGAATGAAACATAAAATGCAATGCAGCCGTTAAACATAAAAAAAATAGATATAAAAATGTTAAACAACATATGTATGTTGCAGTATGTTAACTCGAACAATTTAGACCGAGATGTAAAATGAAAAAACCGTAAAAGAATAAAAGTTAATGGGACTAAAGTTGAAAGTGAGAAAATGTGTTAGTGTTAAATGTAAAGATTGAAAACATTAGGGTTAAAAGTTAAAAAAATTTGAAAAAACAAAATAAAATACAAACTACAAAACATGAAGTACAACCCATAATGCATAACTAAGTTGGTAATTAGTATTTTATAAATGGTAAAATGACCCAAACCACTTTCATATACTTAATATCCAATTTAATCTATTTATGTGTGTTCATGTCAATTTAACCCACTTTAAATTAAAAAACATACTAATTTCAAAAAGATACTAGCAACATACTAAATCCAATTAAAGTACTAATGACATATGAACACATGATAACAACATATTTAACAAATTATAAAAATAAAAGTTTTAAACTTACTCAATCTTCTTATGTTCTTGAGTTGATCCATCCAAAACTATTCCTATTATTATGCACCGTAATGTGACTTGATCCTAGTTTGTTGCTCCTTTAAACATTGAAAATAAAATCTATGACATTTGATAAAAAATAATAATAATACATATTTTGATAATACATTTTGCAACTCATTTCTCAAATAAGTTTTTAAATTTCATCCATTTAAGCGTTTTTTTCTTACTTGATGTCATATTGATACGTGATTTTCAAAAGCTTGCAACATTCAAAAGATATTCAAAGAAAAGACATATATTGAAATGAATAATAACTTACACGATTGAAAACTTGAGGAAAGTCAAATGCATGGCCATATGGGTCATGGCCCCCCGCCGTCACCATCGTGTGCTCCTATTATGCTTGATGACATAGATAAACATGACGTACATATATGTTTTAAAACATAAATGAAATTCTAAAACGTTTTCTAAAACACATTTGAAATCTTTAAGCATGTTCTAAAACACGACTGAAATCCTAAAACATGTTTTAAAACACAATTCATTCATCTCAATCTACTAACTCAAACCAATAAACAAATTAAAATATACATACAAAATACATACACATACATACACATAAATAATTGAAATCCCGAAACAGTTCCTATAAGATAATTGAAATCGTAAAACATTTTCTAAAACACATTTGAACTCATGAAACTTGTTTTATACCATTCTATCAACTCAAACCAATAACTAAATTAAAAAATTTATATCAATCTAAAACCAAAAATCATCTATCACAATAATTCAATTTGATATTTTAACTAATTAACAAAAGATTGTAACATACATATCTTAAACTTCTAACAACAAAAATCATCAATTTGATATTTTAACTATTAAACCAACAACCAAATCAAACTATAATACATTCTATCACATATTCTACATACACACACATAACTAAAAATATAGCATTCTACCAAATCAAAACAAAAGCAAAATCAAATCAAAAATTAAATCAAAGTATATATCTTATCATTCTACTAAACAAGAACCAAATCAAATTATTTAAAATTTTAACTAATTAATAAAAAAGATAGCACAAACATGCACCTTAAGATCTTAACAAAAACGATGACATGGCAGGAAAGGTGGTGGAGCGACGAGAATGGTGGTGGTGGTGAGAGAAACAACAATGGCGGGGGTAATTGAGGTAGATCGGTTGCAGCACGGGTGGTTGTCGTCGGACGGGTGGATTTTGGTGGTGGGGGTGCAATGGGAGGGGTAGTGGTGGCTAGGAATGGTGGTGCTGGCTAGGAACGGTGGTGGTGGTTGGATTTTCGTCATTTTTGCTGGAGATAGTGGCTGCTCCAAGTAGGATTTGGGTTTGAGAAAATGAAAGTGATAAGGATGTAATCGATGGTTTAGATGTACCTGCACCCTGTGGCGGGATAAATGAGCAGGCAAGTAAAAGACCTATGGCAAATAAAACACCTTGGTATGGGTGGAATTGAGTTGGAGAAGCCTTATCTCATAGCCCCCTTTTCACCTTTTAAATAGATCACAAAACCCTAAATTTTCGTATCTGACAGCACAGGGACGTAAATTATGTCCCCTCAGAGAAATCACTTTTTGTCCCTGTTTTACGTTCTAGTTTACGACTAGGTTGAATTTCTTATAGGACGCAAATTACATCCACATGGATATAATTTACGTCTTTCATCACTTTGGGCTTGTTTATTATCTTTTCTGAGTCTTGCTTCCTTCATGAGCTTCCAGCTTTCATTCTAACTCCCCAAAAACACCCGAATTATATTCGTTTAGCTCAATACACCTGCAAATCAATTAACTCTCAAAGTAATTATGTTTTCACATTAATAAATACGTAAAAATACATAGTTTAATATGTTAACAGACATAAAAACCCCTACACATCATTTTCTCCAAAACAAAGTCGTCCATCAATAAGCTAATTAAAGACATTAAGAAATTGGGGTATTTATGGATTAAGAACCGATCAAAAATGCATTCAATAATTTGGTGATCATGGTACTATTTAAATTCTAATGTGCAAACTCTATGATGTAATTATCCTCCCTTTGTAGCTACTTGCGAGTCTGGGTTTATTTACGCACTCTTCATTTGCCGTTTCAAAATGAAAGAGGCTGGGTTGTGATGGTTGATGCTTCTAATAGATACTAAAAGTTAGATAACTCATTTCAAATTCTATATGTTTTATATACAAAAATGGGTTCCCTTGCTTGTATCTTTTTCATTCATGCTTAGGGGATATTTTTAGAGATTTTCAATCTTTTGTAAACCCTCAACTAATGTAATCAAAATTTAAAGAAAAGTTAGAAGACAATAGTTTTGTCTCTAATGTGTTGTTCAAAATATCTAAACTTAACGTCATAGACTCCCAAAGAATACTTAAAGAGGACAATGCCTAACTAAATAGTAAGATTTGATAAATAGAAATACTCACCAAGATGATTTGGACAATTCTAGCTAGTAGTTATGGCAGCCAACACAAACCTCTCTTTTCCTTTCCTATTACAATTTTTGGATTATTATATTACTAGCTAGAAACTCTGTATCACATATGATATAGTGAATGAATATATTAATTAATAGTTAGCAACAAACATTTACAAATTATTTAATAATTTGTGACATATGATACGATTAAAGTTACGTATAATTAATTACCTTAAGTATTAGAAAAATAACTAACATCATTTTTTTAAAACTTTCGTCTTGAAAAACTTTTGTTATAATTTATATTAAAAATGTCATTTTTTGGAAAAAAAAATTGTATTAAACAGTTTTTATATTTCATAAAATTTTGTTTTTAAAAATTACGATTTTTAATTTAAAGGAAAATTGTTTTTTATTTATCTATAAAAAAATATGTTTTATAATTTGGAAAGGATAAATAATATCATTATTATTTAATATCACTATTAGAGGTTGACTTGTCATGGTAGCGATATTTGACAAAATAATTGTGATAAGATATCAAGTGGCAAAAATTATTTTGTTTTATTAGAGAAGATATTACTCATGATATCTTAACCTCGAGCCATTATTTTAGGGAAGCTAATAACTTCCTCTAGCCATAAAAATAGTAGGCTTTTATGAAACACGATATTATCTATATTGCAGATCTTATTCATGGCATCTTAACAATAGTAGGTAATCATGAAGATTACATCAGCGAGCTCATTAGACGATGAAATAAAGTCTTGATGTTTTTTATTGTTGTTTTTCGATGTGGCTAGATTGTGTACTTGGTGTTTCTTGGAGAGCTGAAACAATTTTGTTTTTAAAAAGAGGATGTATTGAGAATTTTTCGGATTTGTCATAAGGTTTTGATTTGTAGTTTTGTGCATGGTTTTCAACCCTTAATTTACTTTCATTCCATACCTTCAAGCAAACACTACTTTGAACTACTTTATGAAATTGCTTCATATTTGCTAGACCACTTGTCTTCCTAATTTTTACTTACTATAAGAATTATGTTTGAGAGGAATATATGATAAATTATAGATATGTCATTATGATATTAAAATTCCCGATCAACGGATGAGTATAAAACTAGAGCAACTTACAAGAGTTTTAAATAATTAAATAGTACTGCTTTATAGTCAAATCTTATCCAAATTCGTAAACTCAAGTATCTTATACGGAGCCTTTTAACCATAACCAAAGTTTGTGCATATATGTGTTGTTGCTTTTTTGTATCTTACATATCATGGACATTTAAGGCTTAGGAGATCAAATCGCAAGCTAAAGCAATTCAAAAACTTTATAACATTTGCTCTTCATGATCCACACAACCTACCCATTATCTACCATGGAGTGGGCCACCTATCGAGATCGAGGAGGAACTTGAAGAAGCCAAACGGTTAACTTAGTGAACACGATAGAAGATACATTTTGAGAACTCCAAACTTTGTTATTCAAAGATTTTTAATTAGAATCTTCAAAGATTATGATAATTGTTGTATGTTTTTTGGGCAATACCGTAGGATGTGGACGCACTTGAAGCACGTTTAATGGTTGTTTTCGATTTTGGGATCGTTATGTAGTTACTACAAGCGTATTCACCTACTTTGTAATTTGTTTGAGCATAACTTTCTAAACGTATTTGTTTGTTTGTTGTGTTGTGTTAAGTTGTATATATGGGCGGATCATGTTTGTTTCATAACATTACACCTACCTGACCAACGGACGGGTATAACTAGTTCTAATCATCGTAGTAAAGATTCTAAGCCGTTGTACATCCTAGAACAATTAATTCCTGAATTTCAAGTTAGATTTATATTTTATGTTCATGTTAACTAAATAGTAAGATTTGATGGATAGAAATACTCACCAAGATGATTTGTACGATTCTAACTAGTAATTTTGGCAGCCAACACAAACCTCTCTTTTCCTTTCCTATTACAATTTCTAGATTATTATATGACTAACTAGAAACGCGTGTATCACATGTATTGAATAAAAATACTAATTAATAGTTAGCAATCAATATTTACAAATTATAAAATAATTTTTAACATATGATATGATTAAAATTACGTATAACTAATTACCTTAAGTATTAAAAAAATAATTAACATCAATTTTTTAAACTTTCGTCTTAAATATTTATACCATCAGTTAAAATTGAAGGTCGATGACCAATCACATGGTCACCCACAATCAACATTACTTGATATATTATTAAGTAAGCATTGTGACAAAAATGAGTTTTGGTGTGGTGGTAGGAATCTTTCATTCCATGTTACAATGGAATCGTAACATCCCTAGGTTCAAATGTCCCCACCCACAACCCCATATTGTTTTCCAGATTTATTCTTTTCTTTCTGCCTTCTTCACCCCCAACATTCAATCTTTTACACTTTATCCCCTAACATTTTTTAAAAACTTCTCAGTTCAAATATAAAACGTTTACATGCATATTTTTATGTATACTTTGAGATAGTTTACATCTCGACGTAAACTTTGTTCTGAAATAAGTCGACTCAAATATAAAATGTTTTTGTACTTATTTATATTGACGCTTTGATTTGGTCTACGATTTAATGCAATTTATGTTTGGAAAACGTCGGATCAAATATAATAAGTTTTTATATTCTCTATGTTTTAACGTAACTTTAGTTCGGAAACGAGTTAGGGCGGTTGTAAGTCTATTTTTCAACATAAATTTTGTTTGAAAATCAGTCGGGTCAAGTACAATACATTTTCATTCAACAATATAAATTCAAGTTACTTTACGTTTTTCTACTTAAATTTAGTTCGTAAACGAGTTGGGTCGATTTTAGTCAATACTTTATCAAGCTGTGTGCAATGCTGCCGCAACGCGCGACGGGTCAAAAAAAAACTAGTTTATATTAAAAATGGTATTTTTTGGAAAAAAAGTGTATTAGACTGTTTTTATGTTTTATAAATTTTTGTTTATGAAAAATTATTATTTTTAATTTAAAAGAAAATGTTTTTTTATTTATTTATAAACAAATATGTTTTATAATTTATAAAGAATGAATAATATCATTAGTATTTAATATCACCACTAGAGGTTGACTTGGCATGATAGTGACATTTTACGAAATAATTGTCATGAGATGGCAAGTGGCAAAATTTATTTTGCTTTATTAGAAAAGATTAATAAAAGATTAGAGAAGATGATTTTCTTCCTGTTCAAATTTTGAGTTTGTTACTTGGCTTTCTTTCCTAGTGTTTTTATTCAAATTGGATTCAATCAGCTTCAACCCTTCAAGTCTTGTTTAAGAGATTTTGCCAATAAAAGGTAATATTTATGACATTTGAAGTTATACAAGAAGAAAGGAAAGAGTACAGGCGATGTTTCTATTGTTCGAAGAGACGTCACTATGACATGAAAGGTGTGTATGGGAGGTGGGGTTATTCGAGTGGTTGGGGTACTAGAAGGTGGTGACTAATTTTATTTTTGTTTTTGCTTTATTTTATTTTATTTTATTTAAAAAAATAAAAGAATATGATCATTGTTTTAAAAATTTAACACGTGAAAACGACTAAAGATGATACTTGATAGTGACTTGTGAACAGTGAGGGGGCAATATAATTTCTAGAAATAAATTTTCCAAATTCTAGTACAAAACTATCACATCTTCAAATGTGTAATTAACTATTATATTTACTAAACATGTTTTCTATTTAATGAATACCAACAAAAATACACATCCAAATATCTCGTCTGAAATCATGGTATGGTAGATATAGGAAAAAAAAAATCATCAAGCATATTTTAAACTAGTTCCAACTTAACGTATTTTCAAATTTTCATAGAAGAAATATTCTTTAACTAGTTTAGAAACTCATTAAATAAAAATATTAAACTAATAGTTATTTATTAATATTTAAAAATTATAAAATAATTTTTTGAGATAAAAATTTGATTGGAATTACTATAATTAACTACTTTACGTAAAAAAATAACATCATTTTTCTAAACTTTTGTTTTTAAAAAACTTTTGGTTTAAAAAATTGTTTTTTAAACATTTCAACTTTTTAAAATACTTTTTTTATACAATTTCATTTTTTAAAGAGTTAATTTTGGTTTGCTCCTTCTGGTTTGATCTTATTAACGGTTTTGCCCAATAGTTTAAAACTAGCTAAAACTCTCACTGAAGTGACTATTTTTTCTTTAAATTGCTCATCGCTCGTAACTCCATTTAATTTTCATGTTAAAAGGGACTCACAACAAAAGACATAATTGTCCCTCATATGAGGGGCAGGTGGGTCTCATTTAACGTCAGAATTAAATGAAGTTAGGGGCGGGGAGCAATTTGGAGAAAAAATAGTGACTTCAGCGAGGGTTTTTGCTATTTTTAATTATTGGGGTAAAACCGTTAAAATGATCAAACCAAAAGAAGCAAAACAGAAATTAACTATTTTTTAAAAGTTTATTGTATTAAAAAAAACTTCATATTTTATAAAAATGTTTTTATTAAAAAGTGATATTTTTTAATAAAAATAAACATATTTTTAATTTATCAAAAATCTGTTTTATAATTTGAAAAGAATATATTTAATTATTATCGTTTAATGTAACATTAAATGGTTAACTTTCATTCTACTAACGACGCGTGTTCAAATCCTAAGTAGAATCTATGTGGACAGTATAAAAAAGTAACATGTGAAATGTAGACATTTTGCTTTATTAGTTGATGCGGGTTGTCAGGCCTATCAAAAATATTTATAAAACCGATCTCACCTAAGTAGATAGAGTAAGTCGGGTCGATCCACAGGGAAAATGTGAAAAGTGTGTTCAGATACTAATTAACTGCTTTTTGTGAAAAACGATTGAGATTAACTAAACGAAAGAAAGTACTAAACCAAAATTGAGTTGTAAACAATAATGGGAAAAGGTAATCCCCTCCGGGTTTCAGGTATGCAATATTAACTAGTTCAGAACAATTGAAATCGGTTACATAGACATAACCGAACTTAGTTTGACTAAAAACAATAGGATTGAACGAGCCGGTGTCAATAAACCACTCGGATCATACCCTACTATACATTAACCAACCAGATCCTATCCCTATAACGCCCTTGATGTCAATAAATCTGAAACTGTTACGAGAACGAAAGATTGATTGAAATTAAAGCAAGTATTTTAGAGTTTCGCAATCAACAAATTCGTTACCCGGCTTAATTGGCCCGGTTTAAACCAAAACCTAAGTTCAATTGTTCAACATCAGTCAATATCAACAAACCCTAACACCCGGATAAGATCACGAGTGAACTAGCCAGACATCGTAACAAAAAACAAACAAAATCTATTCGAAAACATTGTATCTAGCGAAATCCAAACAAACCAAACGAAAGAATTGAAGTTTCCAGCCTTGAAATCGCCTCTCCTAAGCTTCACGATCGCTCTAGAACAAACGGGGACGGAAACGATGCTCTGCAATGAAAGTTTTTTCCCCACGAAACCTTAATCCGACTTTTATTAAAAATTCCCCGTCGTGTCCACCGTAGGGTCATGTATCCCACCGTAAGTTAAGGTGGGAATGTATATTGTTTTCTCAAAAACTCACCGTAAGACCCGAGTTCCACCGTAATTCACGCCAAAGGCTTCTGTGATAAAATCATCACTTTCACCGTAATTTACGGTGAGTCACCCCTTCCTACGGCGGGGTCGACTCACCTCTTCCTCTTTCCTTCTTCGTTTTCGCCTCTTGGGTCCCGTTGCTTGCCTCGTTAACCTTTGTAAACGTAGTCTTTTAGCTCCTTTTTTATCTCCAGACCCTACACACATAAATGCTCGCAGTAACGGGATTCTAACACGTAAATATAAATAAAACAATACGAATAAACACGTTAAAACCCGAACAATCACCCGAACATCACATCCCCACACTTATTCCTCACTTGTCCCCAAGTGAGGCTGCTATTAAACGCAATTCAGACTTTTTAACAACCAAACAGATTATGCCAGAAATCAACGAAGGTTCAAATTCATACTCGATTCCCCAATCAAACTATCGACTTAACTGCCACAAACCTCCATCCCAATGGACTACTTGATTAGAAATCCCAAACTGTAAGCTATTTCCTTGAAATGTCATACCCCTCACAATAAACTCTCCTCTCGGTTTAATTTATGAGTCGGCAAAAGATGTGCCGGATATTTATCGTCACTCAACAATGTTACAAACTAGTGAGCATAGGCTTGTAAGGCAGTTACCTCTCCAATCCACGAACACAAGATAACACACCAATCATGAGGGCTTTTAAAGGGTTGTAATGTAAGGCTTAGGTTAGGGTAGGAAATATTTGGGAAATAGTGACTAAGGTGATGGAAAATTGAGTTAACTACTTGTTCCCAATAAATAAGAAATCACAATCAAACTTAACTACACTTACTCCAAACACAGGTTTTTTTTTTTTTGTTTGTTTTTACAAACAATTTTAACTAAACTTCAAAGCATGACTATAACTTCAAACATAAGGCAAACTCAAACTTAAAATTAAACTACCCCTAGTTAACTCAAATTCCATCACACGGGTGAAACAAACGAAAAGGCTAAACAAAGGCTGATGGGTCAAATTGGGTTAACACAAATGAACGGTTAAAAGTCTCGAAATTGGTTTACTAAGGGATAAGTTTTGGGTCGGTGGGTCCTAAGGGGTTAATCTATGGTTAAACCTAATGCCTAAATCACCTCAATGTGTATCCCGGTCTCAAGTCTCAAGGTGCACATGCCCCACACGTTCTACCACTAAGTAAGTAACATTGTACACTCAGCAAACAATTATATAAATCAATGAAACAGGCTTCTCACACAATGGAAAAGGAGGAAATAGGCTACCGATATGACATAAGCAAGGTACTAAACCTAAAGTTTGCCACCTCTAATCAAGCATTCCCTCTCCAACTTCCATTTTACCAAACCGGTTTTAAGCAACTAGGGAATCAACCATGAATAAGAATCTTAAGCATTCCATATTGATGTTGAAAATCAACCGATTTTGTTGATTTTGATGTTGTAAATTTGGACAATTTTTAGCATTGTTTTTTAAAAAAAATTCAAATTTTGTCCAAATTTACATTTCTCCAAATTGTGTCTCCCCTTAGGGTCCCCCATCCCCACACTTCGGATACATTGTCCCAATGTATGGGTTTTATCAAAACAATCCTTTACCCCTTAGGCGATTTCAAGCTCAAACTCGACTCACAAATTAAACAAATAACTTCTAAAAATGACATCAAAATAAAGAGTTCAAACCTAAACATGAAATAAAGCATCAACACACCACCCTACCCCCCATGTTGTTTAGCAGTTCCACATACCCCAAACACAAAGCAAATAAACAAGTTTCAAAAGAAGCAAGTGGACCTGATCGATATAGACAATCACGATCAGCGATTGCTTCCGTAATACCTACTCTGCCTATGTCCCATGATGTCGGTCAGGTTATCATGCCACGCACCGAACCCATAAACACCCCCGGATGACTGACCTCCGTTGCTGCTGCCCTCACCACTCTGTCTCTGCTGATGCTGGGGCGCCATCTGCTGCTGAAATTGGACCGAGTCGATCCATTCGGAGTGATGCCACTCCGGTCTCGACAACCGCAGACCCCCCTGGTAAGGTGGAAGGGTGGAGTAGTCCACATATGCTGGCGTGTCCTCATATGGCTCGCCATTATAATATGCATCATACGCGCGCTGTCAGCGATGAGATTTGTAAGTATTATTCACCTGTACCTCCTGGTGAATCATCTGTATCGTGTGCAATTCTCTTCAAAATATCCATTGACATCGTCACTTTCACCTTCTTCACATAACCCACGAGCTTCATCGTCTTCCTATTCTTAAAACCCTCCAACTCACCGTAAGACCCGAGTTCCACCGTAATTCACGCCAAAGGCTTCTGTGATAAAATCATCTTTCACCGTAATTTACGGTGAGTCACCCCTTCCTACGGTGGGGTCGACTCACCTCTTCCTCTTTCCTTCTTCGTTTTCGCCTCTTGGGTCCCGTTGCTTGCCTCGTTAACCTTCGTAAACGTAGTCTTTTAGCTCCTTTTTTATCTCCGGACCCTACACACATAAATGCTCGCAGTAACAGGATTCTAACACGTAAATATAAATAAAACAATACGAATAAACACGTTAAAACCCAAACAATCACCCGAACATCATTAGTACACATTTAGAATAGATAATTATATATATTCCTTAAACTTTTGATTTGTTTTAATATTTAATTATTCTTCCACAAGTTTTGTTGCATGGACGATTACTTTATTGTTTTTCTTCTTTTATAAAAGTACAAACAAATTAAACATCCTTAACACAACACAACGTTAGACCTCCATCAATGGAGTTCATGATCATTGTGTGGGGACTCTTATCTTACATACTTATTCGAGCCACTTTCTACGTTTTAGGCATCGGCGAACCAAAAAACTTAACCAGATCAATTGAAGGATATGCAGATGCAGATTATGCTAAGGATCCAAATAATTGCAGGTCTATGACGGGTTATGTGTTTAAGGTGCTGGGTAGTGCTGTTAGCTGGAAAGCACAGCTGCAGTCTGTTGTGGCACTCTCAACAACTGAGGCTGAGTACATAGCTTTGGGAGAGGCTGTGAAGGAAGCACTGTGGTTAAAAGGGATTGTTGCTGAATTAGGCATAAGTGTTGGTAGTGTTGTGGTTATGTGTGATAATCAGGGAGCTGTGCTGCTAATTAAATATGCCAAGATTAATGATAGAACAAAGCATATCAAGGTGAAATGTCATTTCATTCGAGATGTAATAAGTGCTAATGAAGTAAAAGTTGAGCAAATTGGCACTGAAGATAATCTTGTAGATATGTTCACTAAGGTTCTGCCAGGTTCTAAGTTTGATTTCTGTGTTTCTGGCTTAGGAATCGCATGAAGTCAGATTATTGACTTTAAAGGTGGAGAATTGTAGGTGGTTAAAGCAATATTCTCGTTATATGAGTTGGTCAAAGTACAAGGACTATTTGTGCTATTTTCTTATAGTTGAAGTATTGAGGTAGATAATGTTTAGGGGTAAATGTTTTCAATCTGGTAAAATTGTTAACGGTAGTTAACTACGAGATTTGGGGATATATAGGCGAGCTAGGGTTCTTAGTTCGTATTCTCAATTTCTTTCTTTCGATCTTGTAATCGTTCATATTCATCTTCAATAACACAATTCCAGTCACTGAATCGTTCAAGAACTTCGTATTGATTTCGATCTTAATTGTTTTCAATTCAATTACAACAAATAAAATGACACTAAGTTTTATAACGTAAATTTATAAAAATGATGCATATGTTATTGATCGGTAAACAGCAGAAACCATAATTTTTTAAAAAGGAATATTCAAAACTTGTAATATGAAGATAGATGATATGATTTATGTAATAAACTCAATTGATGGATGCCTATTTGCTTGGATGATTTTAACCATGTGCACAAGCGTATGTATCTCGTTGTTTAAACCGGCGTACGTTATTATTCATCCCATGTGTTTTAAATAAAATAGAATTATAATATTTACTAGCTAAAAGTGTTTCTGTTTAATGAGTATAGTAAATTAGTAATACAAATACTCGTCTGAATTTCTCATTTGAAATCATTGTATAGTATATAGGAACAAAATCAACCAAATTTCAAATAACTATATTCAACTCAACATATATTATAATTATTCATGATGAAATATTGTCTTTACTAAATATGATTGAATAGATAATATAGTTTTTTACTTTGTGTTGTATAATGAATAAAATATCGTTCCGCTAGCTGTATCTCGTGATTTTTTACTTCTTTTTATATTTTATATATTTTATATTTTTCCGTTTATAGAAGTATAATAACTTTTTCCGAACGGCACAATAAAATACTTCCGCACTTGCTATCTGCATCACCGTTGTTTAGAAAATAGAAGTATAATAACTATATTAAGCATCATATTCTTGTCACACCACCAAAACTAGACCTCCATCAATGGAGTTCATGGCCATTGTGTGGCTAGTCTTAACTTACGTACTTATCCGAACCACTTTCTATGTTTTTGGCATCAGCGAACCAAAAAACTTACCTCCGGGACCGACACGGCTACCGACCATCGGAAACCTCCATTTGCTCGGGGACCAACCGCATCGGTCCCTAGCGAAACTAGCCAGACTCCATGGCCCATAATGTCATTAACACTTGGTCACATCACCACAGTTGTCATCTCCTCAGCCACTGCAGCCAAAGAAGTGCTTCAAAAGCAAGACCTTGCTTTCTCCGCCCGTCAAATCCCTGACGCCCTGCATGCCTGTAGCCACGCGCGATACTCTGTCGCGTGGCTCCCGGTGTGCACCGAGTGGCGCACCCTCAGAAGGATCCTCAATTCCAATATCTTCTCCAACAACTCCCTTGAGGCCAACCAGCACTTGAGGAGTCAGAAAGTGGAAGAGCTAATAGCATACTGCAAGAAAGCTAGTCTATCGAATGATCATGTGGACATCGGTCGTGCTGCTTTCAGAACCTCACTGAATCTCTTATCCAACACTATTTTCTCTAAGGATTTAACAGACCCGTATGAGGATTCGGGTAAAGAGTTTAAGGAGATGATTGGAAATATTATGGTGGAGGCCGGAAAGCCGAATGTTGTGGATTATTTTCCTATGCTGAAGTGGATTGACCCACAAGGGATCCGGAGAAGATTGAGTTGTCATTTTAGGAAGGTTCTTGAGGTATTTGAGGAGTTGATTGATGAGAGGCTGAGAATTGGAAGATTGAATCAAGATGATGTATTGGACGTGTGCTTGAAAATCATTCAAGATAACCCAAATGAGATCAATCAGACACAGATAAAGAGTTTGTTTTTGGTGAGTAAATGACAAATATATATGTCTATTTTGATATGATATGATACTAACCCATAAAATCTTATCAACTTTGTGTCTCCTTTCAATGTGATGATATAGGATTTGTTTGCTGCTGCCACTGATACGACCTCTAGCACATTAGAATGGGCAATGGCAGAAGTGCTACGCAACCCACTGATGCAGCGCACGGTATGAAATCGAAGCCCAAACACGTTGATTCTGCGAATACCCGTGATGTTCTTCACCCAAACCCAAATTCAACCCCAAAAGTCCCGAATTTGAAGAGTCAAACTGTTATTTTTCAGAAATGATCAAGTGTCCCTTCACATTACACCAATACAACTTAAATAAGAAGACAAAATTCAAACGGGCCTAAAACAAACAACCATGGGCCAAACAAAAGCCCAAAACAAAACCGAAAAACTAGAAAAAAAACATAAAAGTGGCCCAGAAACCCATTTAGAGGCCTTATTTTGGAAAAATAACGGGTTAACCCGAGCCCTCGTTTCCACGGTCGTTTTGACAGGTCGCACGTCAGAAACGGAGGCTTGTAGCCCAGGTTATGCCTATTTTCGTGTCGCGCAGTCTTGGCCTCCAAAAACATTAAGACCCGGTCTTCAACACTTGGGCCCGCATCACCCGCACACCATGACTAAAGTTAAAGAGGAGCTTGAACAAGTTATTGGTAAAGGTAAAACTGTAAAAGAGTATGAAGTTTTGAGGCTACCCTACTTATCTTGCATTGTGAAAGAAACCTTACGACTACACCCACCCGTCCCCTTACTCATCCCTTGAAAAGTTGATAAACAAGAAAAACTCAATGGATACACTATCCCAAAGGGCACACAAGTGCTTGTGAATGCATGGGCCATAGGACGTGACCCAAGCATATGGGACGACTCGCTAGAGTTCAGGCCAGAAAGATTTTTGAAGTCTGGGATTGATGTCCGCGGTCAAGATTTTGATTTAATACCATTTGGGGCAGGACGAAGAATATGCCCTGGTTTGCCGCTTGCGATTCGTATGATCCCTATGATGTTGGGCTCACTACTTAATAATTTTGATTGGAATCTTGAGACAAAAGTTCAACACGAGGCTTTCGACATGACTGAGAAATTTGGAATCACCTTAGCAAAGGCAAACCCTCTTTGTGTTGTTCCAATTCCACTGAATTAACTTCAATTCATCATATTTTAAGTTTTTAACTATCAACAATGATATTTTAATTCAGGCTCAATAATGAAGGGGTTGGCTTCCTTATGCTTTCTATTAAATTATGATGTATTATAATGTATTTTTTTGTTCATTTTTAGTCTAATTTATGCCATAGTTGTTATTTCACAGTTTTTAGTCGTAATCATTTTAAACGTTAAATAAAGAAATAAATATAATATAGTAAACTATTAATTCGTACCCAAATGTTAATACTTCAAATGTTATAGAATGTGATGAGAAGTTTTGACGTTTTACAAATATGTGAGGAAAGACTAATCATAGAGAAAGAACAAACAATGAAAGGACATGGAGTATGCAATCCCGACCCAGATGGGAACACTATCCCCTGGTTTTTGTAAAAAAAATAAATCCTGAACAGGGGAATAATCAATAGGATTCACCGGATGGGTTGGTGTTTGGCACATTATACTATACCAAGCACATACTACACGTGGGATAATGTGTGGAAAACAGAAAAAATTCAATTTATATGTTAATAAATTATCATTTGATTTTTAACGATCACCAAACGTAGATGACTTAATTTTATTAGATTTTGTAAAAGAAAATTACAAGAAATATATTGTTTTATTAGGTTGATATTAATCAAAATATTAACGGAAAATAAATATATTATGATATTGAGTTATAAGAAATTGATTAGTTGTCTAAAATAATTAGGCTGGATGAAAAAAATTTCATGAGAGTGCTCTAGAATTACATCATGTATCCCTTAGAATATTTAATTTTTAAATAGTATAGATGATAGATACTATATGTGTGTGTGGCGTATAACATAAATAAAAAAAATATTCAAAATATTCCAATAAATAAAAATTAACACCTATAAATCTAATGAAATAGTTACATTTTATTATAAATAATATATTTCGAAAAGAAATTATTTATCAATAAAAATTAATCCTACATTTAATGTGTAAAATTTAAAATGATAATAAATATGAAAATGTTTTATATGGTATTTAATCAATTCAAAAGTTTAAAAAACTTAATAATTTAAAATAGTTAATTGAAAATTGTTTAGGCGAGGAAACAAAATTTTACAAGTTATGAAATGATGTCACTCATAACACATCAAAACCTTAATTTGTTATAACCAATTCTTTTCTCCACGCCTTATGTGGATAGAGTCGAGTCAACTTTTCACGTGCAACGTTGCGTTACTTTGATCTTTATCTTTCTGTCTCATTGGAAACTATAAAATCAAAGTTTGATGTGAAACTTAAAAATACTAATCTTTATCTTTCTGTCTCATTGGAGTTTGATGTGTAAACTTTAGAAAACTCGAGAAAAAATATAACTTCACTTTAAATAGTTTAGTGGACAAACTCTAAAATTTTAAACTTTAGTCGCCAAAGTCATAACACTACATAAAAAAGTATTTGTTACGGTCAAATCCATAGTGAATCCTTAGCACAAATGAGTGTTTGCTACAGATTTGGTTTGTAGATGATACTTTCGTCGCTAATTATCTTGCTACGAATTTTTTCTACGGACTAATATATACTATGGGTGCTACAAAAATTAGCGTCGCTAATGTAGCTATGCATTTAGCTACGAATATTTGCTATGGAGTTTGCTACAGAGTTTTGTTTGGTTTTGACAATGAAATGTTTGCTACAGAAAGATTTGCTACGGTTTTGCTATGAATTTTACTATGATTTTGCTATGGAAGATTTATATAGGATTTTGCTGTAAATATTTGTTATAAAATTTATCTATAGGTTTGCTATGTTTTTTCTATGGAAATTGGCTACAAATTTTGCTAGGAGTTTTGTTATACTTTTGCTACTAATCTTCCTATGGGTTTGCAATTTGTTTGCTGCGAATTTTATTAAATTATTACTATGGATTTACCTAAGAATTTTGTCTAAATTTTTTGAAAGATTTTCTTTTTATAATATTATTCAATCTTTTCCTGTAAATGATATACATCCCAACTTCCATAAATATATACAATCTTAATCAAAATTTAATCCATACCAAATAGCATAAAATATCCAATTGCAATGCATTAAATATAAAAAAATCCAAAAACATCTAAAAATATCACAGGTTAATCCAAACCAAATAGCATAAAATATCCAAATTATCTAAAAACATCACAAGTAATGTAGAAATCATCATGGTTACTAACATAAACTCATTCCTTAACTTGATGGAATGTTTTGTGGTTGGTTTTGTGATAACATTGAAAGTTTCTCACTCATTTCAGCATATAACTTTGCATTTTTTTCAATTTTCTCCATCGTAGCATTCTTCTCTGCTTTATCTCGTTCTAACTCCGCTACTTGTTCTTTCAACATTTACACCTATAATAAATGAATTAGCATATCACACTCATAACACATCAATACCAAATACATTAAGAACTCTTATTTTTAACAAATTACAAACAAATAAATCTCAATATAAGGCAATACGTACAAGTAAATTGTGTGCTTGTGCAAAAATAACTCATCCTGACTCATTTATGTGTTTTTTATTACCCATCTTGTCCCATTAAGACCTATTAAAAAACTAATTTTACCCAAACTAACCCAAGGTGTTAGAACTAACACCCATAATAACCCACAATATAATGAGTGAGTTTATTTTATCAAGTCTACTCATATCTATATAAATAATGTCGAATCAACCTAACTAAAATAATGACATTTTGAGTTAGTCTTGCGCTCACCAATGGCTTTGGCGGCCATTCAATATCACATTGGTATTTTCATTTTGACAAAATGCATAAACGTGAATATCACATTGATATTTGCAGCCTATGATGGAGCTGTATTATTATCTCATGTTTGAGGAAAACATACTCCTTTATTTGTACAAAAAGAAATACAGCTTGACTGTTATGGTCAAACTGATTTTAATTATACTAAAGAAGGGAAATCAATTTTTTAAAACCATACATCTCATTTATGCTATCACAGTTTTTACTCGTAATCATTATAGACGCTAAATAAAAAAATAAATATAATATATTGAACTATTAATCCTTTCCCAAATACTTAAGGCATTGGTTATAAATATAGTCAAATATTAAAAAGTTAAGTTCGGTTTTGCTCCCTGAGTTTTGATAAAAATAACTATTTTACTTCAAAAGATTAAAAACCATTAATTTACCTCCAAAAGTTTCATAAGTTGTTTCAATTTAGTCCAAAAGTTTCATTAATGTTTCAACTTGAATTCAAAATAATAAAACCTTTGTACCGAAATTAAAACAACTTATGAAACCTTTCGAGGTAATTGATGTTTTTTAATTTTTTGGAAGAAAATGGTTACTTTTATCAAATCTTAGTAAGCAAAATTAAAATTAACTCAATATTAAATAATCAAAAGGTGTATCTATAACAACCTTCTTTGTTATAAATGAATACAAAATACTATATATAGTATTAAAATAGAATAATAAATCTTTATATATATATATATATATATATATATATATATAATTTATAACTTATAATAAAAGAATAAATATGGTCACATGTTATTTATCTAGACACGACACTTAAGATCTACGTAGGATCTATCAGATGTCATCACCATATAAAATCTCACTATCTCATTAATATTAAAAACATATCAAACTTACCAAAATTTACAAATATTTTCCATATTTTCCATATTTTCCAAATTTTAATTTTAATACTGAAATTAAAACAACTTATGAAACCTTTCGAGGTAATTAATGTTTTTTAATTTTTTGGAAGAAAATGGTTACTTTTATCAAATCTTAGTAAGCAAAATTAAAATTAACTCAATATTCAATAATCAAAAGGTGTATCTATAACAACCTTTTTGTTATAAATGAATACAAAATACTATATATAGTATTAAAATAGAATAATAAATCTTTATATATATATATATATATATATATATATATATATATATATATTTATAACTTATAATAAAAGAATAAATATGATCACATGTTATTTATCTAGACACGACACTTAAGATCTACGTAGGATCTATCACATGTCATCACCATATAAAATCTCACTATCTCATTAATATTAAAAACATATCAAACTTACTAAAATTTACAAATATTTTCCATTTTTAATTTTAATACATTATCTAGATATTCACTTTTCAAATTTAAAATGTATGTTTCAAAGTCAAATCTTTCTTTATTTTTATTAAATCACATCAATAAGTATTTAATAAATTGACTTAATCACGAGATTTTCACTTAAGTGTTTAATAAATTGAGTTTCTGAATCATGAGATTTTCAGTCATGACTGAATCACGAGATTTTCAGTCACGATACTTGAAAATCTCGTGATTCAGTCTAGATGAATTGTTTGAAAATGAAATGTTCGATTTAGGTTTCGTGAATAAAATAATAACACATAAAAGAAATTTTAACACAAATACCTTAACAATATATAATTAAGATTTTGTCTTTATATACAAAATTACATAATTATCTTTTTAATGATAGATGCTTTAATATTTTAAATTAACGGAGTTAAATTTTTAGATGAAAATGACACTTTTTTAAAACCTTGGGACGCTAGATACAAAAGAAAATCTTCTCAATGAAAATGAAAAATATTACCGAACCATAGGGAGAAAAATAGCCATTCACTCCATATATAAATTAAGATTAATTTGATATGCTCTACAATTACAAGAGTGGAAAGTTACAAACTCAATGATCATAATGTACAGTTGACAAAAGTATGGAGATAATCACCAACTTGTATAAGTTGGCGAGTCTTCAGAGATGGCAGCGGAAAGTAGTTCAGCTTTTGTCAAAAGCATGTTAGAAAAAGCATGTGTTCTTTATCTTCAGAAGAAAAATCAGTTTCAGGCTTTGGAAGACTTTGTCTTGAAGCTTCGAAAGACTTCACTTTTGGCTTTGAAAGAATTTGGTCTTTGGCTTCAGAAGATTTGACACTTGCTAAAATATACTCAAAAATTGTAATAATTAACGTCTAAAAATATAACTAACAGTATGATCAATACATCCAAACTATATCCACAAGAGTGCAATAGAACTAATGCGAGTTGCAGGGGTTCTCTGTGATCGGTCTTTCTTCAAATATTTACAAAACTTCAAAACTTCTTATCACATTCTATAACATTTTGTTTTAAATATGGAGGTGTATGTATAACCAATGTCTAATAAAATCTAGAGAAATCAATGTAATTAAATAATAATTATAAAAAGTTAAAACTTCATCACTTAATTATATTTTTTCTTCAATGGTTTGAATTATGAATAAGTTAATTAACTAAATTGCACTATTTGGTTTTGAATAATTTTATAATTTTATGAATTACCACTTCTTAAATAAATAAACCAATGGATCAAAAGTTTTATTTGTGTTGGAATGTGGTTTATTAAATTATTAAATTAAAGTGAACAAAAGAAATGATAAATAACTAGTACAATAAGACCTTCGATTTTCCACGGGTAGGAATGATAGTCAAACCTAAACCCGATTGGAATATCGGAAACTTGAGATATTTGGGACGGGTAAGCGGGTATGAGACCGGGTATTGTAACACCCAGTCTCTCACACCACCAATATTGTCCATCAATATTAGATGCCAGACATTACTTATGAACCAAGAATCTCTCCTTTTCACGACCAATGTGGGATATATGTAGGGTGTCACAATCACCCCCCCTTTGGACTCATAGTCCTCGATGAGCCCGAGAAGTCACCATCCCTGGTGAGGTATGTCCCATATCCTGAACGGCACAGGAGTGGCTCTGATATCATCTGTAACAGCCCACGTAAACCGTACCAAGATACTGTCCGTTGCGCCCACGATGGGTTGCCCATCCAGAAGCTCACAGTTTTGTTTTCACATAACGAGTTGTTCACCCAGGAAAAATGCGTCTTAGTAGAGGAGGTTTCCACCCCCTTATAAGGAGGGTTTCGTTCTCCTCCTCAACCGATGTGGGATTTACATCTCCATCCCCCTTACGGAGCCCAGCATCCTCGCTGGCACATCGGTCCGGTCCCTGGCTCTGATACCATCTATAATAGCCCACGTAAACCATACCAAGATATTGTTAGTTGCGCCCCCGATGGGTTGCCTATTGATCGAGTGGTGAAAGTTCAATGTTTAAAGGCTTTATTTCCGTGTTTTACGTGTCAAATTATAGGAAATAGAGTTACTTTTGGGATATTATTGTGTTTGTAGCATACATGTGAAGAATATGAAAAAGTGGGAAAAAACGGAATGAAAATTGGAGCTCGGGAGGTGAAGATATGTAAAAGAGAAGTTTCAAGATAACGATAACTTAAAACGGACATAACTTGAGCTAGGAAAGAGTTACGGGCCCCACGACCTATCAACGGAAAGATCTCGAAAAGTTACACATGAAAATCAAGTTTGTGTAGGGGGTGACGCCACCGACGCCATCATAGGCTCCACCGACGCCGATACCGTCAGAAACACCGTGAGAGCCACCGTTGGTCAGCAACTTTCAGCCCAGATGGCACTGGGGGCACCACCGACGCCACTGGTGGTGCCACCGACCCGATCGCCATGTTTTGGTGGATTTTAACCTAATTTGAGGGGTTTTAAAGTGGGATTAACCCTAGGACGAAAAAGACACTTTTACACATCAATCTTGGACGAAAAGTAACCATCTTCCATCATTCTAAAGGTCTTCCAACATCAAATTCATCCGTATTTACATGATCAATTACAACTTTGTTGAAGAATCGATGATGATGCAAGGTTAAATCAATTGTGATTCACTTCGGGGGACGGCTTTGTGCAAGTTCTTATTTTCTTAGTTGTAACCTAGATTTGAGATTGGATCTTAAACCTTTTATGTTTGTTTGGATTCAATTTATGATTTGATTATTTAAATGGTTTGATTATACTTAAACCTAATTTTAATATTCTATAACTTTGGTTGTCTTTAATCATTGTGTGATTGATTATTAGAATCAAGGTTTCATTATTCAAATTGGTAATTGTGTGAATAAGGTCCTTTAAGCTTTAATCCATGATTATCACTTAAATCCTATCATGTGTAAGTCACCATTAATGACTTCTCACTAGGTTTCATTCCCTATGGATTCGACACCCTGCTTACCCTTTACTATTAAGGGTGATCAGGTACTCTTTAATATATATTTTTGACCGACCACACGACATCGATCAAAATGGCGACGTTGCCAGGAAATCATTGCGCTTAGTGTTAGTAATAATTATTTGTTTTCTTAAAAATCTATAAAAACCAAAAATATTGTATTTTTCTTGTTTTTCGTTTATTTATTATTTTATTATTTCGGAATTACGCGTGGTATTTGTTTCTTGTTTGCAGATAATTCTTTGCGGGCTTAGTAGAATCTCAAGAATTTTGATATCATCATGGATTAGAACTGGGACAATGATCCATGTATGTGTTGCGGAATTCTTTATCATTGGGTTCAAGATTGTCCAATGTTCGAGAGCAAATATGGAAATATAAAAAGACGATGTTTTGAATACAGGCGACAAATGGGATATGCGAGGGCAAACTATGAATATGAAGAAACCCACTTGTATTATCCACATTATGAACCACCTCCACCATCATGTTATAAAGAAAATTATCATGCCGACATAGATTACAAATATGCCCAACAGTGGGATCTCAACCACTGTGAACCCAAGATGTCACATTTATCAACTTACCGGGAGGAGTATGCTGATTACTATCCGGAATATACTCAGCTGACATATGGGGAACCTCACGATTCAGTGAACTCTGGCTTTGATGAAATCTTGAACATGTTGGTAGAAATGAAAAAAGAAGACAAAGAAAGAGATAAAGTACTCGAGGTATTGGTTAAGCAGGTTGGCCAAATAGTTGAGGATATGGCTCAACTAAGACAAAAGCAATCTGAGTTAGATAATGGTACCATGATTGATGGTGATGTGGTTGAAGAGGTTATCAGACTTCAAGAACATAAATTTGTGTGTTTAAAGCTGATAAAAGACATAACATCATTAGAGGAGCCAAAGCCTAAAATAATCCAAGTTAATACCTATCCCTACCCCATACTTATTACTCCAAGCAATAAAGTTGAAGAAGAGGGTTTAAGGATAAAGAAAAAGATGGTGGTACTACAAGGCATTGGACAAATTATCATGAAGTGGCTCTGCAACAAATTTTCAACTGACTTGCTGATTATTGGGAAGCAACTACGGAACTGGCATGTCAACTACCAAGCGTTTGTCGGGAATTCAGTAGGCAAATGTGCACTTAAACCGCCATAACAAATATCAGGTACGGTCTTGCTAAAGACCTAAAACTTAGCGTTACTTGGGAGGCAACCCAAGGTATTTATGTGTTTTTAGTCTTTTTTTATTTATTTATGATTTTTTTTATTTCATTTTAAGAACTTTGTAGGTGTGTTCACTAAAAACCCTCACGAGACTACACTCGTCCACCCGGGTCTACCAGATGGTTTAAAAGGCTTGTTGCATATGCTAAATGCAATCGTGATTCCTAGGAAAGTGAGTTTAGGATTTTTATCATTAAAGTCATTTTTTTATATTTATTTAAAAAGTTAAATATTTTAAATCAAATTTTCACTTAAAAGTTGAATTAAGGACAATGCAATGCTTTAAGTGTGGGGAAGGGGATGCATTTTTTATTTAAATGTGAGGTGCTAATCATGAAGTGAGAAGTTCGCTTCTACATGGGTTTTACTATGTTTTGAGGACAATGCAATGCTTTAAGTGTGGGGACGGGATGTTGAAGATCACTAGTACAATTGAATATCTTGTCATAAAGACATAACCAGGTGCATTTGTTTCCCTTATTAATTGTTAAAAATAGTTAATTTGTAGTTAGTTCTAATTTTCGGTTATTGATGGTGAGTCCCCGACTGATTGTAAATGGTTTGTGAATATAATAAGATTGGGTCTGATCTTAAATAAGAATAATCAAACCGAGAGAATTCAAGAACGTTGATTGAATGCTTTCTTGTTGCTATTGAGGTTGCTGATCTTGAATACAATGATTCAGATAATGATCACTAATGATTCTAATGATTCTCAATTATTGTTATATATTCGATCTATGTTGTTGATCTCATATATATAGAGATCTAATTCTGTTCTATCGCTAGCTATTTTGTTGCTATAATTAAGCTAATCAAACTTATCCAAATCCTTTCCATATTTATCGGCTTAGGAATTTGAGATTTACAACAAATCTAATATGAATAAAGTTGTTGATGTGACGTGGAATATTTACTTGAATAATATGTCTTCCATCGTCATTAATGTTGTTATTGTTCTGCCACGTTGACTTGTTGACTTGATGTTGACTTCTGAGTTAATTGGTCTTCCACAGGAATTTATTCTTCCGCAGGTAGTCTGTCTTCCGCAGCAACTGTTGTACTGTACTTGTTCTTGTGCTTTCGTAGGAGTTCTTGTCTTCCACAACCTTCCCTCTAGCAGCTTCACTTCTTTTCTTGTTTAGATGAAGTTGTTCTTCCGTATGAGGTCCACGGATATACATTCTTCAGTTATGTTCCCGAGAACATCTATAGAAGAATACTTTATTCATCCGCAGTTGTTCCAACACTTAGTCAATTTTCCAAATTGACATAGTTTAGTGTTTCCTGCACATTCACACATACATTCTGAAATATATTATATAATAGATGAATATATTAAATGAAGTGCAAAATAAATTTATTTAGTTCATAAACACAATTATAATCAAATATATTCATTTTATATCATTAAGAACACTAATTACAATTATGATTAAAAGAGTGATATATATCATCTAAACCTATACAAGAGATCTATCCCTAACAGTACTCCCCCTTAGGTTTAGACTCTAGTAATCATGGGCTCAGGTCTTTTAGCTCCTTCACTCTTGTCAAAATCTTGGTGTTAAAGTAGCTTGCAGCTTTTTTTGGTCTTCATACTTGTATTTGATCTGCCTTCTTCTCATCCTCTTTAATGTTTTATATTTCAGACCCAAGAAATTCTCAGTTCAGTTTTATTTCTGATCCTATTAACTGGCCAGCCTCAAATTTTCTCCTCATGTGTTCCTTGGCATGCAACTTGTTAATGACTTGAATAATGTGTACATATAAGCACAAGTCATTTTGAGCAGTTTGGTCATGCAGCCTTGGAAAATATTTGTCATATAAGTATGAGGTGTGGCTTGGGTGCAAAAGTTTGATTTCCACAGGATCGAATAATCTAATACTTGAGCCCTTCTTCTGCGGATCATTTCTTTGCCGTACCAGCTCTTTAGTTTTTTCAACATAAACCCATTCAGTGATAGGGCATGTATACTGATTTCCTTCGATGATCTTGAGTGGTGCATTGGCCATGTCAACATATCCAGTTCTTTGCTTAAATTCAGCATCTATAAGGTGAGAACTGAAATGTGACCTTCTCTGTCTTCTCTTGTGCTCAGCATCCACTTGTTTTGCTTCTCTTAGCACATCTCCTTTGAACTTGTGACTAGGCTTGGCCATTAGTCCAGAGAAGTCTCTACCTCTTAGATTGATTGGGTAGTTTGTTATTGGGATGTTTTGAAGAGTGTTTAGATCAACATCTGGAAGAGTAAGTAGGTTATCCACCCATGGAAAGTATTGTATCATTCCAGATGCTCTCTTTAGCATGACCCATTCCCATTCTGGATCAAATTTCCAAGCAATGATTTTGTTCTCTTCTGCTGCTTCTGGAGTTGTTATGAGGTTAAAGAATTGGATCAAGGTAGCCTTCTGCTCTGTGATCTCTCTAACTGCAGCGCCCAGGGGACAGATCTTGTTAGGAATTAAATCCCTTGGTTCTCTTATAAGCTTTTCTGTTCCCCTATGCATGTCTCTACTTTTTACTATAGTTAGCTCAGTAGAAGCTTGTTCAGGTTGTTGTTGGTATGTAGGATTTGGAGCTCCAGTCCTGAATCTTACTCCTGTGCCAGCTCAATTCTCATTACATATTCCATCATTCTCCTGAGCTCACCAACTGTTCTTCCTTTGAGTTCATGCTGCATGTAATTGTGACTTTGCAACCAGCAGATCATGTTGTATCTTGTCAGCTTAGCTGTGTCACAATGTCCCAATTCCTTCCTGATCTTCTCCAATGCCTTATACGTTGAGAAATTTTCATAGTTACATACAGGAAGCATCAGGCTGGCAGCATCAAACTCTTTGATCATTGTAATCATCTCTTGCTTAGTCATCTTCTCCACCATGTCATACGGGAACCCTTTATTGATTAAATCCATAAAGTGATTGTGGTCTTTCCTCTAATATGTCTTCAATGGTCAGTAGATCTTGATGTTTTGATTCTTTTTCACTTTCATCTGACTTTACTTTTATTAGTTCTTCACACTCAGCATCGCTGTCTTCTTTAAGTTGTTCCACTGGGGCTGAATGCTCTGGTGAATCTTGTTTTATTCTTTTTGGTGGTTCGCCTACAGCATCAGTGGTTTTCCCCAGGTATTTTCTTTTTTTGCTGTAAGTGATCATGGTTGACTCACTTTTGATCGGTTTAGCATCAGACAACTTCTTCTTCAACTTCTCAATCTCAATCTCCTTCTTTTTCAGTTGAAGTGCTTGTTCATTTACTAAGTCATTCAGAGCATCAATTACTTCATTGTCAATCAACACATCTTCCCTCACTCTCTTCAATTTACTCTCTAGTTGTATGATTATCTTATCTTTCTCTGATATTAATTCATCTTTCTCTTTTAATTCCTTCTTCATCCTTCTCAGTTTTTCTAGCTTCTTGCTTCCTTTTAGGATGAGGTTGTTATATTTTGCTACTAAATAGCTCTTACTCATATCTATCTCCTCATCCTTCAGGTCATTCTCATGATAAGCTTCAATAAACTCTTCTTGCATCACTTCCTCATCCTCATCTTTCTTTTCTTCATCAATACAAACTTCTTTTGTATCTCTATCATTAACAGCTTCATCACCATCCACTTCAAGATTAAGTTCTTCTGTTGGTGCTGGGCTGTCAATTGGTTTAGTGGGTGTGGGGGAAGTGGTTGGATCTAAAGATGTTGGTGAAGAGATTGGCTCAGTAGGTGTTGGGGATGAGATTGGTTCAGTTTGGCTGAGATGTGTGGTTGTTGGCTGAGTCACCTCCTCATCAAATACTTCAGTTGAAGCAGTATTGATAGTGGTTTGTGAGTGTTCAGGAGAGATGGGTTGTGTGTGTTCACTTAAGGGAGATATCAAGTGAATAGGTGGTGATGGTGGTTGAGTGTGTGCAGGGGATTCAACTGGTGTGTTCTGGTGGTGAGGATCTTCACTCCATATGAGTTCTTGTGGTATGTCCTCAGACTCATCCAGGACATGGGCAAACATATCCATACCTCCTCCCTCATACTGCCCTTTCAGTTTATTAAGGAGGAATCTTCCAAGGTGTGTTTGCACACATATGTCACCTTCTTTCTCTACCTCGGGCAATTGTTCATTTATTAACAGTTGTAGGAACCTTGGACACATGAACATCTTGTTCTCTTTCTCCACCCTTATATGATCACAGAGGCAATTCATGATGTATTTGGCATAGTTGTACTTTCTCCCTTCGAATATTCCGATAATGTCAGAGGAGATGTGCCTTGAAAATCTGTCCAACCCAGACTTTCGGTTGGAGATGCACTTAAGATAAGTGTGGCACAGGAAGCGATATGGCTTGCATAGTCTCCCTTTCTTTATCTCCCCATTCCTGTAATCTCCATCATACCCCATCAGCCCAAATACCCTCTGAATGTATTCATGGTCGAATACATCAGGATGTCCTTCTTCTTCATCTCCCAACTCTAATGCACTTCGTGTTGTGCCTTCATCTACCCACAGTGGTAGATTTCCAATGGTGGTAGTGATAACAGATTCTTCACCTTTATCTTCTACTCTTGCTGAGCTCCAAAAATCTGTCATATGCGATAGATAGATGAGTGGGTCTGCCGTTAGTGCATAGAAGAGTTGTGTTCTCCTCAGGTATCGTATAATGTCTCTGCACTCATCATCCACGTCTGGGTTTAAGAACACACAGACATTGTGATCTCTTACAAATCTGTTTGCCATGATGTCTGCGAGGTTTGAGTTTGAACGATTGACTTCTATGCAGCTGAAAAGGGGTTTTTGAGGGGTTTTTGGCTCAGAATTTCTAGGTTAAGGGTAATTTTGGGTGAATAGAATTTTACCCCTTCGAGGTTATTAACTATGCCTAATAAATAATTAATAGCAATTAATGATCATATAATTAAGCAAGTATAATATCCACGGAAATCATTGTTTCTTCCGTACTTTCTTCCGTACTTTATCTACGGAAGAGGACCCATTCTGTCTTCCGCAGTAGCATTTGTGGATGAACAAATTTCACTGTATCTACGGAAGATAGCTTCATGTCTTCCGTAGTACGCCTTCGGTTCCGATTAGTTATACTGCTCAGATTAAGGGAATTAATTATTGATCAGTTATACTTACTCCCGCTAAATTTGTGATTAATCATCTACAGATGAGTTTATCAAAAATTTATACAAAGATCGCATGATCAGTGAGTGTGTAACTGAAAATCACATGAGTATAGAGTTCTGTGGCAGGCAATTGGTTGAGAAACTAAGGATCATACTATAAATCAGACACATTCCTGCGTAGTTTGGTTGAGAGAAAAGCCTACTAGATCTAGTGCAAATTGCAAATATGGTGATCCGCAGAAGTTCAACCTAGAGTGTATGTTGGGCATGTCCGGCTAGTTATCATGTTTTGGTAAGAATTAAAGATAAACAAGGATGAATGCATCATGCAAGGTGTATGAAAGTCTGTCTCCCAGTTTGTGATTAATTCATCACTTTATCACACATACCATGTTCCGTAGATTATAAGCTCTATCTTAAGATTTCTTTGAAATCTTATTAATGCCTTTTATGAATGCTCTTTGAATACTATGTATTTGATCCTTTAGGATTCTTTTGGGAGCAGTTCCTTTTTTTTGGGAACTTTTAATGATTAACATCAGGTCACCAGGTCTTTACTTACGTAAAACAGAGGTGTCCTTTGACCCAGGTCTTTGCTTACGCAAAACAAAGGGTCATGATGCGCAAAGATAGAGGTTATAAGGTGTTACAACATAGTAAGTGTGCATAAGTGATGAGTTTTGGACTTTTTGATGAGACTTACTTGTTAACTCCTCACAATGACTTATCCATACTAAGTCATCTTGGCTTTATGTTGAGCATGGCATAGCTTATTTTTCACTCAGGATGAACCTATTCACATATTCAACACATCAGATCAGTAGATAGTTGGTTGGGTGCAGGCAGGATATATGTCATGTTTATAGCATACTATCATATCCGTAGGTTATCAAAAGCCTTACACATAAGTTTATGTTGTATCCTCATATGAGCACAGTTAATGAGCCTATATACCTGTTTGTTAATGTTTTGAACTTATTCTAAGTTGATCATGCCTAATGATTCAATTAAGTACTTAAATCTTATTGAGTCAAAGGCCTTAGTGAATAAATCAGCAAGCTGATTTGTTGTGTCCACTTTGATCAACTTAATTAGTCCCTTTTCTGAGCAGTCTCTTAGAAAATGGTATCTGATTTCTATATGCTTAGTTTTACTATGTTGGACTGGATTAGCAGTAATAAACATAGCAGCTGAATTGTCTATATATATTGGTGTCTGGAGAAAGTTGTAACCATAATCAAGTAATTGATTTTATAACCATAGAACCTGGGAGCAGCCTACTGAAGCAGCTATGTATTCAGCCTCAGCTGTGGATACTGAAACATTTGTCTACTTTTTGCACTGCCAAGACACAAGTCTTGGGCCTATGAATTGACATCCTCCGGTTGTTGATTTTCTGTTGTTATTGCATCCTCCGTAGTCACTGTCTGGATAGGAGTAAAGCTTGAAGTCTCCTTCTTTAGGATACCATAGTCCAAGTGATGGTTTCCCTTTGAGGTATCTGAATATTCTCTTTACTACATTCAAATGAAACTCTTTTGGATCTGCTTGATACCTAGCACACACACACACACAACAAACATTATGTCAGGTCTACTAGCAGTTAAGTACATTAAGGATCTTATCATAGATCTATATAATCTTTGATCAATAGACTTTCCTGTTGGATCTGGTACAATTTTATCTATTGTAGATGCTGGTGTTTTGCTTGATGTACAGTTTGCAAGGTTATATTTCTTTAATGTTTGAAGGATATCTTTTCTTGATTGATGAAGATGCCATTTTTTTTCTGATGAACTTGTAATCCTAAGAAGAAAGTTAATTCTCCCATTGAACTCATCTGAAACTCAGATTGCATTAAGGCTTCAAACTCTTCACAAAGTCTCTTGTTTGTTGATCCAAATATGATGTCATCAACATATATTTGAACAACTAAGAGGTCTTGGTGTTCATGTTTGAGGAAGAGTGTCTGGTCAATTGTTCCTCTCTTGTATCCATGTTTTAGAAGGAACTTGGACAGTGTTTCATACCATTTTCTTGGTGCTTGATGAAGTCCATATAAAGCTTTGTCAAGTTTGTACACCCTATGAGGGTAATCAGGATCTTCAAAGACTGGTGGTTGAGATACATAGACCTCTTCATCAATCTTACCATATAAGAAGGCACACTTTACATCCATTTGATAAACTATGAACTTCTTATATGAGGCATATGCCAAGAACACTCTAATTGACTCAATTCTTGCAACTGGTGCAAAGACTTCATCATAGTCTATGCCTTCCTCTTGTGTGTAGCCTTGAGCAATTAGTCTTGCTTTGTTTCTGATTATTATTCCCCTATCATCTAGCTTGTTTTTGAATAACCACCTTGTGCCAATAGGATATTGGCCTTCAGGGAGATCAACTAGGTTCCACACCTTTTGTTTCCTGAACTGCTGCAGTTCTTCTTGCATTGCTTCAATCCAGATGTTATATTTTAAGGCTTCTGTGATGTTGGGTGGAACTACTTGAGATAGAAAACAGGAGAATAGACAAGTGTTTGCAGCTCCCCTTTGTCTTCTGGTAGTTCTGCTGTTGAGGTCACCTATCATGTTATCAATTGGGTGATACTTATGTGTTCTAACTATTGGTACATCATTAACTTGGATGGATGAATCCAGGTTTGTGATGTTGGTTGTTGGAGATGAGGGTAGTTATGATGGGGAGTCAACAAAATAGTTCATCTCATTTTCTGGTGCAGTTGACTGAGCTTCCTCAGGAACATGTATGTCATCCGAGGTAGTGGACATGTCTTTCGTAGCAGGTACTTGTTCAGCTTTGGTCTCTGTCTAAGGCATATCTGTGTGTGACAATGGTGTGGGATGATTTTCTGATATGGTTTGATTTTTAGGGGGTCTCCGTTCAAAATCTGCAGTAGGGATATCTACGGAAGTAGAGACATCTACGGAAGTAGAGGGTATTGCTGCTGATGTGCATGTAGTAAAAACATCTAAACCATCTTTGTGTTTTTGTGCTGATGTACTAGGATCATTATCACTTTGGTTTTCTGGAGTAATGACTCTTGGTGGATCAGTTGTCAATGGTACACCCATATTTGGAGGAACATAGGGATAACATGTATCCGCAACACCTGTCACATAAAGATAACCAGAGTTAAATGAGTTAGTTAATGCATCTATATCAAATAGCCAAGATGATCCTTTCACAGACTGTAGGAATAAGGATTCATCAAAGGATACATTAGGAGTTTCTTCCACTATGTTATCATGTGGAATGTAGACTCTATATGATTTAGATGTTGATGAGTAACCAACAAAGAAACCATCATAGGCTTTTTCAGCAAATTTTCTTAACTGTTCTTTTGTGTTTAAACAGAAGTTCATAGTGTGTTTGTTATGTTCTTTGACAATCAAAGTTCTGTTTTGAACAGTGCAGGCTGTGTTCACAACTTCTGCCCAAAATGTTATTGGCAGATGTGAGTCAGCTAGCATTGTTCTTGCTGCTTCAATTAGAGTTCTGTTTCTTCTTTCAGCAACTCCATTATGTTAAGGAGTTCTTAGAGCACTAAATTTCCTAGCTATGCCTTTATCCCTGCAAAATGAGTCTCAGACATAATTAACAAATTCAGTTCCATTATCACTTCTCAGTATCTTGATTCTTAGATCAAGTTGATTTTCTATCTTAGTGATGAACTCCATTAAAATTTCTGATGTTTCACTTTTATGTTTTAAGAAAAATACCCAAGTAAATCTAGTGAAATCATCAACAATCATCAAACAGTACTGCTTTTTGCCAATGCTTAACACATTGGTAGGACCAAAAAGATCCATGTACAGTAACTTTAGTGGTGTTGTGTTTGTGTTAATTGTTTTGGACTTATGTGATACTTTATGTTATTTGCCTTTATAGCATGATAAACAGTGATTAGAACAATAAAATTCTTTCTTTGGAACACCAATGACTAAGTCATTTTTCACCAATTTATTCATGTTCGTCATGTTGGAATGAACCATCCTTCTGTGCCAGAGTTATGCTTCATCTTCTGATGATTTAGAGAACAGACATGTTTCTTTGCTTGTTAGTGCAGTGTTGTTCATATCCAACACATAGGTGTTACCTTTTCTTGGTGCTTTTAGAAGGATCCAGTCTTCTGGAATTTTTGAAACCTGGCTTAAGAATGTAGCAATCAGAGTTATCAAAGAAAGTAGTATAGTGTTGGTCACATATTTGTGATACACTTAGTAAGTTAAACTGTAAGTTTTCACAAAAGTTAACTTTTTCAAACTTTAAAACTCTATTTGTTACCATTCCTTCACCAGTAATTTTACCTCCCTTCTTATCCCCACCAAATTCTACATATGAAGCATTCTTATGTTTGAAGTCCTGCAGGAGGGTGCAGTCTCCTGTCATATGTCTGGAATAGCCACTGTCAATATACCACTTGTTGTCAGCCCTCCTTGGATGTTCCTGTAAACAAATATGAATTTAGTTAGACTTAGGAGCCCAAGCCTTGCTGGTCTTGGGCTTGACATTGTTATCTAATATATCAACTTTCTCATGAATAAGACTTGAAGTTTCTAGATTAGCTGTACAGTTAGTTAATTCATTATGTTTAGTTTGGGGTGAGGATGTAATGGTTGATGAGGTTGAGGTGATGTCTTCTTGATTCATACTAACTTGGTTAGTCAATTTTGTTTAAGACTTCTTCTTTGATGTGGATGATGGGAATTGCCAGAAAATGTTTCTGCATCCTTTGCTTTGGACTTAGGCACATCATTGCCTTTGTAAAAGTGATCAAAGAAGTTGTTTTCTTCCTCAAGTGCTACCTTTTTATGTGGTGCATTCTTTTGCACTTGTGATTTCTCCTTCTTATTCTTTAATTTCACCTCAGCAGCTTTGTTGTTTTTCTTAGTAACTTTTTGTTTTTGTTGTTGTTTCTTTTGGTTTGAATCTTTATCATCTTCAGAAGATTGTGAGTCTGACTCAGAGGTATCTACTTTCTTTGTCTTGATCTTGGTTTTGTTCTTCTTGTTAAAGTAGCATTCCTTTGTAGTATGGTTGTTTTTGTTGCATATTGCACAATATTTGTTGAAGTAACAATCTGAAGTCATGTGATTGTTCATGTTGCATATTAAGCAATATCTGCTGAAGTAGCATTCTTCTGTGCTGTGGTTGTGCATGTCACACCATTTACAGTAAACTTCATCTTTACTTTCAGATTCATTCCTTTTCTTTGCCTTATTCTTGCTCATCAGTTTTTGCTTCTTTAATTCCTTATCAATTTTATCTGCTGGTGAGTCTTTTCCTCTTCCGGACATGATATCAAAAGGTTCTTGTGTTGTATCTTTTGTGACCTTTTTCTTTGTCTATTTTGATTTCTTCCGCAGATGATCTGCGGAAGTTTTGATCTTTTCTCCTGATCCTCTCTTTGTTGACTTTTCTACATTTAGTTTGTTGAATGCATGTAATCCTTTATTTAATTGCTCAATCCTTGTGTGGATTGTCTTGAGAAGGTTTCTTTGTTTTGGTGGATAGGGTAGTTTAAGTTCATTTAAGACCTTTGGTATTGAGTATTCATTTGACATAATTTTACCTTTACCCAACTCATCATTTATAGTCTCCTCCTTTTCATCTAAGTCATCACAGTTGTCATAATCAAATTCTAACAATTCTGATTCTGATTCAGATGAATTAGATTCAGATGACTCGGACAAATCATGTTTATATGATGTCTCAGGTTTGTTACTGGATACAAAGTGATTAGTTAAAATGTTGGTCATTGACTCAGGTAAAGGAATGTAATTATTTTTAACTGGTGGTGCAACTGCATGAAATCCCAATCCTGATTTGTTCTTAGACTCAATATGAGAGTTTAACAATTTCTCATATTGTTCTGATGACAATTGGAATTTCTGCAGTTTCACCTCAGTAGATGCATGCTCCGACATAGATTTGGTTAAAGATGTAGTCAGATGCTCAACTTGTGCTTTTAGATTGTAATTTTCAAACACAAGTTTATCTAAATCTTTTTGTAAAGAATTAATTTTAACTTGATAAAGTTTATGTTCTCTTACATGAGATTCATTTAGAAGTAAGGTTTCTTTTACTTTATCAGCCAATTGTTGAGCATGAGATCTATATCTTTCTACTTCATCTATGCAAGCGGGAGAGCACAACCTTTGTCTTACCTCAGTGGCCATTGGAGGCACTTTTTTTTCCATGTTGGCCATTAAAGCTTGATTTTCAGCAAGCACTTCCTTCTCATACATGCTCTAATCACAAGTACCATCCTGTAAAATAATCAAACCAATTTCTTTAGTGTTAGAGGTGCCTGTTGTATTGTTTGGTGGGGGATGCATTGGTTAGTTGTGGGTGTGTGAAACTCCTTTGACTGGGCTGTCTTGATTCAGTTGTTTGCTGTTGGTTGTTATTGCACTCCCTTGAAAAGTGTCCAAACAAATTGCATTTAAAGCATCTTACTTTGGACTTATCTACCCCAAGTTTTGTTGTTCTGCTTCCAACAGATAGTCCTTTGTTTCTTTTCATATACATCTTGGCTCTATAGGCAATTATTGCCATTTGCCATTGTAGATCCATCTCTTCTACTTCATCAGGATGAAGTTCTTCTAGATCTTGTTGACAAAAATGAGCAGGAGTCAAGGTGCTTCCTAGATATGCCTGAAAACTTAAACTGAAAGCTGCAAAGGCGGCTTTCTGTTCTTCAGATTGTAGAACCATCGTAATTGGTTCTGTTTGATTGATGATCTTCTTGCTTTTGGATTCTTCAGCCTTGCCTTTTTCCTTTTTGTTCTGCTTGCTTTGAGATCTTGATTTTGAAGGCTTTGCTGCATAGAAACTTGTTTCTTCTTTCGGTTCAATTTTATCACTTGAGTTGCCTTCACCTTCATTGTAGATGAATGCACTCCTAGTATTATTCAGCTCTTTGAATTGATAAGGAGCTATAGGTGTTTTCACACTTTTGTTTCTCGTCTTTTCATCTAGCTCCAACGCTTCTACCTTAGCTACTAGTGTATCTAGTCCTATTGCTTTTAGATCAATAGTATTTTTAAACATGGACACAGTCTGTGTCCAGTTTTCTGGTAATGAATGAAGCATCTTTTTATTTAATTCCTCATTGCTGTACTTAAGTTCAAGAATATTTATTTATGTAACAAGTTGCATAAATCTATGCAATTGTTGAGGGACTTACTCTTCCGGAATATGATGGAAGGTTTCATATTGTGCACGGAGAGTGTCCTTTTTGATACTTCTAATCTAGCACTGCCTTCACACAGAGTGTGCAGGATTTTCCATAACGAGTTAGCAGTTTTGTATGATTCACACCTGATCAAGAGTTCTTCAGGTAAAGCCATAGTAAGCATACTATAGGCTTTGATGTCAATCTTGACTCTCTTGGCATCATGAGGAGATAGATTCTTTAAACTAATGTGCTGATTATTATCCTTATAATCCGCTCCTAAGGCAGGTGGAATATAAAGTCCTTCGGTAATCAAAGCCCATAAGTCAGAATATGTATAACTAACATGATTCCTGAACCGGATTTTCCAGGTTTTAAAATCAGATTTGTTTTCCAGTTTAGGAGGTTGATAAGCACCAACAACTGAGTTACTCATGATAGTTAATTTAAAAAAAACAGAGGTTTTGTTTTAAAACAGAATTCGATTAAACTTAATCAAAGCTGATAGATCAATTGATATAAATCAATGAGCACCAAGCTCTGATACCACCTGTGAATCCTAGGATCGTTCATGAATTATCTAAATTGATTTGAACAAGTATTGATCGTGAAATTATCAATACTTGGTGTTTAATCTATTAATAATAATGAAATCAATCAATAAAACAAATAAAATAAGAATAATCAAACCGAGAGAACTCAAGAACGTTGATTGAATGCTTTCTTATTGCTATTGAGGTTGCTGTTCTTGAATACAATGATTTAGATAATGATCACTAATGATTCTAATGATTCTCAATTATTGTTATATATTCGATCTATGTTGTTGATCTCATATATATAGAGATCTAATTTTGTTCTATCGCTAGCTATTTTGTTGCTATAATTAAGCTAATCAAACTTATCCAAATCCTTGCCATGTTTATCGGCTTAGGAATTTGAGATTTACAACAAATCTAATATGAATAAAGTTGTTGATATGACGTGGAATATTTGCTTGAATAATATGTCTTCCATCGTCATTAATGTTGTTGTTGTTCTGCAACGTTGACTTGTTGACTTGATGTTGACTTCTGAGTTAATTGGTCTTCCGCAGGAATTTACTCTTCCGCAGGTAGTCTGTCTTCCGCAGCAACTGTTGTATTGTACTTGTTCTTATGCTTCCGCAGGAGTTCTTGTCTTTCGCAGCCTTCCCTCCAGCAGCTTCACTTCTTTTCTTGTTCAGCTGAAGTTGTTCTTCCGTATGAGATCCACGGATGTATTACGGAAGAACACTTTATTCATCCGTAGTTGTTCCAACACTTAGTCAATTTTCCAAATTGACACAGTTTAGTGTTTCATGCACATTCACACATATATTCTGAAATATATTATATAATAGATGAATATATTAAATGAAGTGCAAAATAAATTTATTTAGTTCATAAACACAATTATAATTAAATATATTCATTTTATATCATTAAGAACAATAATTACAATTATGATTACAAGAGTGATATATATCATCTAAACCTATACAAGAGATCTATCCTTAACAATTGTGTTTTTCTAAATACAATTGTGTTTTTCTAAAATGATGAATTTTAAAAAAAATTATATTGGTAGAATAATATTATTGTGTATCTTTAATATGTAAAACACAATAATAAATTAATAACAAATTAATTTAATACATTAAAAACAATGTTAAAACAAAACACTGTCTCATTGTACTTTTTGATTGTCATTGTGTTATTCTTGAACTCGATAAGTTTTGTAAAATAAATTGGTAAAATAACATAATTATGTATTTCTAATTGTAAAACACAATAATTGATAACAAGAAGTTTATATAATTTATAAAAACAATGACAAAAATAATACATTATTCTATCTTCAACACTAAGAGATATATCAGTAAAATTATATCATTGTGTACTTCTAATTGTAAAATAAAATATTTGATAACAAGTTTATACAATCTATAGAAACAATGACAAAAACAACACAAAATGATCTAACATGTAACATATAATGATAAATACATATAACAAATATTATAAAATATATGACACAATAAACGTATAAGACACAATTACCTAATTTATTTATCATAATGACCAAAATACCATTATTTTTAAAACAATATAAGAACATGTGTCAAGTCCATAATTCATTTTAGGTTTTTTAAATTAAATAGATTTTTTATTATTACCATACTATTTAAATTTATATAATAAACTATTTACATATTATATTAATCACTTAAAATTCCTATTAAACTTGCGTTTAAATTGACATGAAGATTTGAATTTTACTGTTTGAAGTTACAATACTCAAGCACGTGACTGATTAATAAGAATATTTCTTTGACAGAAGCTTCTCAATACTTTTTAAAATTAAAGAGACTTTGTGTGATATATAAAAAGTACACTAGTGTTTTGTGTGAAAAATTATTAAGTGACTTTCGTATATTATTTCTTTTTAATATTTTTCTTATGTATTTGCCCTAGTTAACAAAGAAATCTTTTTAAATGACAACTCAAATACTTCTTAAACTATACATACTTCTTAGACTAGATGTTGTGGGGCGTGAAGGGCGGGGCGCGACCCATGTGGGTGCCCACCCTGATCGTTAACACCGCATCAAGGTGGCGCGAGCGAGGGAGCTATTGGGGAGGTGTGAGGGGCATCGCGACTGGATTAGTGGCTCTATTCATAACAGAGTCAGGCTACTTGATCAAGTGCTTTATCCAGTACGCAGTCAGCATCTAGTTGGCGTCATATTTTGTAATATTATAGAATAACCCCATAGCACACGTGGATAGAGCCCCTCCATAATACACAACTTTAAAAAGTTTTTGCTTTTATTGTTGGGTATCAACACAAATAAAAGATAGTCATGGGTAAAAACGTAATTCTTCTGTAGACCCTTTTTTTAGTTATTACCGTGTTATTATGATAAAGTTTGTTATTTGTCAAATCTCCCTATAAATAACCTATGTACAACCAACAAACACCAATACAAAGCCAAGATGGTCCGCACCGACGATAAACCACACCATTTCGTCCTGGTACATGGTGCATGCCATGGAGCCTGGTGCTGGTTCAAGCACAAACCCTACTCGAAGCTGCAGGCCACCGCGTATCCGCCTTCAATTTCTCGGCCTCTAGCACCGATGCTAAAGTCATACAAAAAGTGGTTACACTTTCTGACTACACAATGCCATTGCTTGAGTTCATGACCACCATTCCGCAACAGGAGAAGGTTGTGCTTGTGGGTCATAGCCTTGGTGGCATGAACATAGCCCTTGCCATTGAAAAGTTCCCCGAAAAGGTCTTCGTCGCGGTCTTTCTCACCGCCTTCATGCTGGATGCTGACTGTTAGATTTATTATGGTGTTTCAATGAAGTTAGATGTGGTGTTGATTGTACTTAATATGTCAATTTCTCGTTGATGTGTTAGTCTACATATTTTTAGTCTTGTTGTGACAAGTTCTAATTGTAGAGGGTGGAATTGTTTCATAGTTTAGGGGTTGTGTTGTCATTAGTGAAAGATGTAGTTAGTTAGAGTTTGTTAAGACTACTTAAGGTCTTAATTCGTGTAGGTTGAAGTAATTCTTCTTCTCGATTGCACTGTATAATTCTTCTTCTAATTCTTAATGAATTCACGTGTGTTCTTTTGATCTTTACATTTCCTTTCGTAATCACAAATTGCTTCTCGCATTAATAATTGGAATCAGAGCTTTGACTCGATCTAAAGAAAAGGTATTAGTGCTCGTGATTAAGTGAAGATTGGAGAATGGTGAATTCCGCCAAGTTCGACATCGAGAAAATCGATTTCAAAAATGATTTTAGCCTTTGGAGGTTGAAGATGAAGGCGTTGCTAGTCCATCAATGGGTCGTCGATGCCCTAAAGGGGGTAACAGGGCTTCCGCAGGCGATGGCCGATAAGGAAAAGAAAGAAGTTATGGGAAAGGACCACATTGCTATCATTCTAAGCCTTGGAGATAGAGTCCTCAGATAAGTATCTAAGGAAACAACTGCAGTAGGGATCTGGTCAAAATTGGAAGGCCTCTATATGACTAAATCATTGGCCAACCGATTGTACTTGAAAAAGAGGTTGTACACGTTCCATATGACTGCTGGAAAGTCATTAGAAGATCACATCAATGAATTCAATAAGATCCTACTGGATCTTGAAAACATCGAAGTGGAGATAGATGATGAGGATAGAGCAATAATCTTCCTGTCATTCTTACCAGATTCATATGAATATTTTGTTGATACTTTGATGTTCGGCAGGGAGAGTCTATCAATAGAAGAAGTAGCGTCAGCCAAGAACTCCAAAGAATTACACAAGAAAGGTGAGTTAAAGGAGGATAGTTCAGAAGGTCTCATTGTAAGAGGACGACCTAAGAGCAGGTTCACCAAGAACAAGACGATGAGACCAAGGTCCAAGTCCAAGATATGGTACAGGTGTTTTGTTTGCAACTCTGATAAGCACTTAAAAAAGGAGTGCCCAGAGTGGAAGAGAAGAAAGGCAGAATTCATTAAGAACAAGAATCACAACAAAGGCTCACAAGAAGATGCCACAGATGGCTATGAGAGTGTAGAAGTGTTGATGGTGTCCAAGTCTGAGTCAAAATAGGTATGGATTTTGGACTCAAGTTGTTCTTATCATATGACACCATATAAGGAGTTCTTTAAAGAATTAGAACTAAAGGAACATGGTGTAGTAAAATTAGGAGATGATAGGCCTTGTAAATTTGAGGGGATTGGGGTAATATCCTTCAAACTAGGCAATGACACTACCATTGACCTACATGGTGTAAGATATATCCCATAGTTGAAAAGGAATTTGATATCTTTGGGTACTTTTGAGAGGAAAGGCTACCATGTAAGTCTGAAAGATGGAAAGACCAAGGTCTTAAAAGGGGCACTCGTGATGTTAACTGGAATAAGGAGAGACAACAACACTTGTGCACTAGACGGTCAAGTAGTCACTGGAGTAGTGTCTGCTGCTGCAATTTCAGATGGTGAAGTAGCTATGCTATGGCAGAGGTGGCTAGGGCATGTAAGTCAACAAAGTTTAGTAGAGTTAAAGAAGCAAGGCTAGTTTGATAGATTGATTAATTATGATTTTGGCTCCTATGAAAACTGTATAATGGGGAAATCTAAAAGGGTAAAGTTCTCAAAAGGAATACATAATACTAAGGGTGTTCCAGATTACATTGATGTAGATCTTTGGGGTCCCACATTGATGTAGATCTTTGGGGTCCCACACAGAACCTATCTGTTGGAGGTGCATCATATTTTTTGTCCTTAATAGATGAATATTCAAAGAAAGTTTTGGTCTATATATTAAAGCACAAGTATGAAGCCTTTAATAAGTTTAAAGATTAGAAGGTGCTAGTGAAAAACCAAACTGAGAGGAAGGTTAAGAAGTTGAGAATAGATAATGGTCTAGAATTCTAAAATAAAGAGTTTGATTATTTTTGCAAGGAAAATAGGATTGATAGACATCTCACCATACCTGGTACTCCTCAACAGAATGGGTTAGTTGAAAGGATGAATAGAACCTTGCTAGAAAGAGTAAGGTGTCTGTTGAATGGTGTTGATCTACCTAAGAGTTTTTAGGCAGAGGCATTGAAGATTGCGGTTTATACAGTAAACAGAACTACATCATCAGCCATTGGCATAATGTTGCCTATGGAAAAATGGTCATGCATTGTCACTGACTACAATAACCTCGAAGTGTTTGGGTGTCTAGTCTACTCTTATGTTAGTCAAGGGAAACTAGATCCTAGGGCAAAGAAGTGTATAATGCTAGACTATAAGGAATGTCAAATTGAGGTGGAGTGTTATGTATAGGGACATAATGTCAAAGCCTATTGAAGGAAGTGTAGACTATAAGGAATGTCAAATTGAGGTGGAGTTCTCTGATAGTGATGCCATTGAGCCCACAGGTATGGTTGATCACCTTGAAAGCTCTCAAAGGCCGGTTGCTAAGCCTAGTATTGCTGCTAATAGGCCTACGAGGCATATTGTTCAACCCATCAGGTATAGAGATGACATCTTAGCCTATGTGTTTCATGTGGCAGAGGAGGAATGTTCTCATGAGCCTATGCATCTCCTAAAAGTGTAAAGTGGGAAAAGGCAACGAATGATGAGATGAATTCACTATACAAGAACCAGACATGGGTGCTAGTTGACAAGCCAATTGGTCAAAAGTTAGTGGATTTCAAATGGTTATTCAAGTTTAAAAGGGTTTACTAGGAGAGGGACCGAGGTAGGCTGGTTGCTAAGGGTTTTATTCAGAGGGTTGGTATTGATTACAGTGAGGTGTTCTCACCTATAGTCAAGCACACCTCTATAAGAGCTGTATTGTCTTTGACTACAACTTTTGATATGGAGCTAGAACAATTGGATGTCAAGACTACCTTCTTACATGGCAATCTTGATCAAAATATCTACATGAGACAGCCTCCTGGTTTTGAAGTTAAGGATAAAGTTGATCAATTGTGCTTGCTTTAGAGATCTTTATATGGGCTAAAGTAGTCACCAAGGCAATGGTACTTTGAGATTTGATAGTCATATGATTACTCATGGTTTCAACAGAAGTGAATATGATACTTGTGTCTACTACAAGGAATATAGCAAGGGAAATTTTATATACTTGTTGCTATATGTTGATGACATGCTCATTGCATGTAAGACAAAGTTTAGGTTGATGAAACAAAAAGTTTACTTATGTTTGAGTTGATATGAAGCAATTGGGTGAAGCAAAAAAGATCTTAGGCATGGAGATTATTAGAGATAGAGCATCTGGGTTGATAAAAGTGTCAGAGAGGTCTTATTTAACCAAGGTGCTGAAAACTATTTCATAGAGAATAGCAAACCTGTAGTTATTAGGCATGCATTTTAAGTTGTCATGCCTAGATTCTCCTAAGACTAATAGGGAAAAGGAGGTAATGGTCAAGATCCCCTATGCCAATACAGTTGGTAGCTTGATGTATATGATGATTTGTATTAGGACTGACATTTGTTTTGCTGTAAGCATGGTAAGTAGGTATCTTAGTATGACCCTGGGAAGAAACATTGGAAAGGAGTGGAGTGGATTCTTAGATATTTGAATGGTACAAGAGATGTAGGTTTAGTATTTGGGAGGAATACTGAGCAGTCTCATGTTGTTAGAGGGTTTGTTGACTCCGATATTATAAAAAGATTTTGATAAAGGAAGATCTGTGACTGGATATGTGTTTAGTGTCCTTGGAGGTATAGTAAGCTGAAAGTCCAGCTTGCAACATGTAGTAGCCCTATCTACTACTGAGGCAGAATATATTGCATTGACAGAAGCTATAAAAGAAGCTATTTGGTTGAAAGGTTTCTTGAGAGAAATGGGTGTAGTGAGTGACAATGCTCTCGTACATTATGATAACCTTAGTGCAATTCAGTCATCCAAACATCAAGTCTTCTATGAGAGATCCAAGGATATTAATGTAAAGTTACACTGGATTAGAGAAGTCTTATGTTCTAAGGTTGTGATCACGTGTCAATATTTTAATGTTTAATTTATCTAAATGCTTGATTTTACATCGTTAATATTTTAGAACAAGTTGACTTTGTTTATGTTTTGATTCATAGGTGTTTGGAGCTTAAAGAAGCATAATTTGAGGCAAAAGTAGCAAAACATGAAAGTTGAATGACCAAAGATGTAAATATAAAAAATGGAATAAATGAGGTCAAGAAAGAGACCCGACGTATGATACTTCGGGTTTGGGCGTATCATACGCCGGGTGGCGTATTTGTGGGTGTATCTGACAAAAGGAACATAAAGTTGGGCGTATGAGGCATCGTATCATATGCCGGTGGGCGTATGATACGCCGTTGGCCTAACAGCATCAGGATTTTGTGGATTTTCAAGTTTATTTAGACCAAATCAACCCCAATTCAAGCTAGAACTTCTTGGAGATGAAAATTGATGAACTTTAGGTAATTTTTGGTGTCTAAGGCTCCCCAAATCATCCACAAACATTCTCCAATTCAAGATCGAAGGCATAATAAAGATGATCTGTGGCTAGGCTTTTCGTGAGTGCTTTCGGGAGTACGATTCTTGTTAAGTGAGACAATTAGAATGATTTGATCAGGTTTTTGTATTATACATTGAATTATTGAATGAAACATTATGTTTGGTTGATTTAAAAGATTTGCTTGAAAATAAAGTTGCTTGCTTGATTATCACTTTTTCGGTTTTCTTGCATCGTGAGCTCATTAAGAAAAGTAGACAATTTGATATAGGTAAATTGGTAACATTGTGAACGAACGAATCTTAAAAGCTTGTTCCTTTGTTGTCATTTTAGTCAAAAGCTAAAATCTTGAAGTATTGTTTCTTACAAACCCCCATACACCAATTGTTGACCTGGCAGAATTGGTAACCCGGAAGTAATCGTTTTCATTATTTAAGTAAATTAGTTTCAAAGTTCTTTGCTTTATGCACGTGTGCTCATTAATTCATTCAAAGTTTTAATTTTTAATTCAAAGTTTGTGTCTTTAAGTTAACCGAGTCGTATTTTTTAAACACTTTCCACATATTCCCTGTGGAGACGACCTTACTTACCCTTACACAATAAAAGTAGCTAAGACCGATATAATAACTTGTTTTTGATCGAGTCTCGACAACCGGATCAAAATGGTGCCTTTACCCGGGAATTAGTGCGCCAAGTGTTATTTTTTTAGTTTTATTTTCTTTCTTTTGTTTTGGTTTGTACGGTGATACGCTAGGTGTTTTATGTCTTACAGGTTACTCTCAAGTACTTAAAACTAACCATGAATCAAGTTTATTATTCATGTACCAGTTGCGAGAGTCCAGTTCACACACGAGATCATTACCCTGAGTACTTGCAAAAGTGTGAAGATGCGAGAAAAAAATTATATTTATTGGATGTCTATTATGATGATGTACCATTATCTTATCCGTACTACGAAGCATCTTCACCATACTATAAAGAATATTATCAGTCAGAGAAGAACTATAACTTTGGAAAAGATTTGGATTGCAACATTTATGAACCAAAGATGGCACAAGGCTCACGTTATCAGGAGAATTATAACAACTATCATCAAGAATACTCTCATAACGACTATCATCAAGAATACTCTCAGGTGACATACGAGGATCAGAATCAATGTTAATTTCCTAAACAAGAGAATGTTATCCAGAATGTTATGCCATTTCAAAATGATTTTCAATCTGAGAAGGAAAAAAGTATTGCTCAATTGGAGTTGATATTGCCCGAGATTGATAAGTTGTTATCACAACATCATCTTTCACATCAGGAACGATTTTACTACTTAACTATCAAGCTTGACGCATTATTACTGAAAATAGAATTAAAAGAATCCATCTCACCATCTGTAAAAGTTGAGGATGAGGTCATGAAGATTACTACCACACAAATTCCCTCGTTTGTCGAAGAGCCATGTGAAGAACAAGTGGTGGTTTATAGTTATGATGATAATGTGGAAGAAGAGCCGATGGATCTTCTAAAGCAAGAAAAAGAATATGCAGTCTCACTTAAAGACAACAAATCTTTTAAAAAGTCAATGATTGATATAATCATAGTTTATCCTAAACCTCCTCCTGCACTTATAATACCAATCAACAAAGTTATGGAAGAAGGTGTCAGGACAAAGATTAGGAAAGTGGGAATGCAAGATGTCAGGAAATTTACTATAAAGTGGATATGCAACAATTTCTTAATTTACATGCCTATGATTGGGAAACAACAATGGAGCTGGCATGTCAAATTTCGAGCATTTGTTTGGAACTCAGTAGGCAAAGATGCAATTCGACCACCATAAGTGGTTAAAGGTCCCGTCTGGCTGAAGACCTAAAACTTAGCCCTTATGGGACGCAACCCGAGAAATTTGTGGGTGTGTTCACTAGAAACCCTCACGAGACTACAACTCGTCCAATCGGGTCTACCGAGGAGTTTAAAGGCTTGTTGCATACGCTAAATGTAAACCGTGATTCCTATGAAAGTGAGTTTTATTTCTTCTATTAGTTTGTGTTTTTTATCTCTTTGGTTCGTTTGTTTTATGTTGATAGTTCAATCGCCACATGCAAATACTGAAGTGTGGGGAGGTAATATTGATCACGTGTCAATATTTTAGTGTTTAATTTATCTAAATGCTTGATTTTACATGGTTAATATTGTAGAACAAGTTGACTTTGTTTATATTTTGATTCATAGGTGTTTGGAGCTTAAATAAGCATAATTTGAGGCAAAAGTAGCAAAACATGAAAGTTGAAGGACTAAAGATGTAAATATCAAAAAATGGAATAAATGAGGCCAAGAAAGAGACCCGGCGTATGATACTCCTGGTTTGGGCATACTTACGTTGGGCGGCGTATTTGTGGGCGTATTTGACAAAAGGAACAGAAAGTTGGGCGTATGAGGCGGAGTATCATATGCCGGTGGGCGTATGATACGCCGGTGGCCTAACAGCATCCGGATTTTGTGGAATTTCAAGTTTATTTAAACCAAATCAACCCCAATTCGAGCTAGAACTTCTTGGAGACGAAAATTGATGAACTTTAGGTGATTTTTGGTGTTTCAAGGCTCCCCAAATCATCAAAAACATTCTCCAATTCAAGATCGAAGGCATAATGAAGATGATGCGTGGCTAGGCTTTTCGTGATTGCTTTCGAGAGTACGATTCTTGTCAAGTGAGACAATTGGTATGCTTTGATCGGGTTTTTGTATTGAACATTGAATTATTGAATGAAATATTATGTTTGGTTGATTTAAAAGTTTTGCTTGTAAATAAAGTTGTTTGCATGATTATCAGTTTTCGGTTTTCTTGCATAGTGAGCTCATTAAGAAAAGTTGAAAATTTGATATAGGTAAATTGGTAACATTGTGACGAATGAATCTTAAAAGCTTGTTCCCTTTGTTGTCACTTTAGTCAAAGGCTAAGATCTTGAAGTATTGTTTCTTACAATCCTGATCGTAGGGTGTTTATTCAATACTTATAATGGTTAATTGCTTTATTTTATACGAATATTAGTGTCAAACATGTGTACTTTGAGTGTGTTAATGTTTGCAGGTGGTAGAAGAAAAAAGTACATATTTTGGGAGCTTTAAGAAAGTATTGGAGCAAGTGGAATGACCGGATGTGCAATTACATGAAAGATGGAGTCAAATCAAGTCAATCTGGCGCCACCGTATCAGTCACCGTATCCACCACCGTATCATACTCTGACCACCATATCAGTCACCGTATCCACCACCGTATGATACGCCGATCATCATAACAGCCTCCGGATTTTGAGTATTTTCTTCCCTATTTAACCCAATCATTAGGGTTTCGAAAAGGTCTTCTCCCCTATGAATTTTAGAGGTTTTCAAGGCCTTTTTGAAAGTTCTTTTCACTACAGTTTCACCCAAAACAAGCATTAACAACATCCACTCAACAATTGAAGATTCAAGTATGCCAATGAGCGGCTAATTCGTTGGTAATCAGTTTCGGGAGGAGAGTTCTTGTAAGTGAAGCACTAGGTTTAGTTTGAATTGATGTTTTGGGTTATTTCTTTTGACACAAGAATATAATTGTATGTTTGTTTAAAGTTAAAAGATTTGTTTATGTTTAAGTATTTGTGTGCTTTCATTCGTATTCGTTTTCCTTGCATCGTGAGCAGTTTGTCATGTATGTGAATTCTTTGCATAAATGAGTTGGTAATTGTGTGAACGAGCGAGTATTAAAAGTTTGCTTCATAATAATCACTTTAATCAAACAATTTTGCAAAATCATGTCTATGTGATTCCCAATCAATTATTATGAAACCAAGTGTGAATCTTTGAACTTGAATCTTGAAAGTGGTTGCCCTTTTTCTCATAAGTTTCAAAACCCAAAATCAAGTTTGTTACTTTCTTAATTGTTTTCTTTCAATTTACCTTTCCGCATGAAAATATATGCTTTTTAGTATTTTCGTTTCGTGTTTCAAGGTTTGAGGTATAAAGTTTTACACTTTCCACTAATTCCCTGTGGAGATGACCTTACTTGCCCATACTGGTTATAGGTAGTTAAGTCTTTAATATTAACTTGTTTTCGATCAAACCACGACAACATGATCAAAACCCCCACACACCAATTGTTGATCTGGTAGAATTGGAAACCCATAAGTAATCATTTTTCATTATTTAAGTAAATTAGTTTCAAAGTTCTTTGCTTTATGCACGTGTGCTCATTAATTCATTCAAAGTTTTAATTTTTAATTCAAAGTTTGTGTCTTTAAGTTAATCGAATCGCATTTGTTAAACACTTTTCACATATTCCTTGTGGAGACGACCTTACTTACCCTTACACAATAAAGGTAGCTAAGAACAATATAATAACTTATTTTTGATCGAGTCTTGACAACCAGATCAGGTTGTAAAAGGTATAATATCTTGATACAAGGTATAATGCTCTTGATATGCTGACTAAGGTACTACCCGGATCTAAGTTTGTGCAATGTTTGTATATTCTACATATTACTTAGGTTGTGCTTATTTTTCATTGAACACTAAGGTGAAAATTGTTAGATATATTATGGTGTTTCAATGAAGTTAGATGTGGTGTTGATTGTACTTAATATGTCAATTTCTTGTTGATGTGTTAGGTGCTGTTTGTTTTTTCAGGAAAGAGCTTCTTAGGCTCTTTTGTCTGCACGAAGAAGAGGACGAGCAGACATTTAAGGTTGCAGACTGTTTGTTTTTCGAAAGACATTTCATTAAAAAATGTCTTCTCGTCCTCTTCTTGGAGAAGACCCAACCCCACCTCTTCTAACATCTTCCGACCTCTTCTAAATAAAATAACCCCAACTCCAACCTCCTCCACCTCCACCCCCCCTCGCCTTCTCCGCCTTGAGCTCCGTCGACACCGCCCAACAGATCGCCGACATTGCCGAAGGAGACAACCGTGGGATTGCACTCCTGTTGCCTCTGGTTCCCGCCATCGCCTGGGTGCTGTACTACATCTTTCAACCTACGGTTAATCAGATCAACAGGATGAGGACCGAAGGAGTGGCCGTTGGGCTGGTTATCGGCGGTGGCTTAGCGGCGGCGTCGGGGCTGTTTGCGACGCCGGAGGCTGCCGCCGGCGAGATCGCCACCGTGTCGAAGGTGGCTGCTGCGGCGAATGATAACAGAGGGCAGCTGCTGTTGATTGTTATTGTTCCTACAATTCTTTGGGTGTTGTATAATATCTTTCAGCCTTCTCTTAACCAGATCAACAAGATGAGATCTTGATTAGTGTTTGTGTAAAGGGTAATTGTGATATATTGAACTTGTAATCTTGTAATTGCTTTCTTTATGAATCAAATTTTCTTGGAATATTGAACTAGTAATCTTGTAATCTTGATTATTGTTGGTTCAATTGGGGGTGTTTGGCATTTGATTACTGCATTTTGAAGTTGTAAAATATATAAAATAAACATACTTTACAGGTTTCTTATGAAGATATAAGTATAACTTATGAACTTTGGTGATGGTGAAAAGAAAGATGGTCTCTTGATGGAGGTCATTGTTGTTGCTAATGGAACCTGCAATTGTTGATTTGTTTGTTATAAGTTTATGTGATAAATGGTACTTCATTAGTTCGTTTAACATCAACCTTGATTAAATTTTGTAACAATTCATTATCCACTTCATGGAAAAGAGTAGCAAGAGAATTGAGTAAAGTCGCCATTTGATAATGTTTATTTTGTCAGTTTGCAAACGTTAAAAACCAGACAGTCTTCTTCTTGCAGACTACAGAGGTTTGATTCACCTCTTCTGCTGCAGATGTAGTCCGCAGACTGCAGACATTTTCCTGTAGAAAAAACAAACAGCACCTTAGTCTGCATATTTTTAGTCTTGTTGTGACAAGTTCTAATTGTAGTGGGTGGAATTGTTTCATAGTTCAAGGGTTTTGTTGTCATTAGTGAAAGATGTAGTTAGTTAGAGTTTGTTAAGACTACTTAAGGTTCGTATAGGTTGAAGTAATTCTTCTTCTCAATTGCATTGTATAATTCTTCTTCTAATTCTTGATGAATTCACGTGTGTTCTTTTGATCTTTACATTTCCTTTTGTAATCTCAAATTGCTTTTCGCATTAACACTGACCATGCTCCTTATGTTTTAGACCAGGTATAAAGATCATTAACTTACTTATCAGTTATATTTTCAAAATAATAAATAAGCTACTTTCTTTGAGATTTTAATCTAAATTAACTCGATTATATATGTTTCCATGTATGCTTTTGAAGTATAACCAAATCACACCGGTAGAAGATTGGATGGGCACACAGTTCTTGTCTTACAACACGGATATTGAGTCTGAGATGTCCATGTTTTTTGGCCCCGACTTTCTATCCTCCAAGCTCTATCAACTTTGCTCTGATGAGGTATGTTGTTGTCATTTGTCATCGTCACTGTCACTGATATCAAGGGTGGAACCAAAGAAGGGTCGAGAGGGTCTAATGACACCCTGTGATCACTAGAATTTGTAGTATTTTATATAAAAGCTAAGTTTTTCATAAGAAAACATTACTTTGATCCGTTACTTGTGGTGTAGAAAAGCAAACATGATGGTAATCCCAACTAATTAAAAAGCTTTGGTTCTGTCACTGGTCATCATTTATCACCTTGTACCTTCAAGCTCCAAATACAAAGGTACATACTTTTTGCAGTGATTAATAACATTGTGCTACATAAATGCGTAGGATCGCGAATTGGGGAAAGCGTTGATCAGGCCTTTGTCGTTATTTTTAAAAGATCTAAGGAACGTGAAACCATTTACAAAAGGAGGGTTTGGTTCTGTTAGAAGAGCATATATCGTTTGTGATGAAGATAACACGATCAAGAAGGAATTTCAACGATGGATGATTAATAATAATCCGGTGGACGAGGTGAAATAACTGAAACATGTTGATCATATGCCGATGTTATGTGACCCAAAGCAACTCGGTGTTTGCCTCCTTGATATAGGCATTTAATATGCTTAGTCAACTCAATGATCGACTCAAAGCAACTTGGTGTTTTAATTTATTAATCTAGCGATAAGATAATTGGCTTTTTATAGAGATGATTACATCTCCTTGTTTTATCTGTAATTAATTTTCATAAATTACAATTTATATTCGCATGTGATAATTTTTAATCTATTTTACTTATATTTTTTTTCAACCCAATACCCTCTTTGAACTTTCTAAATCTCTCCTCCAAAGGAAAGTTGGTGCATGCAATTCTTTTGATAGTTTGTTGGTGCCTTTGGAGATCAAGGAAAAGTCGTTTTTTAATGTAGATTGTCGTGGTATACTTAAAAACGGATTAAAATTAAGACTTAGCTCATCTATATTAGTATAGATAAGTAATATTGTCTCCACAAGTAATATGTGAAAAGTGTGATTATAGTTCAATGATTTTAAATTGATCAAGAAAACAACTTTAAATTAAGGATTGATCTAGAAAGTAAAATTGCAAAGTAATAAACTTGATTGGTTTTTGAAAACAATAATTAGAAGAATGATCCACTTCGGGTTTAAGTTTTGTAAGACACAATTTGTAACCTAATTATACTTAGCAAACAATTACATAGACATAATTGTATTGGTTTGATTGATTTCAGTGGTAGAGATAGAACCGGCTGTAAACGGATCTATATATTCACAAACTACCAATTTCACTTTGCTAACAAAAATCTAAGACTTATAATATTCATGATGTAAAGAAATAAAAAACTGATGAGGATTAGATTAAGATTCAAAACAAAGAATCATAACTTGCCTTCCTCCTCTATGTGCAATAATCTAGTCCACGGTCTCGATATGCATCAAGTAATTACACTACAAGAAATGAGCGCTATGGCGACGACATTTGTCTTCATGATAGGGTTAGTTTGTCATCGTCATAGGCTATGGATGTTGTCGCCACAGACTTAGTCGTCACAGTCTTGTCGCTATAGAGGTATATCCCGACGACAAGTTGTCGCCATGGAGTTGTCGGTAAAAAATTTCATGTTGTGTTTTAATTAAAAATAATTTTATATTTCAGTCTATGGCGATGACATGGCCCATAAGTTTTTTTTTAATAAAAATATTAAATTAAAATAAAATAGGAAAACTCTATAGTGACTACATGTCGTCGCCATAGACCCTACTATTTTAAATTTAAATTTTAAATTTTTTTTATATTTTTTAGGTTTTTCCCAATAGTACAGGTTTTGAAATCAGATTTTATACACCAAAACGAAAGGTAATATTACGAATACTCAATACAATTCGAGTTACATACAAACAAAACTACCAATCTAAACATCGTTTAATCTTTAACAAATCAAACTGACTATCGAATTAACTAATTACTTCTTTCAAATTCATTTCCTCATTCCGATGTGACGATGACCAACATGATGGGCGTATTGATTTTCAATTGTTTTCCTGCATTATTAAATAAAAAAATATTAATATTCTATCAAAAATTGATAACATAACTGCTATAAAATGAAAAAAAGCATCATATTTAATCATCAATTACAAGCAATAAAAGATAATAATTTTTAAGTTTCAATAAACCAACAACGCAAGTACTAATATCTAACTTTTAGTTTATTAACATGTGTTTGGGTGATTTTATTCTATTTAAACTAAAAACACAAACTTTTAAGTTTATTGAAGTATGTTCGAGTGATTTTAACCTATTTAAACTAAGTATCGTCAACATCAAGTCTATTAACGCGTGTTCAAGTGATTTTAACAATTTAAACTAAATGTTTGACAAAATGACTCAAACTCACTTTAATAGATTTTAAATATCTAACTTTTAGTTTAGTATTCAAGCCCCAAGCGTTGCAGTGGGGGCTTCAAACCATGCTAAGTAACATCAATGTCACACCGTTGTTAGCAACCATCAACATCAGAAAATCTTGTAAAACAAAAGAAATAAAACCGAATAAAAAATAGATGTAAAAACGCTGAACTATGCACGTGTGTTAATGTGTATAAAATAGAATGAAACATAAAATGCAATGCGGCCGTTAAACATAAAAAATAGATAAAATAATGTTAAACAACATATGCATGTTGCAGTATGTTAACTCGAACAATTTAGATCGAGATGTAAAATGAAAAAACTGTAAAAGAATAAAAGTTAATGGGACTAAAGTTGAAAGTGAGAAAATGTGTTAGTGTTAAATGTAAAGGTTGAAAACATTAGGGTTAAAAGTTAAAAAAAATAGAAAAAACAAAATAAATTACAAACTATATAACATAAAGTACAACCCATAATGCATAACTAAGTTGGTAATTAGTATTTTATAAATGGTAAAATGACCCAAACCACTTTTATATACTTAATATATCCAATTTAATCTATTTATGTGTGTGCATGTCAATTTAACCCACTTTAAATTAAAAAACATACTAATTTCAAAAAGATACTAGCAACATACTAAATCCAATTAAAGTACTAATGACATATGAACACATGATAACAACATATTTAACAAATCATAAAAATAAAAGTTTTAAACTTACTCAATCTTTTTATGTTCTTGAGTTGATCCATCCAAAACTATTCCTAGTATTACGCAGCGTTTCATCTCAATGTGGCTTGATCCTAGTTTGTTGCTCCTTTAAACATTGAAAATATAATCTATGAGATTTGATAAAAAAATAATAATAATACATATTTTGATATTACATGTTTGCAACTCATTTCTCAAATAAGTTTAAATTTCATCCATTTAAGCGTTTTTTTCTTACTTGATGTCATATTGATACGTGTTATTCAAAAGCTAGCAACATTCAAAAGATGTTCAAAGAAAAGACATATATTGAAATCAATAATAACTTACACGATTGAAAACTTGAAGAAAGTCAAATGCATGGCCATATGGGTCATGACCCCCGCCGTCACTATCGTGTGCTCCTATTATGCTTGATGGCATACATAAACATGACATACATACATGTTTTAAAACATAAATGAAATTCTAAAATGTTTTCTAAAACACATTTGAAATCTTTAATCATGTTCTAAAACACAAATGAAATCTTAAAATATGTTTTAAAACACAATTCATTCATCTCAATCTACTAACTCAAACCAATAAACAAATCAAAATATACATACAAAATACATACACATACATATACATAAATAATTGAAATCCTAAAACATTTCCTATAAGATAATTGAAATCGTAAAACATTTTCTAAAACACATTTGAACTCATGAAACTTGTTATCAAACACAAATCCATTATACCATTCTATCAACTCAAACCAATAACTAAATTAAAGAATTTATATCAATCTAAAAACATAAATCATCTATCACAATAATTCAATTTGATATTGTAACTAATTAACAAAAGATTGTAACATACATATCTTAAACTTCTAACAACAAAAATCATCAATTTGATATTTTAACTATTAAACCAACAACCAAATCAAACTATAATACATTCTATCACATATTCTACATACACACACACATAACTAAAAACATAGCATTCTACCAAATCAAACAAAAGCAAAATCAAATAAAAAATTAAATCAAAGTATATATCTTATCATTCTACTAAACAAGAACCAAATCAAATTATTTAAAATTTTAACTAATTAATAAAAAATATAGCACAAACATGCACCTTAAGATCTTAACAAAAACGATGACATGGCAGGAATGGTGGTGGGGGCGACTAGAATGGTGGTGGTGGTGAGAGAAACAACAATGGCGGCGGCAATTGAGGTAGATCAGTTGCAGCAGGGGTGGTTGTCGTCGGACGGGTGGATTTTGGTGGTGCGGGTGCAATGGGAGGGGTAATGGTGGCTAGGAATGGTGGTGCTGGCTAGGAACGGTGGTGGTGGTTGGATTTTCATCATTTTTGCCGGAGATAGAGGCTACTCGAAGTAGGATTTGGGTTTGAGAAAATGAAAGTGATAAGGATGTAATCGATGGTTTAGATGTACCTGCACCTTGTGGCGGGATAAACGAGTAGGCAAGTAAAACACCTATGGCAAGTAAAACACCTTGGTATGGGTGGAATTGAGTTGGAGATGCCTCCTCTCATAGCCCCCTTTTCACCTTTTAAATAGATCACAAAACCCTAAATTTTCGTATCTGACATCGCAGGGACGTAATTTATGTCCCCTCAGAGAAACACTTTTTGTCCTTGTTTTACGTTCTAGTTTACGACTAGGTTGAATTCCTTATAGCACGTAAATTACATCCACATGGATGTAATTTACATTGATGTAATTTACGTCTTTCTTCACTTTGGGCTTGTTTATTATCTTTTTCGAGTCTTGCTTCCTTCATGAGCTTCCAGCTTTCATTCTATCTCCCAAAAAACACCCGAATTATATTCGTTTAGCTCAATACACCTGCAAATCAATTAACTCTCAAAGTAATTATGTTTTTACATTAATAAATACGTAAAAACACATAATTTAATATGTTAACACACATAAAAACCCCTACACATCATTTTCTCCAAAACAAAGTCATCCATCAATAACTAATTAAAGACATTAAGAAATTGGGGTATTTATGGATTAAGAACTGATAAAAAATGCCTTCAATAAATTGGTGATCATGGCACTATTTAAATTCTAATGTGCAAACTCTATGATGTAATTATCCGCCCTTTGTAGCTACTTGCGAGTCTAGGTTTATTTACGCACTCTTCATTTGCCGTTTCAAAATGAAAGAGGCTTGGGTTGTGATGGTTGATGCTTCTAATAGATATTAAAAGTTAGATAACTCATTTCAAATTCTATATGTTTTATATACAAAAATGGGTTCCCTTGTTTGTATCTTCTTCATTCATGCTTAGGGGATATTTTTAGAGATTATCAATCTTTTGTAAACCCTCAACTAATGTAATCAAAATTTAAAGAAAAGTTAGAAGACAATAGTTTTGTCTCTAATGTGAAGTTCAAAATATCTAAACTTAACGTCATAGACTCCCAAATAATACTTAAAGAGGACAATGCCTAACTCACTAAGTCTTAGCAAAACTTTTGAACTTTATATTTGATGTTCATGTTAACTAATAGTAAAATTTAATAAATAGAAATACTCACCAAGATGATTTGGACGATTCTAGCTAGTAGTTATGGCAGCCAACACAAACCTCTCTTTTCCTTTCCTATTACAATTTCTGGATTATTATATTACTAGCTAGAAACGTCTGTATCACATATGATACAGTGAATGAATACATTAATTAATAGTTAGCAACAAATATTTACAAATTATAAAATAATTTTTGACATATGATATGATTAAAGTTACGTATAATCAATTACCGTAAGTATTAGAAAAATAACTAACATCATTTTTTTAAAACTTTCATCTTGAAAATCTTTTGTTATAATTTATATTAAAAATGTCATTTTTTGGAAAAAATATTGCATTAAACAGTTTTTATATTTCATAAAATTTTGTTTTTGAAAAATTACGATTTTTAATTTAAAAGAAAATTGTTTTTTATTTATTTATAAAAAATATGTTTTATAATTTGGAAAGGATAAATAATATCATTATTATTTAATATCACCATTAGAGGTTGACTTGTTATAGTAGTGACATTTGACAAAATAATTATGATAAGATATCAAGTGGCAAAAATTATTTTGTTTTATAAGAAAAGATTAGAGAAGATAATTTTCTTCCTGTTCAAATTTTAAGTTTGTTTGTACTAAATGATACTTTGCTTTCTTTCCTAGTGTTTTTATTCAAACTAAGTAAACCTATCAACGCGCGTTGCGCATGTGATGAACGGAGTGAACCAAGACTCAGATAAACTATTATAGTCGTAGACTCAGTTATCCTTTTTTTTTTCTGCCTTCCACTTTCGAGAGCTAGACCAGACTTCCTTATCTGGCTTCCAGTCTACTAAGGACAATTGGCTCGGATGATGAACAGATCTCTGATCTCGCACGCTTTAGATCAACACCCAGAACCGAATGGGAAGCCAAGCCACGGTAACACACACATTAGCATAATAGTGGAACATCTCAAGTGAACGTGGGTCCATCATCATTGACTACTTAGTCTTTTCAAAGCACTCAAAACAACATAATCGTAACACAATCATCCTAAACAAAATAATTGTCGTAATAAGAATTTAGTATTAATCAGGCTCAGAACTGGAAAAGTCAATTGCAGCTGCACCAGTCGCGACGTAATAAGCTATAGATTACAATCATCCCGTATCGTCTGCGAACTATTTTTTGTCGTACATTGGAGCAACTTGGTTTTTTACCATTAAATGAAAATATATTTTATTTGACATAGTCATTTTTAACTAAAATTTACCTCTAAACGAAACCATATAAACTCAAACATTAATCAACTTATACATATAACCAAACAATAAAAACATGACCATTTTTAGAGCGATTTCCCCCAACAAAAATTAGTAAATTCCGACTATAATAATATTATTATCACTATATTTTAATTAAAAAATAATTTAAGCCAGCTTTTGGGTGGTTTTACACATAATGTAGTTGAAAAGTAACAACACTTAGATCTCTCAACCATTAAATAATTGTTATTATCACTGTTCCTTCTTATATAATTTAATATAAGAAGGAATATTTACATTTTTAAAACTCAAAGCCGATCATTTTTGACATTTGAAGTCATACAAGAAGAAATGGGAGGGTACTAATAGGATACGAGATGGATCAATTGTTCAAAGAGACGTCACTATGGCATGAAAGGTGTGTATGAGAGGTGGGGTTCTTCGAGTCGTTGGGGTACTAGAAAGTGATGAGTAATTTTATTTTTGTTTTTGTTTTATTTTATTTTATTTAAAAAAATAACGAGCATGATCATTGTTTTAAAAACTTAACATGTGAAAACGACTAAAGATGATACTTGGTAGCGACTTATGAACACTGAGGGACCAATATAATTTCTAAAAATAAATTTTCCAAATTCTAGTACAAAATTATCACATCTTCAAATGTGTAATTAACTATCATATTTACTAAACACGTTTTCTATTTAATGAATACCAACAAAAATACACATCCAAATATCTCGTTTGAAATCACGATATGGTAGATATAGGAAAAAAATCATCAAGCAGATTTTAAACTAGTTCCAACTTAATAACGCACTTTAAAATTTTCATGAAGAAATATTCTTTAACTAATTTAGAAACTCATTACATGGGTTAAATAAAAATATTAAACTAATAGTTATTTATTAACATTTAAAAATCATAAAATAATTTTTTGAGATAAAAATATGATTGGAATTACTATAATTAACTAGTTTACGTAATAAAACAATAACATCATTTTCCCAAACTTTTGTTTTTAAAAAACTTTTGGCTTAAAAAAATTGTTTTTTAAACATTCCAATTTTTTTTAAATACTTTTTTATTCAATTTCATTTTTTAAAAGTTCATTGTATTAAAAACAATTCATATTTTATAAAAATGTTTTTATTAGCATTAGCGAACCACTTTCTATGTCTTTGGCATTAGCGAACCAAAAAACTTACCTCCGGGACCCACACGGCTACCGATCATCGGAAACCTCCATTTGTGTTTGGTCTAGATCATTTGTATAAGTTTAGATGATAAATCAACTCTTGTAATAACTCATTGTAATTCTTTATTGATAACATAATGTACTGCATGAATTATATGTTAACTCATATTATTGTGTGTGTTGGTTTATGTGTCATTACAGGAAACATCAGACTTGGTAAATTTGAAAAATTGACCAAGTGTTAGAACAATCTGCGGATGAATAAGTGTTCTTCCGTAGATGTTCTCCGGAGCATAATTAAAGTCTGTGCTTCCGTAGATCTCCTACAGAAGAACAACAACTGCTGAACAAGTCCAAAGATCAAGTGAAGCTACTGAAGGAGAGCTTGTTGCTGAAGAAGTACAAGAACTTCTGCGGAAGCACAACCACTGAAGAACAAATGTTGAAGACTAAGTGTTGCTGCGGAAGACCAATTGCTGCGGAAGAAGAACTTCCTACGGAAGATAAATTACTACGGAAGATCAAAAAGTCAACAAGTCAACATGTCAAAGCAACATCATCAAATCAATGATGGCGGAAGATATTGAAGTCAAGCGAATATTCCACGTCACATAAATGACATTCTTTTTGTAATTTACAATTTCCAATGTAAATTGTGAACTCCTATGCCGATAAACAAGGCAATGGTGCACACATATAGAAACAGATAGCAAAACAGAATAGCGAGATATTAGCAAGAAGGAACATAATAGAGAGAGATTGAGAGATATCGATACTCAAATAGATGTATATATTGATAGAAACGATATCAATTAACAAGAACAGAGAACAACAACAATATAGCAATCATAAGAACATCAAGAGCATCAACATCAACAATATAGCAATCATAGCGATCATTACTTGTTAAAATCAAATTGATAATTCCTGCGTCGATTCTTGGATTCAAAGGTGGTATCAGGGCCAAGTGCTCATTGATCTAGATCAATTGATCTATCAGTTTGATTTGTTTAATTGGTGTTTATTTTAATCAGGTTTGTTAATTTTTGATAATTAGCATAGTTAATTAACATGAGCAATTCAGTGGTTGGCACTTATCAACCTCCGAAGTTGGAGAACAAATCTGATTTCAAAACATGGAAAATCAGATTCAGGAATCATGTTAATTATACAGATTTTGACTTATGGGTGTTTATCACTGAAGGTCCTTATATTCCACCTGCTTTAGGTCCTGATTACAAAGATAATAATCAGCTCATAAGTCTGAAAATTCTATCACCTGATGATGCCAAGAAAGTCAAAGGCGACATTAAGGCCTATAGTATGCTTACTATGGCTTTACCTGAAGACCTATTGATCAGGTGTGAAGCATACAAAACTGCTAACTCATTATGGAAAATTCTTCACACTTTGTGTGAGGGAAGTGATGAGATTAGAAGTATCAGAAAGGATACCCTGCGTTCACAATATGAAACATTCCATCACATTCAGGGTGAATCCGTCCCTCAACAACTCCACATGTTTATGCAACTTGTTACAAAGATGAATATCTTTGAACTGAAGTACAACAATGAGGAGTTAAATAAAAAGATGCTTCAGTCATTACCAAAAAGCTAGACCCACACTGTGTCTATGTTCATGAATACTCTTGATATGAAGTCAATTGGGTTAGACACTCTGGTTGCAAAGGTAGAAGCTTTGGAGTTGGACGAGAAAACCAGAAACAAGAGTGTTAAAGCACCTATAGCACCATACCAATTCAAAGAATCTAAGGGTGTTGGAAGTGCCTTTATCTTTAATGATGATGAAGGTAACTCTTGTGTTGAGAGTGACAATGAAGAGGAAACTGGCTTCTATGCTACCAAGCCCTCTAAATTAAACTCTCAAAACAATCAAAACAGAAAAGCAAAAGGAAAGGCTGATGACTCAAAACTAATAAAATCAGCAATCAAACAGAACCAATCCCTGTGGTTCTGGAATCAAAAGAACAGAAAGCAGTCTTTGCAGCCTTCAGTTCAAGCTTTCAAGCTTACTTGGGAAGTACCTTGACTCCTGCCCACTTCTGTCAGCAAGACCTTGAAGAACTTCATCCTGATGAAGTAGAAGAGATGGATCTGCAATGGCAAATAGCCATGATTGCTTATAGAGCCAAAATGTACATGAAGAGAAACAAGGGATTGTCAGTGGGAGGAAGAACAACAAAAATTGGTGTTGATAAATCAAAAGTAAGGTGTTACAAATGCAATTTGTATGGAGACTTCTCAAGGGAATGCAATAGCAATAAGCAATCAACAACAGACACAAGACAAGCAAATCAGAGAAGCTTCAAGTAACCTCAGCTAACAAACTCATCCCCTCCAGCCACAGGTTCTTCAACAGGTACTAGTAACTCTAAAGAAATTGGTTTGATTATTTTACAGGATGGAACTTGTGATTGGAGCATGTATGAGAAAGAAGTGCAAGAGGAAAATCAAGCACTGATGGCAAACTTGGAAAACAAAATTCCACCCATGGCCAGAGAGTTAAGGGATAGGTTATGTTCACCAATATGTGTTGAAGAGGTAGAGAGATACAGGGTCCATGCTCAACAATTGGCTGATAAAGTCAAAGAAACAATGATTTTAAATGAATCTCATATAAGAGATCATAAATTGTTTCAGGTCAAAATCACTTCCTTGCAAAAGGATTTAGATAAACTTGTGTCTAAAAATTATAATCTGAAAGCACAAGTTGAGCATCTGACCACCTCTTTAAGCAAGTCAATGTCTGATCATGCATCTACTGAAGTGAAACTTCAGAAGTTCCAATTGAAATCACAGCAATATGAGAAACTATTAAACTCTCATATTGAATCAAAGAAAAGGTATAGGTTGGGATTTAATGTTGTTGCACCACCAGTAAATGATAATTATACCACACTACCTGAGTCAATGACAAACAGTTTATCAAATAATTTTGTGTCAAGCACCAAAACTAAATCAAAAGTTGAAAATAATGAAGTGGTAAATGGTGAAGATACTGAAGTCAGTGAAATTGATTCATTTGAATCAAAATTTTCAAAACAAAATGAATCAGAATTTGACTTTGATGACTATGATGATCCGAGCCTAATGAACAAGAAAGTGCTGGTATGGGTAAGGGTAAAAATGTAATATTTGAACCAATAATTCCCAAAGTTCTTGATGTAATCCCCCAAAAAATAAATTTGTTAAAATAATCTACACAAGAATTGGTCAGCTGAATGAAGGATCTCAACAACAAAAGCATAACAGTCAACAACAAACAAGAATTATGGAGGAAGAAAAGAAAACACTTCAGCAGAACACATGCGGAAGAAGAAGATAGGTACTCACACATCCGTAGAAAAGAAAAAGAAAAATGTTCCAAAGTCAACATCCATAGAAGATCTACGGAAGAAGACAAAACAGTCTTCCGTAGAAAATCTACGGAAGAAGAAATCATCAGAACCAAAACAGGATCCGTAGAAGATCTACGGAAGAAGAAAACACCTGTTGATTCAACTGCTAACCGAGAAGGTAAACAACAAAAAGAAGATCTTTCAGCTGCTAAGTTTGAAAAGGAATTGAAGCATCAAAAGAAGACACTGATGAAGAAACATACAAAGATAGAAGCTGACTCTGACACTGAAGCTGAAGAAATGTATTGCAAATGGTGTGATATGCACAACCACATCACAGAAGAATGCTACTTCAGCAGCTATTGCTCCATATGCAACATGAACAATCATATGACTTCTGATTGTTACTTCAACAAGTATTGTGCCATATGCAACAAGAATAATCATTCTACTCAAGAATGCTTCTTTAACAAAAAGAACAAAATAAAGATTCCCAAGAAGCAAAAAGTTGAGATTGCTGAATCAGATTCACAATCTTTTGAGAATGATGAATCAAAAGTCCAAAAGCAAAAGAAGCAGCAACCAAAGCAGAAGATCTCAAAGACAAAGAAAACATCTGCTAATAATCAATCAAAGAAAAAGAAGGAGATACAACTATCTCAAAGTAAGACCCCTCATAAAAAGGTAGTGTTGCAAGAAAATGATGACTTCTTTGTTCACTTTGAAAAAGGTAATCATGTACCTCAATCAAAAACAAAAGATGCTAAAACTTTTTCTAACAAAGCATCATCTTTAAGTTTGAAGAAAAAGGTACTCAAAGAAGAAGTGACAGAAGAAGTAACTGTGAATCAAGATCAAAGTGAATCAAGTTCATCTTTAACAGAATCATCCTCAACCCAAACAGAACATAATGAATCAATTGGGGCTAAAAACAATCTTGAGACATCTAGGCTCATTCATGATAGAGTAACTATTCTAGATAATAATGACAAGCCCAAGACCATTAAGGCTTGGGCTCCACTTTCTAATTGATTTATTATTTTTACAGGAACATCCATGGAGGACTGACAACAAGTGGTATGTTGATAGTGGTTGTTCCAGGCATATGACAGGAAACTATTCTCTCATCCATAACTTCAAACATAAAAATGCTTCATATGTAGCATTTGGTGGGGATAAGAAGGGAGGTAAAATTGTTGGTGAAGGAATGGTAACAAATGGAGTACTCAAATTTGAGAAAGTTAATTTTTGTCAAAATTTACAATACAACTTACTTAGTATATCTCAAATTTGTGATCAAAATTATACCACTTTATTTGATAACTCTTTCTGTTACATTCTTAAGCCAGGTTTTCAAGTTCCAGCAGATTGGATCCTTCTTAAAGCTCCAAGAAAAGGAAACACTTATTTTTTGGATATGAATAACACATCTATGACAAGCAATGAAACCTGTCTGATCTCTAAGTCATCAGAAGATGAATCACAACTGTGGCATAGAAGGATGGTTCATTCCAACATGAAGAACATGAATAAGTTGGTCAAACATGACTTAGTCATTGGCCCTCCCAAGAAAGAATTTTATTGTTCAAATCATTGTTCATCATGTTACAAAGGAAAAAAACATAGGGTGTCACACAAGTCCAAAACAATCGACACAAACATAACACCTCTCAAAATGCTACACATGGATCATTTTGGTCCAACCAATGTTTTGAGCATTGGTAAAAGGTAATACTGCTTGGTGATTGTTGATGATTTCACTAGATTCACATGGGTCTTTTTCTTAAAACATAAAAGTGAAACATCAAAAACATTAATAGAGTTTATCACTAAGATTGAAAACCAACTTGATTTAAAGATCAAAATGTTAAGAAGTGATAATGGAACTGAATTTGTTAATCATGTTTTAGATTCCTTTTGTAGGGACAAAGGAATAGCCAGACAATTCAGTGCACCAAGAACTCCATAACAAAATGGAGTTTCTAAAAGAAGAAACATGACTCTAATTGAAGCAATAAGAACAATGCTCGCTGATTCACAGTTGCCTATCATATTTTGGGCAGAAGCAGTGAACACAACATGCAATGTTCAAAACAGAACTTTAATTGTCAAAGAACATAATAAAACACGTTATGAAATTTTGTTTAAAAGAAAACCTTTTATAGGCTATCTTAGAGCTTTTGGGTGTCATGTGTCAATTTTAAACACCAAAGATCAATTAGAAAAGTTTGATGAAAAAGCTTATGATGGTTTCTTTGTTGGTTACTCATCAACATCTAAATCATATAGAGTATACATTCCTCATCACAATACTGTAGAGGAAACACCTAATGTATCTTTTAATGAATCCTTATTTCCAAAATCTGTAAAAGGTTCATCTTGGTTGTTTGATATAGTTGCATTAACAAATTCATTTAACTCTGGTTATTTGAATGTTGCAGGTCCTGCGGATATATGTTATCCTTATGTACCTCCAAGTTTGAGCGAAGTGTCATTGTTAGCTGATCCTCTAAGATTACCCCATACACATACTTCAAATGTTGTTGATACAGGCCCTTCATCTCAAACAAGCAATGAAAACACTGATGGACATGGAATTTCAACTTCATCAGAAGTCAACAATGCATCCGTAGAAGTTCCTTACACATGCATAGATGTTCCATCTACTTCCGGAGATGCTTCATTGCATTCAACTGAAGTTCTAAACTCATCAGAAAACATTCCAATAACATTCACATCTGCATATCAACAAACTCCTACATCCGTAGTTGCTCCTGTAGCTGCTGCGAAAGTTGTAACTACATCTGCGGAAACATAAAATCATGAAGATGGAGTTCATTTAGCATCAGAAGGCCAAAATGATGAGGATCTTAATCACTTTATTGATTCTCCATCTCAGCTGGGTCCATCTCCATCAACCAACATTACCAACATGGAATCATCCATTCCAGTAGAATCAGTACCAACAACAAGAATTCATAAGTATCATCCTATTGAAAACATTATTGGTGATCTTACTAAAAGAACCACAAGAAGTCAAGGGGAACTGCCAATATCCGGTTGTTCTTTTATTTTCTTTCACAAGTGGTTCCAGCCAACATAACTGCAGCATTAAAAGTCAACAACTAGATTGAAGCAATGCAAGAAGAACTTCAGCAATTCAGAAAACAAAAAGTCTGGAATCTAGTTGATCTTCCTGAAGGCCAATATCCAATTGGCACAAGGTGGCTTTTCAAGAACAAACTAGATGACAGAGGTATCATTGTGAGAAATAAAGCAAGGCTGATAGCACAAGGCTATACTCAAGAAGAAAGGATTGCTCCTGTTGCCAGGATTAAAGCCATTAGAGTCTTTCTAGCCTAAGCATCACATAAGAAGTTCATAGTTTACCAGATGGATGTAAAATATGCCTTTTTATATGGTATAATTGATGAAGAAGTCTATGTTGCCCAACCACCTGGCTTTAAAGATCCTGATTATCCACACACGGTATACAAGCTTGACAAAGCTTTGTATGGTCTTCATCAGGCCCCAAGAAAATGGTATGAAACATTGTCATTCTTCTTACTCAAGCATGGTTACAAAAGGGGCACAATTGATCAGACTCTCTTCCTGAAACATGATCATCAAGATCTCTTACTTGTCCAAGTCTATGTGGATGATATCATCTTTGGATTAACAAACAAGAATTTATGTGAAGAGTTTGAATGTTTGATGAAATCTAAGTTTCAAATGAGTTCCATGAGAGAATTAACATTTTTCTTTGGTTTGCAAGTTCATCAGAAACCAGATGGCATTTTCATCAATCAGAAAAAGTATGTGAATCAAATCTTAAAGAAGTACAACCTTGCTGATTCATCTTCATGCAAAACACCAACGTCAACAATAGATAAGATTGTACCTGATCCTAAAGGGAAGTCAGCTGATCAAAGATTATATAGATCTATGATGGGATCTTTAATGTACTTAACTGCCAGCAGACCTGATATAATGTTTGTTGTGTGTGTTTGTGCTAGGTACCAAACAGACCCCAAGGAGTCACATATGAATGCGTGAAGAGGATATTCAGATACCTCAAAAGAAAGCCAGCTCTAGGACTTTGGTATCCTAAAGAAGGAGAATTCAACCTCTACTCATATTCTGATAGTGACTTTGGAGGGTGTAACAACAACAGAAAATTCACAACTAGTGGATGCCAATTCATAGGGCCAAGACTTGTTTCTTGGCAGTGCAAAAAGCAAACAAATGTATTAGTATCCACAGCTGAGGCTGAGTACATAGCTTCTTCTGCTGGTTGCTCTCAAGTTTTATGGTTGCAAAACCAATTACTTGATTATGGTTACAACTTTCTTCGAACACAAATACATATTGATAACTCAGCTGCTATGTTCATCAATGCTAATCCAGTGCAACATAGTAAAACAAAGCACATAGAAATCAGATATCATTTTTTGAGAGATTGTTCAGAAAAAGGTTTAATCAAGTTGATTAAAGTGGATACAACAAATCAGCTTGCTGATTTATTCACTAAAGCCTTTGACTCAGTGAGATTTAATTTCTTAATTGAGTCCTTAGGCATGATCAACTTAGATTAAATAATCAACACAAAAAAAAGCATGATCTGTCCTTAAATTTCTTAATATGAAAAATCCAAAAACATTCATAAAACATATAAAATTCCAAAAAAAAATTGTCTTAGTTTCATGTTTTCTTGAATAAGCAGTTAATATCATGGGAAATGATAGTACACTATACCTTTGCTTAATTTCCTGAATTTTATCACACAATGGAGACTGATCAGATGTGACTTGATATGTGAGTAGGTTCAGCTTGAGTGAAATCTATACAAGTTCATGCATAACATAATGCCAAGGTGACAAATTATGGGCAATTCCATTTTGATTAACAAGCAAGTTAGTCTTATCCTGCTGTGATCAACTTATTCACCTAAGCACACTATGTTGTGACACTTTATAACCTCTATCTTTGCACATCATGGACCCTTTGTTTTGTGTAAACAAAGACATGGGTTCACAGGCACCTCTGTTTTACGTAAGTAAAGACCTGGTGTCCTGTTGATGATGATAAAAAAGATTCCAAAAAGAAACAACTCTAAAAGAATCCAATGTGATCAACTGTATATTAATTCAGAGCTTACATATCATATCAACATTAATAAGATTTCAAAGAAATCTTAAGATAGAGCTTATAACTTAAGAAACATAGTTTTAAGTGTGAAAAAGTGATAAATTGACTCATATACGGAGGACAAACTCTAATGTGAATTGAATGTGGAATCCATATTTGTCTATCTTTAATCAATACCAAAACATGATAAATAGCATGACAAGTTGAAACTACACTCTTGCTTGAATTTATATGGATCATAATACTTGCAATCAGCACTAGATCTATGTATTATATTATCAAACAAAACTGGTTCAGGAAATTGCTTAGTGTCATAGTATGATCCCATGTATGATGCAAATGCTTGTACATAGTTTTTGTTCTTTTGTTTGCCAATAAGTTGGACAGATAATTGCTTTTCATGCTATTCTCTTAATAAATTTTTGATAGATGCATAATTTCATGATTAATCACAAATTTAGGGGGAGTAGTAAATCAGCATGAAAATCTGAGTATCAATTGTGTTTCATTTTTTAAATGAAGAAAGTTGGATCTTGAGCACTAACTTGGTTGCAGGATATCTGAAGTTTTTAACTAAATATCTATTTTGCACATTTGCCATGAAGCAGAGTTAACAGGTCCAACAGCAAAAATGATCTAATAATATGTTAGTATCATACAGCAAAAACATTTGCTTCGGAAGAAAACTTTTAACAAAATTAACTTCGGAAGAAAAACAAACATTTGCTTCGGAAGAAAATTTTTATCAAAATTAACTTTGGAAGAAAAACAAACATTTACTTTGGAAGAAAATTTAAACTTCGAAAAAAAAACAAACATTTGCTTCGGAAGAAAATTTTTATCAAAATTAACTTTGGAAGAAAAACAAACATTTGCTTCGGAAGAAAACTTTAACTTCGGAAGAAAAATAAACATTTGCTTCGAAAGAAAATTTTATCAAAATTACCTTCGGAAGAAAGCATAAGTTTTGCCTTCTGTAGATATTCTGTGGAAGAATTAACAGAACATAAAATTTTGTCTTCCGTAGATGTGCTGCGGAAGAATAAAATTAAAACAAATCAAAAAGGGAAGGTTTTGCCTTCCGTAGATGATCTGCAGAAGAATAAACTTGTGGATAACCACGAATGGGTAAAGAGGTATATGAGACCCACAACATTAAATAAGAGGTTTTTAAATTGTCTAAGAGAGTATAAAGAATACATTGACCGTTGGCATTTCTATTCACTTTTTCAGAACACTTTTGCAAACCTAAAAAAACACTCTCACCCATAAACCCCTTTCTTACCGAAACATTCAAAATTTTCATTCCACACAAAAATCCTCACCTAAACCACCTCCCAAACAACATCAAAATGGCCAATCGATTCGTGAAAGATCATAATGTCTGTGCTTTTCTTAATCCAGAGGATTCAGTAGCCAATGGGTGCAGGGATATTATCATATATCTAAAAAGATCAAGATTGTTCTATGCTCTATCTGCAGACCCTGTTATCTATCAAGATCACATAATCGATTTCTGGAACTCAGCACGAATTGAGGAGGAGCAGGATGAAAAGGTAATATATGATACAATCAAAAATGAACAGCTGAGGGTAGATGAATGAACAATAAGGAGGGTGCTGGAGTTAGGAGAAGGTGAAGAAGGGCACCATGATGTATTCGACCATGAATACATTCAAAAAGTTTTTCAGCTGATGGGATATGATGGTGATTATAGAAATGGTGAAATCAAGAAGGGAAGGTTGTGTAAGCCATATAGATTTCTATGCCATACTTATCTGAAGTGTATGTCCAACAGGAAGTCAGGGTTGGACAGAATTTCAAGGCATATCTCCTTCGGAATCATTGGTATATTTGAAGGAAGGACATATAACTATTCTAAGTACATTCTTAGATGTTTATGTTACCACATCAGGGTGGAGAAGGAAAATAAGATGTATATGTTTCCAAGGTTTCTTTAGCTGATTATCAATGAAGCAATGCCCAATATTGAATGAGAAGGTGAAGTGCTTGTTCAAGCTCACCTAGGAAGATCTGTACCCAACAAGTTGAGTGGGCAATATCAACGGGAAGATATGGAGATGTTCCCATATGTGATTGATGAAAATAATGATATACCTCAGGAACTCCTATTCCCTATACAACCACAACAACAAACATCAGCAGCAGAGTCATCCGAACAACTACAACAACAAACACCACCGGTTGAATCCCCTGAACCACAACATCATAAACCCAATCCTCTTTCACCACCATCCTTTACCAACATACCAGATACACCACATGTACATCCCATCTCACCACCAAGTAAACACACCCAACCACTATCTCCTTTATTTCCCCAAACATCAATGAATTTTGCTTCAACTGAAGTAGTCTCTCATGATCAACCATCACCTCAAACATCACCAAAACAAGAGCCATACTTCCTATCACCAACTCCTATGATAGGATCACCTTCCGGTGAGCATACCAAACCTATCTCACCTATCCAATCTCAATCATCACTGCACTCTGGTGCAACAGAACCCATCTACCACTTCTACCAACAGAACCAACTTCCTCACCCACAACTACTGAACCAATCTCACCCACTGATAGCCCTACGCCTACTGAGATATTAAGCCTTGAGAAGGATGATAAGAATGATGTGAAAGATGGTACTACAGAGGAGATTTGTTTGGAAGTTGAGAGGGAAGATGATCAAATGGTTGAGCAAGAGGATGAGGAAAACTATGCTGATATCATTGCATATGATGAGAATGACTTGAATGATGAAGAAATAGATGTAAGCAAAAGCTTCCTTGTGGCAAAGTATAACAATCTTATCATCAAAAGCAACAAGAAGTTGGAAAAACTGAGAAGAATCAAAGGAGAGATGAGGAACAAAGATGAGACAATCTCAAAGCTTGAAGGAACAATCAAAAGGCTAAGAGAAGAGATTGAATCCAATAATGAAGTTATTGAGGCTATGGATCAGCTGATAACTGAATAGTCAGAGATGTTGAAAGGCAAAGATGAGGAGATAGAAAGACTGAAAAAGAAAGTGGCTGAACAAGAAGCAATCACTCAACAAGAGCCAATTAAAGAAGCTGATGTCCTTCCAATGATCAAATCAAAGGAACCAACTATCATGTATAGCAGGAAAAGAAAGTACTTGGTAAAAGTTCAAGAAGATGTGATTAAACTTGGAGACACCCCAAAAAGAACAAAAACAATATCTCCAGAGCACACACCACCAATTGAACACATTGAAGTAGATAGTGATGATGAGTGGGAAGAATTAACAAAAGAAGAGCCTGCTGAAGCTGCTAAAGAAGCAAAGTCTGATGACTTGCTATCAACTGCAGACATCCTTGAAGAAAGAGCACAATCTGTCATGTTTATGGACTTGATAAACAATGGCTTTCCTTATGATATGGTTGAAAGAATGAACATGTCTGAAATGATTCAAGTTTTGAAAGAGTTTGATACTGCAAGGCTAATGATGCCGGTATGCAACTATGAAACATTCTCAAAATACAAAGCAATGGAAAAGATAAGGAATGAACTAGGCCATTGTGACACAAAGAAGCTGACCAGGTACAACATGACTTGTTTGTTACAAAGTCATAACTATGAGCATCATAAGCTTAAAGGAAGAATAATGAGTTAGCTAAGAGCCATGATGGAGCATGTAATGAAGGTTGAGCTAGACACATGTGTAAGATTCAGGACTGGGGCTCCCAATCCTGCTTACAAACAACAAGCAAAACAAACTCCTACTGAGCCAACAGTAGTTGAGAGCAGAGACATGCACAAGGGAAAAGAAAAGTTGATTAGAGAGCCAAGGGATGTCATACCTAACAAAATATGGCCATTGGGCACTGCTGTGTGGGTGATAACTGAGGAAAAGACTACATTGATTCAACTCTTTGATCTGATGACCACTCCTAGATCAGCTAAAGAAAATAGAATAATAGCATGGAGATTTGATGTAGAGTGGAATTGTGCCATTATAAAGAGAGCATCAGGGATGGTTTAATACTATCCTTGGATGGAGTCTCTCCTCTCTCTACTTGATGCTGATCTGTAATGCCTTCAAGCCATTCCTATCACCAATTATCCCATCAATTCAAGAGGAAGGGATTTCTCTAGAATAGTTGCAAAGCTCAGACATATGTTCAAAGGGGATGTCTTGAAAGAAGCAAGAAGAGAAGATGAAGAGCAGAAGAGAAGAAGACAAAGACAAAAGAGGCATCATACCAGTTCTTCTCAATCCATAGATGATGAATTCTTAACAAGAATTGGCTATGAAAACAAGGCAGAAGCTTCAGTTAAAACTATAGAAGGAAATCAATATTCAATCCCTATCACAAAGTGGGGTTATGTAGAAAGAACCAAAGAGCTGGTGCTTCTAAGGAATGATCCACAGAAGAAAGGTTCAAGTATAAGATTGTTTGAGCCAATGGAAATCAAATTGCTTCACCCAAGCTACACTTCATATCTACATGACAAGTACTTCCCCAAGCTAAATGACCAAAATGCTCAAAATGACCTGTGCTTGTATGTTCATATCATTCAAGTCATTGACAAGCTACATGCTAAAGCTTATAAGAGAAGAAAATTTGAAGCAGTCCAGCTGATGGGAACAAAAATTCAATCAATCACTGAGCTGAGAATATCAGAACAAGTTGAACTTGAAGTGGTTTCAAATAATAGTGTTGTTGCAACACTTACCACTGAAGAGGACATCCTGGGTCTGAAATACAAGACGTTGAAGAAGATGAAGAGGATGAAGATTAAGTACTTGTTTGATGATCAGAAAAATGCAGTTGAATACTTCACAACAAGAATTTTAGGAAGAATTCAAGAATTAAGAGCACTAAACCAATGATTACAAGAGACTAAACCTAAGGGGGAGTATTGTTAGGTCTAGATCCTTTGTATAGGTTTAGATAATAAATTAACTCTTGTAATAACTCATTGTAATTCTCTTTTGATAACATAATATACTACATGAATTATATGTTAACCCATATTATTATGTGTGTTGGTTTATGTGTCATTACAAGAAAGATCAGACTTGGTAAATTTGGAAAATTGACCAAATGTTAGAACAATCTGCGGATGAATAAGTGTTCTTCCATAGATGTTCTCCGGAGCATAACTAAAGTATGTGCTTCCGTAGATCTCCTACGGAAGAACAACAACTGCTGAACACGTCCAAAGATCAAGTGGAGCTACTGAAGGAGAGCTTGCTGCTGAAGAAGTACAAGAACTCCTGCAGAAGCACAACAACTGAAGAACAAATGTTGAAGACTAAGTGTTGCTGCGGAAGACCAATTGCCGAATAAGAAGAACTTCCTATGGAAGAAAAATTACTACGGAAGATCAAAAAGTCAACAAGGATGTCACATCAATAACATTCTTTTTGTAATTTACAATTTCCAATGAACTCCTATGCCGATAAACAAGGCAAGGATGCACACATATAGAAACAAAATAGCGAAATAGAATAGTGAGATATTAGCAAGAAAATAGGAACAGAATAGAGGGAGATTGAGAGATATCGATACTCAAATAGGTGTATATATTGATAGAAACGATATCAATTAACAAGAACAGAGAATAACAAGAACAGAGAACAATAACAATATAGAAATCATAAGAACATCAATAGCATCAACATCAATTGTAATCGGTTCGTTGTGAATGAAAAACAATTAAAGATCATCTTTGTGTTACATTATTACATTATGTTTTTAAGTTGTTGTTTATCGATTTCAATTTATAAACAATCCATTAAACAACAAGTATTGATAGTTCCACGATCATTACTTGTTAAAATCAAATTGATAATTCCCGCGTCGATCCTTGGATTCACAATTTGCTCGGGGACCAACCGCATCGGTCCCTAGCGAAACTAGCCAGAGTCCATGGCCCTATAATGTCATTAAAACTTGGTCACATCACCACAGTTGTCATCTCCTCAGCCACTGTAGCCAAAGATGTGCAAGAGAGGTTATGGCAAGCTAAACAAGTAGAGGATTCCTTTGACAAGTTACTTTTTTTTAAGTTTGTCAACTTCTATGGATTTAAAGTCCGGTGGTAAAAACACAAGTGAACCGCTACCGTCATAACTTGCACTTATTTCAAAATAGTAGGCTCTTGGGAAACATGATATTATCTATGTTGAAGATCTTACTCATGACATCTTAACCTCGAGCCATCATTTTAGGGAAGCTAATAACATCCTCTAGCCATAAAAATAGTAGGCTATTGGGAAACATGATATTATCTATATTGTAGATCTTATTCATGACATCTTAACCACAGACCATCATTTTAGGAAAGCTAATAACTTCCTCTAGCTATTTAAACTGAAGCCTTCATATGGTGACCCGAAGAAAAAGAGAAACCACTATGTTGAAGGAGGAGATGTAGGTAATCGTGAAGATTACATCAGCGAGCTCATTAGACGATGAAATAAAGTCTTGATGTTTTTAATGTTGTTTTTTGATGTGGCTAGATTGTGCACTTGGTGTTTCTTGGAGAGTTGAAACAATTTTGTTTTTAAAAAGAGGATGTATTATCATTGAGAATTTTTTAGATTTGTCATAAGGTTTTGATTTGTAGTTTTGTGCATGGTTTTCAATCCTTAATTTACTTTCATTCCATACCTTCACGCAAACACTACTTTGAACTACTTTATGAAATTGCTTCATATTTGCTAGACCACTTGTCTTCCTAATTTTTACTTACTATGAGAATTATGTTGAGAGGAATATATGATAAATTATAGATATGTCATTATGATATTAAAATTTCAGATCAACGGATGAGTATAAAACTAGAGCAACTTACAAGGGTTTTAAATAATCAAATAGTACTCCTTTATAGTCAAATCTTCTTCAAATTCGTAAACTCAAGTATCTTATACGGAGCCTTTTAACCATAACCAAAGTTTGTGCATATATGTGTTGTTGCTTTTTTGTATCTTACATATCATGGACATTTAAGGCTAAGGAGATCAAATCGCAAGCTAAAGCAATTCAAAAACTTTATAATATTTGCTCTTCATGATCCACACAACCTACCCATTATCTACCATGGAGTGGGCCACCTATCGAGATCGAGGAGGAACTTGAAGAAGCCAAACGATTAACTTAGTGAACACGATAGATGATACATTTTGAGAACTCCAAACTTTATTATTCAAAGATTTTTAATTAGAATCTTCAAAGATTATGATAATTGTTGTATGTTTTTTTGGGTAATACCATAGGATGTGGACACACTTGAAGCACGTTTAATGGTTGTTTTCGATTTTGGGATTGTTTTTGATTTTGGGATTGTTATGTAGTTACGTATTCACCTACTTTGTAATTTGTTTTAGCATAACTTTCTAAACGTATTTGTTTGTTGTGTTGTGTTAAGTTGTATATATGGGCGGATCATGTTTGTTTCATAACATTGCACTTACCTGACCAACAGACGGGTATAAAACTAGTTCTAATCATCGCAGTAAAGATTCTAAGCCGTTGTACATCCTAGAACAATTAATTCCTGAATTTCAAGTTAGATTTATATTTTATGTTCATGTTAACTAAATAGTAAGATTTGATGGATAGAAGTACTCACCAAGATGATTTGGACGATTCTAGCTATTAATTATAGCAACCAACACAAACCTCTCTTTTCCTTTCCTATTACAATTTCTAGATTATTATATGACTAACTAGAAAAACGTGTATCACATGTATTGAATAAAAATACTAATTAATAGTTAGCAATCAATATTTACAAATTATAAAATAATTTTTAACATATGATATGATTAAAATTACGTATAATTAATTACCTTAAGTATTAAAAAAATAATTAACATCAATTTTTTAAACTTTCGTCTTAAATATTTATACTATCAGTTAAAATTGAAGGTCGATGTCCTCACATGGTCACCCACAATCAACATTACTTGATATATTATTAAGTAAGCATTGTGACAAAAATTGAGTTTTGGTGTGGTGGTAGGAATCTATCATTCCATGTTACAATAGAATCTTAACATACCATATTGTTTCTCAGATTTATTCTTTTCTTTCTGCTTTTTCACCCCCCAACATTCAATCTTTTACACTTTATCCCCTAACATTTTTTAAAAACTTTATTTTTTAAAAACTTATCGGTTCAAATATAAAACGTTTACATGCATGTTTTTATGTACACTTTGAGATAGTTTACGTCTCGACGTAAATTTTGTTCTGAAATAAGTCTACTCAAATATAAAATGTTTCTGTACTTATTTATATTGATGCTTTGATTTGGTCTACGATTTAATGCAATTTATGTTTGGAAACACGCCGGGTCAAATATAATAAGTTTTTATATTCTCTACGTTCAACGTAACTTTAGTTCGGAAACGAGTTAGGGCGGTTGTAAGTCTATTTTTCAACATAAATTTTGTTTGAAAATCAGTCGGGTCAAGTACAATACATTTTCATTCAACAATATAAATTCAAGTTACTTTATGTTTTTCTACGTAAATTTAGTTCGTAAACGAGTTGGGTCGATTTCAGTCAATACTTTATCAAGTTGTGTGCAATGCCGCCGCAAAGCGCGGCGGGTCAAAAAAACTAGTTTATATTAAAAATGGTATTTTTTGGAAAAAAGAGTATTAAACTGTTTTTATATTTTATAAATTTTTGTTTATGAAAAATTTTGATTTTTAATTTAAAAGAAAAATGTTTTTTTATTTATTTATAAACAAATATGTTTTATAATTTAGAAAGGATAAATAATATCATTAGTATTTAATATCACCATTAGAGGTTGACTTGGCATGGTAGTTACATTTTACAAAATAATTGTGATAAGATGGAAGTGGCAAAAATTATTTTGCTTTATTAGAAAAGATTAATAAAAGATTAGAGAAGATGATTTTCTTCCTGTTCAAATTTTGAGTTTGTTTGTACTAAATGATACTTGGCTTTCTTTCCTAGTGTTTTTATTCAAATTGGGTTCAATCAGCTTCAACCCTTCAAGTCTTGTTTAAGAGATTTTGCCAATAAGAGGTAATATTTATGGCATTTGAAGTTATACAAGAAGAAAGGAGAGAGTACAGGCGATGGTTCGATTGTTCGAAGAGACGTCACCATGACATGAAAGGTGTGTATGGGAGGTGGGGTTCTTCGAGTGGTTGGGGTACTAGAAGGTGGTGAGTAATTTTATTTTTGTTTTTGCTTTATTTTATTTTATTTTATTTAAAAAAATAAACGAATTTGATCATTGTTTTAAAATTTTAACACGTGAAAACGACTAAAGATGATACTTGATAGTGACTTATGAACAGTGAGGGGCCAATATAATTTCTAGAAATAAATTTTCCAAATTCTAGTACAAAACTATCACATCTTCAAATGTGTAATTAACTATTATATTTACTAAACACGTTTTCTATTTAATGAATACCAACAAAAATACATATCCAAATATCTCGTTTGAAATCATGGTATGGTAGATATAGGAAAAAAATCTCAAGCATATTTTAAACTAGTTCCAACTTAACGTATTTTCAAATTTTCATAGAAGAAATATTCTTTAACTAGTTTAGAAATTCGTTACATGGGTTAAATAAAAATATTAAACTAATAATTATTTATTAATATTTAAAAATTATAAAATAATTTTTTGAGAGAAAATTATGATTGGAATTACTATAATTAACTACTTTACTAATAAAACAATAACATCATTTTTCCAAACTTTTGTTTTTAAAAACTTTTGGTTTAAAAAAATTGTTTTTAAAACATTTCATTTTTTTAAATACTTTTTTATAAAATTTAATTTTTTAAAGAGTTAATTTCTAGTTTGCTCCTTCTGGTTTGACCATATTAACGATTTTGTCTCAATAGTTTAAAACTAGCCAAAACTCTCCCAGAAATCATTATCGTTAAAAAACTAACATGTAAAATGTAGACATTTTGTTTTATTAGTACAGATTTACTAAGTACGATTGAAGTGGATTGACCCACAAGGGATCCGGAGAAGATCGAGTTGTCATTTTAGGAAGGTTCTTGAGGTATTTGAGGAGTTGATTGATGAGAGGCTGAGAATTGGAAGATTGAATCAAGTTGATGTATTGGACGTGTGTTTGAAAATCATTCAAGATAACCCAAATGAGATCAATCAGACACAGATAAAGAGTTTGTTTTTGGTGAGTAAATGACAAATATATATGTCTATTTTGATATGATATGATACTAACCCATAAAATCTTATCAACTTTGTCTTCTTTCAATGTGATGATTAGAATGGGCATTGGCAGAAGTGCTACGCAACCCGCACACCATGACTAAAGTTGAAGAGGAGCTTGAACAAGTTATTGGTAAAGGTAAAATTGTAAAAGAGGATGATGTTTTGAGACTACCCTACTTATCTTGCATTGTGAAAGAAACCTTACGACTACACCCACCTGTCCCCTTACTCATCCCTCGAAAAGTTGATAAACAAGAAAAACTCAATGGATACACTATCCCAAAGGACACACAAGTGCTTGTGAATGCATGGGCCATAGGACGTGACCCAAGCGTATGGGACGACTCGCTAGAGTTCAGGCCAGAAAGATTTTTGAAGTCTGGGATTGATGTCCGCGGTCAAGATTTTGATTTAATCCCATTTGGGGCAGGACGAAGAATATGCCCTGGTTTGCCGCTTGCGATCCGTATGATCCCTATGATGTTGGGCTCACTACTTAATAATTTTGATTGGAATCTTGAGACAAAAGTTCAACACGAGGCTTTCGACATGACTAAGAAATTTGGAATCACCTTAGCAAAGGCAAACCCTCTTTGTGTTGTTCCAATTCCACTGAATTAACTACAATTCATCATATATTAAGTTTTTAACTATCAATAAAGATATTTTAATTCAGGCTCAATAATGAAGGGGTTGGCTTCCTTATGCTTTCTATTAAATTATGATGTATTATAATGTATTTTTTTTTTCATCTTTTAGTCTACCTTATGCCATAGTTGTTATTTCACGGTTTTTAGTCGTAATCATTTTAGACGTTAAATAAAGAAATAAATATAATATAGTAAACTATTAATAAATGTTAATACTTCAAATGTTATAGAATGTGATGAGAAGTTTTGACGTTTTACAAATATGTGAGGAAAGACTAATCATAGAGAAAGAACAAACAATGAAAGGACATGGAGTGTAACCAAGGAAAGAATTCTGCAATCCCGGCCAAGTGGGAACACCATCCCCTGGTTTTGGTAAAAAAAATAAATCTAGAACAGGGGAATAATCAACGGGATTCACCGGATGGGTTGGTGTTTGGCACATTGTACTATACCAAGCACATACTACACGGGGAATTATGTGTGGAAAACAAAGAAAAATGGAATGACACTCTGTAAAAGAATAAAAAACTTTAGAAATTGAATAAATTTTATGTGACAACTTAGGAAAATTGTGGAACCAAAGGACGAGACATAAAAATTGTAGAACATATCAAATTACTCTTAAGGTATATATATATATATATATATATATATATATATATATATATATATATATATATATATATATAGATAGATAGATATAACTAGATTAGATTCTCATTTATTGCATATGTGGCTGAATCATGAAAAAATTCAATTTATATGTTAATAAACTATCATTTGATTTTTAACGATCACCGAAAGTAGATGAATTAATTTTATTAGATTTTGTAAAAGAAGATTACAAGAAATATATTGTTTTATTAGGTTAATATTAATCAAAATATTAACGGAAAATAAATATATTATGATATTGAGTTATAAGAAATTGATTAGTGGACGAAATTTTTTTCATGAAAGTGCTCTAGAATTACATCATGTATCCCTTAGAGTATTTAATTTTTAAATAGTATAGATAATAGATACTATATGTGTGTGTGGCGTATAACATAAATAAAAAAATATTTAAAATATTCCAATAAATAAAAATTAACACCTCTAAATCTAATGAAATAGTTAAATTTTATTATAAATAATATATTTCGAAATGAAATTATTTAGCAATAAAAATTAATCCTACATTTAATGTGTAAAATTTAAAATGATAATAAATATGAAAATGTTTTATATGGTATTTAATCAATTCAAAAGTTTTAAAAACTTAGTAATTTAAAATAGATAATTGAAAATTGTTTAGGCGAGGAAACAAAATTTTACAAGTTATGAATTGATGTCACTCATAACACATCAAAACCTTAATTTGTTATAACCAATTCTTTTCTCCACGCCTTATGTGGATAGAGTCGAGTCAACTTTTCACATGCAACGTTGCGTTACTTTGGTCTTTATCTTTCTGTCTCATCAGAAACTATAAAATCAAAGTTTGATGTAAAACTTAAAAATACTAAACTTTAGAAGTCAAACTCGAGAAAAAATATAACTTCACTTTAAATAGTTTAGTGGACAAACTCTAAAATTCTAAACTTTAGTCGTCAAAGTCATAACACTACATAAAAAAATATTTGTTACGGTCAAATCCGTAGTGAATCCGTAGCAAAACGAGTGTTTGCTACAGATTTGGTTTGTAAATGATACTTTCGTCGCTAATTATCTTGCTACAAATTTTTGCTACGGACTAATATATACTATGGGTGCTACAAAAATTAGCGTCGCTAATTTAGCTATGCATTTAGCTACGAATATTTGCTATGGAGTTTGCTACAGGGTTTTGTTTGATTTTGATAATGAAATGTTTGCTACGGAAAGATTTGCAACGGTTTTGCTATGAATTTTACTACGATTTTGCTATGGATGATTTATATAGGATTTTGCTGTAAATATTTGTTATGAAATTTATCTATAGGTTTGCTATATTTTTTTTTATGGAAATTGGCTACGAATTTTGCTAGGAGTTTTGTTATACTTTTGCTACTAATCTTCCTATGGGTTTGCAATTTGTTTGCTGCGAATTTTATAAAATTATTACTACGGATTTATCTATGAATTTTGTCTAAATTTTTTGAAAGATTTTCTTTTTATAATGTTATTCAACCTTCTCGATATACATCACAACTTCCATAAATATATACAATCTTAATCAAAATTTAATCCATACCAAATAGCATAAAATATCCAATAGCATTGCATTAAATATAAAAAAATTCAAAAACATCTAAAAATATCACAGTTTCATCCAAACCAAATAGCATAAAATATCCAAATTATCTAAAAACATCACAAGTAATGTAGAAATCATCATGGTTACTAACATAAACTCATTTCGTAACTTGATGGAATGTTTTGTGGTTGGTTTTGTGATAACATTGAAAGTTTCTCACTCATTTCAGCATATAACCTTGTATTTTTTTTCAATTTTCTCTATCGTAGCATTTTTCTCTGCTTTATCTCGTTCTAACTCCGCTACTTGTTCTTTCAACCTTTGCACCTATAATAAATGAATTAGCATATCACACTCATAACACATCAATACCAAATACATTAAGAACTCTTATTTTTAACAAATTACAAACAAATAAATCTCAATATAAGACAATACGTACAAGTAAATTGTGTGCTTGTGCAAGAATAACTCATCCTGACCCATTTATGTGTTTTCTATTACCCATCTTGTCCCATTAAAACCTATTAAAAAACTAATTTTACCCAAACTAACCCAATGTGTTAGAATTAGCACCCGTAATAACCCACAATATAATGAGTGAGTTTGTTTTGTCAAGTCTACCCATATCTCTAAAAATAACGTGCAATATACCTAACTAAAATAATGACATTTTGAGTTAGTCTTGCGCTCACCAATGGCTTTGGCGGCCATTCAATATCACATTGGTATTTTCATTTTGACAAAATGCATAAACGTGAATATCACATTGATATTTGCAGCCTATCATGGAGCTGTATTATTATCTCATGTTTGAGGAAAACATACTCCTTTATTTGTACAAAAAGAAATACAACTTGACTGTTATGGTCAAACTGATTTTAATTATACTAAAGAAGGGAAATCAAATTTTTAAAAACATACATCTCATTTCTGCTATCACAGTTTTTACTCGTAATCATTTTAAACGCTAAATAAAGAAATAAATATAATATAGAGAACTATTAATCCTTTCCCAAATACTTAAGGCATTGGTTATAAACATAGTCAAATATTAAAGAGTTAAGTTCGGTTTTGCTTCCTAAGTTTTGATAAAAATAACTATTTTACTTCAAAAGATTAAAAATCATTAATTTACCTCCAAAAGTCTCATAAGTTGTTTCAATTTAGTCCAAAAGTTTCATTAATGTTTCAACTTGAATTCAAAATAATAAAACCTTTGTACTGAAATTAAAAAAATTTATGAAACCTTTAGAGGTAATTGATGTTTTTTAATTTTTTTGGAGGAAAATGGTTACTTTTATCAAATCTTAGTAAGCAAAATAAGAATTAACTCATTATTAAATAATCAAAAGGTGTATCTATAACAACCTTTTTTGTTATAAATAAATACAAAATACTATATATAGTATTAAAATAGAATTTGAGAATAATTCTTTGTTTTATATATATATATATATATATATATATATATATATATATATATATATATATATATATATTTATAACTTATAATAAAAGAATAAATATGGTCACATGTTATTTATCTAGATACGACACTTAAGATCTACGTAGGATCTACCACATGTCATCACCATATAAAATCTCACTATCTCATTAATATTAAAAACATATCAAACTTACCAAAATTTACAAATATTTTCCATATTTTTAATTTTAATACATTATCTAGATATTCACTTTTCAAATTTAAAATGTATGTTTCAATGTCAAATCTTTCTTTATTTTTATTAAATCACATCAATAAGTATTTAATAAATTGACTTAATCACGAGATTTTCACTTAAGTGTTTAATAAATTGAGTTTCTGAATCATGAGATTTTCAGTCATGACTGAATCACGAGATTTTCAGTCACGATACTTGAAAATCTCGTGATTCAGTCTAGATGAATTGTTTGAAAATGAAATGTTCGATTTAGGTTTCGTGAATGAAATAATAACACATAAAAGAAATTTTAACACAAATTCCTTAACAATATATAATTAAGATTTTGTCTTTATATACAAAATTACATAATTATCTTTTTAATGATAGATGTTTTAACATTTTAAATTAACGGAGTTAAATTTTTAGATGAAAACGACACTTTTTTAAAACCTTGGGACGCTAGATACAAAAAAAAAATCTTCTCAATGAAAGTGAAAAAAATTACCGAACCATAGGGAGAAAAATAGCCATTCACTCCATATATAAATTAAGATTAATTTGATATGCTCTACAATTACAAGAGTGGAAAGTTACAAACTCAATGACCATAACGTACAGTTGACAAAAGTATGGAGATAATCACCAACTTGAATAAGTTGGTGAGTCTTCGGAGATGGCAGCGGAAAGTAGTTCAGCTTTTGTCAAAAGCATGTTAGAGAAAGCATGTCTTCTCTATCTTCAGAAGAAAAATCAGTTTCAGGCTTTAGAAGACTTTGTCTTGAAGCTTCGGAAGACTTCACTTTTGGCTTTGAAAGAATTTGGTCTTTGGCTTCAAAAGATTTGACACTTGCTAAAATATACTCAAAAATTTTAATAATTAACGTCTAAAAATATAACTAACAGTATGATCAATACATCCAAACTATATCAACAAGAGTGCAATAGAACTAATGCGAGTTACAGGGTTCTCTGTGATCGGTCTTTCTTCAAATATTTACAAAACTTCAGAACTTCTTATCACATTCTATAACATTTTATGTTTTAAATACGGGGATGTATGTATAATCAATGTCTAACAAAATCTAGAGAGATCAATGTAATTAAATAATAATTATAAAAAGTTAAAACTCCATCACTTAATTATATTTTTTCTTCAATTGTTTGAATTATGAATAAGTTAATTAACTAAAATAAACAATAGTTTGCACTATTTGGTTTTGAATAATTTTATAATTTTATGAATCACCATTTCTTAAATAAATAAACCAATGGATCAAAAGTTTTATTTGTGTTGGAATGTGGTTTATTAAATTATTAAATTAAAGTGAACAAAAAAAATGATAAAATAACTAGTACAATAAGACCTTCGATTTGCCAGGGGTAGGAATGATAGTCAAACCTAAACCCGATTGGAATATCGGAAACTCGAGATATTTGGGATGGGTAAGCGGGTATGAGATCGGGTATTGTAACACCCGATCTCTCACACCACCAATATTAGATGCTAGACATTACTTATGAACCAAGAATCTCTGCTTTTCATGGTCGATGTGGGATATATGTAGGGTGTCACAATCACCCCCCTTTGGACTCATCGTCCTCGATGAGCCCAAGAAGTCACCATCCCTGGTGAGGTATGTCCCACATCCCGAACGGCATAGGAGTGGCTCTAATACCATCTGTAACAGCCCATGTAAACCGTACCAAGATATTGTCCGTTACGCCCCCAATGGGTGCCCATCCAGAAACTCACAGTTTTGTTTTCACACGACGAGTTGTTCACCCAAGCAAAACGCGTCTTAGTAGAGGAGGTTTCCACCCCCTCATAAGGAGGGTTTCGTTCTCCTCCTCAACCGATGTGGGGCTTACATCTCCACCCCCCTTACGGAGCCTAGCATCCTCCCTGGCACATCGGTCCGGTCCCTAGCTTTGATACCATCTTTAACAGCCCACGTAAACCGTACCAAGATATTATCCGCTGCGCCCCCGATGGGTTGCCCATTGATCGGGTGGTGAAAGTTCAATGTTTAAAGGCTTTATTTCCGTGTTTTACGTGTCAAACTATAGGAAATAGAGTTACTTTTAGGATATTATTGTGTTTGTAGCATAAATGTGAAGAATATGAAAAAGTAGGAAAAAACGGGACGAAAATTGGAGCTCGGGAGGTGAAGATATGTAAAAGAGATGTTTCAAGATAACGGGAACTTAAAATGGGTATAACTTGAGCTAGGAAAGAGTTATGGGGCCCACGACCTATCAACGGAAAGATCTCAAAAAGTTACACATGAAAATCAAGTTTGTGCAGGGGGTGGCGCCACCGACACCATCATAGGTGCCACCGACGCCGATACCGTCAGAAACATCGTGAGTGCCACCGTTGGTCAGCAACTTTCAGCCCAGATGGCGCTGGGGGCACCACCGACGCCACTGGTGGCGCCACTGACCCCGATCATCCTGTTTTGGTGGATTTTAAACTAATTTGAGGGGTTTTAAAGAGGGATTAACCCTAGGATGAAAAAGACACTTTTACACATCAATCTTGGAAGAAAAGTAACCATCTTCCATCATTCTAAAGGTCTTCCAACATCAAATTCATCCGTATTTACATGATCAATTACAACTTTGTTGAAGAATCGATGATGATGCAAGGCTAAATCAATTGTGATTCACTTCGGGGGACGGATTTGCGCAAGTTCTTATTTTTCTTAGTTGTAACCTAGATTTGGATTGGATCTTAAACCTTTTACGTTCGTTTGGATTCAATTTATGATTTGATTATTTAAACGGTTTGATTATGCTTAAACCTAATTTTGATATTCTATAACTTTGGTTGTCTTTAATCATTGTGTGATTGATTATTAGAATAAGGGTTTCATTATTCAAATTGATAATTGTGTGAATAAGGTCCTTTAAGCTTTAAGCTTTAACCCATGATTATCACTTAAATCTTATCATGTGTAAGTCACTATTAATGACTTCCCACTAGGTTTCATTCAAGAAAAATTATAACTTTGCCAAATCTGAATCCTGAAGTGGGTGCTTTTTCACCAAGATTGTTAAAAACCTAAACTTTTATTTCATTAATTTGATTCTTTCTCAATTCAGTTAATCAAGCAATTTCCTTTTTAGTGTTTAGTCTTTTTAGATTAATCGTTACTAGCACTTTCCTGTGATTCCCTGTGGATTCGACACCCTGCTTACCCTTTACTATTAAGGGTGATTAGGTACTTTTTAATATATATTTTTGACCGACCACATGACATCGATCAAAATGACGCCGTTGCCGGGGAATCGTTGCGCTTAGTGTTAGTAATAATTATTTGTTTTCTTAAAAATCTATAAAAACCAAAAATATTTTATTTTTCTTGTTTTTCGTTTATTTATTATTTTATTATTCAGAATTACGCGTGGTATTTGTTTCTTGTTTGCAGATAATTCTTTACGGGCTTAGTAGAATCTCAAGAATTTTGATATCATCATGAATTGGAACTGGGACAATGATCCATGTATGTGTTGCAGAAGTCTTTATGATTGGGTTCAAGATTGTCCAATGTTTGAGAGCAAATATGAAAATATAGATAGACGATGTTCTGAATACAGGCGACAAATAGGATATGTGAGGGCAAACTATGAATATAAAGAAACCCACTTGTATTATCCACATTATGAACCACCTCCACCATCAAGTTATAAAGAAAATTATCATGCCGACATAGATTACAAATATGCCCAACAGTGGGATCTCAACCACTATGAACCCAAGATGTCACATTTATCAACTTACCGGGAAGAGTATGCTGATTACTATCCTGAATATACTCAGCTGACATATGAGGAACCTCAAGATTTAGTGAACTCTGGCTTTGATGAAATCTTGAACATGTTAGTAGAAATGAAAAAGAAGACAAAGAAAGAGATAAAGTACTCGAGGTATTGGTTAAGCAGGTTGGCCAACTAGTTGAGGATATGGCTCAACTAGGACAAAAACAATCTGAGTTAGATAATGGTAGCATGATTGATGGTGATGTGGTTAAAGAGGTTACCAGACTTCAAGAACATGAATTTGTGTGTTTAAAGCTGATAGAAGACATAACACTATTAGAGGAGCCAAAGCCTAAAATAATCCAAGTTAATACCTATCCCTCCCCCATACTTATTACTCCAAGCAATAAAATTAAAGAAGAGGGTTTAAGGATAAAGAAAAAGATGATGGCATTACAAGGCGTTGGACAAATTATCATGAAGTGGCTCCGCAACAAATATTCAACTGACTTGTTGAGTATTGGGAAGCAACTACGGAACTGGCATGTCAACTACCAAGCTTTTGTCGGGAATTCAGTAGGCAAATGTGCACTTAAATCCCCATACCAAATATCAGGTACGGTCTGGCTAAAGACCTAAAACTTAGCGCTACTTGGGAGGCAACCCAAGGTATTTTGTGTGTTTTTAGCCTTTTTTTATTTATTTATGATTTTATTTTATTTCATTTTAAGAACTTTGTGGGTGTGTTCACTAGAAACCCTCACGAGACTACACTCGTCCACCTGGGTCTACCAGATGGTTTAAAAGGCTTGTTGCGTATGCTAAATGCAATTATGATTCCTACGAAAGCGAGTTTAGGATTTTTATCATTAAATTCATTTTTTATATTTATTTAAAAAGTTAAATATTTTTAATCAAATTTCTACTTAAAAGTTGCATTGAGGACAATGCAATGCTGTAAGTGTGAGGAAGGGGATGCATTATTGATTTAAATGTGAGGTGCTAATCATGAAGTAAGAAGTTTGCTTCTACATGGGTTTTACTATGTTTTGTAGATTAGTAGACGGAATGTTGAAAATCACTAGTACAATTAAATATCTTGCCACAAAGATATAACCAGGTGCATTTGTTTCCCTTATTAATTGTTAAAAATAGTTGATTTGTAGTTAGTTCTAATTTTCGGTTATTGATGGTGAATCCCCGAATGATTGTAAATGGTTTGTGAATATGATAAGATTAGGTCTGATCTTAAAATTCTCTTGTTTTTATACTAATAGTAACATGTAGTTAGTACATTGGGGGAATGTACATCTCAAGTGTGAGGATGAGGGGATTTGGTAAAAGTTTTTGGAAAAAGTTAAAATGTAATTTTTTTTTTGCAAATCTTCAAGTGAAGTTTATTATTTTTAAAGACCAAAATTTTCAATGTAAATCACTAGCTTGTTGCTTTTCAAAAGACTGGTGTAGATCCTAGGTCATGGTCATATTCTTTAAGTTGGGAGATAAAGTATTTCTAGCGGGTCGTTTCTGAAATGTTAAGGATGCCTCGTTAGGGTTAACAAGCTTTTGATATAATAAACTCATGTATTGTGTTTAAAGACCAAAGTTTTCAATGTAAATCACTAGCTTGTTGCTTATCAATAGACTGGTGTAGATCCTAGGTCATGGTCATATTCTTTAAGTTAGGAGATAAAGTATTTCTAGCGGGTCGTTTTTGAAATGTTAAGGATGCCTCGTTAGGGTTAACAAGATTTTGATATAATAAACTCATGTGCATATCGGTAGCCTAAATTCCTACTTGGTGAGATATTGAGCCTATTACTTAAAACACAATCATATATATTCATTTGTTGAGGGTAGGCCATATACCACTCTTGTTGCAGAACTTGTATTGTTTGATGCATACCAAGACCATAAGCAAGGTGTTTGCATACAAATGAAAAAGGCAATTTAGGAACCCCTTTACTTGTTATCGTTTGTTTATTGTTATCCATCCTAACCTTTAGTAGCCATGTCGAGTCTTAAACCATTCTTTTGTTAAACCCGATATATAAAGCCCAAGCTGTTAGTTGATAACCGACCATGAAACCATTCAAAGTAAAAGAGCCTCCGAAGTCAAGCTTATATTATGAAGTAAAAAAATTGATGAAAAAGGAAAATTAAATGAAAAAAAGGAAAAAAAATCAGTTGTTTAGAATGGATCAAAGTGATCTAGCTCTGTTAGTCATATTAATAAGGATTGTTTAACGGTCTGGTTTATATTTCTGTTTGTGTTCGCCACTGTGAAAATTATAAAATCTCCTACCTTTACCTAAGCCCAAAAACCCGTAAGTCCTTTAGATGTGTGCAAGATCTATGCAAGTGGTGGAGGTGTGATTGCTATACAAGCTTATATGGACAAGATGATATATTGGGTTATTGAGAGATTACACTAGTACATATTTTACTTGTCCATATATAAACCGAGAGAAGTGAAATATTGTGAGGGGTGTGTGCATGAGACTAAAAATTAAAAGCACGTTAAACCTAGTTGGATAAATTCCTCGTTTACTTGAATATAATTAACTTGCTAGAATGTAAATCTATTGAACAATGTAAGTCTTGTGAATAAGGGCATGACCTTGGACCTTAAATGATATTTAATAAGTGATTAGTGATGTATATTATCAATGACGGTTTTATAAATCATAATTGAGCTTTGCTTAAGGACAAGCAAAAGGTAAGTGTGGGGATTCCCCGATGGGTTACCCATCCAGAAACTCATGGTTTTGTTTTCACCTAACGAGTTGTTCACCCAGGCAAAACATGTCTTGGTAGAGGAGGTTTCCACCCCCTTATAAGGAGGGTTTTGTTCTCCTCCTCAACCGATGTTGGACTTATATCTGTTTAAAAGTGGGGCATGAACTCACCTGGTGTTTCAACAAGAGAATAATTCAAGCTACGAAGGAATGGGAAGACAACCCGTCAAAGGTCAGCTAGCACACGTGAGTTTGTAAGTATTCATGTCACACCCACAAATTCCACGTGCGGGGTTTTACCGCGAGGCGTGTGAACAAAGCAGGATCTCAGTCATTAGTTACTCAGAACGACTCTATATGCAACATTTAAACAAATCAGAGTTTAAAACTTTAAAATATTTGCGGAAGCATTTTGTAAATAACCCAAAGACAAGGTACTAAAAGTAAACTGCGCAAAACATGCGCCCAAACCAAGGTACGAAAGTAAATGCTAAATTAAAAGTGAACAATGTTTGAATGAAGTATGCTTGACATGTGCGTGCTCCTAGGGATAGCTGCTAGAAATGACATGAGAAAAGCATACTAAAAGTGTCAACACGATGGTCGGTGAGTTCATGAGTTTGCGTGTCACACCCTCAAAACCCGCGTGGGGAGTTTTACCGCGAGGCGTGTGACATACCAGGATCTCAGTCATTAGTTACTCAGAACGACTCTATATGAACAAACAAACCAAAATCAGAGTTTAACTTTAAAATAATGCGGAAGCGTTTAGTAAACATGAAAAACCACAAAAAAACTAACCTTTAATCACGTATTGGACAAGAATTGATGTTTCTAACGTGTAGTAATCCTTGAAATCGATCCAAATCAAAGCTTGCTTGCTTGTTCTTGTCCAAAATCACAAGTGTGTGTGTGTGTTGTTTAATTAATTTAATTACAATTACCATTTAAACCCCTATAGTTTTACATTTTATTAAAACTAAGCTTTCAATTACTTTTTAAAAGGTTTTAACTTACTAATATAAACATTATTAATTAACAATAATAATCATATGCATTATTTTCACTAGTCACAAAATACACGAATTAAATACACACGTTGGCACGTTACAAGATAAAATCCACAAATAATATTTAAATCGTATAATCACAACTAATAACCAACATTATTAGTTAAATAATTATCTGTTTATCATTATTAATTATTATTAAGTCACCAACGTTCAACGACAACTAGTGTGTGCTCACGACACGTGTATGCAAGACGTAACGGAACTAACGGAGTTTGGTAACGGAAAATTACCGGATGTCACATTATCCCCATGTTGAAAGAATTTTCGTCCCGAAAGTTGCGTTACATGGTATGTTCCATCACGGGTCTACTGCATTGGCACAAAGTAATCGAGTGAGTTTCGGGTGAGTTGTCACATCATCCCCATGTTGAAAGAAATTTCATCCCGAAATTTAAATCAATACCTTCGCCGACTAGCATCGTCTTTTTGAATAGTTGTGGATACTTAAGCTTCATCTGGTCCTCACGTTCCCATGTGAATTCTGGTCCACGTCTCGAGTTTCAACGAACTTTGACTATGGGTATTTTGCTTTGCTTAAGCCTCTTTACTTCACGATCCATCACCTCGACTGGTTCCTCAATGAAGCGTAATTGTTCATCTACTTGCACTTCCTCAAGAGGTACTACCATTGTTTCATCTGTTAAGCACTTCTTTAGATTTGAAACATGAAATACTTCATGGATTCCACTCAGTGAATCAGGTAGGGCTAATCGATAGGCCACTGGACCTATTCTTTCCAATATCTCAAATGGTCCAACATATCTCGGATTTAGATTTCCTCTTTTTCCAAACCGAATAACGCCTTTCCACGGTGAGACTTTCAATAAGACTTTGTCACCAACCTGAAATTCTAGAGGTTTCCATCGCTTATCTGCATAGCTTTTCTGTCTGTTGCACGCTGCAGCCATACGGTTCCTTATCTGTACAATCTTCTCAGTGGTCTCGTGCACTAGCTCGGGCCATTAGCTAGCTATCACGAATTTCATCCTAGCAAACTAGTGATCTACATTTTCGCCCATACAAAGCTTCGAAAGGTGCTGCCTTTATGCTGGTATGATAACTATTGTTGTAAGAGAAATTCCACCAATGGTAGGTGAAATTCCCAGCTATTCCCGAAGTCAATCACACAAGCACGTAGCATGTCTTCTAGTGTATGTATAGTATGCTCACTTTGACCATCAGTTTGTGGATGATAAGCAGTACTCATGTCTAATCACGTACCTAAAGATTTCTGTAATGACTGCCAGAAGTGCGATGTAAAACGAGCATCGCGTTCGGAAATAATTGAGACTGGTACACCATGTCTCGAAACTATTTGCTTCAGATAGAGTCATGTTAACTTCTCTATTTTGTCCGTTTCCTTTATTGCCAAGAAATGAGCGGACTTCGTTAATCGGTCTACGATAACCCATATCGTGTCACAACCGGTAGGAGTCCGTGGTAGTTTGGTAATGAAATCCACTGAGATTTTCTCCTACTTCCATATAGGGATCTCAGGTTGTTGTAATAGTCCAGATGGTTTCTGATATTCCACTTTTACCTTCGAGCAGGTCAGACACTTACTCACATATGTAGCTACATCCGCTTTCATGTTAGGCCACCAATAGTGCGCCTTCAGGTCATGATACATCTTGTCAGATCCAGGATGTATAGAGTACTTAGACTTGTGTGCCTCACTCATGAACAAATCCCTCAGATTTCCATGCAGAGGTATCCAGAGTCTGTCCATGAAATAACGAATCCCATCCGCTTTCACTTCAAGCTGTTTGTTTATTCCTCGTAACGATTCAGACCCAATGTTTTCCGTTTTCAAGGCTTCTGTCTGAGCTTCCCGAATTTGTTCAGGCAAGTGAGTGCTAATCGTAAGTTGCAGAGCTTGCATGCGTCGAGGCTTAGCAGCTTCTTTTCTACTCAGCGCGTCAGCAACTACATCAGCTTTTCCCGGATGGTATTTGATAGCACAATCATAGTCGTTCAACAATTCCACCCAGTGTCTTTGCCTCATATTCAATTCCTTTTTCTCAAAGATGTGCTGAAGACTCTTGTGATCGGTGTAAATCGTGCACTTGGTACCGTACAAGTAATGTCTCCAGATCTTTAAGGCAAAAACTACCGCACCCAGCTCCAAGTCATGGGTGGTATAGTTTTTCTCATGAACCTTCAGTTGTCTCGAGGCGTAAGCTATTACTTTACCTCGCTGCATCAGGACACAACCAAGTCCTTGAATAGAAGCATCGTAGTAGACTACGAAGTCATCACTTCCCTCTGGTAACACCAATATCAGTGCGCTACATAGTTTTTGTTTTAGTAATTGGAAAGCGGACTCTTGACTATCACCCCATTTATATAGTGTTCCTTTATGAGTCAAAGCCGTGAGAGGTTGTGCGATCTTTGAAAATCCTTCAATGAACCGTCGATAATATCCTGCCAGTCCAAGAAACTGTCGTATCTCACTAGGCGTCTTGGGAACTGACCAATTCTTTATCGCCTCAATCTTCGCTGGATCGACATGTATTCCTTTCTCATTAACAATATGACCCAAGAATTTCACTTCACGTATCCAGAAATCACACTTAGAAAACTTGGCGTACAGTTTTTCTTTCCTGAGTAATTCCAGGATTAAACGTAAGTGCTCCTCATATTCTTCCTTGCTCCTTGAGTAGATCAATATGTCATCAATAAACACAATAACAAACTGATCGAGATAGGATTTGCATACACGATTCATGAGCTCCATGAATACGGCTGGTGCATTCGTCAACCCAAATGGCATGACCAAGAACTCGTAATGACCATAACGTGTACGGAAAGCTGTCTTCGAGATGTCCTCCTCTCGAACTCTCAGTTGATGGTACCCAGACCTCAAGTCAATCTTAGAATAGTAGCTTGATCCTTGAAGTTGATCGAACAAATCATCTATACGAGGTAGCGGGTATCTATTCTAGATCGTAACCTTGTTCAGTTCTCTATAGTCAATGCACATTTGAAATGTACCATCCTTCTTCTTAACAAACAGAACTGGCGCTCCCCAAGGCGACGAGCCCGGTCGAGTAAACCCTTTATCCAATAGTTCTTGTAGTTGAGCAGATAATTCTTGTAGTTAGTTCGGAGCTAACCAGTAAGGTGCTCTCACGATGAGAGCGGCTCCAGGAGTTAGATCAATCTGGAACTCAACTTGACGATGAGGTAGTAATCCAGGTAGATCCTCTGGAAACACTTCAGGAAAGTCACTAACGACAGGGATATCCTCTATCCTCTTTCCTTCTGGTTGCTTATCAGTGACGAGTGCTAATATAGATAATCGACCCTTACGTAGCAACTTCTGTGCTTTCATGTAGCAACTTCTGTGCTTTCATGTATGATATGATACCTATCACTGCACCACACTGTTTACCTCTGACCGAGAGAACTTCTTCGCCAACAGGGATTCGTATAACCTTTTCGCGACATATGACTTCCGCCTGCTTGTCAGAAAGCCAATCCATGTTGACTACTACATCAAAGCTACCAAGTGTAACAGGCATGAGATCTATGTCAAAGGTATGTCCAGCAAGTTCTATCTTGCAACCCATAAAGATATGTGTCACGTGAACTTGCTAGCCGTCAGCTAACTCTACGATGTAATTTGATTCTAACGCTAAGGGCACATCACTTAAGAGACTACTAAACTTAGTGGAGATGAATCTTCTATAGGCTCCGGTATCAAATAGTACGGTAGCAAAACGACCATTAACAGAGAATTTACCAGTAATAGTATTAGGGTTGTTTAGAGCTTCACCTGAACCGATGACATAAGCTCTTCCTTTTGCCCCACTGTTGTTGCCACCGTTATTGCTGCCATTGCCATTGTTGGTGTTGTTGTTGTTGCTGCCATTGTTGTTGTTGTTTCCACCATTTCCGTTCTTCCTCAGCTGTGGACAGTTTCTCCTGAAATGGCCCTCTTTCCCGCACTCAAAACAACCTTTTGGCATTTCTTGAGGTTGTTGAGGCTTCCTCATCAATTCACCATGGCAATCCTTCGCTGCGTGTCCAACTTTACCACAACGCTGGCATCGAAAACTATCACACCTGCCGGTGTGGTGGTAATTGCATCGGTTGCATTTGCGATTTTTCCTAACATAGCCTCCTTGTCCCTGTGGTGCTGAAGATGACTGATTAAAGTTACGATTGTTATCGAACTTTCTTTGCTGTTGGTGAGGTTGGTGCTTCTGGACGTACTGCTATTGTTGTTGTTGCTGGTTGCTGGAGGATGAGCCTTTATCACCAGTATTCTCCCTCTTACGTTTGTTATCGGGTACACTAGCCACTACGCCCTGCTTAGGTAATCTTCCCTGCTCTACTGCCTGGTCGGTCAACCTATGGCCAACCGGATAGCCTGCTGTATGGTGTCAGGATTGGAAGCAGTCACCATACTCTGAATCTCGGGCACCAGTCCACGTATGTAATGCTCAACCCTTTTGTGCATCTCATTAACCATCCCTGGGCATAGTGTGGCCAACTCATGAGACCGTGTAGTACAGGCCTCAATCTCAAAACCTTGCATCTTGAGCTGCCAAAACTCAATTTCCAACTTCTGTACTTCATCACGGGGGCAATACTCCTCGGTCATCATTGCTTTGAATTCAGCCCAAGGTAAGTCATTAGCCATAGGTATGCCTCGAGTTTGGCAAACCTATCATCTATCACTATGTTCTGATGATCCTGCGCGCCCATGCGCTCAGTAAGCGTTAGCACATTTCCTGCCAAAGTATGATGTCCACCAATGGCCATCGAGAGTCGCTCTTGGAGAGTCTCTACCTGGTAGCGCAATTGACGCATATCAGATTGCAAGGCAGATTTCTCATCAGTGAGTCCTCAAATCCGCTGTCGCTCCTTGTCTAGAGTGGCCACTAAAGCTACAAACGCCTGCTCGAGAGGGATGTCCAAGGTAGGAAGAGTAAGCAATGCAGAGGCTGTCGATGACCTAGTCTTAGGTCGGGTAGGAGCTACAGGTGGTACACGCTCTCTATATGCCATACGACGTATGTAGGTGGGGTAGAAATCCTAGTTCCGCGGAGGATCGAGCTCAGGTGGTATGAAAGGCTGATCCCAGTCTATCTCGTCAGGAGGATAAGGATGTCAGGGCCAGTTAAATCCCCTATCAGGTACGGGAGAAGTAGGAAGTGACTCAGATCGCGCCGGTCTCTTGCCCAAATCACAGGATGACGATGCCATGCTGCGAAGTATGTGATGCGTATGCCAATGAGTATACAGTAAGGAAGTAAGTGACGAGTAACTAACAAACTATACGGTTATAGTCTAGTGTGTGTATGCAACCTAGTTCCCTATAACCAATGGCTCTGATACCAATCTGTCACACCCTCAAAATCCGCGTGCGGGGTTTGAGTGCGAGGCGTGTGACATACCAGGATCTCAGTCATTAGTTACTCAGAACGACTCTATATGAACAAACAAACCAAAATCAGAGTTTAACTTTAAAATGATGCGGAAGCGTTTAGTAAACATGAATAACCACAAAAAAACTAACCTTTAATCATGTATTGGACAAGAATTGATGTTTCTAACGTGTAGTAATCCTTGAAATCGATCCAAATCGAAGCTTGCTTGCTTGTTCTTGTCCAAAATCGCAAGTGTGTGTGTGTTGTTGTTGATCGCGGCCGGGGGTTGTGGTGGGCTAGGGTTGGGGTTTTTGTTTAATTAATTTAATTACAATTACCATTTAAACCCCTATAGTTTTACATTTTATTAAAACTAAGCTTTTAATTACTTTTTAAAAGGTTTTAACTTACTAATATAAACATTATTAATTAACTATAATAATCATATGCATTATTTTCACTAGTCACAAAATACACGAATTAAATACACACGTTGGCACGTTACAAGATAAAATCCATAAATAATATTTAAATCGCATAAGCACAACTAATAACCAACATTATTAGTTAATTAATTATCTGTTTATCATTATTAATTATTATTAAATCACCAACGTTCAACGACAACTAGTGTGTGCGCACGACATGTGTATGCAAGACCGAACGGAACTAACGGAGTTTGGTAACGGAAAATTACCGGATGTCACATTGCGTTAATCATAAATCAGTACAGTTGTAAAACATAAGAAGTGCATTGAAATAGATAGCTAGTCTATATTCACAAGTAGTAACCATAGTGATTTCACGATCGAAGCTGACTGTGTTCGTCGTTTGCCTCCCGTCACAACATACCAGGTCGTGACGCTGTTAGTAGTTTAGGACAATATTGCACCCGTTTGACCTCGAGTCGCACAGGTGGGGCTTGTCAGACCTACTAGTACTACCTAAGATTTCCCACTATGATCCAATATTAACGATCCGAAAGTCTGAGGACTTCCATGGTATAACCCACTATGTCACACTATACACAACTTACTATAATAAAGCGTTTATAAACAGTATGATATTTCCCTCCAAAGAGAGTGTATAAGAAAGTGGGGCATGAACTCACCTGGTGCGCAAACGAACAATAGTAAATGCTAACAGTGAGGGGAAAGACAACCTTCAGAGGTCACCTAAAACACGCAAGTACATAAGTACGTGTACACAAAATCTTTAACAACCCTAAGTGCTAAATAAACACATTGACTCAAGGTTTTGGAAAACAAGACGCATTAGACCCAGTTGACCCGTTTGACCCATTGGTGACATGTCAAATTTAGTTCTTGTTTGATCAAACATAACAACCAATAATTCAAAAAACCATTCCAAACTACTATGCAAGTTATTCTCATAAGCCACATTGTAACACATAAGGCTTATCATGCTTTTCATGCTAATCCAGGTTATCATACAACGCACGTAATCCAATTCATCATACAACAAAGATTCTAATTTATATTCCTTTACAATGCACATTGGGTTTAGTCACTCACAACATGCCATGTGAAGCCACTCACGGCTACACACCCTAAACCCTGCCAATCCTATAAAGTAGCGGCCTCAGATTCGCGCGCGTGTATGATACCCACCATCAATATTCCGCACGTAACTCATACAAGCAAAACATTAACCTTATAATAATCGATAATGACAATTCATCATAGCACAAAACATGTATACTTGCACATTTTCCAAGGAAGCCCATATGCTTCCATAGTTGCACCAACTAACCAAATGACCCAATCATCGCAATCCAACACATTTGTAACCTTTCGTGTTTTCGTTAATTAATAGTTAACCTTGTTATGTTCTTGTAAGGACCATCTATGTCATTTAAGAAACCATATTGTTTGTTTATGAATGTTTCTTTTATTGAGCATTAATTCGTTAATTTAAGAGTTAATAATTTGTTTTTACTATAATAAACATAATAATAATAATATTAATTATAACTTTTGTAATTTATAAAACTTAACACTAAGTTATAATAATAAAATAATAATAATTGTCAAAATAAAATAAAAAAAATAATAATAAAAATTAATAATTTATAAAAGTTAAACAATTGATAAGTTATAAAAAACATTTAAAACTTAAAGTTTAATTAAGTTGAGAGGGCATTTGTGACAAATTTGAAACTTTAAATGAAAGTTTTAAACATAAAATATTAATTTGAAAACTGCAAGGACTAAAACTGTAATTAATCAAAACCAAAACCCCCTCCCGCATCTTTCCCCCGTTTCTCCGATCAACCCCCGGCCAAACTCCGGTCGACTCCGGCGAGCCTCAAAAACGCCCTAAACTATTCAAATTTCGACTACAAACCAGTCTAACCGTTTAGTGAACACGAATCGAACACGGTTATGTACTTTAATTGGGTTGAAATATCGGTTATGAACCCAAACAACTTGTGTAACCGATGCCATTAATCGTTGAGCCGTTCAAACATTAAAATTCAATAATAATCAAATTAAATGAATCATAGTCGAACGTTTAACTAATCCTAAGCTATTATCGAACTCAATTTCACCTGAAACACACTTGAATCTCTCGAACAATTCACACCTTTCATCGCGACCTACAACCAAGGTGTTCGTCAACTTCCGAGCGATCTTAACAGAAATTGACAGAGGGCTTTCGATCATTGAGACCAGTAGAAGCTTTCTGTGCAACGAATTTGATTATTAACCTTATTTGCAATTTGAACTAATCACTACATAGCCGCGACTGTTCTTCGTCTTGATCATCATCAATCCATCTTCATTCGGGTAATTAAACACACACACTCACTTGGTTTCACCCATTGATCAAAAACCCTATGATTATCACGAGAATCATAGTTGAATTCGTGTTCAAGTGGAATCAAATTGAAATTAGGGTTTATGTGATTTAGGGGTTTCATCTGATTTACATCTTTTAAAATAGGGGAACCGGATTCCAGCAGGCATAGGCTACCCAGCCTACTGGTTAAGCGCGTATTACCCCATCATTGAGGTCCCGGGTTCGAACCCGGCCACCCTCAACCTATTTTTTAAAGGGTTTTCTGCAATTATTTTAATTACTGAAAATTTTAATTATTATAAAAATCATTTTTTGTAAACTTTAATTAATTTAAAAGTGACCAAATTATTTTCTGCAATTTTTTAAAATTAAATACTTATATAATCTTTTAATAAAACAATATAACAAAAATTATTTTTAGTTATTTCTTATAAAATGGATTTAAAATGATAGTTTAAATTAATAAATTATTATTGGCCCAAATGTTAATTTTAGTTTAATCGTGTTATTTTAAATAATTATAGAAATTATTTACACTTTATATTTAATTTTTCCCGTTATTATAAATGCTTTAATTTCGTTAAATTATCTAAATGGTATAATACTTTTCATTGAAATAAAATATAAGTGATTCCATTGTTAAATTTTATCTATATCAAAAGCCCCAAACCTATCTTGAAACCCTAGTTCACGTTTAATCGTTAATCTTGTTGTTAAACTTAATCTTTGGAGCACCATTTACATTACTTGATATTACCTTTAACACCAACTTATATCATGTGAGTTTTCATACCCTCTTTTACTTTATTTCACACCTTTTGGGGTGAGACATGTTAAATTTATGAACTTGCACTTGTAAACATCTTGGTACTTGTAAATGCACATGCAATTCATCTTTACTTTTTATCATGGTTATTTGTAATATTATGAGTCTTATATGATGGACATTATATGTTGACAATCATTAACTATTGCTAGCCTGGCGACGTCATAGATCTATGGGCCTGACAAGCCTATTTGGTGCTAAAGCCGAGGTTATTGCCGGCTCCTGATGACGTATGCTTGTTCATCATGGGAACCAAGTACACTTAGCTAATCGTTATAACTTGTAAATGATATTTTTGGTCAAGGTTTGATTGTAGCTATATGTTATCTATAAACGTGCTTTACTTGTAACCATTGACATGAATTGCTACTTGTAAACTTCTATATATATATGTATGCTTAACCCATGGAAACTCACCAACTTTCAAAGTTGACCTTTATTTTTAACATGTTTCAGGAAATGCACAAGGTTGATCATTATCTTTTGAAGCATGCTTACACTTAGGATTTGGACATAGGAAAAATAAATAATATATCTTGAAACTTAGAAGTTGTAATATGTTTACTTTATTTTGTTGAGACATTTGGTTGTAATGTTTATTTCAACTTATGAATAATTATATTTACAATTTATGGTAGTGTTATGTGGCTGTGAACAATCTTAACCCTCACATCTCGACGTTTCCGCTGTTAAAGTTGGGGTGTGACAGATTGGTATCAGAGCCCATAACTATAGGGATTTAGGTTATTAGAAATGATGACCTAGACTATAGTTGATGCATGAACCTCATAAGAAAAATCTTTATGATCTTGTAAATCTACTTGTTGCATGCTACATAATGCTACCTGTTTAGGAAGGCCTTTTTATGTGCAACATGATGCCTTTAGTTAGGATTGCTTTGTAATTGAGAAACTAGGTTGCCTTGTCTCCCCTAAAACATATTCTTAATCCTTTATTCTCTCGACGATGAAATCTCTTAAACTTATTCTCGACGACACGTGGGAACGTACGCTTTATATCGAAAGGTTTAAATCTTTAGACTTTATGCCTAATCTATGAAAATCTCATCAAGGTTTTAATTCCATGAACCTAAAGAAATATTGTGTGACACATAGACACATGTATTCTGGATTTCCTGGAAAAAAGCCTTCGGGCTAAGGTAAGCATTTCGCATAAATCCTGTGGGACTAGTTATGCTTACCTGGGGATTTCTGGGATGAGTGATAAACTATGGTCAATATACACAAGTTTCTAAGGCAATTGGAGTTAACTCACCTTGACGTGTCAACGTTTCCAAATAGTAATGCGTTACCAAATGGAATCATTCCATGTGTGTTTTACAAGTCTTGAATAATCTTTGTTTGATTTATTATCTTCTACCTCCAAATTTCTGTGACTAACTTACTTTGTATCCAGCATGTCTCGTCATCATGGAAAGCGTGGTCGCAAATTAGCCGCCATGATTGCCCGTCAAATGGCTGTTGTCATTCCGACCACGGTTGCCGAACTGAGTAGCACCTTGATGGCCAACGCTAGTAACAACACTAATGGAAATGGGCAAGGAGAGAATAGTGCAAATCAAGGAGAAACAACCAAACCTGCACATTTAAGCACTTCAACTCTTGCAAACCCACTAGCTTTAGTGGGAAAGCCACTGGACTTCTCGAGTGGTTTGAAAGCATGGAGAACACCTTCATCAACTGTGAGTGTCCCGAGGCACTCAAAGTCCGTTATGCCACAAGTGTTCTTCAACAAAGAGCACTTACATGGTGGAATAGTGAGAAGAGGAACCGTGGTGCTGATGCTATGTTGGCACTAACTTGGGATGAATTCAAGAACATTGCCATCCAAAAGTTCCGTTAGAGAAGTGAGCTGAAAAAGTTGGAGGAGGAGTTTTGGAATCTCAAGCAAGATGGTGAAGATCATTTGGCCTATTCAACTAGGCATCACGAGTTGAGCATCCTGTTGCCTCACATGGTTGACACTGTTCCTAGAAACATTGAGAAGTTTATCAAGGGGGTACCACCTCAAATCCAAGATGCCGTGGAGGGAAGTAGACCCACAACTTTGGAAGATGCCATTACCATCACCTCTCAACTTACTGAAAACCATATTCGAGCGGGCACCTTGTTTATCAAAGGTGCTAAAAAGACTGAAAAGGCGGTCCCTGAAGCAGCTAAGGAGAGTAAGAATGAACCGTCTTACAACAACAAGAAACGCAAGTTCACACCGGCTCGTAATTTCACTGTGGCTACACCCAAGGTACCTCAAAGACAACCCGTTCCTGTGGCACAAGCACCTGTTGCTAGGGCCTATGCTGGTCCTCTACCTTTGTGCGATGTCTGTAGGTATCATCATGAGGGTAATACCCCGTGCCGCATCTGTACACTGTGCGGTAAGTATGGACACTTGGTGGCTACTTGTCACCGTGCACCAAACAATGCCGCGTTGGTTGCTAATTGTGCTTGCTAAAATTGTGAGGAACCTGGTCATTTTCGCCCACAATGCCCTCGTCTTGCGGGTAATGTACCACAAGCCCGAGGACGTGCCTTCAACATCAATGCAAACCAAGCACAAGCAAACAACGATGTGGTGAACGGTATGTCAAATCCAACCCCAACTTTATGATCTAAGTTCTTTTGTTGCTTTACCTGTATCGTTTAACGTCTTTAAAACTAAACAGGTATGTTTCTTATTAATAATTATTATGCCTACGTTCTGTTTGACTCTTGAGCCGATAAGAGTTTTGTCTCGTTAGAATTTGAGCATATACTTGCTAAGCCACATACGAAATTAGAAAGACCTCTTACTGTCGAAGTCGCCGATGGAGAACCCATCACCGTTGATGTCGTTATTCGTGATTACATTTTGAGCCTAAACGAACATGATTTCTTTATCGACCTTATTCCTATGAAACTTGGAAGCTTTGACGTTATCATTGGCATGGATTGGTTAGCCAAACATCATGCTAAAATTATTTGTTTCGAGAAGTGCATTCGAATTCCTTTGCCTTCGGGGGATACATTGAAAGTATTCGGCGAAAAATCCTCCAAAGGACTCAAACTCATGTTGTGTACTCAAGCCCGAAAATGTCTAAGCAAGAATTACATGGCTTTCTTGGCTTACGTGGTCAACACGAAAGTCAAAGAGAAGGACCTTAAGGATGTCCCGATTGTACGAGACTTTCCTAAAGTATTTCCCGATGACCTTAGTGGTTTACCTCCCGTGCGTGAAGTCGAGCTTAAGTTCGATTTAATTCCTGGAGCGAACCCCGTGGCTAAGTCACCATATCGACTTGCACCGTCTGAAATGCAAGAGCTAGCTAGTCAACTTCAAGAACTGTCCCACAAGGGCTTTATCCGTCCTAGCTCATCGCCTTGGGGTGCACCTGTTCTGTTCATGAAGAAGAAAGATGGATCGTTTCGTATGTGCATCGATTATCGTGAGCTTAACAAACTTACCATCAAGAACCGCTACCCTCTTCCTCACATCGATGATCTTTTTGGCCAACTTCAAGGAGCTGCTATTTTCTCAAAGATTGACTTACGTTCCGGCTATCATCAATTACGAGTTCATGATGATGATATCCCAAAAACTGCGTTCCGTACTCGATATGGACACTATGAGTTCATGGTTATTCCCTTTGGTTTAACAAATGCTCCGGCTGTCTTTATGGATCTCATGAATCGAGTATGCAAACCGTATCTAGACAAGTTTGTGATTGTCTTTATTGACGACATACTTATCTATTCCAAGTCCGAAACCGACCATGAACTTCACTTGCGACAAGTTCTTGAGCTATTAAAGAAAGAACAACTGTACGCAAAGTTCTCAAAATGCGAATTTTGGCTTAAGGAGGTCCAATTTCTAGGACACGTGGTGAATAGCCAAGGAATTCACGTTGACCCTGCAAAGGTGGAAGCTGTGAAAAATTGGTGTGTTCCTACAACTCCAACCGAAGTTTGTTCTTTCCTTGGTCTTGCTGGCTATTATCGACGTTTCATTGCCAACTTCTCTAGAATCGCAAAGCCGCTTACTTCCTTGACTCAAAAGAATAAACCATTCGAGTGGGGGTCTGAACAAAAGGAAGCCTTTGAAGCATTAAAGCACAAGTTGTGTAATGCTCCTATCTTGACCCTTTCTGATGGAAACGATGATTTCACTGTGTATTGTGATGCATCTAAACAAGACTTTGGTTGTGTTCTCATGCAACGAGGAAAGGTCATAGCATATGCATCGGGCAATTGAAGGTCCATGAGGTGAATTACACGACACATGATCTTGAACTTGGTGCTGTGGTTTTTGCCCTAAAGATTTGGAAACATTACCTTTATGGCACGTAATGTATAGTCTACACCGATCACAAAAGCCTACAACACGTTTTCAATCAAAAGGATCTCAACATGAGACAACGACGTTGGGTCGAGTTGATTAGTGATTATGATTGTGACATTCGTTATCACCCTGGAAAGGCAAATGTCGTAGCCGATGCACTAAGTCGTAAGATTCATAATAAGATGATATCGTTTCAAGAAATTCATGATCGACGACAATGGTTTGATACCTTGGGAGAATTTGATACTGAGATTCTTCTGGATGTTAACAAGACTACGGTGCTGCTACAAAATTTGAGGATTGAGAATGACATAGAGACCTGCATTTTGGAGGCTCAACAAGCGGTTCAAGAGGAAGGTAAAATGGGAGAGGAGTTGGAGTACAATCTTCGAGCTCAATTGGAAACGAAACCCAATGGGTTGATGTATTTCTTGAATCGAATTTGGGTTCCAAACCGTGATAATCTTCGTACCTTTATCATGAATGAAGCTCATCAAACTCGTTACTTAATTCATCTTGGTTCTGATAAGATGTATATGGATCTGCGTGGTCAATACTGGTGGCCTGGAATGAAGAAAGACATAGCAACTTATGTAGCTAAGTGTCTTACGTGTACGAAGGTTAAAGCCGAACATCAACGTCCTAGTGGATTGCTTGAACAACCCGAGATTCCTATGTGGAAATGGGAACACATATCTATGGACTTTATAACCAAACTACCTCGCACCTCTCGTGGTCATGATAGCATATGGGTGATCGTTGACAGATTGACCAAGTCGGCACATTTCATACCCATACGTGACACTTACAAAACATCAAGGTTAGCTCGTATATGCATTGATGAGATTGTGAGTCATCATGGCGTACCTTTGCATATCATATCCGACCGAGACGCTCGTTTCACTTCGCACTTTTGGTCGTCTATGCAAGAACTCTTGGGTACTCAACTGGATCTAAGCACGGCTTACCATCCTCAAACGGACAGGCAAACCGAGCAAACCATCCAAACCCTGGAGGATTTGCTGCGTCTTTGTGTTCTTGACTTTGGTGGTGACTGGGATACGCATTTACCTCTCGCGGAATTTTTGTATAATAATAGTTACCACTCGAGTATCAAGATGGCACCTTTCGAAGCGCTTTATGGTCGTAAATGTCGTTCCCCGATCTGCTGGACTGACATTGGTGAAAATTTCATCACTGGTCCTGAGCTCATACAAGAAACGACCGATAAAGTCTCCATGATTCGCAAGAACCTTGAAGTGGCTAGAAGTCGACAAAAGAGTTATGCCGATAAACGACGCAAGTCGTTGGAATTCCAAGTTGGGGATATGGTTCTTCTTAAAGTCTCACCATGGAAGGGAGTTGTTCGCTTTGGAAAGAAGGGTAAACTAGCTCCACTATTTGTAGGACCTTTCAAGATCCTGAAAAGGATCGGGAAAGTGGCTTATAAACTGGAACTACCTTCCGATCTTAGAGGAGTTCATCCTGTTTTCCATATCTCAAATCTGTGGAAGTGTTTGGCTGACGAAAGTCTGCATGTCCCGTTGGATGACATCCACATCGACGAGTCATTACATTTTGTTAAGAAACCCGTTAAAGTTATGGATCGCATTATGAAGAAGACTAGGACCACTACCACCCCAATCGTCAAGGTTCGTTGGGAGAATAAGCGTGGACCTGAGTTTACTTGGAAGCGTGAGGAACATATGAAGAAGAAATACCCATATTTGTTCGTTTAGTTCATTCTTAATTTCGGGACGAAATTTTTAAAAGTTGGGAGACTCTAACCTTTTGTGTTTTCGTTAATTAATAGTTAACCCTGTTATGTTCTTGTAAGGACCATCTATGTCATTTAAGAAACTATATGGGTTGTTTATGAATGTTTCTTTTATTGAGCATTAATTCATTAATTTAAGAGTTAATAATTTTTTTACTATAATAAACATAATAATAATAATAATAGTAATTATAACTTTTGTAATTTATAAAACTTAACACTAAGTTATAATAATAAAATAATAATAATAGTCAAAATAAAATAAAAATAATAATAATAATAAAAAATAATAATTTATAAAAGTTAAACAATTGATAAGTTATAAAAAACATTTAAAACTTAAAAATTAATTAAGTTGAGGGGGCATTTTTGACAAATTTGAAACTTTAAATGAATGTTTTAAACATAAAATATTAATTTGAAAACTGCAGGGCCTAAAAGTGTAATTAATCAAAACCCAAACCCCCTCCCGCATCTTTCCCCCGTTTCTCCGGTCAACCCCCGGCCAAACTCCGGTCGACTCCGGCGAGCCTCAAAAACGCCCTAAACTGTTCAAATTTCGACTACAAACCAGTCTAACCGGTTAGTGAACACGAATCAAACACGGTTATGTACTTTAATTGGGTTGAAATACCGGTTATGAACCCAAACAACTCGTGTAACCGATGCCATTAATTGTTGAGCCGTTCGAACATTAAAATTCAATAATAATCAAATTAAATGAATCATAGTCGAACGTTTAACTAATCCTAAGCTATTATCGAACTCAATTTCACCTGAAACACACTTGAATCTCTCGAACAATTCACACCTTTCATCGCGACCTACAACCAAGGTGTTCGTCAACTTCCGAGCGATCTTAACAGAAATTGACAGGGGGCTTTCGATCATTGAGACCAGTAGAACCTTTCTGTGCAACGAATTTGATTATTAACCTTATTTGCAATCTGAACTAATCACGACATAGCCGCGACTGTTCTTCGTCTTGATCATCATCAATCCATCTTCATTCGGGTAATTAAACACACACACTCACTCGGGTAATTAAACACACACACTCACTCGGTTTCACCCATTGATCAAAAACCCTATGATTATCACGAGAATCATAGTTGAATTCGTGTTCAAGTGGAATCAAATTGAAATTAGGGTTTATGTGATTTGGGGGTTTCATCTGATTTACATCTTTTTAAAATAGGGGAACCGGATTCCAGCAGGCATAGGCTACCCAGCTTACTGGTTAAGCGCGTGTTACCCCATCCTTGAGGTCCCGGGTTCGAACCCGGGCACCCTCAACCTATTTTTTTAAAGGGTTTTCTGCAATTATTTTAATTACAGAAATTTTAATTATTATAAAAATCATTTTTTGTAAACTTTAATTAATTTAAAAGTGACCAAATTATTTTCTACAATTTTTTAAAATTAAATACTTATATAATCTTTTAATAAAACAATATAACAAAAATTATTTTTAGTTATTTCTTATAAAATGGATTTAAAATGATAGTTTAAATTAATAAATTATTATTGGCCCAAACGTTACTTTTAGTTTAATCGTGTTATTTTAAATAATTATAGAAATTATTTACACTTTATATTTAAATTTTTCCGTTATTATAAATGCTTTAATTTCGTTAAATTAACTAAATGGTATAATACTTTTCATTGAAATAAAATATAAGTGATTCCATTGTTAAATTTTATCTATATCAAAAGCCCCAAACCTCACTTGAAATCCTAGTTCACGTTTAATCATTAATCTTGTTGTTAAACTTAATCTTGGAATATATACATTTAGGTATCTTGTAAAAGAAATCGTTGGAGCACCATTTACATTACTTGATATTACCTTTAACACCAACTTATATCATATGAGTTTTCATGCCCCTCTTTTACTTTATTTCACACCTTTTGGGGTGAGACATGTTAACTTTATAAACTTGTACTTGTAAACATCTTGGTACTTGTAAATGCACATGCAATTCATCTTTACTTTTTGTCATGGTTATTTGTAATATTGTGAGTCTTATATGATGGACATTATATATTGACAATCATTAACTATTGCTAGCCTGGCGACGTCATAGATCTATGGGCCTGACAAGCCTATTTGGTGCTAAAGCCGAGGTTATTGCCGGCTCCTGATGACGTATGCTTGTTCATCATGGGAAACAAGTACACTTAGCTAATCGTTATAATGTAAATGATATTCTTGGTCAAGGTTTGATTGTAGCTATATGTTATCTATAAACTTGCTTTACTTGTAACCATTGACATGAATTGCTACTTGTATAAATTTTATATATATATATATATATATATATATATATATATATATAGTATGGCTTAACCCATGGAAACTCACCAACTTTCAAAGCTGACCTTTAATTTTAACATGTTTCAGGAAATGCACAAGGTTGATGATTATCTTTTGAAGCATGCTTACACTTAGGATTTGGACCTAGGAAAAATAAATAAAATATCTTAAAACTTGGAAGTTGAACTTTGTTTACTTTATTTCGTTGAGACATTTGGTTGTAATGTTTATTTCAACTTATAGATAATTATATTTACAATTTATGGTAGTGTTATGTGGTTGTGAACAATCTTAACCCTCATATCTCGACGTTTCTGCCGTTAAGGTAGGGTGTGACAACATTAGACCTCATCCAGAAACATTCTAGCATGATCCTAATACCACAAACAAGTATAACTCACAATATCCAATGATCTTCAAAATTAAAGTTTCCCTTTTGGGAAAGTAACACCCAAAGTCAACCTAACACCCAAATCATTCATGAATTCATCAACATCATGCCTAATCAAGTCCATAACTATCATCTAGACATGACCAACATCATCAAATCATCATAATTCACAAATCTCATATCCAAAAGTTTCTACTTATAGCAAGGTATGAACTACATGATCAACTCATGGATTTCTTGCATAATTATCATAATCCAATGTTCATACAATATCATTAACATCACAACATCATCAATCTATCATCCATTCATCAAGTTCATGCACAAAAGTAACTATATAGTAAGGTATGAACTACGCATCAAAACCACGAATTTCTCGTATAATCCACGTAAACCATCATCAATACAATCTAACTCACATCATACAATCATCAAACAATCAAAATTCAACATTCTAGCATCAATTTCGACTAGGGTTTCGGCCAACATCAAAAACCATGAAAAACTTGTAAAATTCTAACCTTTAATCACGTAATGGCCAAGAATTGAAGTTGTTAACGTGTTGTAATCCTTGGAACCAATCAAAATCGATGCTCAATTGCTTGTTCTTGGTTGAAATCACAAGGTGTGTGTGTGTTTGGTGATGATCGCGGCCGAGAGGAAGGGTGGGGGCTAGGGTTGGTTTTGTCAAAACTTTACTTATTTAAAATCACCCTTTAATCCCTCTTCTACTACTTTTTATAAAAATTGACCTTTTTAACACTTTTTAACCATTTTTAACTACAAAGTACAAATATTATAAACTAACAATAATAATCATGCATAATTTTCAATAGCTACAAAACACATACAAATAAATATAACACGTCGTCACGTTACAAGATAAAATTTACAAATAATTTTAAAATCTATAAACCACATAAGCACAACTTAATAATCAACATTATTAATCAAGTTATTATCAGATAATCATTGTTAATTATTATTAAGTCACCAACGTTTAACGACAACTAGTGTGTGCTCACGACACGTGTATGCAAAACCTAACGGAACTAACGGAGTTTGGTAACGGAAAATTACCGAATGTCACATTATCCCCCTGTTGAAAGAATTTTTGTCCCGAAAATTGCGTTACATGGTTGAGTTACATCACTGGTCTGCATTGGGACAAAGAAATCGAGTGAGTTTCGGGTGGGTTGTCACATCATCCCCATGTTGAAAGAAATTTCGTCCCGAAATTTAAACAATACCTTCGCCGGCTGGCATCGTCGTTTCGAACAAATGAGGATACTTAAACTTCATCTGATCCTCACGTTCCCACGTGAATTCCGGTCCACGTTTCGAGTTCCAACAAACTTTGACTATGGGTATCTTGCTTTGCTTAAGAGTTTTGACCTCTCGGTCCATCACCTCAACTGGTTCTTCAATGAACCGTAGTTGTTCATCTACATGCACTTCCTCCAGTGGTACAACCATCGTCTCATCAGATAAACACTTTTTCAAATTTGAAACATGAAATACATTATGAATTCCACTCAACAAGTCAGGTAGATCTAATCGATATGCCACTGGACCTATTCTTTCTAGAATCTCAAATGGTCCAACGTATCTAGGATTTAGCTTTCCTCTTCTACCAAATCGAATCAAGCCCTTCCACGGTGAGACTTTCAGTAAAACTTTATCGCGACCTAAAACTCCAAATGTTTCCGTCGCTTGTCTGCATAACTTCTCTGTCAGTCACGTGCTGCAGCCATACGGTTCCTTATTTGTACTATCTTCTCAGTAGTCTCGTGCACCAACTTGGGGCCTGTTAGCTGACTATCACCAATTTCCACCCAACAAACCGGTGATCTACACTTTCATCCATACAAACCCTCAAAAGGTGCTGCCTTAATGCTGGTGTGATAACTATTGTTGTAAGAAAATTCCACCAATGGTAGGTAAACTTCCCAGTTATTCCCGAAGTCAATCACACAAGCACGTAGCATGTCCTCCAATGTCTGAATAGTACGCTCGCTCTGCCCATCTGTTTGTGGATGATAAGAAGTACTTATGTCTAGATGTGTACCTAGAGATTTCTGTAACGACTGCCGGAAATGTGATGTAAAACGAGCATCACGGTCAGAAATAATTTAGATCGGTACACCATGTCTCGAAACTATCTCATTCAGATAAATTCGAGTTAACTTGTCCATTTTATACGTTTCCTTGATCGCCAAGAAGTGTGCAGACTTAGTCAATCGATCTACAATCACCTATATCGGGTCACAACCAGTAGGTGTCCGGGGTAATTTGGTAATGAAGTCCATAGAAATCTGTTCCCACTTCCACATAGGAATATCAAGTTGTTTTAGTAACCCAGATGGCTTCTGATATTCCACTTTAACTTTCGAACAGGTCAGGCACTTGTTGACATACGTAGCTATGTCTGCTTTCATATTAGGCCATCAATAGTGTGCCTTCAAGTCATGATACATCTTGTCTGAACCAGGATGTATAGAGTACTTAGATTTGTTAGCCTCACTCATAACCAAGTCCCTTAGGTTTCCATACAAAGGTACCCAAAGTCTGTCCATGAGATAACGAATTCCATCCGCTTTCACTTCAAACTGTTTGTCCATTCCCCGTAAAGATTCAGACCCAATGTTTTTTGTTTTCAAGGCTTCTGTCTGAGCTTCTCGGATTTGTTCAGGCAAGTGAGTGCTGATCATAAGCTGCAAAGCTCGCACTCGTTGAGGATTAGCAGTCTCCTTTCTACTCAACGCGTCTGTAACTACATTTGCCTTTCCTAGGTGATATTTGATAGCGCAATTATAATCATTCAACAATTCCACCCAGTGTCTTTGCCTCATGTTCAACTCCTTTTGCTCAAAGATATGCTGAAGACTCTTGTGATTGGTGTAGATAGTGCACTTGGTACCGTACAAGTAATCTCTCCAGATCTTCAAGGCAAAATCTACAGCACCCAGTTCTAAGTCATGAGTGGTGTAGTTCTTCTTGTGTACTTTTAGTTGTCTCGAAGTATAGGCTATCACTTTATCACGTTGCATCAAGACACAACCAAGTCCTTGGATAGAAGCATCACAATAGACCACAACGTCATTACTTCCCTATGGTAATGCCAATATCGGTGCGCTACACAGTTTCTGTTTCAACAACTGAAAAGCAGACTCCTGACTATCACCCCATTTATACGTTGTCCCTTTATGAGTCAAGGCTGTAAGGGGTTGAGCGATCTTATAAAATCCTTCAATGAAATGTCGGTAATATCCTGCCAGTCCAAGAAACTGTCGTATCTCACTGGGCGTCTTGGAAACCGACCAATTCTTTATTGCCTCAATCTTTGCTTGATCAACATGTATTCCTTTCTCGTTAACAATATGACATAGAAGTTGTACTTCACGTATCCAGAAATCACACTTGGAAAACTTAGCATACATGTGCTCCTTTCTAAGTAACTCCAAGATTAGATGTAAGTGCTCTTCATGTTCTTCCTTGGTCCTTGAATAGATCAATATGTCATCGATGAACACAATAACAAATCGATCAAGATAGGGTTTGCACACACAATTCATGAGATCCATGAATACTACCGGTTCATTTTTCAACCCAAATGGCATGACCAAGAACTCATAATGACCATAACGTGTACGGAATGCTGTCTTCTAGATGTCTTCCTCTCGAACCCTCAGTTGATGATAACCAGAACTCAAATCAATCAAGAATAATAGCTTGATCCTTGAAGTTGATAAAACAAATCATCTATACGAGGTAAAGGGTATTTGTTCTTGACTGTAACCTTGTTCAGTTCTCTGTAGTCGATACACATTCGAAATGTGCCATCCTTTTTCTTGACAAAGAGAACAGGTGCTCCCCAAGAGGATGAGCTCGGTTAAATAAACCCTTTATCCAACAACTCTTGCAGTTGAGCAGATAGTTCCTATAGTTCATTCGGAGCTAACCGGTAAGGTGCTCTCGCTATCGAAGCGGCTCCGGGAGTCAAATCAATCTGGAACTCAACTTGACGATGAGGGGGTAGTCCAGGCAGATCCTCTGGAAATACTTCAGGAATGTCACAAACTACCGGAATATTCTCTTTCTTCTTTTCCTCTGGTTTCTTGTCAGTCACAAGAGCTAATATAGCTAAGCGACCTTTGCGTAACAACTTCTGTGCCTTCATGTATGATATAATGCCTATCACAGCACCACCTTTCTCGCTATTAACCGAGAGAATTTCCCCATCCAGGAGAGGAATGCGGATAACCATCTCATGGCAAATGACTTCTGCCTGCTTCTTGGAAAGCCAATCCATGCCGACCACATCGAAACTCCCAAGCGTAACAGGCATGAGGTCGATGTCAAAATCTACCTAACACCCAAATCATTCAAGAATTCATCAACATCATGCCTAATCAAGTCCATAACTATCATCTAGACACGACCAACATCATTAAATCATCATAATTCACAAATCTCATATCCAAAAGTTTCTACTTATAGCAAGGTATGAACTACATGATCAACTCATGGATTTCTTGCATAATTATCATAATACAATGTTCATACAATATCATTAACATCACAACATCATCAATCTATCATCCATTCATCAAGTTCATGCACAAAAGTTACTATTATTAGTAAGGTATGAACTACGCATCAAAACCACGAATTTCTCATATAATCCACTTAAACCATCATCAATACAATCTAACTAACATCATACAATCATCAAACAATCAAAATTCAACATTCTAGCATCAATTTCGACTAGGGTTTCCGCCAACATCAAAAACCATGAAAAACTTGTAAAAATCTAACCTTTAATCACGTAATGGCCAAGAATTGAAGTTGTTAACGTGTTGTAATCATTGGAACCAATCAAAATTGATGCTCAATTGCTTGTTCTTGGTTGAAATCGCAAGGTGTGTGTGTGTGTTTGGTGATGATCGCGGCCGAGAGGGAGGGTGGGGGCTAGGGTTGGGTTTTGTCAAAACTTTACTTATTTAAAATCACCCTTTAATCCCTCTTCTACTACTTTTTATAAAAATTAACCTTTTTAACACTTTTTAACCATTTTTAACTACAAAGTACAAATATTATAAACTAACAATAATAATCATGCATAATTTTCAATAGCTACAAAATACATGCAATAAATATAACACGTCATCACGTTACAAGATAAAATTCTCAAATAATATTTAAAATCTATAAACCACATAAGCACAACTTAATAATCAACATTATTAATCAAGTTATTATCAGATAATCATTGTTAATTATTATTAAAACACCAACGTTCAACGACAACTAGTTTGTGCTCACGACACGTGTATGCAAAACCTAACAGAACTAACGGAGTTTGGTAATGGAAAATTACTGGATGTCACAATTCAAGACCAGAAAGACTTAACAGATCCTAGGTGCCCTATAAATAGGTTGACCCAAGTGATATGGAACATAATAACACAATTGACCTAGTTGACCCATTTGACCCGTTGTTGACATGTTAAGTTGAATTGTTCTTTAGCCAAGTGTGGTATCACATTAAACATCATGATTTCATAGATTACCATACAAGCTATTCACATAATCTACATTGTAAATCTTAAGTCTCATCAAGATTATCATGCTAACTTAAGTTTGCATGCAACACATGCAAATTTCAACCGGTCATCATACTCAACCTGAATACAATTAAAGTCTAACTACCATTTATATATATTGGGTTTAGTCACGCACAACATGCCGCGTGAAGCCACTCACGGCTACACACCCTAAACCCTGCCAATCCTACTAAGTACTCAGATTCACACGCGTGTATGATACTCGTCATCATAATCCCACATGTAATTAATACAACCAAGACATTAACATTATAATAATCAACAAGTCACAATTCATCATGACACATAGCTTGTACATAATCTCATGCTTGTACACTGCATATTTTCCAAGAAAACCTAGATTTTTCCCATAGATTCATCAACTAACCATATGACCCAATTACCATAATCTAACACATTAGATATCATCCATGATCACTCTAACATGATCCTAGCATCAAAACCATGCTCAATTCATAAGATCACACAAATCACATTAACAAAGTTTTCCTTTCGGGAAGGTAATATCCAAGATCTATATTTTCATCAATTTCAATCCCAAATTCATCAATACATCTCTAATCTAATTCATAGCAATCATAATAACCCATTTAACTTACACAAATTATCAAAACATGAATTCCCATGAAGAAAAGTTTCTACTTTAGGCAATGTATAAACTACATGATCAAACCATGGAATTCTTACTAATCAACATAACCCAACATTCATATAACATGACTAAAATCATATCATCATCAAATAATCATCAATTTCAACTTTTCTTCTTAATTTTTGAACTAGGGTTCATCAAATAACAAAAACTATGAAACTAAACAAAATCTAACCTTTTATCTTGTAGTAATCAAGAATTGAACTTGCTAACATGTTATAGTGCTTGAAACTAATCAAACTCGAGTGAATATGCTTGTTCTTGAACCAAAATCACAAAGGGAGGGGTGTTGGTGATGGTTTACGGCCAAAGGCTGGGGAATGGGCTAGGGTTTTGGTTTCCAATATATACCTACACATAATTTCTCTTTTAACCCCTTTTAAGTTTTATAAATTGTAAATCTTGGTTTTAAATGTTTTTAAATCATTTTAACCAAATAAAACATGAATCATAATCAACTAACAATAACCATATAATCCAACTTGTAAATACCACACATTAATCATAAATCACTCATAATCACGTTATAATGCGAAAACTATAAATAACACTTAACATTCATGAATCACATAACCACATGTTAATAATCAAAATTATTAATTAAGTTATTATTAGTTAGCCAATATTAGTTATTGTTAAGTTACCAACGTTCAACGACAACTAGTGTGTGCTCACGACACGTGTATGCAAGACCTAACGGAACTAATGGAGTTTGGTAACAGAAAATTACCGGATGTCACAGGTATGGTATTGCTTTTTATTATTTTCGTTAGTTTTGAACGGCTATGAGATTATATAAAATACTTGTTTACCTGTCTCTTTTACCCGATTAAACACACCCGGTTACCCGATCATTTACCCGAAATAGTTTTTGTTTCTTTGTTATTTTTATTATATTATATTTATTTTTAGTTATTATAATCATATTATATTATCTTTAAGTTCTTTAATTTTAATATTCCTCTCACTCGAACCTAGCCACGGTTAAGACATTGAGAGAGCAGGGATGGAACTATGCCTACGAGAAGGGGGTTAAGTGACCCCATTGACTTTTGAGTCGATAGTGTAACGTATAATATCAAAATTTTGAGTGAACCAATGGTTTTTTAGTAGGTGAACCCATTAGTATTTTTAGGAACAAATTATAATCTATATATGTTTTTGGTTTAGTGGTAAATACGTGTGCTTATGAGAAAGAGGTTGCGGGTTCGACCATTATAAGCTGCAAGTCTGCTATTTTTTTTCCACAATTTAATTTGAAAAATTACGAATTTACCTTTAAATCAACTTGCTGCAGGGCTGCTGCTTGCTACACCTTGCTAGTGGTAGCCATCAACTCTGGCGACAGTGAGACGACAACCGATCACCAGTGGTATATTCAGCTATTTTTTCTTTCAACTATTCAAGCTTTAAAGATTCCGGGTTAGTTTTCCAAATTAGTTTCTTTAGATTTTTATAATTTGTCTATAAATGAAAATTCAACCCCAAGATTTTGTGTTTAGTGATTTTGGTGTTTCTATTGTTGTTATTTCACTTATTTGTTAGTTAATTTGTTTGATGATTTTGGTATTTAGAAATCTAGAATTGTGTTCAACCTCAAGTTGAACCGATTTTGATGAATTGATCATTGAAACTGCTTTGTGTGAGTTCGATTTGTGTTTGTTGTTGGTAATTTTGTAGTTAGGCTTTTAATTGAAGTGAACGATGTATTGTTTGAATTGGTTTGATTTAGGTATGAAGATTGATTACTAGTATTAGTTGACTAGTTAATGTTATTATTTTGTTCTAAATTTGGAAATCTTATCTCATGATGTAAAAATTCAATCTGTATTCAGTTGTTCAGTGTGGAAAGTTGTGGTCAAGTTTATTTTCCTAAGTTTGATAGGAGTTGTTCTAAATTTGGAAATCTTATCTCATGGTGTTTTAGAGGTTATCATAAGCTTTGATAGAGGGAAAGTGAGTAGTTAGGAGTTTGAACAATTTATTTTCCTGAAGTTGATTGTTCAAATAGTAAAAAATTGGTCATAACTACATGAGTACTGGCGCTACTGTATCAAGTCAAGGCGAACTGACCCGACCTGATCAGACAACCCGAAATTTTTTATATTGTTTTGTTACATATCAGATCATTAAAACATAGTTTTTCCCTATGAAAAAATTTCTAGTTCTAGCACTGACAGAAAGTACATAAATTTATGCGATGAAAGTTAAAAAGTTGAATAATCAAAAGACGAAACCCAAATTTAGAATCTAAACTTAGTTTATTAAATATATTAAATTAAATAAAATTTTAGATTGAAAAATTAGATAAATTACATTCCGTCCTGTTTACCTTAAATTTCATTTTTTGTATTTAACTGAGGAAATAAAAAAACATTCTTCATTTTTGTATTTTGTCTCATGGTTCTTTTTCACTTTTCTTCCTTACACTTTCGTCCTTTAAATGTACCTTTAATTTCTTAAAACAAACCTTTATTGAAGTGAAAACGCCTTAAATTGAGATATAATACAAACATAAAGAATGTTTTATGTTATTTCATTAGTTTAATGATAAAATGTGAAATTTGAGGTAAATTTAAACTTTTATTTACTTTTTTAAATTTAGGCAAGTTTCAAATAAAAAGGCTTTTAAACCAAAAGTATGAAAAGTAATCTCAATCATTAATTTCTTTAATCAATGGTTGAATCAAATTATAGGAAAAAGTTTGTTAGAATAATATTTTAGAAATTTTTTAAGTTTTTGCAAGTTTTCTTATATTTTTAAACGTTCATAACTTTTATGATATTATTTTTTATAAAAAACCATAAAACGATCATTTTATATTTTTAAAACGAGTGCAGTATTATTATATGAAAATACAATAATTTTTTTTGTATTTTTAAGCTCATATTTAATCATCGTATTTTTAAGCTCATATTCAATCATCGAATTTTAGTGCAGTTTATTGTGTCTTTTTGTTAGTTATTGTGTTTTTCTAAATACTATTGTGTTTTTCTAAAATGATGAATTTTAAAAAAAAATATATATTGGTAGAATAATATTATTGTGTATCTTTAACATGTAAAACACAATAATAAATTAATAATAAATTAATTTAATACATTAAAAACAATGTTAAAATAAAACGTTGTCTCATTGTACTTTTTGATCGTCATTGTGTTATTCTTGAACACGATAAGTTTTGAAAAATAAATTGGTGAAATAACATAATTATGTATTTCTAATTGTAAAACACAATAATTGATAACAAGAAGTTTATATAATCTATAAAAACAATGACAAAATAATACATTATGCTATTTTCAACATTAAGAGATATATTAGTGAAATTATATCATTGTGTACTTCTAATTGTAAAATAAAATATTTGATAACAAGTTTATACAATCTATAGAAATAATGACAAAAACAACACAAAATGATCTAAACATGTAACACATAATGATAAATACATATAAAAAATATTATAAAATATATGACACAATAAACGTATAAGACACAATTACCTAATTTATTTATCATAATGACCAAAATACCATTATTTATAAAACAATACAAGAACAAGTGTCAAGTCCATAATTCATTTTAGGTTTTTTAAATTAAATAGATTTTTTATTATTACCATGTTCTTTAAATTTATATAATAAACTATTTACATATTCTATTAATCACTTAAAATTCCTATTAAACTTGCGTTTAAATTGACATGATGATTTGAATTTTACTGTTTGAAGTTACAATACTCAAGCACGTGACTGATTAATAAGAATATTTCTTTGACAGAAGCTTCTCAATACTTTTTAAAATTAAAGAGACTTTGTGTGGTATATAAAAAGTACACTAGTGTTTTGTGTGAAAAATTATTAAGTGACTTTCGTATATTATTTCTTTTTAATATTTTCCTTATGTATTTACCCTAGTTAACAAAGAAATCTTTTTAAATGACAACTCAAATACTTCTTAAACTATACATACTTCTTAGACTAGATGTTGTGGGGCGTGAAGGGCGGGGCGCGACCCACGTGGGTGCCCACCCTGGTCGTTAACACCGCAACAAGGTGGCGCGAGCCAGGGAGCTATTGGGGAGGTGTGAGGGGCATCACGACTGGATTAGTGGCTCTATCCATAACAGAGTCAGGCTACTTGATCAAATGTTTTATCCGGTACGCAGTCAGCATCCGGTCAGCGTCACATTTCGTAATATTATAGAATACCCCACAACACACGTGGATAGAGCCCCTCCATAATACACAACTTTAAAAAGTTTTTGCTTTTATTGCTGGGTATCAACACAAATAAAAGATAGTCATGGGTAAACACGTAATTCTTCGGTAGACCCTTTTTTTAGTTATTACCGTGTTATTATGATAAAGTTTGTTATTTGTCAAATCTCCCTATAAATAACCTATGTACAACCAACAAACACCAATACAAAGCTAAGATGGTCCGCACCGACGATAAACCACACCATTTCGTCCTGGTACATGGTGCATGCCATGGAGCCTGGTGCTGGTTCAAGCACAAACCCTACTCGAAGCCGCAGGCCACCGCGTATCCGCCTTCGATCTCTCGGCCTCTAGGACCGATGCTAAAGCCATACAAAAAGTGGTTACACTTTCTGACTACACAATGCCATTGCTTGAGTTCATGACCACCATTCCGTAACAGGAGAAGGTTGTGCTTGTGGGTCATAGCCTCGGTGGCATGAACATAGCCCTTGCCATGGAAAAGTTCCCCGAAAAGGTCTTCGTCGCGGTCTTTCTCACCGCCTTCATGCTGGATTCTGACTGTTAGATTTATTATGGTGTTTCAATGAAGTTAGATGTGGTGTTGATTGTACTTAATATGTCAATTTCTCGTTGATGTGTTTGTCTACATATTTTTAGTCTTGTTGTGACAAGTTCTAATTGTAGAGGGTGGAATTGTTTCATAGTTCAGGGGTTGTGTTGTCATTAGTGAAAGATGTAGTTAGTTAGAGTTTGTTAAGACTACTTAAGGTCTTAATTCGTGTAGGTTGAAGTAATTCTTCTTCTCGATTGCACTGTATAATTCTTCTTCTAATTCTTAATGAATTCACGTGTGTTCTTTTGATCTTTACATTTCCTTTCGTAATCACAAAATGCTTTTCGCATTAATAATTGGTATCAGGGCTTTGACTCGATCTAAAGAAAAGGTATTAGTGCTCGTGATTAAGTGAAGATTGGAGAATGGTGAATTCCGCCAAGTTCGACATCGAGAAAATCGATTTCAAAAATGATTTCAGCCTTTGGAGGTTGAAGATGAAGGCGTTGCTAGTCCATCAATGGGTCGTCAATGCCCTAAAGGGGGTATCAGGGCTTCGCAGGCGATGCCCGATAAGGAAAAGAAAGAAGTTGTGGGAAAGGACCACAGTGCTATCATTCTAAGTCTTAGAGATAAAGTCCTCAGATAAATACCTAAGGAAATAACAACAATAGGGATCTGGTCAAAAAGAAGGCCTCTATATGACTAAATCATTGGCCAACCAATTGTACTTGAAAAAAAGGTTGTACACATTCCATATGACTGCTGGAAAGTCATTAGAAGATCACATCGACGATTTCAATAAGATCCTACTGGATCTTGAAAACATTGAAATGGAGATAGATGATAAGGATAGAGCAATAATCTTCCTGTCATTCCTACCAGATTCATATGAATATTTTGTTGATACTTTGATGTTTGGCAGGGAGAGTCTATCAATAGAAGAAGTAGTGTCAGCCAAGAACTCCAAAGAATTACACAAGAGAGGTGAATTAAAGGAGGATAGTTCAGAAGGTCTCATTGTAAGAGGACGACCTGAGAGCAGGTTCACCAAGAACAAGACGATGAGACCAAGGTCCAAGTCCAAGATATGGTACAGGTGTTTTGTTTGCAACTCTGATAAGCACTTAAAAAAGGAGTGCCCAAAGTGGAAGAGAAGAAAGGCAGAATTCATTAAGAACAAGAATCACAACAAAGGCTCACAAGAAGATGCCATAGATGGCTATGAGAGTGTAGAAGTGTTGATGGTGTCCAAGTCTAAGTCAAAACAGGTATGGATTTTGGACTCAGGCTGTTCTTATCAATGGTTGAATCAAATTATAGGAAAAAATTTGTTAGAATAATATTTTAGGAATTTATTAAGTTTTTGCAAGTTTTCTTATGTTTTTAAACGTTCATAACTTTTGTGTATGACATTATTTTTTATAAAAAAACCATAAAACGATCATTTTTTATTTTTAAAACGAGTGCAGTATTATTATATGAAAATATAATAATTTTTTTGTATTTTTAAGCTCATATTTAATCATCGTATTTTTAAGCTCATATTCAATCATCATATTTCTAGTGCAGTTTATTGTGTCTTTTTGTTAGTTATTGTGTTTTTCTAAATACTATTGTGTTTTTCTAAAGTGATGAATTTTAAAAAAATATATATTGGTAGAATAATATTATTCTGTATCTTTAATATGTAAAACACAATAATAAATTAATAACAAATTAATTTAATACATTAAAGGCAATGTTAAAATAAAACGTTGTCTCATTGTAGTTTTTGATCGTCATTGTGTTATTCTTGAACACGATAAGTTTTGAATAATAAATTGGTGAAATAACATAATTATATATTTCTAATTGTAAAACACAATAATTGATAACAAGAAGTTTATATAATCTATAAAAACAATGACAAAAATAATACATTATGCTATTTTCAACATTAAGAGATATATTAGTGAAATTATATCATTGTGTACTTCTAATTGTAAAATAAAATATTTGATAACAAGTTTATACAATCTATAGAAATAGTGACAAAAACAACCCAAAATGATCTAACATGTAACACATAATGATAAATATATATAACAAATATTAAAAAAATATATGGTACAATAAACGTATAAGACACAATTACCTAATTTATTTATCATAATGACCAAAATACCATTATTTTTAAAACAATATAAGAACATGTGTCAAGTCCATAATTCATTTTAAGTTTTTTAAACTAAATACATTTTTTATTATTACCATATTCTTTAAATTTACATAATAAATTATTTACATATTATATTAATCACTTAAAATTCCTGTTAAACTTGCGTATAAATTGACATGAAGATTTGAATTTTAGTGTTTGAAGTTACAATACTCAAGCACGTGACTGATTAATAAGAATATTTCTTTGACAGAAGCTTCTCAATACTTTTTAAAATTAAAGAGACTTTGTGTGGTATATAAAAAGTACACTAGTGTTTTGTATGAAAAATTATTAAGTGACTTTCGTATATTATTTCTTTTTAATATTTTCCTTATGTATTTGCCCTAGTTAACAAAGAAATCTTTTTAAATGACAACTCAAATACTTCTTAAACTATACATACTTCTTAGACTAGATGTTGTGGGGCGTGAAGGGCGGGGCGCGACCCACGTGGGTGCCCACCCTGGTCGTTAACACCGCAACAAGGTGGCGCGAGCTAGGGAGCTATTGGGGAGGTGTGAGGGGCATCGCGACTGGATTAGTGGCGCGACCCACATGGGTTAGAGTTTGTTAAGACTACTTAAGGTCTTAATTCGTGTAGGTTGAAGTAATTCTTCTTCTCAATGGCACTGTATAATTCTTCTTCCTTTTGTAATCTCAAATTGCTTTTCGCATTAATAATTGGTATCAGAGCTTTGACTCGATCTAAAGAAAAGGTATTAGTGCTCGTGATTAAGTGAAGATTGGTGAATGGTGAATTCCGCCAAGTTCGACATCAAGAAAATCGATTGCGAAAATGATTTCAGCCTCTGGTGGTTGAAGATGAAGGCGTTGCTAGTCCATCAAGGGGTCGTCGATGCCCTAAAGGGGGTAACAGGGCTTCTGCAGGCGATGTCCGATAAGGAAAAGAAAGAAGTTATGGGAAAGGACCACAGTGCTATCATTCTAAGTCTTGGAGATAGAGTCCTCAGCTAAGTATCCAAGGAAACAACAGCAGTAGGGATCTGGTAAAAATTCGAAGGCCTCTATATGACTAAATCATTGGCCAACCGATTGTACTTGAAAAAAAGGTTGTACACATTCCATATGACTGCTAGAAAGTCATTAGAAGATCACATCGACTAATTCAATAAGATCCTACTGGATTTTGAAAACATCAAAGTGGAGATAGATGATGAGGATAGAACAAGAATCACAACAAAGGCTCACAAGAAGATGCCAGAGATGGCTATGAGAGTGCAGAAGTGTTGATGGTGTCCAAGTCTAAGTCAAAACAGGTATGGATTTTGGACTCAGGCTGTTCTTATCATAGGACACCATATAAGGAGTTCTTTAAAGAATTAGAACTAAAGGAACATGGTGTAGTAAAATTAGGAGATGATAGGCCTTGTAAAATTGAGGGGATTGGGGTAATATCCTTCAAACTAGGCAATGACACTACCATTGACCTACATGGTGTAAGATATATCCCACAGTTGAAAAGGAATTTGATATCTTTAGGTACTTTTGAGAGGAAAGGCTACCATGTAAGTCTGAAAGATGGAAAGACCAAGGTCATAAAAGGGGCACTCGTGATGTTAACTTGAACAAGGAGAGACAACAACACTTATGCACTAGACGGTAAAGTAGTCACTGGAGTAGTGTCTGCTGCTACAATTTCAGATGGTGAAGTAGCTATGCTATGGCATAGGAGGCTAGGGCATGTAAGTCAACAAAGTTTAGTAGAGTTAAAGAAGCAAGGCTACTTTGATAGATTGATTAATTGTGATTTTGGCTCCTATGAAAACTGTATAATGGAGAAATCTAAAAGGGTAAAGTTCTCAAAAGGAATACATAATACTAAGGGTGTTCCAGATTACATTGATGCAGATCCTTGGGGTCCCACAGAGAACCTATCTCTTAAAGGTGCATCATATTTTTTGTCCTTAATAGATGACTATTCAAGGAAAGTTTGGGTCTATATATTAAAGCACAAGTATGAAGCCTTTAATAAGTTTAAAGATTGGAAGGTGCTAGTAAAAAACCAAACTGAGAGGAAGGTTAAGAAGTTAAGAATAGATAATGGTCTAGAATTCTAAAATAAAAAGTTTGATGATTTTTGCAAGGAAAATAGGACTGATAGACATCTCACCATACCTGGTACTCCCCAACAGAATGGGTTAGTTGAAAGGATGAATTGAACCTTGCTAGAAAGAGTAAGGTGTCTGTTGAATGGTGTTGATCTACCTAAGAGTTTTTAGGCAGAGGCATTGAAGACTGTGGTTTATACAGTAAATAGAACTACATCATCAGCCATTGGCATAATGGTTGTGACATCCGGTAATTTTCCGTTACCAAACTCTGTTAGTTCCGTTAGGTCTTGCATACACGTGTGGTGAGCACACACTAGTTGTCGTTGAACGTTGGTGACTTAATAATAATTAACAATGGTTATCTAATAATAACTTGATTAATAATGTTGATTATTAAGTTGTACTTATGTGGTTTATAGATTTAAATATTATTTGTGAATTTTACCTTGTAACGTGGCAACGTGTTATATCTATTTCATGTGTTTGATGACTAGTGGAAGGTATGCATGATTATTATTAATGATTAATAATATTGGTGTTTAGTAGTTAAAAACTATTTAAAAAGTGTTTAAAAGATTAGTTTTTATAAAAGTTTAAACGATAAGGGTTAAAATGTAATTATTCTAAACATAATACTACCTGAAACAAAACCCTAATCCCCCCTCCCCACCCTTCGGCCGCGACAAGCATCCACACACACACACATTGCGACTTTGGAACCAAAAACAAGCATTCATCATCGATTTTGGTTGGTTTCAAGGATTACAACACGTTAACAACATCAATTCTTAGCCACTACGCGATTAAAGGTTAGATTTTTATGAGTTTTTCATGGTTTTTGAATGGTGGCCGAACCCTAGTTCGAACCTTACATAAAATGTCAAATTTTTGATTGTTTGTTGATGGTATGATGTTAGTTAGATAGTATTGATGATAGTTTACGTGTATTGTACAAGAAATTCGTGATTTTGATGCGTGGATCATACCTTACTAATAATAGTAACTTTTGTGCATGAACTTGATGATTTGATGATGAATTGATGATGTTATGATGTTAATGATGTTGTATGAATGTTGGAGTTATGATAATTATGCTAGAAATCCAATGATTGATCATGTAGTTCATACCTTGCTAAAAGTAAAAACTTTTGGATATGAGATTGGTGAATTATGATAATTTGATGATGTTGAACATGTTTAAATAATAGTTATGAGCTTGAATAGGTATTGTGTTGATGAATTTATGATTGAATTGAGTGTTAGATTGATTTTGGGATGTTACTTTCCTAAAAGGGAAACTTTATTTGTATAGAATCTTGGATATGGTGAATTGGACATGTTTATGGTATTAGAATCATGTTAGAATGCTCATTGATGATGTCTAATGTGTTGGTTTATGATTTTGGGTCTTATGGTTAGTTGGTGAAACTATGGGTACATGTGAGCTTTATTGGAAAATATGCAAGTGTATATGCTATGGACTGTGATGAATTGTTATTATTGATTTCATAAGACTAGTGTCTAGCTTATATGTGTTACATGTGGAATACTGATCATGGGTATCATACACACGTGCGAATCTGAGGCCCCTACTTTGTAGGATTGGCAGGGTTAGGGTGTGCAGCCATGAGTGGCTTTACATGGCACGTTGTGAGTAACAAAACCCAATGTGTGATGTAAGGGAATCTAATTTAGAATCTGTGTTGTATGATGGTTTTGATTACGTGCATCGTATGATAACCTGGATTAGCATGAAAAGCATGATAAGTCTTACGTGTTGCAATGTGGATTATGAGAACAACTTGTATAGTATTCTGGAACAACATGTTTAATTATTAGTTGTTATATTTGATTCAAACAAGGACTTAATTTAATATGTCACCAATGGGTCAAACGAGTCAACTAGGTCAAATGAGTCTTGTTTTTCTAAAACCTTTGGTCAATGTGTTTATTGAGCACTTAGGGTTGTTAATGATTCTGTGTACACGTACTCATGTAATTGCGAGTTCTAGGTAACCTCTAAAGGTTGTCTTTCCTCTCTCTCTCAAGTTAGGTTTAATATCAGTCGTGTGCACACCACGTGAGTTTATGCCCCACTTTATATACACTCTCTTTTGGGGGAGACAGCATACTCGTTCTGAAACGCTTTATTGATTATAAGTTGTGTATAGTGTAATGTAGTGCGATATACTATGAAAGTCCTCACACTTTTGGATCGTTAATATTGGAACTAGCGGGAAGTCTTGGGTAGTACTACTGGGTTTGACAAGCCCCACCTGTGCGACTCGAGGTCAAACGGATGCAATATTGTCCTAACACATGGTGTCACGACCTAGTAAGTCGTGACGGGAGGCAATCAAACGAAACGCTGTCAGCTTCGATCGTGAAATCACTATGATTATTACTTGTGAATTTAGACTAGCTATCTAATTCAATACATTCTTATGTTTTATAACTGTTACTACTATGTTTTACGCAAACTCTTAAACTCACCAACCATTGTGTTGACTCTTTTAGTATGCTATTCTCAGGTCGTGGTTAATGAAAAGCCTAGGAGCACTCACGGGTCAGCATTTATGGGTCAGCCTTGTTGGAAACATTTATTGGTTTTGCTATTGGAATTATTGTGTATTTTGTTTTTAACAACGGTTGGCGCGTGTTTGCGCATTTTACATTACATTACATTACTTTGGTTTGTCTTGTTTACTGAACGGTTCCGCACTATTTTAAAGTTTTAAACTCTGATTTTGCTTGAATGTTTCATATAGAGTCGTTCTGAGTAACTAATGACTTAGATCCTGGTTTGTCACACGCCTCGCGGTAAAATCCCGCACGTGGATTTTGAGGGTATGACAATGGTGCCTATGGAAAAATGGTCATGCATTGTCACTGACTACAAAAACCTCAAAGTGTTTGGGTGTCTAGTCTACTCTTATGTTAGTCAAGGGAAACTAGATCCTAGGGCAAAGAAGTGTATAATGCTAGACTATAAGGAATGTTAAACTGAGGTGGAGTGTTATGTACAGGGACATAATGTCAAAGCCTACTGAAGGAAGTGTAGACTATAAGGAATGTCAAATTGAGGTGGAGTTCTCTGATAGTGATGCCATTGAGCCCATAAGTATGGTTGATCACCCTAAAAGCTCTCAAAGGCCTGTTGCCAAGCCTAGTATTGCTGCTAATAGGCCTACGAGTCATATTGTTCAACCCATCAGGTATAGAGATGACATATTAGCCTATGTGTTTCATGTGGCAGAGGAGGAATGTTCTCATGAGCCTATGAATCTCCTAAAAGTGTAAAGTGGGAAAAGGCATAGAATGATGAGATGAATTCACTATACAAGAACCAGACATGGGTGCTACTTGACAAGCCTATTGGTCAAAAGTTAGTGGATTGCAAATGGTTATTCAAGTTTAAAGAGGGTTTACTAGGAGAGGGATCGAGGTATAAAGCAAGGCTGGTTGCTAAGGGTTTTACTCAGAGGGCTGGTATTGATTACAGTGAGGTGTTCTCACCTATAGTCAAGCACACCTCTATAAGAGTTGTAGTGTCTTTGACTGCAACTTCTGATATGGAGCTAGAACAATTGAATGTCAAGACTACCTTCTTACATGGCAATCTTGATCAAAAGATCTACATGAGACAGCCTCCTGGTTTTGAAGTTAAGGATAAAGTTAATCAATTGTGCTTGCTTCAGATATCTTTATATGGGCTAAAGCAGTCACCAAGGAAATGGTACTTGAGATTTGATAGTCATATGATTACTCATGGTTTCAATAGAAGTGAATATGATACTTGTGTCTACTACAAGGAATATAGTAAGGGAAGTTTTGTATACTTGTTGCTATATGTTGATGACATGCTCATTGCATGTAAGACAAAGTTCAGGTTGATGAAACAAAAAGTTTACTTATGTTTGAGTTGATATGAAGCAATTAGGTGAAGCAAAAAAGATCTTAGGCTTGGAGATTATTAGAGATAGAGCATCTAGGTTGATAAAACTATCACAAAGGTCTTATTTAACAAAGGTGCTAAAAACTATTTCATAGAGAATAGCAAACCTGTAGTTACACCATTAGGCATGCATTTTAAGTTGTCATGCCTAGATTCTTCTAAGACTGATAGGGAAAAGGAGGTAATGGTCAAGATCCCCTATGCTAATACAGTTGGTAGCTTGATGTATATGATGATTTGTATTAGGCCTGACATTTGTTTTGCTGTAAGCATGGTAAGTAGGTATCTTAGTGTGACCCTGATAAGAAACATTGGAAAGGAGTGGAGTGGATTCTTAGATATTTGAATGGTACAAGAGATGTAGGTTTAGTATTTGGGAGGAATATTGAGCAGTCTCTTGTGGTTAGAGGGTTTGTTGACTCAGATATTACAAAAGATTTTGATAAAGGAAGATCCACGACTGGATATGTGTTTAGTGTCCTTGGAGGTATAGTAAGCTGAAAGTCCAGCTTGCAACATGCAGTAGCCCTATCTACTACTGAGGCAGAATATATTGCATTGACAGAAGCTATAAAAAAAGCTATTTGGTTGAAAGGTTTCTTGACAGAAATAGGTGTAGTGAGTGACAATGCTCTTGTACATTACGATAACCTTAGTGCAATTCAGTTATCCAAACATCAAGTCTTCTATGAGAGATCCAAGCATATTAATGTAAAGCTACACTGGATTAGAGAAGTCTTATGTTCTAAGATTGTGATCACGTGTCAATATTTTAGTGTTTAATTTATCTAAATGCTTGATTTTACATCGTTAATATTGTAGAACAAGTTGACTTTGTTTATATTTTGATTCATAGGTGTTTGGAGCTTAAAGATGCATAATTTGAGGCAAAAGTAGCAAAACATGAAAGTTAAAGGACCAAAGATGTAAATATAAAAAAATGGAATAAATGAGGTCAAGAAAGAGACCTGGCGTATGATACTCCGGGTTTGGGCGTATCATACGCCGGGCGGCATATGAGGCGGCGTATTTGTAGGAGTATTTGACAAAAGGAACAGAAAGTTGGGCGTATGAGGCAGAGTATCATATGCCGGTGGGCGTATGATACGCCGGTGGCCTAACAACATCCGGATTTTGTGGATTTTCAAGTTTATTTAAACCAAATCAACCCCAATTCAAGCTAGAACTTCTTGGAGACGAAAATTGACGAACTTTAGGTGATTTTTGGTGTCTAAGGCTCCCCAAATCATCCACAAACATTCTCCAATTCAAGATCGAAGGCATAATGAAGATGATGTGCGGCTAGGCTTTTCGTGATTGCTTTCGGGAGTATGATTCTTGTCAAGTGAGACAATTAGAATGCTTTGATTAGGTTTTTGTATTGAACATTGAATTATTGAATGAAACATTATGTTTGGTTGATTTAAAAGATTTGCTTGAAAATAAAGTTGTTTGCTTGATTATCAGTTTTCGGTTTTCTTGCATCGTGAGCTCATTAAGAAAAGTAGACAATTTGATATAGGTAAATTGGTAACATTGTGAATGAACAAATCTTAAAAGCTTGTTCCTTTGTTGTCATTTTAGTCAAAAGCAAAAATCTTGAAGTATTGTTTCTTACAAACCCCCATACACCAATTGTTGATCTGGCAGAATTGGTAACCCAAAAGTAATCGTTTTTCATTATTTAAGTAAATTAGTTTCAAAGTTCTTTGCTTTATGCACGTGTGCTCATTAATTCATTCAAATTTTTAATTTTTAATTCAAAGTTTGTGTCTTTAAGTTAACCGAGTCGTATTTGTTAAACACTTTCCACATATTCCCTGTGGAGACGACCTTACTTACCCTTACATAACAAAAGTAGCTAAGACCGATATAATAAATTTTTTTTGATCGAGTCTCGACAACCAGATCAAAATGGCGCCGTTACCGGGGAATTAGTGCGCAAAGTGTTATTTTTTTAGTTTTATTTTCTTTCTTTTGTTTTGTTTTGTGCGATGCTACGCTAGGTGTTTTATGTCTTGCACGTTACTCTCAAGTACTTAAAACTAACCATGAATCAAGTTTATTATTCATGTACTGGTTGTGGGAGTCCAGTTCACACACGAGATCAATGCCCTGAGTACTTGCAAAAGTGTGAAGATGCGAGAAAAAAATTATATTTATTGGATGTCTATTATGATGATGTACCATCATCTTATCCGTACTACGAGGCATCTTCACCATACTATAAAGAATATTATCAGTCAAAGAAGAACTATAACTTTGAAAAAGATTTGGATTGCAACATTTATGAACCAAAGATGGCACAAGGCTCACGTTATCAGGAGAATTATAACGACTATCATCAAGAATACTCTCAGGTGACATACGAGGATCAGAATCAATGTTAATTTCCTAAACAAGAGAATGTTATCCAGAATGTTATGCCATTTCAAAATGATTTTCAATCTGAGAAGGAAAAAAGTATTGCTCAATTGAAGTTGATATTGCCTGAGATCGATAAGTTGTTATCACAACATCATCTTTCACATTAGGAACGACTTTACTACTTAACTATCAAGCGTGACGCATTATTAACGAAAATAGAATTAGAAGAATCCATCTCACCATCTGTAAAAGTTGAGGATGAGGCCATGAAGATTACTACCACACAAATCCCCTCGTTTGTCGAAGAGCCATGTGAAGAACAAGTGGTGGTTTATAGTTATGATGATAATGTGGAAGAAGAGCCGATGGATCTTCTAAAGCAAGAAAAAGAATATGCAGTCTCACTTAAAGACAACAAATCTTTTAAATAGTCAATGATTGATATAATCAAAGTTTATCCTAAACCTCCTCCTGTATTTATAATACCAATCAACAAAGTTATGGAAGAAGGTGTCAGGACAAAGATTAGGAAAGTAGGAATGCAAGATGTCAGGTAATTTACTATAAAGTGGATATGCAATAATTTCTTAATTTACATGCCTATAATTGGGAAACAACAATGGAGCTGGCATGTCAACTTTCGAGCATTTGTTGGGAACTCAGTAGGCAAAGATGCAATTTGACCACCATAAGTGGTTAAAGGTACGGTCTGGCTGAAGACCTAAAACTTAGCGCTTGTGGGAGGCAACCAGAGAAATTTGTGGGTGTGTTCACTAGAAACCCTCACGAGACTACAACTCGTCCAATAGGGTCTATCGAGGAGTTTAAAGGCTTGTTGCATACGCTAAATGCAACCGTGATTCCTACAAAAGTGAGTTTTATTTCTTCTATTAGTTTGTGTTTTTTTTTCTCTTTGGTTCGTTTTATTTTGTGTTGATAGTTCAATCGCCACATGCAAATACTGAAGTGTTAGGAGGTAATATTGATCACGTGTTAATATTTTAGTGTTTAATTTATCTAAATGTTTGATTTTACATGGTTAATATTGTAGAACAAGTTGACTTTGTTTATGTTTTGATTCATAGGTGTTTGGAGCTTAAAGAAGCATAATTTAAGGCAAAAGTAGCAAAACATGAAAGTTGAAGGACTTAAGATGTAAATATCAAAAAATGGAATAAATGAGGCCAAGAAAGACACCGGCGTATGATACTCCTGGTTTGGGCATATCATATGTCGGGCGGCGTATTTGTGGGTGTATTTGACAAAAGGAATAGAAAGTTGGGCGTATGAGGCGGAGTATCATATGTCGGTGGGCGTATGATACGCCGGTGGCCTAACAGCATCCGGATTTTGTAGATTTTCAAATTTTAAACCAAATCAACCCCAATTCAAGCTAGAAATTCTTGGAGACAAAAATTGACGAACTTTAGGTGATTTTTGGTGTTCCAAGGCTCCCCAAATCATCCAAAACATTCTCCAATTCAAGATCGAAGGCATAATGAAGATGATGCGTGGCTAGGCTTTTTGTGATTGCTTTTGGGAGTACGATTCTTGTCAAGTGAGACAATTGGTATGCTTTGATCAGTTTTTTGTATTGAACATTGAATTATTGAATGAAATATTATGTTTGGATGATTTAAAATTTTTGCTTGTAAATAAAGTTGTTTGCTTGATTATCAGTTTTCGGTTTTCTTGCATCGTGAGCTCATTAAGAAAAGTAGACAATTTGATATAGGTAAATTGGTAATATTGTGAACAAATGAATCTTAAAAGCTTGTTCCCTTTGTTGTCACTTTAGTCAAAAGCTAAGATCTTGAAGTATTGTTTCTTACAATCCTGATCGTAGGGTGTTTGTTCGATACTTATAATGGTTAATTGCTTTATTTTATACGAATATTAGTGTCGAACATGTGTACTTTGAGTGTAACACCCCGAATTTTATTTGAAAGAAGAGAAAGTGAAAGTACGAAGAAAGAAAAGTAAATGGGTACAAGTTGAAGGGGGCAAAGTGTCAAAGGACAAAACTTTAATATTTTATCATATAAATGGGTATGGCCGCCCCTTTTGGGTTCTTCAACCTGCTTCTCGGCTGAAAAAGGAAGAAGAAGAAGAAGCTTTCGGTTTTAGAGAGAGAAAGAGGAAGAAGAATCTTCAAAGGTGAGTTTTTCTTGTATATGAGCTCGGTTTCAGCTGGGTTTTGAGTTCTAACCCTAAGTTCTTGGTGTTTGGTGCTTGTTTTCGGAGTTTTAGTGTTGAACCCGTGGGGGAGCTTCAGATTCGAAGTGAAGTGCTCAAGGATGTTCAAGGTGAGTTCTAGATCCCCTCTTTTACTGATTTTCTAAGTGTTTGGGGCTGTTATGCATACTGGATAGAAGGTTTTCTAAACCAAACCATGAATTTTAACTTGATGTGCGACTGGGTGCTGTTGGTGTATGTTTTTAGATGTTTTTCTAAGATGTGTATGATGTTTAGTTTGTTCTAAGTGCGTAGTATGATAGATCTGTGCTAAGGATGTGTTAGAACGATGATTGGGGACTAGAAATGGCATAAGTTGCATTGCAGGTTAGTTTTTGTTCATCCACATTTCTTTTGTTCATCCGCATTTGCTACAGTGTCATCCATATTTGCTACAGTGTCATCCGTATTTGTTTTACCAACATTTCTTTCGACACTTAGAATATTTTTGAAGGCTTTCATCCGCATTTGCTACAGTGTCATCCACATTTGCTACAGTGTCATTCGCATTTGTTTTACCAACATTTCTTTGGACACTTGGAATATTTTTGAAGGCTTCATCCGCATTTGCTACGGTGTCATCAACATTTGCTACAGTTCATCCGCATTTGCTACAGTGTCTTCCACATTTCTTTGGGAACTTAGTTTTTTTTATGAATGTTTGGGAAGTAGAATTTAAGTGCTAAGAAATTATGTCTTGTGTTGGCTTATGCTTGATGTATGTATGATGTTGTGATGTGGTTTATGTTGTGTGTGTGGTGTGTTATCTTTCTTCGTTAAACCGTTTTCAAAACGTATGTATTATGTTATATTATACGTTATGTATGATGTATGACTTTACATGGTTTGATGTATGGCTATGAATGAACGTAAAGTATTATGTAACGAAGTGAAAGATAATGATAATGAAAAGTGGAACGTAACAAATGAATGAAAGACTTGCAAGCAATGAGGTGAACGACCATGTTGTCGCAAAAGACTCAGATGGAGTGCAATCAGTGAGATTGCCTCGAAGGGAGTTCAATCCGCGGGGTTGGCTCGAAGGGAGTACAATCATTTAGATTGGCTCGAAGGGAGTCTATTATTGACTCGAAGGGAGATCGATCCTTGGGATCGACTCGAAGGGGATCCTTGTCGCGTACCCCGGTACTGTCGGTCTTCGGACATGAGTCGGGTATTGCATGAGACATGATCCAGATTAAAGTGAAAGATAATGATGAAAGTACGAAACGTACGAAGAGCGATGATGAAGATAATAATAAATATTAACAATGTGTACGTATGATGTGTGATCACATACGATTACGAAGGTTATGATTTAAAGAAAGTAAAATATTTTATTTATAAAACTAAGAACTCACTCAGCATCGCTGACTTTTTGTATGCATGATAGTTGGCAGGTATTTTGTTAATGCTGAGGAGTTGCAGGCATGGATGCATACGCTACTGGGAACGTTTTGAATCTGGCATCCACATTTTGATATGATGATGTAATCATATATGTAAACGATTTATGTGATGTAATGATATGTTTTAATTATAAATGAAAGTTTTTAAATTCCGCTACAAAAGTGATGTTTGCTTTAAATATTTTATGCGATGACGGTCCAGCTGTAAGCGTCCCGGGAACGGGGCCTTACATTGAGTTTGTTAATGTTTGCAGGTGGTAGAAGACAAAAGTACATGTTTTGGGAGCTTTAAGAAAGTATTGGAGCAAGTGGAAGGACCGGATGTGCAATTACATGAAAGATGGAGTCAAATCAAGTCAATTTCACGCCACCGTATCAGTCACCGTATCCACCATCGTATCATACTCTGACCACCATATCAGTAACCGTATCCACCGGCATATGATACGCCGGTCATCATAACAGCCTCCGGATTTTGAGGATTTTCTTCCCTATTTGAACCCAATCATTAGGGTTTCGAAAAGGTCTTCTCCCCTACAAATTTTATAGGTTTTCAAGGCCTTTTTTAAAGTTCTTTTCACTACAGTTTCACCTGAATCAAGCATTAACAACATCCACTCAACAATTGAAGATTCATGTATGCCAATGAGCGGCTAATTCGTTGGTAATCACTTTCGGGAGGAGAGTTCTTGTAAGTGAAGCACTAGGTTTAGTTTTAATTGATGTTTTGGGTTATGTCTTTTGACACAATAATATAATTGTACGTTTGTTTAAATTTGTTTATGTTTAAGTATTTGTATGCTTTCATTCGTATTTGATTTCCTTGCATCGTGAGCAGTTAGTCATGTATGTGAATTCTTTGCATAAATGAGTTGGTAATTATGTGAACAAGCGAGTATTAAAAGTTTGTTTCAAAATAATCACTTTAATCAAACAATTTTGCAAAATCATGTCTATGTGATTCCCAATCAATTCTTATGAAACCAAGTGTGAATCTTTGAACTTGAATCCTGAAAGTGCTTGCCCTTTTTCTCATAAGCTTCAAAACCCAAAATCAAGTTTGTTACTTTCTTAATTTTTTTCTTTCAATTTACTTTTCCGCTTAAATAAAAAACCCGAAAATATTTGCTTTTTAGTATTTTCGTTTCGTGTTTCAAGTTTTGAGGTATAAAGTTTTACACTTTCCACCAATTCCCTGTGGAGATGACCTTACTTGCCCATACTGGTTATAGGTAGTTAAGTCTTTAATATTAACTTGTTTTTGATCAAACCACGACAACATGATCAAAACCCCCACACACCAATTGTTGATCTGGCAGAATTGGAAACCCGAAAGTAATCGTTTTTCATTATTTAAGTAAATTAGTTTCAACGTTCTTTGCTTTATGCACGTGTGCTCATTAATTCATTCAAAGTTTTAATTTTTAATTCAAAGCTTTGTATCTTTAAGTTAATCGAATCGCATTTGTTAAACACTTTTCACATATTCCTTGTGGAGACGACCTTACTTACCCTTACACAATAAAGGTAGCTAAGACCGATATAATAACTTGTTTTTGATCGAGTCTTGGCAACCAGATCAGGTTGTAAAGGTATAATATCTTGATACAAGGTATAATGCTCTTGATATGCTAACTAAGGTACAACCCGGATCTAAGTTTGTGCAGTGTTTGTATATTCTACATATTACTTAGGTTGTGCTTATTTTTCATTGAACACCAAGGTGAAGATTGTTAGATATATTATGGTGTTTCAATGAAGTTAGATGTGGTGTTGATTGTACTTAATATGTCAATTTCTTGTTGATGTGTTAGGTGCTGTTTGTTTTTTTAGAAAAGAGCTTCTTAGGCTCTTTTGTCTGCACCAAGAAGAGGACGAGCAGACATTTAAGGTTGCAGACTGTTTTTTTTTTCCCGTCCTCTTCTTGGAGAAGACCCAACCCCACCTCTTCTAACATCTTCCGACCTCTTCTAAATAAAATAACCCCAACTCTAACCTCCTCCACTTCCACCACCCCCCCCCCTTGCCTTCTCCACCTTGAGCTCCGCCGACGCCGGCCAACAGATCGCCGACATCGCCGAAGGAGACAACCATGGGATCGCACTCCTGTTTCCTCTGGTTCCCGCCATCGCCTGGGTGCTGTACAACATCTTTCAGCCTACGGTTAATCAGATCAACAGGATGAGGACCAAAGGAGTGGTCGTTGGGCTGGTTATCGACGGTGGCTTAGCGACGGCGTTGGGGCTATTTGTGATGCCGGAGGCTGGCGCCGGCGAGATCGCCACCGTGGCGGAGGCGGCTGCTGTGACGAATGATAACAGAGGGCAGCTGCTGTTGATTGTTATTGCTCCTACGATTCTTTGGGTGTTGTATAATGTCTTGCAGCCTGCTTTTAACCGGATCAACAAGATGAGATCTTGATTAGTGTTTGTGTAAAGGGTAATTATGATATATTGAACTAGTAATCTTGTAATTTCTTTCTTTATGAATCAGATTTTCTTGGAATATTGAACTAGTAATCTTGATTATTGTTGGTTCAATTGGGGGTGTTTGGCATTTGATTACTGCATTTTGAAGTTGTGAAATGTATAAAATAAACATACTATACAGGTTTCTTATAAAGATATAAGTATAACTTATGAACTTTGGTGATGGTGAAAAGAAAGATGGTCTCTTGATGGAGGTCATTGTTGTTGCTAATAGAACCTGCAATTGTTGATTTGTTTGTTATAAGTTTATGTGATAAATGGTACTTCATTAGTTCCTTTAACATCAACCTTGATTAAATTTTGTAACAATTCATTATCCACTTCATGGAAAAAAGTAGCAAAACAATTGAGTAAAGTTGCCATTTGATAATGTTTATTTTGTCAGTATGCAGACGTTAAAAAACAGGTAGTCTTTTTCTTGCAGACTGCAGAGGTTTGGTCCACCTCTTCTGCTGCAGATTTCTGCAGATGTGGTCCACAGACTGCAGTCATTTTCCTGCAGAAAAAACAAACAGCACCTTAGTCTGCATATTTTAGTCTTGTTGTGACAAGTTCTAATTGTAGTGGGTGGAATTGTTTCATAGTTCAGGGGTTGTGTTGTCATTAGTGAAAGATGTAGTTAGTTAGAGTTTGTTAAGACTACTTAAGGTTTTAATTCGTGTAGGTTGAAGTAATTCTTCTTCTCAATTGCATTGTATAATTCTTCTTCTAATTCTAGATGAATTCACGTGTGTTCTTTTGATCTTTACATTTCCTTTTGTAATCTCAAATTGCTTTTCGCATTAACACTGACCATGCTCGTTATGTTTTAGACCAGGTATAAAGATCATTAAGTTACTTATAAGTTATATTTTCAAAATAATAAATAAGCTACTTTCTTTGAGATTTTAATCAAAATTAACTCGATTATATATGTTTCCATGTATACTTTTGAAGTATAACCAAATCACACCAGTAGAAGATTGGATGGGCACACAGTTCTTGTTAGATATTTTAGTGTAATTGGATTGACTACTGACCGATGTGATCATAATATCCATCAAACAAGTTAGGAGGTGTGGAGTGCACGCTTGTTTGATTGTATGATCTTCGAAATTGAAAACCTTCTTAGGGGCGAAACCCCTAAACAATGGGGATTCTGAGGGGACAACGCCCCCTTGGTGGGGGTCCGGGGGCAGCGCCCCCGGGAGCGGGGTCCAAGGGGCAGAGCCCCTGGCTGGAATTTGATTTTCCCGAAATTTCACATGTGAAATTAGAGGGTAAAAAGTGTAAAATTTTAATATGAAAACTGCCTCCGGCAGTTTCATCTCTTCCCTGCAAATGCGAATTTCGAATCAATTGATGGTCACTTTCGTTTTTATTAGTTCACGAATTTCTCACACTTAGACATATACTTTTTCTTCGAATTGAGTTTTATCCGATTGAAAATTTGGAGTGAATCCAAATAGTTTCAATCTAATAGCGTTTCGCGACTCTCAATTTATCGCGGTATTTATCAACAGTTCTTGCCTTACAACGCGGATATTGAGTCTGAGATGTCCATGTTTTTTGGCCCCGACTTTCTATCCTCCAAGCTCTATCAACTTTGCTCTGATGAGGTATGTTGTTGTCATTTGTCATCGTCACTATCACTGATATCAAGGGCGGAACCAAAAAAGGGTCGAGAGGGTCTGATGACACCCAGTGATCACTAGAATTTGTAGTATTTTATATAAAAGCTAAGTTTTTCATAAGAAAACATTACTTTGATCCGTTACTTGTGGTGTAGAAAAGCAAACGTGATGGTAATCCCAACTAATTAAAAAGCTTTGGTTCTGTCACTAGTCATCATTTATCACCTTTTACCTTCAAGCTCCAAATACAAAGGTACATACTTTTTGCAGTGACTAATAACATTGTGCTACATAAATGCGTTGGATCGTGAATTGGGGAAAGCGTTGATCTGGCCTTTGTCGTTATTTTTAAAAGATCTAAGGAACGTGAAACCATTTACAAAAGGAGGGTTTGGTTCTGTTAGAAGAGCATATATCGTTTGTGATGAAGATAACACGAACAAGAAGGAATTTCAACGATGGATGCTTAATAATAATCCGGTGGATGAGGTGAAGTAACTGAAACATATTGATCATATGCCGATGTTATGTGACCCAAAGCAACTCGGTGTTTGCCTCCTTGATATAGGCATTTAATATGCTTAGTCAACTCAATGATCGACTCAAAGCAACTTGGTGTTTTAATTTATTAATCTAGCGATAAGATAATTGGCTTTTTATAGAGATGATTACATCTCCTTGTTTTATCTGTAATTAATTTTCATAAATTACAATTTGTATTCGCATGTGATAATTTTTAATCTATTTTACTTATATTTTTTTCAACCCAATACCTTCTTTGAAGTTTCTAAATCCCTCCTCCAAAGGAAAGTTGATGCATGCAATTCTTTTGATAGTTTGTTGGTGCCTTTGGAGATCAAGGAAAAGTCGTTTTTTTGATGTAGATTGTCGTGGTGTACTTAAAAACAGATTAAAATTAAGACTTAGCTCATCTATATTAGTATACATAAGTAATATTGTCTCCACAAGTAATATGTGAAAAGTGTGATTATAGTTCAATGATTTTAAATTTATCAAGAAAACAACTTTAAATTAAGGATTGATTTAGAAAGCAAAATTACAATGTAATAAACTTGATTGGTTTTGAAAACAGTAATTAGAAGAATGATCCACTTCGGGTTTAAGATTTTTAAGACACAATTTGTAACCTAGTTATACTTAGCAAACAATTACATAGATATAATTGTATTGGTTTGATTGATTTCAGTGGTAGAGATAGAACCGGCTGTAAACGGATCTATATATTCACATACTACCAATTTCACTTTGCTAACAAAAATCTAAGACTCATAATATTCATGATGTAAAGAAATAAAAAACTGATGTGGATTAGATTAAGATTCAAAACAAAGAATCATAACTTGCCTTCCTCCTCTATGTGCAATAATTTAGTCCACGGTCTCGATATGCATCAAGTAATTACACTACAAGAAATGAGGGCTATGGCGACGACATTTGTCTTCACGATAGGGTCGGTTTTTCATCGTCATAGGCTATGGATGTCGTCGCCACAGACCTGGTCGTCACAGCCTTGTCGCTATAGAGGTATATCCCGACGACAAGTTGTCGCCATGTAGTTGTCGGTAAAAAATTTCATGTTGTGTTTTAATTAAAAATAATTTTATATTTCAGTCTATGGCGACGACATGGCCCAACAGATTTTTTTTTATTTTAATAAAAATATTAAATTAAAATAAAATAGAAAAACCCTATGGTGACTACATATCGTCGCCATAGACCCTACTATTTTAAATTTAAATTTTAATTTTTTTTTACATTTTTTAGGTTTTTCCCAATAGTACAGGTTTTGAAATCAGATTTTATGCACCAAAACGAAAGGTAATATTATGAATACTCAATACAATTCGAGTTACATACAAACAAAACTACCAATCTAAACATCTTTTAATCTTTAACAAATCAAACTAACTATCGAATTAACTAATTACTTCTTTCAAATTCATTTCCTCATTCCGATGTGACGATGACCCACATGATAGGCGTATTGATTTTCAATTGTTTTCATGCATTATTAAATAAAAAAATATTAATATTCTATCAAAAAATTGATAACATAATTGCTATAAAATGAAAAAAACTATCATATTTAATCATCAATTACAAGCAATAAAAGATTACAATTTTAAAATTTCAATAAACCAACAACGCAAGTAATAATATCTAACTTTTAGTTTATTAACATGTGTTTGGGTTATGTTATTCTATTTAAACTAAAAACACAAACTTTAAAGTTTATTGAAGTATGTTCGAGTGATTTTGACGTATTTAAACTAAGTATCGTCAACATCAAGTCTATTAACGCGTGTTCAAGTGATTTTATCAATTTAAACTAAATGTTTGACAAAATGACTCAAACTCACTTTAATAGATTTTAAATATCTAACTTTTAGTTTAAAACTAGTATTCAAGCCCCACACGTTGCGGTGGGGGCGTCAAACCATGCTAAGTAACATCAATGTCACACCGTTGTTAGCAACTATCAACATCAGAAATCTTGTAAAACAAAAGAAATAAAACCGAATGAAAAATAGATGTAAAAACGTTGAACTATGCATGTATGTTATGGTGTGTTAATGTGTATAAAAAAGAATGAAACATAAAATGCAATACGACCGTTAAACATAAAAAATAGATATAAAAATATTGAACAACATATGCTTGCAGTATGTTAACTCGAACAATTTAGACCGAGATGTAAAATGAAAAAACTGTAAAAGAATAAAAGTTAATGGGACTATAGTTGAAAGTGAGAAAATGTGTTGGTGTTAAATGTAAAGGTTCAAAACATTAGGGTTAAAAGTTAAAAAAACAAAAAAAAAAAAAACAAAATAAAGTACAAACTACAAAACATAAAGTACAACCCATAATGCATAACTAAGTTGGTAATTAGTATTTTATAAATGGTAAAATGACCCAAACCACTTTCATATACTTAATATATCCAATTTAATCTATTTATGTGTGTTCATGTCAATTTAACCCACTTTAAATTAAAAAACATACTAATTTCAAAAAGATACTAGCAACATACTAAATCCAATTAAAATACTAATGACATATGAACACATGATAACAACATATTTAACAAATCATAAAAATAAAATTAAGTTTTAAACTTACTCAATCTTTTTATGTTCTTGAGTTGATCCATCCAAAACTATTCCTAGTATTACGCACCGTTACATCTCAATGTGGTTTGATCCTAGTTTGTTGCTCCTTTAAACATTAAAAATAAAATCTATCAGATTTTATAAAAAATAATACTAATACATATTTTGATATTACATGTTTGCAAATCATTTCTCAAATAAGTTTAAATTTCATCCATTTAAGCGTTTTTTTCTTACTTGATGTCATATTGATACGTGATATTCAAAAGCTAGCAACATTCAAAAGATATTCAAAGAAAAGACATATATTGAAATCAATAATAACTTACACGATTGAAAACTTGAGAAAAGTCAAATGCATGGCCATATGGGTACCCCCGCTGTCACACCCTCAAAATCCGCGTGCAGGGTTTTACCGCGAGGCGCGTGACATACCAGGATCTCAGTTATTAGTTACCAAGAACGACTCTATATGATTAATAAACAAAACCAGAGTTAACGTTTAAAATACTGCGGAAGCGTTTTTAAAACCAGAAAACCCAAAACAAGTAGTATGTAAAGAGAATGCGCAAAACATACGCGCCCCAAACACAAATGTTAATATGAAAATAATCCCAAATTTGTAAACAAGCAATGTAGACAACTCAACAATGCTGACGTGCGTGCTCCTAGGCAACTGGCAACCTTAACCTGAGAATAGCATACTAAACAAGTCAACACATGGTTGGTGAGTTCAAGAGTTTGCGTTAAAATATAAACCAATCAACAGTTTCCAGAGCATAAGTAGTGTATTGCAATAGATAGCTAGTCTATTAACATAAAAATATTAATCATAGTGATCTCGCGATTGAAGCTGACTGTGTTACGTTTGTTGCCTCCCGCCACGACTTACCAGGTCGTGACGAATATATGTTAGGACAAAATTGCACCCGTATGACCTCGAGTCACACAGATGGGGCTCGTCAGACCCAGTAGTACTACCCAAAATTTCCCCGCTAGTCAATATTAACAATCCGAAAGTGTGAGGACTTTTCCATGGTAAACAGCACTATATCAATATTATACACACTCATATATAAAAGCGTTTGTGATCAACAGTATGCTATCTCCCCCAAAAGAGATTATGTAAAATGAGTGGGGCAAGAACTCACCTGATGCGCGCAAGAATTAACTTAGAGCTTAACTTGAAAGAAAGAGGGGAAAGACAACCTTCAAAGGTCACCTAGAACACATGAGTACATAAGTACGTGTACACAGAATCAATATGAAACCCTAAGTGCTCTACAAACCAAAGAACTCAAAGTTTTAGAAAGACAAGACACATTTGACCCAGTTGACCCGTTTGACCCGTTGGTGACATTAGAGGTGATAATTCGTCAAAACTAATACAACAGCATATTATACATGATCAACATACAACTTGATTACATATAGCACTTCATTAACCACATGTACTACCTAGGTCATCATACAACTAGATATCACACAAGTCATGCGAATCACAACAGACCAAAACAGGTAACAAACCAAATCAACATCCCTATAACCTAAACAACACATTTAATCACCTTAGAAACCATCCATGAACACACTAGCATGATCCTAATATCCCAAACATGCTCAAATCATCCAATTCAAGGATTTGCACAATTAAAGTTTCCCTTTTGGGAAAGTTCATCCCAAATTCATCAAACTCACACTACATTCATGAATTCATCAATTATATACCAATTCAAGTCCATGACAACATCTAAACATGATCAACAACACCTAATCATCATGATTCATCAACATTCAACACCAAAAGTTACTATTTTTAGCAATGTATGAACTATAACACATCTTCTTGATTTTCAATTGTTCATATCATCAACCTATCATCTAATCATCATCACAAACACACCCATAACATTCATACATCATCAAATCATCAATTCATGCAAAATAAAGTTACTATTCTTAGTAACCTATGAACCATGAATCAAAATTGAAGCTTTCATGCAAAATCGACGTTAACTAATATGCATAACACCTAACTAGCATCATTACAACATTAAACAACCAACATTCAACATCACTTCGATCCAAAATCGCTTCAAACTCTCGGCCAAAAATAATCATATGAACAAACAACCACAATCCAAACTTTATTACATACTTGACGTTAATTAGCATGCATTCTATCTAACAAACACATTAACATCAATAAACAAGCAACATTCGGCCTCCAATTCATCCAAATCGCACAAAACTTTCGGCTAGAACAAAATACATGCAAGAAACACGAAATTAACCTTAAAATCGCAAAAAGGAACAAGCTTTGATGCTTCTAGTGTCTTCTAACCCTTGAAATCGATCCAATCCGAGGCTTACTCACTTGTTCTTGGTCAAATTCGAAGAGAAGAGGGAGAGGGAGTGCAGGTCGCGGCCGATGGGCTATTAGGGTTAGAGTTTTGTGTTTTAATCCTATTTAATTTTGCATAAATACCTTTTAAACCCTTGCATTTTGTATTTTATAAAAATTAGACTTTTAAATACCCTTTTAAAACATTTTTAACTAGAATAATAAACATATAAACTAGTAGTAGCAATTATATGTATTATCTTTACAAGCTACAAAATTTACAAAGTAAATACACACGTTTCCACGTTACGCGATAAAATTACAGTTAACATTTAAATCACATAAGCATAACTTAATAATCACATTGTTAACTTAATTATCATCAATTTAACATTACTGATTATTGTTAAGTCACCAACGTTCAACGACAACTAGTGTGTGCTCCCGATACGTGTATGCAAGAGTTAACAGAACAAACGGAGTTTGGTAACGGAAAATTACCGGATGTCACACCCGTCGTCACCGGCGTGTGCTCCTATTATGCTTAATGGCATACATAAACATGACGTACATACATGTTTTAAAACATAAATGAAATTCTAAAATGTTTTCTAAAACACAATTGAAATATTTAAACATGTTCTAAAACACGACTGAAATCCTAAAACATGTTTTAAAACACAATTCATTCATCTCAATCTACTAACTCAAACCAATAAACAAATCAAAATATACATACAAAATACATACACATACATATATATAAATAATTGAAATCCTAAAACATTTCCTATAAGATAATTGAAATCGTAAAACATTTTCTAAAACACATTTGAACTCATGAAACTTGTTATCAAACACAAATCCATTATACCATTCTATCAACTCAAACCAATAACTAAATTAAAGAATTCATATCAATCAAAACATAAATCATCTATCACAATAATTCAATTTGATATTTTAACTAATTAACAAAAGATTGTAACATACGTATCTTAAACTTCTAACAACAAAAATCATCAATTTGATATTTTAACTATTAAACCAACAACCAAATCAAACTATAATACATTCTATCACATATTCTACATACACACACACATAACTAAAAACATAGCATTCTAACAAATCAAAACAAAAGCAAAATCAAATCAAAAATTAAATCAAAGTATATATCTTATCATTCTACTAAACAAGAACCAAATCAAATTATTTAAAATTTTAACTAATTAATAAAAAATATAGCACAAACATGCACCTTAAGATCTTAACAAAAACGATGACATGGCAGGAATGGTGGTGGGGCGACGAGAATGGTGGTGGTGGTGAGAGAAACAACAATGGCGGCGGCAATTGAGGTAGATCGGTTGCAGCAGGGGTGGTTGTCGTCGGACGGGTGGATTTTGGTGGTGCGGGTGCAATGGGAGGGGTAATGGTGGCTAGGAATGGTGGTGCTGGCTAGGAACGGTGGTGGTGGTTGGATTTCGTCATTTTTGCCGGAGATAGAGGCTGCTCCAAGTAGGATTTGGGTTTGAGAAAATGAAAGTGATAAGGATGTAATCGATGGTTTAGATGTACCTACACCTTGTGGCGGGATAAACGAGTAGGCAAGTAAAACACCTATGGCAAGTAAAACACCTTGGTATGGGTGGAATTGAGTTTGAGATGCCTCCTCTCATAGCCCCCTTTTCAACTTTTAAATAGATCACAAAACCCTAAATTTTCGTATCTGACATCACAGGGACGTAATTTATGTCCCCTTAGAGAAACGCTTTTTGTCCTTGTTTTACGTTCTAGTTTACGACTAGGTTGAATTCCTTATAGGACGTAAATTACATCCACATGGATGTAATTTACATGGATGTAATTTACGTCTTTCTTCACTTTGGGCTTGTTTATTATCTTTTTCGAGTCTTGCTTCCTTCATGAGCTTCCAGCTTTCATTCTAACTCCCAAAAAACACCCGAATTATATTCGTTTAGCTCAATACACCTGCAAATCAATTAACTCTCAAAGTAATTATGTTTTCACATTAATAAATACGTAAAAACACATAATTTAATATGTTAACACACATAAAAACCCCTACACATCATTTTCTCCAAAACAAAGTCATCCATCAATAAACTAATTAAAGACATTAAGAAATTGGGGTATTTATGGATTAAGAACTGATAAAAAATGCCTTCAATAAATTGGTGATCATGGCACTATTTGAATTCTAATGTGCAAACTCTATGATGTAATTATCCGCCCTTTGTAGCTACTTGCGAGTCTGGGTTTATTTACGCACTCTTCATTTGCCGTTTCAAAATGAATGAGGCTTGGGTTGTGACGGTTGATGCTTCTAATAGATATTAAAATTAAGATAACTCATTTCAAATTCTATATGTTTTATATACAAAAATGGGTTCCCCTGTTTGTATCTTCTTCATTCATGCTAGCGGATATTTTTCGAGATTATCAATCTTTTGTAAACCCTCAACTAATGTAATCAAAATTTAAAGAAAATATTGGGTTTGAAAAGAATAGTCTATATTATCAACACAGTCAAAGTCAACAAATGTCAACGTCACTGTCAACGTCAACGCAAAAGTCAAGCAGACGCGTTCGAGTCGAAGAACCGAGACGAGACGTTGAAGATATAAATGACTAGGAGTTTATTGTTAATAAATATATTTTGTGTCAATAAAATATATTTATGTATATTTAAGTCATTTTTATATTTTATATGTCATTTATTTAGTTTGTCTAAGTATAGGGGCTTAAGATGTCATTAGTGAATGTTTTCACTATAAATAGATTAGTGACACGTATTGCAAGAGAGCTTCAATGAGTCATTGATTGAGGGACTTTCACATTTGTAATATCATTTGCAATCAATTCAGATCAAACAAGGGTTTATTGAATGTTCTTGAGGTGTTCATCTTGTTCATCTATATTTTATAGTGTTTGATCTATATTGTTCGTAAATATCATTGATATTTGTGTTATTAGTGGGTTTTGTTTGTGTTTATCAATGAGTTGCACTGCTATCTCGATCAACAGGACCAACAGAAAAGTTAGAAGACAATAGTTTTGTCTCTAATGTGAAGTTCAAAATATCTAAACTTAACGTCATGTAACCCAAATAATACTTAAAGATTATATTTGATGTTCATGTTAACTAAATAGTAAGATTTGATAAATAGAAATACTCACCAAGATGATTTGGACGATTCTAGCTAGTATTTGTGTTATTAGTGGGTTTTGTTTGTGTTTATCAATCAATTGCACTGCTATCTCGATCAACAGGACCAACAATTTGGTATCAGAGCCTTTGTGCTCTTGATTGATTGAGTTTTTGGGTATTTTTGAGTTCAAGTCACTGTTTCATTCATTTTCGATCTGATTTGTGTGTTTTGGACATGGAAATTGATTGAGGATTGCTCGATTTTGGTGTGGGAAGCTTTAGAAATCATCAGATCTCAAATTCATTGAGATTTGGATGAATTTCAGTTGATTTCATGTTGAAAAAGTTTTTCAGACTCGTAGGGCGAATTTACAGATCGTCCAGCGAAACTATAGCATCATTCAGCGAAACTACACAGTTTCGCGGGGCGAAACTAGGGTTTATTCAGTGAAATTACACAGTTCTTTGTTTTTGGATCTGGTTTCTTAATCCTAGTGAAAGTACATGCGTTGAACGAAAGTTCATGGTGTTTGTGTGCCAATCCCAGCGAAATTGCTGCCAAATTGTTCTCTGAACAAAAGTTCAACTAGTTTCGGGCGAAACTATCCGGCGAAAGTAGCATTGGTGTGCCATTGCTGGGCGAAACTGCTGCCGAAGATACCAGCGAAACTACGTGTCTCAACGAAACTCTAGCCGAAACTAGAGTTTCTGATCATTGATTCGGGCGAAACTACTGCTTGTTTGTCAGCGATTCTAGGAGCAAATCTACCGGCGAAATTAGTAGCGAACTTGCCAGCGAAATTACTGAAAATTCAGCGAATTTGTCAGCTTGACCCCAGTTGCTTAGAAACCATTTAGTTGACATTAGAAGTATTTTTTCCCAGGGGAGAATATTTTTCAACAATTTTTTGAAAAATACTTTTAGTTTTGGGTGTTAAAGTGAATTTTAATATTTTACATGAAAATGTCGTTTTCTGACAATTTCGAATCAGACAACTCCATAATGGCACAAAGTAGGTTTGATTCTTTTGCAGCCATGAAAGATGAAAAGATATTTGATGTTGTTGATAGATTTCTGATAGTGGCAAACAACCTTAAGAAATATGATGACCAGCTAGGAAACCATGAACAAGTCTCAAAACTTTTGGACTCTCTTCCTCCACAGTGGAGTCCACAAGTTAGGTTGTTAAAACAAGAAAAAATTTTGCTGACTACAAACTCATGGAAGTTATCAACAAGTTGAAGTCATTTGACTTGGATTTGAAAAGAAGAGAGTACAACCAATTCATGTATAGTGATGCATCTTCAAGTGTTGAGATCAAAGAAACTAAAGAAGAAGTCAACCACGCATTGATGGCTGAGATGGTAAACAGTGATGAGGATTCTATTGAGGATTTTGATTCTTTCAAAGAATTCAGGTGTGACACTCAAGGTGAGAGTGTTGGTGATGTTGATGCATGTGCAAGCTGGTGTAAAATTCAGAAGCTACAGGATAGTGAAACAGATGAAGTGAAGCAGGAGGTTCAGGATGAAGGAAATCTAGAGGGAGATGAAGCTGAGGAAGCTAAGAAGAGAGCTGCTAAGGAGGAAAAGTACAAAAAAACACTCTCGTATGTCAATGTGAAAAAGCCCTAACTGCTGAAAATATAGTTATGGGACTCCCCTATGAGATAGTTCAAAACATGTGTTCTCCTCCCTGCAAAATTCATTTATTCGGGGTTTATAAAGCTAACAGATTATTGTTAGAAAATGAAAAAGAATTAAAACGAATAAACAAAGAACTTAAAATCAATGAGTCTAAATATTTTATTAAACTAAGAGAAGCTTTAAAAGAAAATGACCTTTTAAAAAGAAATCTTTTAGAAAAGAATGTCGAGATTAATGTTTTGAGCGAACGAGTCACATTAGCAGAATTTGAGACTAGCAAGCTTAAAACTAAACTTGATAAATGGACGATATCAGGGATGAAACAGGAAGAACTATTCTCTAAGCAGAGGGGAGCTAGAATCAAAACGGGTGTGGGATGTGGTAAAACTTCACATGTTTATCCTCCTCCTAGTACTTATTGATACTCTCCTATGCCTCAACCTCATCCATCAAATGATTTGATTGAAGTTGCAGATACTAACAGTCTACATGTAGGTTTAAGCAGCGTTAATCATAAAGAGGTTTGAGATGAATATGATTTTCCTGCAGGTTTGGGGCTCATCAAGCAAGGATCTGATCTGCAAAATGATAACTCCACCTCTAATGCTTCAAAACCAGTATCAGTTATGTCCAGTAACCTCTTTAACAAATTCAAGACAAGTAAAATCCCTTCATTTGTTCCTGTCAAGTTTGTCAAAGAAGGAACAGCTCTGAAATCATCAGGCAATAAGAACTCAACAACACAAACCAACACAAGAGTCATCAATCAAGATCCATTGGAAGTTGACTTGTGTATACAGGACTAGACAAGTTCTGATGATGAACTATAGATCATCAAGTCACCTGAAGTTATCAAGTGTCAAATGCTTCCAAAAGTTGAATCAAGACCTATACGGATCTCATCTCCCACTGCTAAGCAAATCAGCAGCTCCTCCAAACCTCAGCAGAAGCACTCACCATCTTTATCTGCTATCCATCATGACCCTCATAAATTTGCTTCAAAGTCTAGCATGTCACCTGTCATACAAAAAGATTCTCAAAAGAATGTTCAGATCTTAGCTTCCAGAACATCACACATCAAATCACAGCCCAGTTCAAAATCCACATTGACAAAGCCTCAGAAAGTTCAATTTCCTAATATCCGAAAGAAGAAACTTCAAGGTTGTCAACAAGCTGCAACAACCTCAAAGCAAGCTCCACCCTCTCCTGCTATCCATGGGACTACAAAGAACCAAAAGTGTTTCAAGGCTTGCTTTAGATGTGGAAAGGAAGGTCATGTGCTAAAGAAGTGCCCTCAGGTTCAAAGGTAAGCTTCGGGAGGTAAAGATAACACAGGTTGCTTCTCGGGTTCAAAAGGTAAAAAGCACATATCTTTGAATGGTTGGATGAAGAACAATCTATCCAAACCTTCTCATGTCAAGCCGGTTTCACATGATTCAAAGATGAAAAAGACCAATGTTTCAAAATTAAAATCTCTTCCTTCGGGTCTTAAACAGAAAATTATTTCCAAATTCAATTCTTTCAAATCAAAAGTAATTGAACAGAAACAAATTTGGAAAGTAAAACAAAATGAAAAGGATAAAGAAATAAATGACTTTTCAAAAGAGTGTGTGCTTAAATAGGTTACATACACCGATGAAAAAGGAACTCCTAGGACCATGATGGCCTAGGTCCCCCTCTCTAACTAATCTATTTAAGAGTGCAGGAACAATTCAAGAGGCCTATCAGTAATTCGGTTTACTGACTGGGGTTGTTCCTAATTCAAATTTGAGGCGAAACAAACAGGTTATGGTATCTCATCCACTTTTTGGATTCTTATCTACCAGTCACAATCACTGCATTTTTCTTGTTACTTCATTTCTCATGTTTTTGCTAGTATAATTTGGAAGACTTTCTTTAGTAAAATTCTATTTTCATTTCCGTTTATTATATACTTAAAAAAAAGGGAGAAATTTCTTTTTCTGTTTCATGGCAGCTAAAAAGAAATTTAAGGGGAGATTAAAAATTTCACGGAAACTAAGAACTTGATTTGGAATGACTGAGATATGATAGTATGTCTGCTTGGTATGCTTATTTGCATGACTTGTACTTTGTGAGAAATGATAGTAACTGATGTAGATTTCAGTATCACTTAAAGTTCTAAAATTTGAAAAAGACAGTTTCATTATATGATATGCTTAGTAGGCTCAGCCTGAAAACAAAGTAAACAGTGATTCTGTAGCCTAACTAAAGCTTTAGAACTCGGTGATAAGGATTATTCTCCTTACATTTCGGCCTGCACAAAGTTATAAGTGTTGTCAAAAATGGGTTGAGAGTATCAGACTTCTGCCTTGATTCCTTCTATTCCCATATTACCCTCATCTTTGTTTCTGAATTGATGCTTCTTGTAAGCTCTTCAGAATCCTTTCCGTGCTTTTCTCCTCTGCGATGCGGAAGCATTGACCTGGAGTGATGATCTTCTCTGTTATATGTGATTATAGACCTGAAGCTCTCATCAGCACGCTCAGATGATCATCTCCTCTGTTATACGTAAGTATAGACCTGGAGCTCTCATCATCTGTTCCCCAAATAAAGGCACAGTGGTTCTTAAATTAAGATCATTGTTGAAAACTTAAAAGAAAATCAAGCAGAGTTAATCATTTTACTCAATAAGCCCTGATGATGGGATAAGTTCTTTGCCGGATGTCTATGGGAACCAAATAACCTGAGCTTCTCAAATCAAACCTAAAACATGATAAAATCAGTTGCAGATCTCTTGTTGAAAAGGATAAGGCATGGGTTTAAATTGGACAAATATACCAACAATCATTTTTGAACTGTTTTGGCTTTCAAAAATTTAAAATCGTGACCAGACTCTTTATCAGTGTGATCTCATTAACTTGTCAATGTTTAAATACATCTTTATGCTTTCGTATATCTTGAGGATGTGATCTCATGATCAAATTAGTTCTTCGTGTAATATGATAAAACAAAATAAAATAAAATATTCATTTCAAATGATTTTTCAAGTCTTCCATATTATGCTATTAAAATGTTATTATTTTCACATGCATTTCACGGGAAATTGCACTTTCAGATAAACACGGGTTTATTTGTATTGTTGAAATGATCTAACGAGAAATGTGTAGAATGTGTTTGTAATTATGTTACAGATTCTTGCTGCAATTGATGGCCGATCATCAACTGGGCAAAGTACCAGACCAGAGAACATGTTCCTCAAGTTTGCAGAAGATATCGAGTTAGGATTCCTCCTCCTACATCTTCTGAAGCACTCAAGAATAGAGAGTTGGAGATGCTGTTCCTGATCATTCTCATGATGCACACGAAAAGGGGGAGCATACACTAAGGGGGAGCCTGTTAGATGAAAGATCTTCAGTACCAGATCATCAATCTAGGGGGAGATTGAAGATCATTATATAGTTGACTTATCGGAGCTAAAACTGAAACAAGGTGTTGATAATGATAGACTAAGGGGGAGTATTGTTGGGTCTGAAAAGGATAGTCTATATTATCAACACAGTTAAAGTCAACAAATGTCAACGTCAACGCAAAAGTCAAGCAGACGTGTTCGAGTCGAAGAACCGAGACGAGACGTTGAAGATATAAATGACTAGGAGTTTATTGTTAATAAATATATTTTGTGTCAACAAAATATATTTATTTATGTTTAAGTCATTTTTATGTTTTATATGTCATTTATTTAGTTTGTCTAAGTATAGGGGCTTAAGATGTCATTAGTGAATATTTTCACTATAAATAGATTAGTGACATGTATTGCAAGAGAGCTTGAATGAGTCATTGATTGAGGGACTTTCACATTTGTAATATCATTTGCAATCAATTCAGATCAAACAAGGGTTTATTGAATGTTCTTGAGGTGTTCATCTTGTCCATCTATATTTTATAGTGTTTGATCTATATTGTTCGTAAATATCATTGATATTTGTGTTATTAGTGGGTTTTGTTTGTGTTTATCAATCAGTTGCACTGCTATCTCGATCAACAGGACCAACAGAAAAGTTAGAAGACAATAGTTTTGTCTCTAATGTGAAGTTCAAAATATCTAAACTTAACGTCATGTAACCCAAATAATACTTAAAGAGGACAATGCCTAACTCACTAAGTCTTAGCAAAACTTTTGAACTTTATATTTGATGTTCATGTTAACTAAATAGTAAGATTTGATAAATAGAAATACTCACCAAGATGATTTGGACGATTCTAGCTAGTAGTTATGGCAGCCAACACAAACCTCTCTTTTCCTTTCCTATTACAATTTCTGGATTATTATATTACTAGCTAGAAACGTCTGTATCACATATGATATAGTGAATGAATATATTAATTAATAGTTAGCAACAAATATATACAAATTATAAAATAACTTTTGACATATGATACGATTAAAGTTACGTATAATTAATTACCGTAAGTATTAGAAAAATAACTAACATCATTTATTTTAAACTTTCATCTTGAAAATCTTTTGTTATAATTTATATTAAAAATGTCATTTTTTGGGAAAAAAATTGTATTAAACAGTTTTTATATTTCATAAAATTTTGTTTTTGAAAAATTATGATTTTTAATTTAAAAGAAAAATGTTTTTTTATTTATTTATAAAAAATATGTTTTATAATTTGGAAAGGATAAATAATAGCATTATTATTTAATATCACCATTAGAGGTTAACTTGTCATGATAGTGACATTTGATAAAATAATTATGATAAGATATCAAGTGGCAAACATTATTTTGTTTTATAAGAAAAGATTAGAGAAGATAATTTTCTTCTGGTTCAAATTTTGAGTTTGTTTGTACTAAATGATACTTGGCTTTCTTTCCTAGTGTTTTTATTCAAACTAAGTAAACCTATCAACGCGCGTTGCGCATGTGATGAACGGAGTGAACCAAGACTCAGATAAACTATTATAGTCGTAGACTTAGTTATCCTTTTTTTTTTCTGCCTTCCACTTTTGAGAGCTAGACCAGACTTCCTTATCTGGCTTCCAGTCTACTAAGGACAATTGGCTCGGATGACGAACAGATCTCTGATCTCGCACGCTTTAGATCAACACCCAGAACCGAATGGGAAGCCAAGCCACGGTAACACACTCATTAGCATAATAGTGGAACATCTCAAGTGAACGTGGGTCCATCATCATTGACTACTTAGTCTTTTCAAAGCACTCAAAACAACATAATCTTAACACAATCATCTTAAACAAAATAATTGTCGTAATAAGAATTTAGTATTAATCAGGCTTAGAACCGGGAAAGTTAGTTGCAGTTGCACCAGACGCGATGTAATAAGCTATAGATTACAATCGTCCCGTATCGTCTGCGAACTATTTTTTTGTCGTACATTGAAGCAACTTGGTTTTTAACCATTAAATGAAAATATATTTTATTTGACATAGTCATTTTTAAACTAAAATTTACGTCTAAACGTAACCATATAAACTCAAACATTAATCAACTTATATATAAAACCAAACAATAAAAACATGACCATTTTTAGAGCGATTTCCCCCAACAAAAATTAGTAAATTCCGACTATAATAATATTATTATCACTATATTTTAATTAAAAAATAATTTAAGCCAGCTTTTGGGTGGTTTTCCACAGAATGTAGTGGAAAAGTAACAACACTTAGATCTCTCAACCATTAAATAATTTTTATTATCACTGTTCCTTCTTATATAATTTAATATAAGAAGGAATATTTACATTTTTAAAACTGCCGGTCATTTTTGACATTTGAAGTCATACAAGAAGAAAGGGGAGGGTACTAAAAGGATACGAGATGGTTCAATTGTACAAAGAGACGTCACTATGGCATGAAAGGTGTGTATGAGAGTTGGGGTTCTTCGAGTCGTTGGGTACTAGAAAGTGATGAGTAATTTTATTTTTGTTTTTGTTTTATTTTATTTTATTTAAAAAAATAACGAGCATGATCATTGTTTTAAAAACTTAACATGTGAAAACGACTAAAGATGATACTTGGTAGCGACTTATGAACACTGAGGGACCAATATAATTTCTAAAAATAAATTTTCGAAATTCTAGTGCAAAACTATCACATCTTCAAATGTGTAATTAACTATTATATTTACTAAACACGTTTTCTATTTAATGAATACCAACAAAAATACACATCCAAATATCTCGTTTGAAATCACGATATGGTAGATATAGGAAAAAAATCATCAAGCAGATTTTAAACTAGTTCCAACTTAATAACGTACTTTCAAATTTTCATGAAGAAATATTCTTTAACTAATTTAGAAACTCGTTACACGGGTTAAATGAAAATATTAAACTAATAGTTATTTATTAACATTTATAAAATTATAATATAATTTTTTGAGATAAAAATATGATTGGAATTACTATAATTAACTAGTTTACTTAATAAAACAATAACATCATTTTCCCAAACTTTTGGTTTAAAAAATTGTTTTTTAAACATTCCAATTTTTTTTAAAAATACTTTTTTATTCAATTTCATTTTTTAAAAGTTCATTGTATTAAAAAAATTCATATTTTATAAAAATTTTTATTAAAAAGTGATATTTTTAATAAAAAGAAACATATTTTTAATTTATCAAAAAAATTGTTTTATAATTTGAAAAGAATATATTTAATCATTATCGTTTAATGTATCATTAAATGATTAACTTTCATTTTAGTAACGACACGTGTCCAAATCCTAGGTGGAATCTTTGTGGACAGCGTAAAAAACTAACATGTAACATCTAGACATTTTGTTTTATTAGTACAGATTTACTATGTACGATTGAATAGATAATTATATATATTCCTTATACTTTTAAGTTGTTTTAATATTTAGTTATTCTTCCACAAGTTGTGTTGCATGGACGATTACTTTATTGTTTTTTTCCTTTATAAAAGTACAAACAAATTAAACATCCTTAAGACAACACCAACGTTAGGCATCCATCAATGGAGTTCATGGCCATTGTGTGGCTAGTCTTAACTTACGTACTTATCCGAACCACTTTCTATGTCTTTGGCATTAGCGAACCAAAAAACTTACCTCCGGGACCCACACGGCTACCGATCATCGGAAACCTCCATTTGTGTTAGGTCTATATCCTTTGTATAAGTTTAGATGATAAATCAACTCTTGTAATAACTCATTGTAATTCTCTTTTGATAATATAATGTACTGCATAAATTATATGTTAACCTATATTATTGTGTGTGTTGGTTTATGTGTCATTGCAGGAAACATCAGACTTGGTAAATTTGGAAAATTGACCAAGTGTTAGAACAATCCGCGGATGAATATGTGTTCTTCCGTAGATGTTCTCCGGAGCATAACTAATGTCTGTGCTTCCGTAGATCTCCTACGGAAGAACAACAACTGCGAACAAGTCCAAAGATCAAGTGGAGCTACTGAAGAAGAGCTTGCTGCTGAAGAAGTACAAGAACTCCTACGGAAGCACAACCACTGAAGAACAAATGTTAAAGACTAAGTGTTGCTGTGGAAGACCAATTGCTACAGAAGATAAATTGCTACGGAAGATCAAAATGTCAAAAAGTCAACATGTCAAAGCAACATCATCAAGTCAATGATGGCAGAAGATATTGAAGTCAAGCGAATATTCCACGTCGCATCAATGACATTCTTTTTGTAATTTACAATTTCCAATGTAAATTGTGAACTCCTATGCCGATAAACAAGGCAAGGATGCACACATATAGAAACAGAATAGCGAAACAGAATAGCGAGATATTAGCAAGAAAATATGAACAGAATAGAGAGAGATTGAGATATATCAATACTTAAATAGATGTATATATTGATAGAAACGATATCAATTAACAAAAATAGAGAATAACAAGAACAGAGAACAACAACAATATAGCAATCATAAGAACATCAAGCCTCAACATCAATTGTAATCGGTTCATTGTGAATGAAAAGCAATTGAAGATCATCTTTGTGTTACATTGTTACATTGTGTTTTCAAGTTGTTTTATTTTGTTTATCGATTTCAATTTATAAACAATCCATTAAACAGCAAGTATTGATCATTCTGCGATCATTACTTGTTAAAATCAAATTGATAATTCCTGCGTCGATCCTTGGATAATTCGAAGGTGGTATCCGAGCCAAGTGCTCATTGATCTAGATCAACTGATCTATCAGTTTGATGTGTTTAATTGGTGTTTGTTTTAATCAGGTTTGTTAATTTTTGATAATTAGCATAGTCAATTAACATGACCAATTCAGTGGTTGGCGCTTATCAACCTCCAAAGTTGGAGAACAAATCTGATTTCAAAACATGGAAAATCAGATTCAGGAATCATGTTAATTATACAGATTCTGACTTATGGGTGTCTATCACTGAAGGTCCTTATATTCCAGCTGCTTTAGGACCTGATTACAAAGATAATAATCAGCCCATAAGTTTAAAAAATCTATCACCTGATGATGCCAAGAAAGTCAAAGTCGACATTAAGGCCTATAGTATGCTTACTATGGCTTTACCTGAAGACCTATTGATCAGGGGTGAAGCATACAAAACTGCTAACTCATTATGGAAAATTCTTCACACTTTGTGTGAGGGAAGTGATGAGATTAGAAGTATCAGAAAGGATGCCCTACGTTCATAATATGAAACATTCCATCACATTCAGGGTGAATCCGTCCCTTAACAACTCCACATGTTTATGCAACTTATTACAGAGATGAATATCTTTGAAATGAAGTATAGCAATAAGGAGTTAAATAAAAAGATGCTTCATTCATTACCAAAAAGCTGGACCCACACTATGTCTATGTTCATGAATACTCTTGATCTGAAGTCAAAAGGGTTAGACACTCTGGTTGCAAAGTTAGAAGCTTTGGAGTTGGACGAGAAAACCAGAAACAAGAGTGTTAAAGCACCTATAGCACCATACCAATTCAAAGAATCTAAGGGTGTTGGAAGTGCCTTTATCTTTAATGATGATGAAGGTAACTCTTGTGTTGAGAGTGACAATGAAGAGGAAACTGGCTTCTATGCTACCAAGCCCTCTAAATTAAACTCTCAAAACAATCAAAACAGAAAAGAAAAAGGAAAGGCTGATGACTCCAAAACCAATAAAACCAGTAATCAAACAGAACCAATCACTGTGGTTCTAGAATTAGAAGAACAAAAGGCAGCCTTTGCAGCCTTCAGCTCAAGCTTTCAAGCTTACTTGGGAAGTACCTTGACTCCTGCCCACTTTTGTCAGCAAGACCTTGAAGAACTTCATCCTGATGAAGTAGAAGAGATGGATCTGCAATGACAAATGGCCATGATTGCTTATAGAGCTAAAACGTACATGAAGAGAAACAAGGGATTGTCAGTAGGAGGAAGAACAACAAAAATTGGTGTTGATAAATCAAAAGTGAGGTGTTACAAATGCAATTTGTATGGACACTTCTCAATGGAATGCAACAACAATCAGCAATCAACAACAGACACAAGACAAGCAAATCAGAGAAGCTTCAAGCAACCTCAGCTAACAAACTCATCCCCACCAGCCACAGGTTCTTCAACAGGTACTAGTAACTCTAAAGAAACTGGTTTGATTATTTTGCAGGATGGAACTTGTGATTGGAGCATGTATGAGAAGGAAGTGCAAGAGGAAAATCAAGCACTGATGGCAAACTTGGAAAACAAAATTCCACCCATGGCCAGAGAGGTAAGGGACAGGTTATGTTCACCAATATGTGTTGACGAGGTAGAGAGATATAGGGTCCATGCTCAACAATTGGTTGATAAAGTCAAAGAAACAATGATTTTAAATAAATCTCATATAAGAGAACAGAAACTGCATCAGGTTAAAGTCACTTCTTGCAAAAGGATTTAGATAAACTTGTGTCTGAAAATTATAATCTCAAAGCACAAGTTGAGCATCTGACCACCTCTTTAACCAAGTCCATGTCTGATCATGCATCTACTGAAATGAAACTTCAGAAGTTCCAATTGTCATCCCAGCAATATAAGAAACTGTTAAACTCTCATATTGAATCAAAGAACAGGTATGGGTTGGGATTTAATGCTGTTGCACCACCAGTAAATGATAATTACACCACACTACCAGAGTCAATGACAAACAGTTTATCAAATCATTTTGTGTCAAGCACCAAAACTAAATCAAAAGTTGAAAATAATGAAGTGGTAAATGGTGAAGATACTGAAGTCAGTGAAACTGATTCATCTGAATCAAAATTTTCAAAACAAAATGAATCAGAATTTGACTTTGATGACTGTGATGATCTGGATGAAGTTGATGACCCTAATGAACAAGAAAGTTCTGGTATGGGTAAGGGTAAAAATGTAATTTGAACCAATAATTCCCAAAGTACTTGATGAAATCAAGCTACCTTATCCCCCAAACAAAGAAATTTGTTGAAGACAATCTACACAAGAATTAGTCAGCTGAATGAAGGGATTCAGGAGCTCAACAAAAGGCATAACAGTCAACCAGCATCAAGAATTATGGAGGAGGAAAAGATAAACACTTCAGCAGAACACCTGCGGAAGAAGAAGATATGTACTCACACATCCGTAGAAAAAGCAAAAGAAAAATGTTCTAAAGTCAACATCCGTAGAAGATCTACGAAAGAAGACAAAACAGTCTTCCGTAGAAAATCTGCGGAAGAAGAAATCATCAGAACCAAAACAGTCATCCGTAGAAGATCTATGGAAGAAGAAAACACCTGCTGATTCAACTGCTAACCAGAAAGGTAAACAACAAAAAGAAGATCTTTCAGCTGCTAAGTTTGAAAAAAAATTGAAGCAGCAAAAGAAGACACTGATGAAGAAACAGACAAAGATAGAAGCTGACTCTAACAGTGAAGCTGAAGAGATGTATTGCAAATGGTGTGATATGCACAACCATAGCACAAAAGAATGCTACTTTAGCAGCTATTGCTCCATATGCAACATGAAAAATCATATGACTTCTGATTGTTACTTCAACAAGTATTATGCCATATGCAACAAGAACAATCATTCTACTCAAGAATGCTTCTTCAACAAAAAGCACAAAACAAAGATTCCTAAGAAGCAAAAAGTTGAGATTGCTGAATCAGATTCACAATCTTCTGAGAATGATGAATCAAAAGTCCAAAAGCAAAAGAAGCAGCAACCAAAGCAGAAGATCTCAAAGACAAAGAAAACATCTGCTAATAATCAATCAAAGAAAAAGAAGGAGATACAACTATCTCAAAGTAAGACCCCTCGTAAAAAGGTAGTGTTGCAAGAAAATGATGACTTCTTTGATCACTTTGAAAAAGGTAATCATGTACCTCAATCAAAAACAAAAGATGCTGAAACTTTTTCTAACAAAGCATCATCTTCAAGTTTGAAGAAAAAGGTACTCAAAGAAGAAGTGACAGAAGAAGTAACTGTGAATCAAGATCAAAGAGCATCAAGTTCATCTTCAACATAATCATCCTCAACCCAAACAGAACATAATGAATCAATTGGGGCTAAAAACAATCTTGAGACATCTAGGCTCATTCATGATAGAGTAACTATTCTAGATTACAATGGCAAGCCCAAGACCATTAAGGCTTGGGCTCTACTTTCTAATTAATTTCATTATTTTTGCTGGAACATCCATGGAGGACTGACAACAAGTGGTATGTTGACAGTGGTTGTTCCAGGCATATGACAGGAAACTATTCTCTCCTTCATGACTTCAAACATAAAAATGCTTCATATATAGCATTTGGTGGGGATAAGAAGGGAGGTAAAATTATTGGTGAAGGAATGGTAACAAATGGAGTACTCAAATTTGAGAAAGTTAATTTTTGTGAAAATTTAAAATACAACTTACTTAGTGTATCTCAAATTTGTGATCAAAGTTATACCACTTTATTTGATAACTCTACCTCTTACATTCTTAAGCTAGGTTTTCAAGTTCCAGCAGATTGGATCCTTCTTAAAGCACCAAGAAAAGGAAACACTTATGTTTTGGATATGAATAACACATCTATGACAAGCAATGAAACCTGCCTGATCTCTAAGTCATCAAAAGATGAATCACAACTGTGGCATAGAAGGATGGTTCATTCCAACATGAAGAACATGAATAAGTTGGCCAAACATGACTTAGTCATTGGCCTTCCTAAGAAAAAAATGTTATTGTTCAAATCATCGTTCATCATGTTACAAAGGAAAACAACATAGTATGCCACACAAGTCCAAAACAATCAACACAAACATAACACCTCTCAAAATGCTACACATGGATCGTTTTGGTCCAACCAATGTTTTGAGCAATTGTAAAAGGCAATACTGTTTGGTGATTGTTGATGATTTTACTAGATTCACATGGGTCTTTTTCTTAAAACATAAAAGTGAAACATCAGAAACATTAATGGAGTTTATCACTAAGATTGAAAACTAACTTGATTTAGAGATCAAAATGTTAAGAAGTGATAATGGAACTAAATTTGTTAATCATGTTTTAGATTCCTTTTGCATGGACAAAGAAATAGCTAGACAATTCAGTACATCAAGAACTCCACAACAAAATAGAGTTGCTGAAAGTAGAAACAGTACTCTAATTGAAGCAGCAAGAAAAATGCTGGCAGTTGCCTATCACATTTTGGGCAGAAGTAGTGAACACAGCATGCAATGTTCAAAACGGAACTTTGATTGTCAAAGAACATAATAAAAAACCTTATGAACTTTTGTTTAAAAGAAAACCTTTTATAGGCTATCTTAGTGTAACTCCTAAAACTTTGGTCAAATAAAAGGAAAAGAAAAGTATCAACAAGAAAGAAAAAAGGAACCAAAGTGAAGGGGTGCTATGTGTAAATGGTACAAAAAAAGTCAAATCTTATAATAATAAAAGAGCATGGTCGCCCATATTGTTTACCTGCTGCTGCTGTTCGACCAAAAAGGAGAAAAAGAAGCTGAAAACCTTGTTTCTCTCGGTTTGTGAAGAAGAAGAAGGGCTGAAATCTTCGTAGGTATGTGTTTCATGCTAATTGGTTCGGTTTTGATGAGGTTTCCATCCTTATAACTGATTTTAAGTGCTCTTTGTGTGTTTGGGTGTTTGTTTTTACTTGTTTTAGGTGTTTGAACTCATGCACAAGCAAGTTTGGTGGAGTTTTGCTTGTTTGCTGCAATAGGTGAGTTCTAGACCCCGATTTCTATGTGTTTAAAACTATTTTGGGGCTGAAAATGCATGTTAAAAGGATTTTGCAACTGTTTTAATGTTATCCGTATGCTTATGTATGTTCACGCTTATGTTATATGCTTGTTTTGTGTTGTGGTTGTGTAGAATGTTAAGTTTAGACTTAGAACAGGTGCAAAAGCAGGTCTGAAATGGTTTTGATTCTAAAAAATGCACAACAGGTGGTCATGCGCCCAAACAGGGCCCATGCGCTTAGAAATGTTTAAGTGCCAGCCATGAGCCCAAACAGGGCCCATGCGCCTGGAATATTGCCTTAGAAAAATTTTAAGTGAGGGCCATGCACCCAAATAGTGCCCCTACGCCCAGAAATCTGCCTAAATATACTAAGTGTTAGTTCATGTGCCCCAATAGTGTTCATGCGCCTAAGTGTTGGTGCGCCTAAACAGGGTCCATGCGCCTGCATAGTGCTCATGTGCCTAGAACACTTAGAAAATTTTCTGAGATTTTGGGAAAAATAGAATTTTAGGGTTTGACCCTGGTTTGACTTGAGTTGTTATTTATTTATTTTTATGCATGTTTTTGGTCTGTCTTATGTTCCTTATTATGTATTGTTATGAGGCATTATGTGGTGTGATTATGCTCATAAGTATTATTATTAATCAAGTGAAAGATTAATATTAATGAAAAGTGGAACATAATGAAAGAATGAAAGACTTGCAAGCAAATTGATTAGAGGTGCACGACCATGCTGTTGTTAGCTCAACTGTGTGCGGTTTAGCTAACCCGAAGGATGCACACAGGGTCAATCCTTGAGGTTGACTGGAACCTTGTGGCATGCCCTGGTACTGGGTAAGGCTTCGTGCACAATGTTAGGGGTCTATTTATAGACTCCGACCCAGTACCCGCTTCGTGCACAATGATTAGGGTATTGCACATGGGTCTGGATGAAAGTGAAAGATAAGAATAAAAGTTCATAACGTACGAATGAAAGAATAATGAAGAGATAATGAAAGATAATCAAGATTATACCTTGATGTATGTATGATGAATGTTCACGCGCGAAAGTAAAGGAAATATTTTATTGAAAAGGGATATTTTCATATATAATCTTACAAGGTATTTTAAACATTTTAAAATTAGAACTCACTCAGCAACGCTAACTTTTATGCATTTTCAGTTGGCAAGTAAATGTTGCTGAGGGTGGCATGCGGGGGAAGCTACTCGTCAGGGCAAGACTGGCATCCATTCATCTTTAATGATATTGTTGTTTTGTAATGCAATTAAACAAGGTCTTTTGTAATTCAAGAAAACAATGATGTATTGCTTAACAACAGTAATTATTAATAGAATGAATGGTTTTTGTTAACTTAATTCCGCTGCAATATTTTATGAAATGTGTGTTGTTTAATATAATAATGCTATGATTGTCCAACTGTGAGGTCTCCGGGAACGGGGCCTTACAAGTTGGTATCAGAGCCAAAGTTTAAGAGAAATAGGTAAATATTTTCAAAAACCTAAACTTTAACTGAGAATGGGACGAATGGAGGAATGCTAGCCCGAGTAGCTACATGCCATCAGGTATTTCTTTTCTTAATGTAACCGGTATTATGTGCATGTGCTATTTGATTTATGTGCCTTTAGTAGATTTGAATACTAATGTAGTCAGGATAGGAAATGCTCGGGGGATAAAGAGTAAAGTAAGTGGCTAATCACAACTGGCCACTATAATTAGGGACTTACTATACTTGACATAAACTGAGCTATTACCTTGAATGACCGTGTTGGTGTTTGAATCTTATAGTGTTTAGAGGATGGCTGGAGGAAGATCATCTGAAGCTTCTAGAGGTGGAGTACGGGGTGGTCGTGGTGGTAGACCATGGGCTGCAAAGAACAAGACGAGGACTGCAGAGACGGCTCCTACTGAGCCTGGGATTCATCACCTCGAGGGCGGTGATGAGAGTGCCAACTTAAGAGCCTCAGTGAAAGAGGCAGTGGTTGAAGAGGTTCACCAAGTCATGCAGACGATCCTACCGTCTGTAGTGACTGAAGTTATCCGGGCTGTGAGAGAAGATGAGAGGAAGGAGAAGGAGGAGGAGAGAAGGAAGGTGACTGGGAGAAGGGAGAATGATGGTGAGGAGGAGGGACTGAATGCTGGGATGGCAGCCTCCAGTGATGAAGAGGAGGTGGAAGTGCGGGAAACCGTGAAGGGATGTAGTTATGGGGCTTTCCAACGATGCAAACCCCATACTTTTGACGGCAACGGTAACGCTGCTACTGCCCACCGCTGGGTTAGAGAGATGGAGGCAGTGTTGGATATTAGTGAGTGCAGGGAGGATCAGAAGGTGAAGTTCGCCACTCACTCATTCGTTGACTTGGCTTTGTGTTGGTGGGACAATATTATCCAAGCCAAGGGCAGCACGGCCATCGGGAGGATGAGATGGGGAGATTTGAAGAAATTGGTTGTTAAGGAATTCTGTCCTCATAGGGAACTAGACAAGATAGAGAGAGTTCCTACAGCTTGAGGCAGGAACCATGACCCACCAGCAATACACCACCAAGTTTAACGAAATAGCAAGACTGGTGCCGGATCAGGTGACGCCGGTGTCGAGGAAGATTTAGAGGTATGTGCAGGGATTGTCGGCTGATATCCGCAGGCACTTGATTGTTGCCCGACCAAGCACTTTTAGGGCAGCTGTGGATTTGGCTGGGAGGCTTTATGACGAGAGAGAGGTGACGGTGGTTGAGGTGAAGAAGACAGGTGGTGGTGACAAGAACTGGAGTGGGAAAAGGTTTGGGCATGGTGGTTTCGCCCTAAACAACAAGAGGATGAGGATGGATGACTGGAGGGTGGGGTCATCAAGCTTAGGAATGAAGAGGTGCGACAAGTGTGGAAAGGAACACACCGGGGAGTGTAAATGGGGATAGAGAGTCTGCTTCAAGTGTGTGAGGTTTGGTCACATGGCAAAAGATTATGGGGTGATGAAGTGTTATAGTTGTGGTGAGGATGGCCATCTAGTAGAGACTGCAAGAAGCCGAGGGTCGAGAGCTCGGGAGTGAAGAAGAGGACGGAGGGTGAAGGGCAGAGGGCAAGCGCTAGAGCCTTCACGATGACCCGGGAAGAGGCCAGAGTGGACCTTGACGTCATGTCAGGTATGTTTCTAGTAAACCAAACTTGTGCCTTTGTGTTATTTGATTCTGGTGCTAGTAGAAGTTTCATTTCTGCTACTTTCTGTGCTAAGTTGCCTATTAGTAGTAGAAGAATTGATGATCCATTTGATGTAGAAACCGTTATTGGTAAGTCTACCAGAATTTCTGACATGATAGAAGGCAGCGACATAGAACTAGAAGGCCATAGGTTCTCTGCTAAACTATTTGTGATGCCCCTAGGTGGATTTGATGTAGTACTAGGGATGGATTGGTTAGCAGCCTATGAGGCAAATATCGTGTGTCGTAAGAATATGATCCGATTAATTACGCCCGATGGAAGTTCAGTGACGATTTGTGGTGATCGCGTCACTATAGTTCCGTAGGTGATTTCGATGGCGGTGGCAGAGAAGTGCATGAAGCGAGGATGTAGTGCCTACCTGGCTTACGTAAAGGATGTGGACGCATCAGTACCATAATTGTCCGAGGTACCAGTTGTGTGTGACTTTCCGAACATGTTTCCAAAAGATCTACCAGGTGTGCCACCGGATCACGAGATTGAGTTTCAGATTGATCTGATACCCGGTGCTCAACCCATTGCCAAAGCACCATATCGATTGGCTCCAGCGGAGATGAAGGAGCTAATGGTTCAACTACAGGAGTTGATGGACAAAGGGTTCATCCGACCGAGAATCTCTCCCTGGGGTGCTCCGGTCTTGCTTGTTAAGAAGAAAGACGGTTGTATGAGGATGCGCATAGACTACCGAGAGCTAAACAAGTTAACAATGAAGAACCGATATCCTTTACCAAAAATAGATGACTTGTTTGACCAGTTCCAAGGTGCCAGTTAGTTCTCATGAATAGATCTCCGATCTGGTTACCATCAATTGAAAGTTAAGGAGCAAGACATCCCTAAGACAGCTTTTTGCACACGTTATGGACACTACGAGTTTCTCGTCATGTCCTTCGGTCTAACTAACACGCCAGCTGCCTTTATGGATTTGATGAACTGAGTGTGTCGGCCAATGTTAGATAAATCAAAGATTGTGTTTATTGATGATATCCTGATTTATTCAAAGAGCAAAGAAGAACATGCCGGCCACATACGCGAAGTGTTGGAGACACTTAGAAGGGAGAAGCTATATGCTAAGTTCTCTAAGTGTGTTTTTTGGTTATGTGAAGTTCAATTTTTGGGTCACGTGGTGAATTCTGAAGGAATCATGGTGGACCCGGCAAAGGTTGAGGCGGTGATGCAATGGAAGTCTCCAAAGATGCCATCCGAGATTCAAAGTTTCTTGGGATTGGTGGGCTACTACAGGAAGTTCATTCAAGACTTTTTCAAGATAGCCTCACCTTTGACTAAATTGACTCTCAAGGATGTGAAGTTTGTGTGGTGACAGGAACAGTAGTATGCTTTTGAGGAGTTAAAGGCAAGATTAACTCAAGCTCCTGTTTTGACATTACCCGAGAGGAGTGAAGACTTAGTGGTGTATTCGGATGCCTCCTATTCGGGACTGGGTTATGTGTTAATGCAACATGGGAGAGTAATAGCCTACGCATCCCGACAGTTGAAAACTCACGAGGTCAATTACCCCACGCATGATTTGGAGCTTGCGGCAGTGGTCTTTGCCTTAAAGATTTGGAGGCACTACCTGTATGGGACGAAGTGCATAATCTTCACGGACCACAAAAGCTTGAAGTATTTCTTCGAGAAAAAGGATCTCAACATGAGGCAAAGGAGGTGGTTAGAGCTGATCAAGGATTATGATCGTGAAATCCATTACCACCCGGGCAAAGCCAATGTAGTGGCTGATGCCCTCAGCCGAAAAGATAGACCTGAGCCAATCCGGGTGAAAGCTTACCAATTGGTAATAACCTCAGACGTGATGACATAGATCAAAGAATTTCAGGATGAGGTATTGAAAGAAGATCGCCTTAACTCTGAAAGGATGAGAGGTCTAGTCATGGAGTTGGGGGAAAATACCCATGGAGTTAGAACCCGCTTTGGGCAGATGTGGATCCCCCGTTATGGAGACCTATGGGGGCGCATTATGGATGAAGCTCATAAGACTTGATACTCCATTCATCCTGGTGCTACCAAGATGTATCAAGATATGAAGAAAGATTACTGGTGGCCGGGAATGAAGCGCAATGTAGTGGAGTATGTGAGTAAGTGCCTTACTTGTTTGCAAGTGAAGGCAAAGCATCAAAAGCCATACAGGAAGATCCACCCATTGGATATACCCGAGTGGAAGTGGGAGCACATCACCATGGACTTCATAATGAAGTTACCCTGTACGTCAAGGGGGTATGACGCCATATGGGTGATAGTTGATCGTCTGACAAAGAGTGCTCACTTCCTACCGATCCGCGAGACCTATTCATCCGAGAGACTGGCAGATCTGTTCATTAAAGATATGGTGCCTCGTCATGGTGTGCCGGTGTCTATCGTGTCGGACCGTGACACCCGGTTCACATCGAAGTTTTGGAAAAGATTCCATGATACGATGGTGACGAGGCTACACATCAGTACAGCTTACCATCCTCAGACAGATGGTCAGTCTGAAAGGACGATTCAGACGCTAGAGGATATGCTCCGAGCATGCGTGATCGACTTTCGAGGAAGTTGGGATGAACATCTACCGTTAGCGGAGTTCTCATACAACAACAGTTATCATGCCAGCATTGGTATGCCACCATATGAGATGCTATACGGTAGAAGGTGTAGAACGCCCGTGTGTTGGGGAGACATCGGGCAGAAAGAGTTGGGAAGTATCGAGGTGATCGAAGCTACGACTGAAAAGTTGGAAAAGATCAAAGCCTTTATGAAGGCGGCGAAAGATAGACAAAAGTCGTATGCCGACAAAAGGTGTAGACCGATTGAGTTCAACGTAGGTGATAGAGTCATGTTGAAGGTCTCACCTTGGAAGGGGATCATCCGGTTTAGGAAAAGGGGTAAACTGAGCCCAAGGTACATAGGGCCTTTCCGAATCATCGCACGAGTAGGAGAGGTGGCCTATAGCTTAAATTTGCCTGATGAGTTAAGTGGAATTCATCCGACCTTCCATGTATCTCATCTAAGAAAATGCTTAGCCGATGAAGACATGGTTGTACCACTGGAAGATATCAAAGTGGATAAACGGCTTAATTATGTAGAGCAACCAGTGGCAATCATCGACCGGAAGGAGAAGAGATTGAGGAATAAAGTGGTTCCACTTGTGCGGGTGAAGTGGAAACACCGGAAGGGTTCCGAGTCTACGTGGGAGATGGAAGAAGAAATGAGACAGCATTACCCATATTTATTCGAAGAATGACAGGTTTCGGGGACGAAACCTATTTAAGGGGGGGTAGACTTGTAACACCCGAAACTTCGGTCAAATAAAAGGAAAAGAAAAGTATCAAGAAGAAAGCAAAAAGGAACCAAAGTGGAGGGGTGCTATGTGTAAATGGTACAAAAAAAGTCAAATCTTATAATAATAAAAGAGCATGGTCGCCCATATTGTTTACCTGCTGCTGCTGTTCGACCAAAAAGGAGAAAAAGAAGCTGAAAACCTTATAACCGATTTTAAGTGTTCTTTGTGTTTGGGGTGTTTGTTTTTGCTTGTTTTAGGTGTTTGAACTCTTGCACAAGCAAGTTTGGTGGAGTTTTGCTTGTTTGCTGCAATAGGTGAGTTCTAGACCCTGATTTCTATGTGCTTAAAACTATTTTGGGGCTAAAAATGCATGTTAAAAGGATTTTGCAACTATTTTAATGTTATCTGTATGCTTATGTATGTTCACGCTTATGTTCTATGCTTGTTTTTTGTTGTGGTTGTGTAGAATGTTAAGTTTAGACTTAGAACAGGTGCAAAAGCAGGTCTGAAATGGTTTTAATTCTGAAAAATGCACAACAGGTGGTCATGCGCCCAAACAGGGCCCATGTGCCTGAGATTTCCACTTAGAAATGTTTAAGTGCTGGCCATGCGCCCAAACAAGGCCCATGCGACTGGAATATTGCCTTAGAAAAATTTTAAGTGAGGGCCATGCGCCCAAATAGTGCCCCTACGCCCAGAAATTTGCCTAAATATACTAAGTGTTAGTTCATGCGCCCCAATAGTGTTCATGCGCCTAAGTTCCTCATGCGCCTAAGTGTTGGTGCGCCCAAACAGGGTCCATGCGCCTGCATAGTGCTCATGTGCCTAGAACACTTAGAAAATTTTCTGAGATTTTGGGAAAAATAGAATTTTAGGGTTTGACCCTATTTTGACTTGGTGTTGTTATTTATTTATTTTTATGCATGTTTTTGGCCTGTCTTATGTTCCTTATTATGTATTATTATAAGGCATTATGTGGTGTGATTATGCTCATAAGTATTATTATTAATCAATTGAAAAATTAATATTAATGAAAAGTGGAACATAATGAAAGAATGAAAGACTTGCAAGCAAATTGATTAGAGGTGCACGACCATGTTGTCGTTAGCTCAACTGTGTGCGGTTTAGCTAACCCGAAGGATGCACACAGGGTCAATCCTTGAGGTTGACGGGACCCTTGTGGCATGCCCTGGTACTGGGTCAGGCTTCGTGCACAATGTTAGGGGTCTATTTATAGACTCCGACCCAGTACCCGCTTCGTGCACAATGATTAGGGTATTGCACATGGGTCTGGATGAAAGTGAAAGATAAGAATAAAAGTTCGTAACGTACGAATGAACTAATAATGAAGAGATAATGAAAGATAATCAAGATTATACCTTGATGTATGTATGATGAATGTTCACGCGCGAAAGTAAAGGAAATATTTTATTGAAAAGGGATATTTTCATATATAATCTTACAAGGTATTTTAAACGTTTTAAAACTAGAACTCACTCAGCAACGCTGACTTTTATGCATTTTCAGTTGGCATGTAAATGTTGCTGAGGGTGGCACGCGGGGGAAGCTACTCGTCAGGGCAAGATTGGCATCCATTCATCTTTAATGATATTGTTGTTTTGTAATGCAATTAAAAAAGGTCTTTTGTAATTCAAGAAAACAATGATGTATTGCTTAGCAATAGTAATTATTAATAGAATGAATGGTTTTTGTTAACTTAATTCCGCTGCAATATTTTATGAAATGTGTGTTATTTAATATAATAATGCTATGATTGTCCACCTGTGAGGTCTTCGGGAACGGGGCCTTACACTTAAAGCTTTTGGGTGTCATGTGTCAATTTTAAACACCAAAGATCAATTAGAAAAGTTTGATGAAAAAGCTTATGATGGTTTCTTTGTTGGTTACTCATCAACATCTAAATCATATAGAGTATACATTCCTCATCATAATATTATGGAGGAAACACCTAATGTATCTTTTGATGAATCCTTATTTCCAAAATTTGTAAAAGGTTCATCTTGGTTGTTTGATATAGATGCATAAACAAATTCATTTAACTCTGGTTATTTGAATGTTGCAGGTCCTGCGGATACATGTTATCCTTATGTACCTCCAAGTTTGAGCGAAGTGTCATTGTCAGCTGATCCTCCAAGATTACCCCACACACATACTTCAAGTGTTGCTGATACAGGCCCTTTATCTCAAACAAGCAATGAAAACACTGATGGACATGAAATTTCAACTTCAGCAGAAGTCAACAATGCATCCGTAGAAGTTCGTTACACATGCATAGATGTTCAATCTACTTCCGGAGATGCTTCATTGCCTTCAACTGAAATTCCAAACTCATCAGAAAACATTCCAATAACATTCACATCTGTAGATCAACAAACTCCTACATTCGTAGTTGTTTTTGTAGCTGTTGCGGAAGTTGTAACTACATTTGCGGAAACATAAAATCATGAAGATGGAGTTCATTTAGCATCAGAAGGCCAAATGATGAGGATCTTAATCACTTTGTTGATTCTCCATCTCAGCTGGGTCCATCTCCATCAACCAACATTACCAACTAGGAATCACCCATTCTAGTAGAATCAGTACCAACAACAAGAATTCATAAGTATCATCCTATTGAAAACATTGTTGGTGATCTTACTAAAAGAACCATAAGAAGTCAAGGGGGAGCTGCCAATATCTGTCTGTTCTTCTATTTTCTTTCACAAGTGGTTCCAGCCAACATAACTGCGGCATTAAAAGACAACAGCTGGATTGAAGCAATGCAAGAAGAACTTCAGCAATTCAGAAAACAAAAAGTCTGGAATCCAGTTGATCTTCCTGAATGCCAATATCCAATTGGCACAAGGTGGCTTTTCAAGAACAAACTAGATGACAGAGGTATCATTGTGAGAAATAAATCAAGGCTAATAACACAAGGCTATACTCAAGAAGAAGGGATAGACTATGATGAAGTTTTTGCTCCTGTTGCCAGGATTGAAGCCATTAGAGTCTTTCTAGCCTATGCATCACATAAGATGTTCATAATTTACCAGATGGATGTAAAATGCGCCTTCTTATATGGTAAAATTAATGAAGAAGTCTATGTTGCCCAACCACCAGGCTTCGAAGATCCTGATTATCCACACAGGGTATACAAGCTTCATAAAGCTTTGTATGGTCTTCACCAGGCCCCAAGAAAAAGGTATGAAACATTGTCATCCTTCTTACTCAAGCATGGTTACAAAAGGGGCACAATTGATTCCTAAAACATGATCATCAAGATCTCTTAGTTGTCCAAGTCTATGTGAATGATATCATCTTTGGATCAACAAACAAGAGATTGTGTGAAGAGTTTGAATGTTTGATGAAATCTAAGTTTCAAATGAGTTCCATGGGAGAATTAACATTTTTCCTTGGTTTGAAAGTTCATCAGAAACCAGATGGCATTTTCATCAATCAGGAAAAGTATGTGAATCAAATCTTAAAGAAGAACAACCATGCTGATTCATCTTCATACAAACCACTAGCATCAACAATAGATAAGATTGTACTTGATCCTAAAGGGAAGTCAGTTGATCAAAGATTATATAGATCTATGATAGGATCTTTATGCCAGTAGACCTGACATAATGTTTGCTGTGTGTGTTTGTGCTAGGTACCAATTAGACCCCAAGGAGTCATATATGAATGCAGTGAAGAAGATATCCAGATACCTCAAAGGGAAGCTAGCTCTAGGACTTTGGTATCCCAAAGAAGGAGAATTCAACCTCTACTCATATTCTGATAGTGACTTTGGAGGGTGTAACAACAACAGAAAATCCACAACTGGTGGATGCCAATTCATAGGACTAAGACTTGTTTCTTGGTAGTGCAAAAAGCAAACAAATGTATCAGTATCCATAGCTGAGGCTGAGTACATAGCTTCTTCAGCTGGTTGCTCTCAAGTTTTATGGTTGAAAAACCAATTACTTGATTATGGTTACAACTTTCTTCAAACACCAATACATATTGATAACTCAGCTGCTATGTTCATCACTGCTAATCCAGTGAAACATAGTAAAATAAAGCATATAGAAATCAGATATCATTTTTGAGAGATTATTCAGAAAAAGGTTTAATCAAGTTGATTAAAGTGGATTCAACAAATCAGCTTGCTGATTTATTCACTAAAGCCTTTGAATCAGTGAGATTTAATTTCTTAATTGAGTCCTTAGGCATGATCAACTTAGATTAAATAATCAACACAAAGAAAAGCATGATCTATCCTTAAATTTCTTAATATGAAAAAGCCAAAAACATATATAAAACATATAAAATTCCAAAAAAAATATTGTCTTAGTTTCATGTTTTCTTGAATAAGCAATTCATATGATGGGAAATGATAGTACACTATACCTTTGTTTAATTTCCTGAATTTTATCACACAATAAAGACTGATCAGATGTGACTTGATATGTGAGTAGGTTCAGCTTGAGTGAAATCTATACAAGTTCATGCATAATGTAATGCCAAGGTGACAAATTATGGACAATTCCATTTTGAGTAACAAGCAAGTAAGTCTTATCCTGCTGTGATCAACTTATTCACCTAAGCACACTATGTTGTGACGCTTTATAACCCCTATCTTTGCACATCATGGACCCTTTGTTTTGTGTAAACAAAGACCTAGGTTCACAGGCACCTCTGTTTTACGATGAGGATAAAAAAGATTTCAAAAAGGAACAGCTATAAAAGAATCCAATGTGATCAACTGTATATTAATTCAGAGCTTACATATCATATCAACATTAATAAGATTTCAAATAAATCTTAAGATAGAGCTTATAACTTAAGAAACATAGTTTTAAGTGTGAAAAAATGATAAATTGACTCATATATGGAGGACAAACTCTAATGTGATTTGAATGTGGAATCCATATTTGTCTATCTTTAATCAATACCAAAACATGATAAACAGCATGACAAGTTGAAACTACACTCTTGCTTGAATTTATGTGGATCATAATACTTGCAATCAACACTAGATCTATGTATTCTATCATCAAACAAAACTGGTTCAGGAAATTGCTTAGTGTCATAGTATGATCCCATTGTATGATGCAAATGCTTGTACATAGTTTTGGTTCTTTTCTTTGCCAATAAGTTGGATAGATAATTGCTTTTCATGCTATTCTCTGAATAAATTTTTGATAAATACATAATTTCATGATTAATCACAAATTTAGGGGGAGTAGTAAATCAACATGAAAATCTAAGTATCAAATGTGTTTCATTTTTAAATGAAGAAAGTTGGATCTTGAGCACTAACTTGGTTGCAGGATATCTGAAGTTTTTAACTAAATATCTATTTTGCACATTTGCCATGAAGTCCAACAGCAAACAACAAATGATCTAATAATATGTTAGTATCATACAGCAAAAACATTTGTTTCGGAAGAAAATTTTTATCAAAATTAACTTCGGAAGAAAAATAAACATTTGCTTCGAAAGAAAATTTTTATTAAAATTAACTTCGGAAGAAAAACAAACATTTGCTTTGGAAGAAAATTTTAACTTCGGAAGAAAAACAAACATTTGCTTCAGAAGAAAATTTTTATCAAAATTATCTTTGGAAGAAAAACAAACATTTGCTTCGGAAGAAAATTTTAACTTCGGAAGAAAAATAAACATTTTCTTTGGAAGAAAATTTTATCAAAATTACCTTCGAAAGAAAAGCATAAGTTTTGCCTTCTGTAGATGTCCTGCGGAAGAATTAACAGAACATAAATTTTGTCTTCCGTAGATGTGCTGTGGAAGAATAAAATTAAAACAAATAAAAAAGGAAAGGTTTTGCCTTCCGTAGATGATCTACAGAAGAATAAACTTATGGATAACCACGGATGGGTAAAGAGGTATATGGGACCCATAATATTAAATAAGAGGTTTTTAAATTGTCTGAGTGAGTATAAAGAATACATTGACCGTTGGCATTTCTATTCACTTTTTCAGAACACTTTTGCAAACCTAGAAAAACACTCTCACCCATAAACCCCTTTCTCACCAAAACATTCAAATTTTTCATTCCACACAACAATCCTCACCTAAATCACCTCACAAACAACATCAAAATGGCCAATCGATTCGCTAAAGATCATAATGTCTGTGCTTTTCTTAATCCAGAGGATTCAGTAGCCGATGGGTGCAGGGATATTATCAGATATCTAAGAAGATCAAGATTGTTCTATGCTCTATCTGCAGACCCTGTTTTCTATCAAGATCACATAATCGATTTCTAGAACTCAACACGAATTGAGGAGGAGCAGGATGAAAAGGTAATCTATGCTACAATCAGAAATGAACAGCTGAGGGTAGATGAACGAACAATAAGGAGGGTGCTGGAGTTAGGAGAAGGTGAAGAAAGACACCCTGATGTATTTGACCATGAATACATTCAAAAAGTTTTTCAACTGATGGGATATGATGGTGATTATAGAAATGGTGAAATCAAGAAGGAAAGGTTGTGTAAGCCATATAGATTTCTATGCCATACTTATCTGAAGTGTATGTCCAACAGGAAGTCAGGGTTGGACAGATTTTCAAGGCATATCTCCTTCGGAATCATTGGTATATTTGAAGGAAGGACATATAAACATTCTAAGTACATTCTTGGATGTTTATGTGACCACATCAGGGTGGAGAAGGTAAATAATATGTATATGTTTCCAAGGTTTCTTCAGCTGATTATCAATGAAGCAATGCTCAATATTGAACGAGAAGGTGAAGTGCTTGTTCAAGCTCACCTAGGAAGATCTGTACTCAACAAGTTGAGTGGGAAATATCAAGGGGAAGATATGGAGATGTTCCCACATGTGATTGATGAAAATGATGATATACCTCAGGAACTCCTATTCCCTATACAACCATAACAACAAACATCAGCAGCAGAGTCATCCAAACAACAACAACAACAAACACCACCGGCTGAATCCCCTAAACCACAACATCATGAACCCAATCCTGCTTTACCACCATCCTTTACCAACATACCAGATACACAACATGTACATACCATCTCACCACCAAGTAAACACACCCAACCACTATCTCCTTCATGATCAACCATCACCTCAACCATCACCACAACAAGAGCCATACTTCCTATCACCAACTCCTATGATAGGGTTAATAGAATCACCTTCCAGTGAGCATGTCGAACCTATCTCACCTATCCAATCTCAATCATCAATGCACTTTGGTGCAACAGAACCCATCTCACCACTTCTACCAACAGAACCAACTTCCTCACCTACAACTACTGAACCAATCTCACCCACTGATAGCCCTACACCTACTAAGATACTAAGCCTTAAGGAGGAGGATGAGAATGATGTGAAAGATGGTGCTACGGAGGAGATTTGTTTGGAAGTTGAGAGGGAAGATGATCAAATGGTTGAGCAAGAGGATGAGGAAAACTATGCTGACATCATTGCATATGATGAGAATGACTTGAATGATGAAGAAATAGATGTAAGCAAAAGCTTCCTTGTGGCAAAGTATAACAATCTTATCATCAAGAGCAACAAGAAGTTGGAAAAACTGAGGAGAATCAATGGAGAGATGAGGAACAAAGATGAGACAATCTCAAAGCTTGAAGGAACAATCAAAAGGCTAAGAGAAGATATTGAATCCAGTAATGAAGTTATTGAGGCTATGGATCAGCTGATAACTGAATAGTCAGAGATGTTGAAAGGCAAAGATGAGGAGATAGAAAGACTGAAAAGAAAGTGGCTGAACAAGAAGCAATCACTCAACAAGAGCCAATCAAAGAAGCTGATGTCCTTCCAATGATCAAATCAAAGGAACCAACAATCATGCATAGCAGGAGGAGAAAGTACTTGGGAAAAGTTCAAGAAGATGTGATTGAACTTAGAGACACCCCAAAAAGAACAAAAACAATATCTTCAGAGCACACATCACCAATTGAACACATTAAAGTAGATAGTGATAATGAGTGGGAAGAATTAACAAAAGAAGAGCCTGCTGAAGCTGCTAAAGAAGCAAAGTCTGATGATTTACTATCAACTGAAGACATCCTTGAAGAAAGAGCACAATCTTTCATGTTTATGGACTTGATAAACAATGGCTTTCATTATGATATGGTTGAAAGAATGAACATGTCTGAAATGATTCAAGTTTTGAAAGAGTTTGATGCTGCAAGGCTAATGCTGTCGGTATGCAACTATGAAACATTCTCAAAATACAAAGCAATGGAAAAGATAAGGAATGAACTGGGCCATTATGACACAACGAAGCTGACCAGGTACAACATGACTTGTTTGTTACAAACTCATAACTATGAGCATCATGAGCTTAAAAGAAGAACAATGAGTTAGCTAAGAGCCATGATGAAGCATGTAATGAAGGTTGAGCTAGACACATGAGTAAGATTCAGGACAGGACCTCCTAATCCTGCTTACAAACAACAAGAAAAACAAACTCCTACTGAGCCAACAGTAGTTGAGAGAAGAGACATGCATAATGGAAAAGAAAAGTTGATTAGAGAGCCAAGGGATGCCATACCTAACAAAATATGGCCATTGGGCACTGCTGTGTGGGAGATAACTGAGGAAGAGACTACATTGATTCAACTCTATGATCTGATGACCACTCCTAGATCAGTTGAAGAAAATAGAATAATAGCATGGAGATTTTATGTAGAGTGGAATTGTTCCATTATAAAGAGAGCATCAGGGATGGTTCAATACTATCCTTGGATGGAGTCTCTCCTCTCTCTGATGCTGATCTGCAATGCCTTCAAGCCATTCCTATCACCAACTATCCCATCAATCCAAGAGGAAGGGATTTCTTTGGAATAGTTGCAAAGCTCAGACATATGTTCAAAGGGGATGTCTTGAAAGAAGCAAGAATAGAAGATGAAGATTAGAAGAGAAGAAGACAAAGACAGAAGAGGCCTCATACCAGTTCTTCTTAATCCATAGATGATGAATTGTTAACAAGAATTGGCTATGAAAACAAGGCAGAAGCTTCAGTCAAAACTATAGAAGGAAATCAATATTCAATCCCTATCATAAAGTGGGTTATGTAGAAAGAACCAAAGAGCTGGTGTTGCTAAGGAATGATCCACAAAATAAAGGTTCAAGCATAAGACTGTTTGATCCAATAGAAATCAAATTGCTTCACCCAAGCTACACTTCATATCTACATGACAAGTACTTCCCCAAGCTAAATGACCAAAATGCTCAAAATGACCTGTGCTTGTATGTTCATATCATTCAAGTTATTGACAAGCTGCATGCTAAAGCTCATAAGAGAAGAAAATTTGAAGCAGGCCAGCTGATGGGAACAAAAATTCAATCAATCACTGAGCTGAGAATATCAGAACAAGATGAACTTGAAGTGGTTTCAAATAATAGTGTTGTTGTAACACTTACCACTGAAGAGGACATCCTAGGTCTGAAATACAAGATGTTAAAGAAAATGAAGAGGATGAAGATTAAGTACTTGTTTAATGATCAGAAAAATGCAGTTGAATACTTCATAACAAGAATTTTGGAAAGAATTCAAGAATTAAGAACATTAAACCAATGATTACAAGAGACTAAACCTAAGGGGGAGTATTGTTAGGTCCAGATCCTTTGTATAGTTTTAGATGATAAATCAACTCTTGTAATAACTCATTGTAATTCTCTTTTGATAACATAATAGACTACATGAATTAAATGTTAACCCATATTATTGTGTGTTGGTTTACATGTCATTGTAGGAAACATCAGACTTGGTAAATTTGGAAAATTGACCAAGTGTTAGAACAATCTGTGAATGAATAAGTGTTCTTTCATAGATGTTCTCCGGAGCATAACTAAAGTATGTGCTTCCGTAGATCTCCTACGAAAGAATAACAACTGCTAAACAAGTCCAAAGATCAAGTGGAGCTACTGAAGGAGAGCTTGTTGCTGAAGAAGTACAAGAACTCCTGCGGAAGCACAACCACTGAAGAACAAATGTTGATGACTAAGTGTTGTTGCGGAAGACCAATTGCGGCGGAAGAAGAACTTCCTACGGAAGACAAATTACTATGGAAGATCAAAAACTCAACAAGGACATCACATCAATAACATTCTTTTTGTAATTTATAATTTCCAATGTAAATTGTGAACTCCTATGTTGATAAACAAGGCAAGGATGCACACATATAGAAACAAAATAGCGAAACAGAATAGCGAGATATTAGCAAGAAAATAGGAACAAAATAGAGAGAGATTGAGAGATATCGATACTCAAATAGGTGTATATATTGATAGAAACGATATCAATTAACAAGAACAGAGAACAACAATAATATAGCAAATGTAAGAACATCAAGAGCATCAACATCAATTGTAATCGGTTCGTTGTGAATGAAAAGCAATTGAAGATCATTTTTGTGTTACATTATTACATTGTGTTTTCAAGTTGTTTTATTTTGTTCATCGATTTCAATTTATAAACAATCCATTAAACAACAAGTATTGATAGTTCCGCGATCATTACTTGTTAAAATCAAATTGATAATTCCTGCGTTGATCCTTGGATTCACAATTTGCTCGGGGACCAACCACATCGGTCCCTAGCGAAACTAGCCAGAGTCCATGGCCCTATAATGTCATTAAAACTTGGTCACATCACCACAGTTGTCATCTCCTCAGCCACTGTAGCCAAAGAAGTGCAAGAGAGGTTATGGCAAGCTAAACAAGGAGAGGATTCCTTTGACAAGTTAGTTTTTTTAAGTTTGTCAACTTCTATGGTTTTAAAGTCCGGTGGTAATAAACACAAGTGAACCGCTACCGTCATAACTTGCACTTATTTCAAAATAGTAGGCTCTTGGGAAACATGATATTATCTATGTAGAAGATCTTACTCATGACATCTTAACCTCGAGCCATCATTTTAGGGAAGCTAATAACATCCTCTAGCCATAAAAATAGTAGGCTATTGGGAAACACGATATTATCTATATTGCAGATCTTATTCATGACATCTTAACCACATACCATCATTTTAGGAAAGCTAATAACTTCCTCTTGCTATTTAAACTGAAGCCTTCATATGGTGACCCGAAGAAAAAGAGAAACCACTATGTTGAAGGAGAAGATGTAGGTAATCATGAAGATTACATCAGCGAGCTCATTAGACGATGAAATAAAGTCTTGATGGTTTTTAATGTTGTTTTTCGATGTGGCTAGATTGTGTACTTGGTGTTTCTTGGAGAGTTGAAACAATTTTGTTTTTAAAAAGAGGATGTATCATCATTGAGAATTTTTCAGATTTGTCATAAGGTTTTGATTTGTAGTTTTGTGCATGGTTTTCAATCCTTAATTTACTTTCATTCCATACGTTCAAGCAAACACTACTTTGAACTACTTTATGAAATTGCTTCATATTTGCTAGACCACTTGTCTTCCTAATTTTTACTTACTATGAGAATTATGTTGAGAGGAATATATGATAAATTATAGATATGTCATTATGATATTAAAATTCTCGATCAACGGATGAGTATAAAACTAGTACAACTTACAAGGGTTTTAAATAATCAAATAGTACTCCTTTATAGTCAAATCTTCTTCAAATTCATAAACTCAAGTCTGAGCCTTTTAACCATAACCAAAGTTTGTGCATATATGTGTTGTTGCTTTTTTGTATCTTACATATCATGGACATTTAAGGCTTAGGAGATCAAATCGCAAGCTAAAGCAATTCAAAAACTTTATAACATTTGCTCTTCATGATCCACACAACCTACCCATTATCTACCATGGAGTGGGCCACCTATCGAGATCGAGGAGGAACTTGAAGAAGCCAAACGATTAACTTAGTGAACACGATAGACGATACATTTTGAGAACTCCAAACTTTATTATTCAAAGATGTTTATTTAGAATCTTCAAAGATTATGATAATTGTTGTATGTTTTTTTGGGTAATACCGTAGGATGTGGACGCACTTGAAGCACGTTTAATGGTTGTTTTCGATTTTGGGATTGTTATGTAGTTACTTCAAGCGTATTCACCTACTTTGTAATTTGTTTGAGCATAACTTTCTAAACGTATTTGTTTGTTTGTTGTGTTGTGTTAAGTTGTATATATGGGCGGATCATGTTTGTTTCATAACATTACACCTACCTGACCAACGGACGGGTATAAAACTAGTTCTAATCATCACAGTAAAGATTCTAAGCCGTTGTACATCCTAGAGCAATTAATTCCTGAATTTCAAGTTAGATTCATATTTATGTTCATGTTAACTAAATAGTAAGATTTGATGGAAAGAAATACCCACCAAGATGATTTGGACGATTCTAGCTAGTAGTTATGGCAGCCAACACAAACCTCTCTTTTCCTTTCCTATTACAGTTTCTAGAATATTATATGACTAACTAGAAACGCGTATATCACATGTATTGAATAAAAATACTAATTAATAGTTAGCAATCAATATTTACAAATTATAAAATAATTTTTAACATATGATATGATTAAAATTACGTATAATTAATTACCTTAAGTATTACAAAATCAATTTTTTAAACTTTCGTCTTAAATATTTATACTATCAGTTAAAATTGAAGGTCGATGACCAATCGCATGGTCACCCACAATCAACATTACTTGATATATTATTAAGTAAGCATTGTGATAAAAATTGAGTTTTGGTGTGGTGGTAGGAATCTTTCGTTCCATGTTACAATATCGTAACATACCTAGGTTCAAATCTCCCCTCCCACACCCCATATTGTTTTCCAGATTTATTCTTTTCTTTCTGCCTTCTTCACCCCCCAACATTCAATCTTTTACACTTTATCCCCTAACATTTTTTAAAAACTTATCAGTTCAAATATAAAACATTTACATGCATATTTATGTACACTTTGAGATAGTTTACGTCTCGACGTTGTAGGGGTTGAACCTAAAAGACTCGGGAAATCAAATCAAGATGAAGATGAAGATCAAGTCACGCGAGAACCTAGAGTTATCGCGCCAAAACTGCTGTTTTCGCGCGAGAACTTACTTTTGTTTATAAATAAAAGTTTTGCTTTGTAATAGTTAGCACTTTGATAGAAATATTTTTGTTTTCCTAATTTGTACTACTGCATTGTAATCGAATCAGAGATCAATAGATTTGAAAGTTTATTTACTTGTTTGTTCTTCATTTCTATATTCAATCTTTGTTACCGTGATGATTACATTCCGTATTCTCATCACGAGATCGATCTAATTGTATTGTGCTGATCCTTACAGACGTAAACTTTGTTCAGAAATAAGTCGACTCAAATATAAAATGTTTCTGTACTTATTTATATTGACACTTTGATTTGGTCTACGATTTAATGCAATTTATGTTTGGAAACACGCCGGGTCAAATATAATAAGTTTTCATATTCTCTACGTTTCAACGTAAGTTTAGTTCGAAAACGAGTTAGGGCGTTTTGTAAGTCTATTTTTCAACATAAATTTTGTTTGAAAATCAGTCGGGTCAAGTACAATACATTTTCATTCAACAATATAAATTCAAGTTACTTTACGTTTTTCTACGTAAATGTAGTTCGTAAACGAGTTGGGTCGATTTTAGTCAATACTTTATCAAGCTGTGTGCAATGCCGCAGCAACGTGCGGCGGGTCAAAAAAACTAGTTTATATTAAAAATGGTATTTTTTGGGAAAAAGTGTGTTAAACTGTTTTTATATTTTATAAATTTTTGTTTATGAAAAATTATGATTTTTAATTTAAAAGAAAATGTTTTTTTATTTATTTATAAACAAATATGTTTTATAATTTAGAAAGGATAAATAATATCATTAATATTTAATATCATCATTAGTGGTTGACTTGGCATGGTAGTGACATTTTATAAAATAATTGTGATAAGATGGCAAGTGGCAAAAATTATTTTGCTTTATTAGAAAAGATTAATAAAAGATTAGAGAAGATGATTTTCTTCCTGTTTAAATTTTGAGTTTGTTTGTACTAAATGATACTTGGCTTTCTTTCCTAGTGTTTTTATTCAAATTGGGTTCAATCAGCTTCAACCCTTCAAGTCTTGTTTAAGAGATTTTGCCAATAAGAGGTAATATTTATGACATTTGAAGAAAGGGGAGAGTACAGGCGATGGTTCGATTGTTCGAAGAGACGTCACCATGACATGAAAGGTGTGTATGGGGAGGTGGGGTTCTTCGAGTGGTTGGGGTACTAGAAGGTGGTGAGTAATTTTATTTTTGTTTTTGCTTTATTTTAGTTTATTTTATTTAAAAAAATAAACGAATATGATCATTGTTTTAAAATTTTAACACGTGAAAACGACTAAAGATGATACTTGATAGTGACTTATGAACAGTGAGGGGCCAATATAATTTCTAGAAATAAATTTTCCAAATTCTAGTACAAAACTATCACATCTTCAAATGTGTAATTAACTATTATATTTACTAAACACGTTTTCTATTTAATGAATACCAACATAAATACACATCCAAATATGTCGTTTGAAATCATGGTATGGTAGATATAGGAAAAAAATCATCAAACATATTTTAAACTAGTTCCAACTTAACGTACTTTCAAATTTTCATAGAAGAAATATTCTTTAACTAGTTTAAAAACTTGTTACATGGTTAAAAAAAAATATTAAACTAATAAATTTTTATTAATATTTAGAAAATTATAAAATAATTTTTTGAGATAAAAATATGATTGGAATTACAATAATTAACTACTTTACGTAATAAAACAATAACATTATTTTTCCAAACTTTTGTTTTTAAAAAACTTTTGGTTTAAAAAATTTGTTTTTAAAACATTAAAATTTTTTAAATACTTTTTTATACAATTTCATTTTTTTAAGAGTTAATTTCTAGTTTACTCCTTCTGGTTTGACCATATTAACGGTTTTACCTCAATAGTTTAAAACTAGCCAAAACTCTCTCTCAAATCATTATTTTTTTCAAATTGTTCCTTGCCTCTAACTCTATTTAATTTTCATGTTAAAAGAGACTCATGACAAAAGATATAATTGTCCCTCATATGAGGGGCAAGCGGGTCCCGTTTAATGTGAGAAAAATGGAGTTAGAGGCGAAGAGCAAAACCCTTAAAATGATCAAACCAAAAGATGCAAAACATAGTAACTTTGGAGAAAAATAATAACTTCAGCGAGAGTTTTGATTATTTTTAAACTATTGGGGCAAAACGCTTAAAATGGTCAAACCAAAAGATGCAAAACATGAATTAACTTTTTTTTAAAAGTTCATTGTGATCAAACCAAAAGAAGCAAAACAGAAATTAACTATTTGTTTTATAATTTGGAAAGAATATATTTAATCATTATCGTTTAATGTATCATTAGATGGTTAACTTTCATTCTACTAACGACGCGTGTTCAAATCCTACATGAAATCTATATGGACAGCGTAAAAAACTAACATGTAAAATGTAAACATTTAGCTTTATTAGTACAGATTTACTACGTGCGATTGAATAGATAATTATATATATTCCTTAAACTTTTGAGTTGTTTTAATATTTAATTATTTTTCCACAAGTTGTGTTGCATGGACGATTACTTTATTGTTTTTTTTTCTTTTATAAAATTACAAACAAATTAAACATCCTTAACACAACACCAACTTAGACATCCATCAATGGAGTTCATGGCCATTGTGTGGCTAGTCTTAACTTACGTACTTATCCGAACCACTTTCTATGTTTTTGGCATCAGCGAACCAAAGAACTTACCTCCGGGACCAACACGGTTACCGATCATCGGAAACCTCCATTTGCTCGGGGACCAACCGCATCGGTCCCTAGCGGAACTAGCCAGAGTCCATGGCCCCATAATGTCATTAAAACTTGGTCAAATCACCACAGTTGTCATCTCCTCAGCCACTGCAGCCAAAGAAGTGCTTCAAAAGCAAGACCTTGCTTTCTCCGCCCGTCATATCCCTGACGCCCTGCATGCCGGTAGCCACGCGCGATACTCTGTTGCGTGGCTCCCGGTGTGCACCGAGTGGCGCACCCTCAGAAGGATCCTCAATTCCAATATCTTCTCCAACAACTCCCTTGAGGCCAACCAGCACTTGAGGAGTCAGAAAGTGGAAGAGCTAATAGCATACTGCATGAAAGCTAGTCTATCGAATGATCATGTGGACATCGGTCGTGCTGCTTTCAGAACCTCACTGAATCTCTTATCCAACACTATTTTCTCTAAGGATTTAACAGACCCGTATGAGGATTCGGGTAAAGAGTTTAAGGAGGTGATTGGAAATATTATGGTGGAGGCCGGAAAGCCGAATGTTGCGGATTATTTTCCTATGTTGAAATGGATTGACCCACAAGGGATCCGGAGAAGATCGAGTTGTCATTTTAGGAAGGTTCTTGAGGTATTTGAGGAGTTGATTGATGAGAGGCTGAGAATTGGAAGATTGAATCAAGTTGATGTATTGGACGTGTGTTTGAAAATCATTCAAGATTACCCAAATGATATCAATCAGGCACAGATAAAGAGTTTGTTTTTGGTGAGTAAATGACAAATATATATGTCTATTTTGATATGATATGATACTAACCCATAAAATCTTATCAACTTTGTGTCTTCTTTCAATGTGATGATATAGGATTTGTTTGCTGCTGGCACTGATACGACCTCTAGCACATTAGAATGGGCAATGGCAGAAGTGCTACGCAACCCGCACACCATGACTAAAGTTAAAGAGGAGCTTGAACAAGTTATTGGTAAAGGTAAAATAGTAAAAGAGGATGATGTTTTGAGGCTACCCTACTTATCTTGCATTGTGAAAGAAACCTTACGACTACACCCACCTGTCCCCTTACTCATCCCTCGAAAAGTTGATAAACAAGAAAAACTCAATGGATACACTATCCCAAAGGGCACACAAGTGCTTGTGAATGCATGGGCCATAGGACGTGACCCAAGCATATGGGACGACTCCCTAGAGTTCAGGCCAGAAAGATTTTTGAAGTCTGGGATTGATGTCCGCGGTCAAGATTTTGATTTAATCCCATTTGGGGCAGGACGAAGAATATGCCCTGGTTTGCCGCTTGCGATCCGTATGATCCCTATAATGTTGGGCTCACTACTTAATAATTTTGATTGGAATCTTGAGACAAAAGTTCAACACGAGGCTTTCGACATGACTGAGAAATTTGGAATCACCTTAGCAAAGGCAAACCCTCTTTGGGTTGTTCCAATTCCACTGAATTAACTTTAATTCATCATATTTTAAGTTTTTAACTATCAATAACGATATTTTAATTCAGGCTCAATAATGAAGGGGTTGGCTTCCTTATGCTTTCTATTAAATTATGATGTATTATAATGTATTTTTTTTTCATTTTAGTCTACCTTATGCCATAGTTGTTATTTCACAGTTTTTAATCGTAATCATTTTAGACGTTAAATAAAAAAATAAATATAATATAGTAAACTATTAATTCGTACCCAAATGTCAATACTTCAAATGTTATAGAATGTGATGAGAAGTTTTGACGTTTTACAAATATGTGAGGAAAGACTAATCATAGAGAAAGAACAAACAATGAAAGAACAAACAATCCGGCCCAGTTGGGAACACCATCCCCTGGTTTTGGTAAAAAAAATAAATCCAGAACAGGGAAATAATCAACAGGATTCACCGGATGGGTTGGTGTTTAGCACATTGTTCTATACCAAGCACATACTACATGGGGAATAATGTGTGGAAAACAAAGAAAAATGGAATGACACTCTCTAAAAGAAGAAAAAACTTTAGAAATTGAATAAATTTTATGTGACAACCTAGTAAAACTGTGAAACCAAAGGACGAGACATAAAAATTGTATAACATATCAAATTACTCTTAAGATGTGTATATATAACTAGACTAGATTCTCATTTATTACATATGTGGCTGAATCATGAAAAAATTCAATTTATATGTTAATAAACTATCATTTGATTTTTAACGATCACCGAAAGTAGATGAATTAATTTTATTAGATTTTGTAAAAGAAAATTACAAGAAATATATTGTTTTATTAGGTTAATATTAATCAAAATATTAACGGAAAATAAATATATTATGATATTGAGTTAAAAGAAATTGATTAGTTGTCTAAAATAATTAGGCTGGACGAAAAAAATTTCATGAAAGTGCTCAAGAATTACATCATGTATTTCTTAGAATATTTAATTTTTAAATAGTATAGATAATAGATACTATGTGTGTGTGTGGCGTATAACATAAATAAAAAAATATTCAAAATATTCCAATAAATAAAAATTAACACCTCTAAATCTAATGAAATAGTTAAATTTTATTATAAATAATATATTTCGAAATGAAATTATTTAGCAATAAAAATTAATCCTACATTTAATGTGTAAAATTTAAAATGATAATAAATATGAAATGTTTTATATGGTATTTAATCAATTCAAAAGTTTTAAAAACTTAGTAATTTAAAATAGATAATTGAAAATTGTTTAGGCGAAGAAACAAAATTTTACAAGTTATGAAATGATGTCACTCATAACACATCAAAACCTTAATTCGTTATAACCAGTTCTTTTCTCCACGCCTTATGTTGATAGAGTCGAGTCAACTTTTCACGTGCAACGTTGCGTTACTTTGGTCTTTATCTTTTTGTCTCATCAGAAACTATAAAATCAAAGTTTGATGTGAAACTTAAAAATACTAAACTTTAGAAGTCAAACTTGAGAAAAAAATATAACTTCACTTTAAATAGTTTAGTGGACAAACTTTAAAATTCTAAACTTTAGTCGTCAAAGTCATAACACTACATAAAAAAATATTTGTTATGGTAAAATCCGTAGTGAATCCGTAGCAAAACGAGTGTTTGCTACAGATTTGGTTTGTAGATGTTACTTTCATCGCTAATTATCTTGCTACGAATTTTTGCTACGGACTAATATATACTATGGGTGCACAAAAATTAGCGTCGCTAATTTAGCTATGCATTTAGCTACGAATATTTGCTATGGAGTTTGCTACAGAGTTTTGTTTGATTTTGACAATGAAATGTTTTCTATGGAAAGACTTGCTACGGTTTTGCTATGAATTTTACTACGATTTTGCTATGGATGATTTATATAGAATTTTGCTGTAAATATTTGTTATGAAATTTATCTATAGGTTTGCTATATTTTTTCTTTGGAAATTGGCTACGAATTTTGCTAGGAGTTTTGTTATACTTTTGCTACTAATCCTCCTATGGGTTTGCAATTTGTTTGCTGCGAATTTTATAAAATTATTACTACGGATTTATCTACGAATTTTGTCTAAAATTTTGAAAGGTTTTCTTTTTATAATGTTATTCAACATTTTCCTATAAATGATATACATCACAACTTCCATAAATATATACAATCTTAATCAAAATTTAATCCATACCAAATAGCATAAAATATCCAATAGCATTGCATTAAATATAAAAAAAATCCAAAAACATCTAAAAATATCACAGGTTAATCCAAACCAAATAGCATAAATTATCCAAATTATCTAAAAACATCACAAGTAATGTAGAAATCATCATGGTTACTAACATAAACTCATTTCTTAACTTGATGGAATGTTTTGTTGTTGGTTTTATGATAACATTGAAAGTTTTTCTCACTCATTTCAGCATATAACCTTGCATTTTTTCAATTTTCTCCATCGTAGCATTCTTCTCTGCTTTATCTCGTTCTAACTCCGCTACTTGTTCTTTCAACCTTTGCACCTAGGGCTGCAAATGAACTGAACGTTCAGCGAACAGTTCGTGAACTGTTCGACGGGAAGTTCGTGAACTGTTCGACGGGAAGTTCGTTTATGTTCGTTCGTTTAGTAAATGAACGAACACGAACAAGAAAATTATGTTCGTTTAGTTAAACGAACGAACATGAACACAAGCCGTGTTTGTTCATTTATGTTCGTGAACGTTCGATAATGTGTTCATTTATGTTCGTTAATGTCCGTTCGTGAACGTTCGATAATGTGTTCGTTTATGTTCGTTAATGTGTTCGATTATATTCTTAATTTTCGTGTTAGTTATTTTTATGACAATTATATCAAGTGTTTTTGGATATTTATGTTACGTGTTTATTTATTTTTGGTAAATTTGATAAAAATGCTGATTTTATTCTAAAATAAATATGTGATCATTTGTATTCGTTTGTATTCATTAAGTTCTTTGTATTCGTCATGTTCCTGAACATTTGTTCGTTTTCGTTTGATTTTGTTTGTGTTCATTTGTGTTCGGTAAGTGTTCGTGAACAGTTAATGAACATGTTCATTTCCTTAATGAACGAACACAAACAAGGAAACCCGTTCGGTAAGTGTTCGTGAACAGTTCATGAACAACTTTATTTCTTAATGAACGAACACGAACGAGGCCTTGTTCGTGTTCGTTCGGTTCGTTTGCAGCCCTATTTGCACCTATAATAAATGAATTAGCATATCACACTCATAACACATCAATACCAAGTACATTAAGAACTCTTATTTTTAACAAATTACAAACAAATAAATCTCGCAATACGTACAAGTAAATTGTGTGCTTGTGCAAAAATAACTCATCCTGACCCATTTATATGTTTTCTATTACCCATCTTGTCCCATTAAGACCTATTAAAAAACTAATTTTACCCAAACTAACCCAAGGTGTTAGAACTAACACCCATAATGACCCACAATATAATGAGTGAGTTTGTTTTGTCAAGTCTACCTGTATCTGAATAAATAACGTCCAATCAACCTAACTAAAATAATGACATTTTGAGTTTGTCTTGCGCTCACCAATGGCTTTGGCGGCCATTCAATATCACATTGGTATTTTCATTTTGACAAAATGCATAAACGTGAATATCACATTGATATTTGCAGCCTATCATGGAGCTGTATTATTATCTCATGTTTGAGGAAAACATACTCCTTTATTTGTACAAAAAGAAATACAACTTGACTGTTTTGGTCAAACTGATTTTAATTATACTAAAGAAGGGAAATCAAATTTTTAAAACCATACATCTCATTTCTGCTATCACAGTTTTTACTCGTAATCATTTTAGACGTTAAATAAAGAAATAAATATAATATAGAGAACTATTAATCCTTTCCCAAATACTTTAGGCATTGGTTATAAATATAGTCAAATATTAAAGAGTTAAGTTCGGTTTTGCTTTATGAGTTTTGACAAAAATAACTATTTTACTTCAAAAAATTAAAAACAATTAATTCATCTCCAAAAGTCTCATAAGTAGTTTCAGTTTAGTCCAAAAGTTTTATTAATGTTTCAACTTGAATTCAAAATAATAAAAACTTTGTACTGAAATTGAAACAATTTATAAAACCTTTAGAGGTAATTGATGTTTTTTAATTTTTTGGAGGAAAATGGTTACTTTTATCAAATCTTAGTAAGCAAAATTAGAATTAACTCAATATTAAATAATCAAAAGGTGTATCTATAACAACTTTTTGGTTATAAATAAATACAAAATACTATATATAGTATTAAAATAGAATTTGAGAATAAATCTTTATCTATATATATATATATATATATATATATATATATATATACAATTTATAACTTATAATAAAAGAATAAATATGGTCACATGTTATTTATCTAGACACGACACTTAAGATCTACGTAGGATCTACAACATGTCATCACCATATAAAATCTCACTATCTCATTAATATTAAAAACATATCAAACTTACCAAAATTTACAAATATTTTTCATATTTTTAATGTTAATACATTATCTAGATATTCACTTTTCAAATTTAAAATGTATGTTTCAATGTCAAATCTTTCTTTATTTTTATTAAATCACATCAATAAGTATTTAATAAATTGACTTAATCATGAGATTTTCACTTAAGTGTTTAATAAATTGAGTTTCTGAATCATGAGATTTTCAGTCATGATTGAATCACGAGATTTTCAGTCACGATACTTGAAAATCTCGTGATTCAGTCTAGATGAATTGTTTGAAAATAAAATGTTCGATTTAGATTTCGTGAATGAAATAATAACACATAAAAGAAATTTTAACACAAATACCTTAACAATATATAATTAAGATTTTGTCTTTATATACAAAATTACATAATTATCTTTTTAATGATAGATGTTTTAACATTTTAAATTAACAGAGTTAAATTTTTAATTGAAAACGACTCTTTTTTAAAACCTTGGGACGCTAGATACAAAAAAAAAATCTTCTCAATGAAAGTGAAAAATATTACCGAACCATAGGGAGAAAAATAGCCATTCACTCCATATATAAATTAAGATTAATTTGATATGCTCTACAATTACAAGAGTGGAAAGTTACAAACTCAATGATCATAACGTACAGTTGACAAAAGTATGAAGATAATCACCAACTTGTATAAGTTGGTGAGTTTTCAGAGATGGCAGTGGAAAGTAGTTCAGCTTTTGTCAAAAGCATGTTAGAGAAAACATGTATTCTCTATCTTCAGAAGAAAAATCAGTTTCAGGCTTTAGAAGACTTTGTCTTGAAGCTAGTCTTGAAGCTTCGGAAGACTTCACTTTTGGCTTTGAAAGAATTTGGTCTTTGGCTTCAAAAGATTTGACACTTGCCAAAATATACTCAAAAATTGTAATAATTAACATCTAAAAATATAACTAACAGTATGATCAATACATCCAAACTATATCAACAAGAGTGCAATAGAACCAATGCGAGTTACAGGGTTCTCTGTGATCGGTCTTTCTTCAAATATTTATAAAACTTCAAAACTTCTTATCACATTCTATAACATTTTATGTTTTAAATATGGGGGTTTATGTATAACCAATGTCTAACAAAATCTGGAGAGATCAATGTAATTAAATAATAATTATAAAAAGTTAAAACTCCATCACTTAATTATATTTTTTCTTCAATTGTTTGAATTATGAATAAGTTAATTAACTAAAATAAACAATAGTTTGCACTATTTGGTTTTGAATAATTTTATAATTTTATGAATCACCATTTCTTAAATAAATAAACCAATGGATCAAAAGTTTTATTTGTGTTGGAATGTGGTTTATTAAATTATTAAATTAAAGTGAACAAAAGAAATGATAAAATAACTAGTGCAATAAGACCTTCGATTTGCCAGGGGTAGGAATGATAGTCAAAACCTAAACCCGATTGGAATATCGGAAACTCGAGATATTTGGGATGGGTAAGCGGGTATGAGATCGGGTATTGTAACACCCGGTCTCTCACACCACAAATATTGTCCACCAATATTAGATGCCAGACATTACTTATGAACCAAGAATCTCTCCTTTTCATGGCTGATGTAGGATATATGTAGGGTGTCACAATCACCCCCCTTTGGACTCATCGTTCTCGATGAGCCCGAGAAGTCACCATCCCTGGTGAGGTATGTCCCACATCCTGAACGGCATAGGAGTGGCTCTGATACCATCTGTAACAGCCCATGTAAACCGTACCAAGATATTGTCCGTTACGCCCCAAATGGGTGCCCATCCAGAAACTCACGGTTTTGTTTTCACATGACGAGTTGTTCACCCAAGCAAAACGCGTCTTAGTAGAGGAGGTTTCCACCCCCTCATAAGGAGGGTTTTGTTCTCCTCATCAACCGATGTGGGACTTACATCTCTACCCCCTTACGGAGCCCAACATCCTCGCTGGTACATCGGTCCGGTCCCTAGCTTTGATACCATTTGTAACAGCCCACGTAAACCGTACCAAGATATTGTCCGTTGCACCCCCGATGGGTTGCCCATTGATCGGGTGGTGAAAGTTCAATGTTTAAAGCCTTTATTTCCGTGTTTTACGTGTCAAACTATGGGAAATAGAGTTACTTTTAGGTTATTATTGCATTTGTAGCATAAATGTGAAGAATATGAAAAAGTGGGAAAAAACGGGACGAAAACCGGAGCTCGGGAGGTGAAGATATGTAAAAGAGATGTTTCAAGATAACGGTAACTTAAACTGGGCATAACTTGAGCTAGGAAAGAGTTACGGGGCCCACGACCTATTGATGGCCTGTCGTTGGGGTCATACAAAAAATTAATTAACCTAGGTAGCTAGGGTAAGTCAGGTATCATATCCACGGGGAGCATGTGGTTAGTGTTACACGATTCGTTTGATTATTAAACTAACTTACAAATTTAGAAAACTAAACTATTGTCTCTTGACTGTAAATGGATGTGGATGAGATTAACTAAAAAATATTACTTTATGAAGCAAACAAAAACTTGGACTTGGTTTGGAACTATTGAGATGAAAGAGATCACACCGGGTTTCAGGAATGTAATTGAATACACGGCTTATGTTTTACCCGATCTTGAAGTTACATAGACATAAATTGTTTATCACATATGTTGAAAGGTAATTACGAACTTGATATCCAATTATGTAAATTAATTAGTAAACTAACTAATGCAATAATCTAGAAATTTTATTTGCAATCACCTATTAATGATGATAACCTAATTACTACTCAATGGTTAACAATATAAAACTGATAACTTGATAAGTAATAATCAAATCAACTAACACGAATCTTTAATCAACACATGATTCAAAACGCATAAACAAATAAAAGTTGTTAAACAATTAAAGTTTATGTCTTGACTAGGTAAGAACATAAGAAAGCATAATCAAATCACAAACCATCCACCCGGTGATGATCACGGATGTTTAGCCTTGCATCTTCATCATAATCTCTTCAATCTTTGACTTGGGCATATGAATCCTTGATTAATTGATGATTAAAGATAGTTCCAAAGGCTCCAAATAGTCTAAAGATTCGTTCTTGGGGTTGGAGGCAAGTTTCTCTCCGAGACCTTAATGTTAGGGTTTAAATAGGTTTTAAAATTTGAAACAATCCTCAAAATATCACGTTAGACCGTAACTTAAGGCCTAAAGGCCATAGGTTACGGGCTACCTTCAACCAGACGGCTAAACCTCCTGTCTTACGGGGTTCACAGACGGACTTAGCACAGGGCCGTAAGTTACGTCCTAGGGCCGTAGCTTACGGCCTCCCTGCAGTTTGCATAGTTTTCTTTATTTTCAGCACGTTTCAAACCGTAGTCTTGCTATCCTTTGTATCCTTCTCAAATAATGTTCGTTAAGCTTCATTTAACCTACATTTCAAACACGTAACAAAGTAATACCATTCGATACATAAAGTATATTAAAAACACGATATTAACTATGATACATGCATGCATTATACCCAATTATCACATCCCCACACTTATCATTTGCTTGCCCCCAAGCAATCTTGCTCATGACACTACAACTATCATTAGACAAATACGATCCGGCCATGTATTCCACTTCTGTTAGCTAAGGTCCCAAGTAATACCCAACTCACAGTTTCATATCTCAAGCTATAGCTTTGTAAGCAAAGATATTACTTTTTAAAATATGATCTATCTAACCAAGCCCAACAAGCTTTCTAATCTTCCCTATGCATGTAGTCACACCTCTCACAAGTTTCACTCCTCTCGGTTTAGTATATGGTCTAGCAAAAGGTATGCTAGTATATCAGTGTAGTACTCTCAACCAAGAACAACTCATAATTACCATAAGCTTGCATAATGATCGCAACTTCACCAATTAACACAAAACATGCACACATCAAAAGGTCTTTGGAGGGTTTTAATGTAAGGCTTAGGATTTGGGTGCGGATAGAGAATTTGAAGTGGCTAAAGGTGATGAAATCCAAATAAGAATGTTGAAACGTACTGAATAATAAAGCGACACTACACAATGAATTTGAGTAAACTTGACCCATATCACAATTTATTACCACTGAAACACTACATTGATATTGTGGTCATTTTGACCCATTATTTACTCATTTTTTATTCTTTCTTTTTTTTTCTTTTTTTTTTTTGGTTTTTTTTTTTTGAATGATAATTATATCTAAATACTTCACTGTTTCTAACAATATTATATCAAAAATTCAAGAAAACTTATCAGATTTCATCACATGGGCTTAAAAAGTGAAAAAGATTTGAAAAGACTAATGGGTTGATTCGGGTTTAAACAATTAAAGAGGTTAGGGGCTCAAACCGGCGACTAGGGGATATTTTAGGGTTGGATAATACGATTGAAAAAGGCTAATAAAACAAAGGTTCATCCTAATGCCTTAATCATATATGTGAAACAGTTTGGTTCGTGATTTAAAAACGTATCAATTATGCAAGTTCTAGAATAATGCAGTCATTCTGGTAAACACTTATGAAAGAAAGCTGAACAATTAACCTGTTGATGTTCTAAGCTCATGTATAGGCTCAATACTCACAAAAATATTATGGTAAATAGGTTAAGGATGTGAAAACATGAATAAAAAGTCCACTATATTGCTTGTTACCCCGGGTTACATCTCTAATAATTCTAATAAATTTCTTTTTTTTTTCAAATGAGATAGCTATGACTGAGGACCTCTGCTTGTGTACAGGTTAAACATACTTTCACGATTTCAATTGAAAAAATTAACCTTTCATGCATAAATAAGTCGCTTTAGGGGCATTTTGAAAGATTTTGTTCAATCAAATTTTTTTCTCAAATTTTCAAACTTCCCTTCATCCCCACACTTAAATCTTACATTGTCCTCAATGTAAATTTTAAAATTGTTATGTCAACAAGGGTACTATCAAATATCCTAACCTTTACCCAAGTGAAGTTACAAGGCTAACTTTCCAAAGACGCATTATGCCTACCATGATTGTACTAAATGACACCAAACTAGCAAAGCTTTAAGATACGGAAAAAGTACATGGACCTGATCATAGATGATAAAAGGTGCCTCATCAGCAATATATGATGGTTATGCTTTAACTCTGATAAGTAAAGCCGCCCAAACACACATTCCTTTATGCTCCTAAAGATCCATGAGCTTCCTCACACTTGAATATTTGCATCGGGTGCTTAAAGCTCAAAAACAAAATAAACAAAACAAGAAGAAAAAAAAACCAAAAACTAAAAGAAACAAATCAATTTCGGGTTGCCTCCCTATTAGCGCTAAGTTTTAGGTCTTCAGCCAGACCGTACCTGATATAGTTATGGTGGTTTAAGTGAACATTTACCTACCGAATTCCCAATAAAAGCTCGATAGTTGACGTGCCAGTTCCATAATTGTGTTATCATGCTTAGCAAGTTTGTTGAGTAGTTGTTGTGGTCCCATCTCATGATGATTTGTCTGATGTCTTCCAATGCCACCTTTTTTCATCTTAGTCTTCAAATCTTCTTTCCCAACTTTAATAGTTAAAGTAATAAGCACATGAGAATGGTTGGGATAAACTAGATCAACATTAGGCTTTAGCTCTTTTAGAGGTATTACATCTTCATTTAACTTAAAACATCCCAAGTCATGCTCTGAATAACCCATAACATCTTCTATCACATCAATATCAATCACGGTGCCACAATCTAACTCATATTGCTCTCGTTTAAGTTGAGCTACATCCTTAGTGAGTTGGCTAACCTACTTAACTAGAGCCTCGAATGATTTATCTCTTAACTTGTCTTCCTTTTTCATTTCCACCATCATGTTCATGATTGCATGAAGCTTAGAGTTTATTGACACCTGAGGCTTTTCATATGTCAACTAAGGGTATTCAAGATAGTAGTCATCATATTCCTCTTAGTAGCTTGAGAATTGTGGTATCTCGGCTTCATAATGGTTAAAATCCCACTCTTGAGCATATTTGTAATTGATGTCTACATGATAATATTCTTGATATTTTGATGGTGGAGGAGGTTCAAAGTGTGAATAATATGAGGGTGTCTCTCCATCATCATAATTTGTTCTCACATATCCTTTTTGCCTCCTATATTCAAAACATCCTCTTTCTATGTTTCCATATTTTCTCTCGAACAGTGGACAATCTTGAACCCAGTGACAATCACTCCCGCAACAAATACATGGATCGTAATCATCATCATAATCCCAATCCCAATCCATGATTGTACTAAACTTGTAAGAAAATTACCCTACAAAAAAAATCTAGGATACCCAGGGTAAATACGAACAAATAAAACAAACTAAGAAAAACAAATAATATATTTGGATTTTTTTTTAGTTTTTGCTTTTTTTTTTAAATATTTTTTATTTTTATTTTTAATTTTGAAGCTTAAACAAATACTAAAACAAAAGAAAATCAATCAAACCAAATAACGCTAAGCGCACTAGCTCCCCGGCAACGGCGCCATTTTGATGACCTGTCATTGGGGTCATGCAAAAACCTAATTAACCTAGATAGCTAGGGTAAGTCAGGTATTGTATCCACGGGGAGCATGTGGTTAGTGTTACACGATTCGTTTTGTTTATTAAACTAACTTACAAATTTAGAAAACTGAACTATTGTTTCTTGACTGTAAATGGATGTGGATGAGATTAACTAAAAAAGATTACTTTATGAAGCAAAACAAAAACTTGGACTTGGTTTGGAGCTATTGAGATGAAAGATATCACACCCGGGTTTCAGGAATGTAATTGAATACACGGCTTATGTTTTACCCGATCTTGAAGTTACATAGACATAACTTGTTTATCACATATGTTGAAAGGTAATTATGAACTTGATATCTGATTATGTATGTAAATTAATTAGTAAACTAACTAATGCCATAATCTAGAAATTTTATTTGCAATCACCGATTAATGATGATAACCTTATTACTACTCAATGGTTAACAATATAAAACTGATAACTTGATAAGTAATAATCAAATCAACTAACACGAATCTTTAATCAACACATGATTCAAAACACATAAACGAATAAAAGTTGTTAAACAATCAAAGTTTATGTCTTGACTAGGTAAGAACATAAGAAAGCATAATCAAATCACAAACCATCCACCCAGCGACGATCACGGATGTTTAGCCTTGCATCTTTATCATAATCTCTTCAATCTTCGACTTGGGCATATGAATCCTTGATCAATTGATGATTAAAGATAGTTCCAAAGGCTTCAAATAGTCTAAAGATTTGTTCTTGGGGTTGGAGGCAAGTCTCTCTTCGAGACCTTATTGTTAGGGTTTAAATAAGTTTTAAAATTTGAAACAATCCTCAAAATATCGCGTTAGACCATAACTTAAGGCCTAAAGGCCGTAGGTTACCCCCTACCTTCAACCAGACAGCCAAATCTCCTGTCTTACGGGGTTCATAGACGGACTTAGCACAGGGCCATAAGTTATGGCCTCAGGCCGTAGCTTACGGCCTCCCTGCAGTTTGCACAGTTTTCTTTATTTTCAGCACGTTTCAAACCGTAGTCTTGCTATCCTTTGTATCCTTCTCAAATAATGTCCGTTAAGCTTCATTTAACCTACATTTCAATCACGTAACAAAGTAATACCATTCGATACATAAAGTATATTAAAAACATGATATTAACTATGATACGTGCATGCATTATACCCGACCTATCAACGGAAATATCTCAAAAAGTTACACATGAAAATCAAGTTTGTGCAGGGGTGGCGCCACCGACGCCATCATAGGCGCCACCGACGGCGATACCGTCAAAAACATCGTAAGAGCCGCCTTTGGTCAGCAACTTTTAGCCCAGATGGTGCTGGGGGCACCACCGACGCCCTTGGTGGCGCCACCGACCCCGATCGCCCTGTTTTGGTGGATTTTAACCTAATATGAGGGGTTTTAAAGAGGGATTAACCCTAGGATGAAAAAGACACTTTTACACATCAATCTTGGATGAAAAGTAACCATCTTCCATCATTCTAAAGGTCTTCCAACATCAAATTCATTCGTATTTACATGATCAATTACAACTTTGTTGAAGAATCGATGATGATGAAAGGCTAAATTAATTGTGATTCACTTCGGGGTATGGGTTTGTGCAAGTTCTTATTTTTCTTAGTTGTAACCTAGATTTGAGATTGGATCTTAAACCTTTTATGTTCGTTTGGATTCAATTTATGATTTAATTATTTAAACGGTTTGATTATGCTTAAATCTAATTTTGATATTCTATAACTTTGGTTGTCTTTAATCATTGTGTGATTGATTATTAGAATCAGGGTTTCATTATTCAAATTGATAATTGTGCGAATAAGGTCCTTTAAGCTTTAATCCATGATTATCACTTAAATCCTATCATGTGTAAGTCACCATTAATGACTTCTCACTAGGTTTCATTCAAGAAAAATTGTAACTTTGCCAAATCTGAATCCTGAAGTGGGTTGCTTTTTCACCAAGATTGTTATAAACCTAAACTTTTATTTCATTAATTTGATTCTTTCTCAATTCAGTTAATCAAGCAATTTCCTTTTTAATGTTTAGTATTTTTAGATTAATCGTTGCTAGAACTTTCCTGTGATTCCCTGTGGATTCGACACCCTGCTTAACCTTTACTATTAAGGGTGATTAGGTACTTTTTAATATATATTTTTGACCGACCACACGACATCGATCAAAATGACGCCGTTGCCGGGAATCGTTGCGCTTAGTGTTAGTAATAATTATTTGTTTTCTTAAAAATCTATAAAAACCAAAAATATTTTATTTTTCTTGTTTTTCGTTTATTTATTATTTTATTAATCGGAATTACGCGTGGTATTTGTTTCTTGTTTGCAGATAATTCTTTGCGGGCTTAGTAGAATCTCAGGAATTTTGATATCATCATGGATTGGAACTGGGATAATGATCCATGTATGTGTTGCGGAAGTCTTTATCATTGGGTTCAAGATTGTCCAATGTTTGAGAGCAAATATGAAAATATAGATAGACGATGCTTTGAATACAGGAGACAAATGGGATATGTGAGGGCAAACTATGAATATGAAGAAACCCACTTGTATTATCCACATTATGAACCACCTCCACCATCAAGTTATAAAGAAAATTATCATGCCGACATAGATTACAAATATGCCCAACATTGGGATCTAAACCACTATGAACCCAAGATGTCACATTTATCAACTTACCGGGAGGAGTATGCTGATTACTATCCTGAATATACTCAGCTGACATATGAGGAACCTCAAGATTCAGTGAACTCTGGATTTGATGAAATCTTAAACATGTTGGTAGAAATGAAAAAAGAAGACAAAGAAAGAGATAAAGTACTCGAGGTATTGGTTAAGATGGTTGGCCAACTAGTTGAGGATATGGCTCAACTAAGACAAAAGCAATCTGAGTTAGATAATGGTATCGTGATTGATGGTGATGTGCTTAAAGAGGTTACCGGACTTCAAGAACATGAATTTGTGTGTTTAAAGCTGATAGAAGACATAACACCATTAGAGGAGCCAAAGCCTAAAATAATCCAAGTTAATACCTATCCCTCCCCCATACTTATTACTCCAAGCAATAAAGTTGAAGAAGAGGGTTTAAGGATAAAGAAAAAGACGATGGCATTACAAGGCATTGGACAAATTATCATGAAGTGGCTCCGCAACAAATATTCAACTGACTTGCTGATTATTGGGAAGCAACTACGGAACTGGCATGTCAACTACCGAGCGTTTGTCGGGAATTCAGTAGGCAAATGTGCACTTAAACCACCATAACAAATATCAGGTACGGTCTGGCTAAAGACCTAAAACTTAGCGCTACTTGGGAGGCAACCCAAGGTATTTTGTGTGTTTTTAGTCTTTTTTTATTTATTTATGATTTTATTTTATTTCATTTTAAGAACTTTGTGGGTGTGTTCACTAGAAACCCTCATGAGACTACACTCATCAACCTGGGTCTACCAGATGGTTTAAAAGGCTTGTTGCATATGCTAAATGCAATCGTGATTCCTACGAAAGTGAGTTTAGGATTTTTATCATTAAAGTCATTTTTTTTATATTTATTTAAAAAGTTAAATATTAAATTTCCACTTAAAAGTTGCATTGAGGACAATGCAATGCTTTAAGTGTGGGGAAGGGGATGCATTATTGATTTAAATGTGAGGTGCTAATCATGAAGTGAGAAGTTCGCTTCTACATGGGTTTTACTATGTTTTGTAGATTAGTGGACGGGATGTTGAAGATCACTAGTGCAATTGAATATCTTGCCATAAAGATATAACCAGGTGCATTTGTTTCCCTTATTAATTGTTAAAAATAGTTAATTTGTAGTTAGTTCTAATTTTTGGTTATTGATGGTGAGTCCCCGACTAATTGTAAATTGTTTGTGAATATGATAAGATTAGGTCTGATCTTAAAATTCTCTTGTTTCCATACTAATAGTAACATTTAGTTAGTACATTGGGGGCAATGTACATCTCAAGTGTGGGTATGAGAGGATTTGGTAAAATTTTTCAGAAAAAGTTAAAATGTAATTTTTTTTTGCAAATCTTCAAGTGAAGTTTATTATGTTTAAAGACCAAAATTTTCAATGTAAATCACTAGCTTGTTGCTTATCAAAAGACTGGTGTAGATCCTAGGTCATGGTCATATTCTTTAAGTTGGGAGATAAAGTTTTTCTAGCGGGTCGTTTCTGAAATGTTAAGGATGCCTCATTAGGGTTAACAAGCTTTTGATATAATAAACTCATGTATTGTGTTTAAAGACCAAAATTTTCAATGTAAATCTCTAGCTTGTTGCTTATCAAAAGACTGGTGTAGATCCTAGGTCATGGTCATATTCTTTAAGTTGGGAGATAAAGTATTTCTAGCAGGTCGTTTATGAAATGTTAAGGATGCCTCGTTAGGGTTAACAAGCTTTTGATATAATAAACTCATGTGCATATCGGTAGCTTAAATTCCTACTTGGTGAGATGTTGAGCCTATTAATTAAAACACAATTGTAAGTTCATCTGAAGATTATGAGGCTGATGCAACCAATAAACCAGAACAACCAAGTCTTCCATGCATGCACTAAGGAACAAAGATGAACTAACTTTGGAAGTCTTACACTCTCAAATGTGTCTAAGTGTAAGATCTTCCGAAGCTAACAGTTCAGAAGGAGTTACTTCTGAAGTTTCACACTCAAACAGAAAATTATTCTAAGTGTGAAATCTTCCAAAGCCAAAGACCAGCATCTTTTGAAGCCAAAGATGAAATCTTCCGAAGCTTTAGAGACAAAGTCTTCCGAAGCTGTGAAGACTGATTTCTTCAGAGGACAGAGAAAATATGCTTTCTGTGAATCAACTTTTGACAAAACTGACACACTCTCCGTTGCCGTGGTTCACCTACTTTACACAAGTTGGTGAAACTTCCATGCTTTATCAAAAAGTAGGAATGGTCTTTGTCTGTAACTTACCTTACTTGTTTCTGTAGACTTTTTTTATTAGGAAAAGTCAGTGAGCTATGGCATGTCATAGTCACTTGTCGAAAGGCAATCTGCCTTTTGACTGTAAATTGATCTTGTGTCTAGATAATCAAATCCCAACTGTCTTTACATGTAAGCGACGGTTGTAGGTTGTAGTATAAAAGTGTCTTAGGTCCTTGTAATTTAAATATGCTTTGTAACACTTGTAAAAGAACTTGAGATCAATATACAACATCCTTGAAAACCAATCTTGTGTTCTTGTGTTGTTCTTAGTTCTGTTTCTTTAATTTACTTGTGTTCTTAGTATCATTTTTCTCTACTTACCAGTTCCCCATTTGAATTGCTAAGTGATCTAAGATCTCTCCTTAGTGTGAAGTTAAGTGTTAAGTACCCTTACCCAGTCCTGCCATTGGTATCAGAGCATTCCAGGCTCTTGATTGTAAGATCTCACCATCTTTAATCCTCTTAGCTTCACACATCACTTAACTCTTCAAATGGCAGCTATCTCTAAGGCTGACATGGAAACTAGAACTATGACAAAGTCCCCACTGATCACTCCTGAGGATTTTGACACTTGGTGCCAAAGAATGGAAGGCTTCATCAAGTCTCAAGATTCTAGGATGTAGGAGTCTGCTGTCAATGGACCTCATGTACCATGCACCTCTTCAGCTGCTGTTGGTAGTGGCATGATACCAAAGGAGAGGGCTGACTTTTCTGATGAAGACTGGAAAAGGATTGATATTGATAAGAAAGCCATGACAGCCCTCCAAACTGCTCTTCCAGACTCCATCTACAGAGGTTTCAAGAAGTGCAAGACAGCTAAACAGCTATGGGATGCACTGAAACTGATGTATGAGGGGTCCAATGAAGCCAAGGAAAACAAGAAGGACCTCCTGAAGCAGCAGTTTGAAAACTTCACCTTCAAGACAGGTGAAACCATGACTCAACAATACTTCGGGTATGTTGAGATTGTGGATACTCTGGCAGATGTTGGAGTAACTATTGAGAACAAGGATATTGTTAGGAAGTTCATGTCCTCTCTTCCCAGACAATGGACACACTACTGTGTGGTCATTAAGAGGACTGAAAACCTCAAGACCCTTACTCTCATTGAGTTGTATGGGATACTCAGTGGATACCATATGGAGATGAACATGCAAAATTCATGTGGTAACTCCAATACTCACCAGAGTTCAGCCCTTCATGTGGGTGAAAGGGATAGCAAAGAACCACAGCATCATCTTATCTGCTACCCTGAAACTTCAAAAAAAAGTCCTTTCATCACCTTCCCAGAGACACCCAGAGAGAGCTACATCCAAGGAAGTCCCTTCCAAGAGACAAGTTCCTCTCAAGCCTTTGTCTCTACTGATGAAAGTTCAGGCAACTTTCTCTTCACTCTTGAAGACATGGACTGTATCCATCCAGATGATTTGGAATATATGGAGATAGTCCAGCAGATGGCTCTTCTCACTCACAGAGCCCAGAAGTTTTACAAGAGGACTGGGAGAAGGTTTCCTAGCAATGCAGCCAGTGGCAAGTTTGGGCTGGACAAAAGCAAAGTAAAGTGTTACAACTGTAACCAGATGGGACACTTTGCCAGAGAATGCAAGGCACCTAAGTCAAATGGTAGCCAAGCATCATCCAAGCCAAACTACACTGAAGGAGGGCACCAGAATGAGAAGCCAAGACAGCAAGCTGCATTTGCTATTAAAGAAGGAGGCTTTGACTGGAGCTTCCAAGCTAAAGATGCTTCTCCAAATCAAGCACTCATGGCTGACCATGATGAAGCCAAGGTATTAGAACATCTTTACTCTCCTGAATGTATTGCTAAAGTAAACAGATACAGGTCCTACAACTTAGAAATGAGATCTGATATTGAGTCTTTAAACATTTTAAAAGCTGATTTTAAGAGAGCTGAAAATGATTATAAGCTTAAAATAGAAGATCTAGAGAAAACAAGTTCAACTCTTAAACATGAGCAAACAAACTACAAGACTCAAATAAAAGTTCTTGTTACTAAGTTGACTTGAATGCCAGGCTGAGCTTGTGATCAGCAAAGCCAGGGCAGAAAAATGTGTTCTTAAAGAAGAGACCTTCAAGAACATAATATCCTCATCTCTACATGCAAAAGTTTGTTATCAGAATAAGCAGGGACTGGGATCTTGTGAGATAGCTCCTCCACACACTCTATTATCTGTAAGATCTCCAAGGTGTGGAACTGGAGAAGATGAGCTTCCCCTCTTAGACCCTAGTGTTGAAGAGGATGAAGAGGAGATGGTGAGGGATGATTCTAAAATGAGTGAAAAGAGTCAATCCAAAAAGGGTCACCATGCTCCTGAGGAGAGTAAGAAGGTTGGTATGACAAAGACAAAGAGGAAGAACTTGATCAGAAGAGCAAAGAGAAGATCAAAGAAGGCTCAAGAGATCAAAGCCACTTTTGACCCCAAGTTGAAACAAGTGTTCATCTCTGCAGGGTTTAAAGTGGTAAAGGCTGAGGAATCAACTAAAAACTCTTTTACCAGGAGTTTTAGTACAGTTCCAACTCATTCCAGCAAAGAGAAGGTTGAATTGCTATGTACCACTGCTACACTGTCTGAACCATCCTCCTCCAAGAGCAATTCTCTCCCTAAGAAAATCGCTGCATCATCTGTGAAGAAGAAGCTGGAGTAAGAAAGTGTTCAAGTTCAGTCTTGCTCTCAGAAGAAGACTCCCAGAAGGAAGCAAATGGACTGCATCATGTGTGGTAGTACTTCTCATCTGGCTAAAGATTGCTTCTACAATCCTAAAAGTACTATCCACATGGTCGAAGAAATGTCTTCTGGGAAGAAGAAGGAAAAGAAAGCTTCAGAAGGAAAATCTGTTTCCTTTGGAAGCTCCAAAATGAAAAAGAAGGCAAGTGAAAAATTACTTTCGGAAGAAAATTTGGTCTCAGAAGAAAGGAATGCTTCCGAAGTACTGAAGCTTGCTGCAGTGAAAGCAAGATCTTCCAAAGGTCCAGTCTCCAAATCTTCCGAAGCTGCAAAAGCTTTCGAAGCTTTGAAGGTCAAGCCAAATTTTCCAAAGGTGGTGTGGAAGATGAAGGAAGACCGTGTGACTGAAGATTCTTCATCAGCAACAGCAAATGATCCTTAGAGCCTAAACACAGGATCACTTACTGTTTCATTGCCTTCAACTCATTTTAACAAGCCCAAGACCAATGAGGCTTGGGTTTCCAAATTTAACTAAGTCATCTCTTTTTGTGTAGGGATAGCCAAAGGCAAACAGAAATATGTGGATCATTGATAGTGGCTGCTCTAGGCACATGACAGGAAATGATTCCTTACTTCAAAACTTTGAAAGATTTGATAGAGGACCAGTTGCTTTTGGAGGAGATACATGAGGTTACATTACTGGCAGGGGCAAGGTTACAAATGGTAAGCTCAATATTGAGAAGGTAAACTTTGTCAAGGAGCTTGGATACAATCTTCTGAGTGTGTCCCAATTTTGTGACCAAAAACATCACATGCTCTTTACTGAGCATGAGTGCATTGTTCTCAAGCCTGGGGTTTATATTCCTCAAGAGAATATACTGAAAGGGAAGCAACACAAAGTGTCTCACAAGCCAAAGGAAATGAACTCTATCACTACTCCCCTACACTTGTTACATATGGATCTGTTTGGCCCTACCAGTGTAATGAGTCTAGGAAGGACCTCTTACTGTTTAGTGATCATAGATGATTTCACAAGATTCACTTAGGTGTTTTTCCTTAGAACTAAGGATGAAACCCTTGAAATCTTAAAGAACTTCATTAGGAAAATTAAGAATCAATCTGATCATAAGGTCAAGACCATAAGATGTGATCAAGGAACTGAATTTAAAAACCAAATCCTTAATACATTTTGTGATGAAAATGGTATTTCAAGACAATATAGTACTCCCAGGACTCCTCAGCAAAATGGTGTTACTGAGAGGAGAAACAGGACACTTATTGAAGCTGCTAGAACCATGTTGTCTGACTCTAAATTGCCTATCACCTTCTGGGCAGAGGCTGTCAACACAGCCTGCTATGTGCAGAACAGAGTTTTAGTGGTTAAGACACATGGTAAGACTCCTTATGAACTGTGGCACAATAGGAGACCATTCATTAGTTTTCTCAGAACATTTTGATGTCCTTGCACCATCTTGAATACCAAAGATCAAATAGCCAAGTTTGCTGAGAAATCAGATGATGGACACTTTGTTGGATACTCTTCTCAAGCTAAGGCTTATAGAGTATATAATCTCAGAACTAGAATCATTGAGGAGCCAGCCAATGTGACTTTCAATGAACACACACCCTGTGTGAAAGGTTCTGGTCCGGATTGGTTGTTTGATCTTGATTTAGTTACCAAATGTTTTAACAAGTCTTGTGAGAATGTTTTAGGATCTATAGATAACAGATCAACAGAAGATCCTGATCCAAGATTTGAGCTAAGAAGACCAACCAAGAAAACTACTTCAGCTTTAGTGGTAACTAACCCTATAATTGAGGCTCCTATCAGCACAAGCATGACAAATACTGCTAATTCAACTGAATTGTGTTCAAATTCCAGCTCAGATGCTCATAATTCAGGAGAAGGAACTTCTAATGTAGGAGGAACTGGAGGTGGTGACAGTGATCAAGAATTTTTTGATGCTGATAACCACTCTATTGAAGACAACATGAATTATGTCACACACTCATTGGATCAAGTTTCTATTGATAAGTGTGCTGATGTGGTGGGAGACAACTCATTTCCAGAACATAATTTCTCTAATTTAGATCTGTCCAACCAACTTGTTGTGATCCCTCAACTTCGGATCCACAAGTCACATCCCACCACAAACATCATTGGAAATGTTGACTCAGGGGTAAGAAAAAGAGGACAAACTCATGACAGCCATGTTTGTCTACATTCTTGTTTCTTATCCAAGATAGAGGCAAAGAAAGTTGATGAGGCTTTGAAGGATGGAAGCTGGATTGAAGCTATGCAAGATGAGCTGCTTCAAATCAGAAGATAGAAGGTGTGGAACTTATGCCCTCTTCCTCAAGGGAAGACTGTCATAGGTACCAAATGGGTATTCAGGAACAAGAAGGATGATAGAGGGATTATTATCAAGAACAAGGCTAGACTGGTTGTCCAAGGATACACTCAAGAAGAAGGGATCGATTACACTGATGTTTTTTCTCTAATTGCAAGACTTGAAGCTGTAAGAATATTCTTGGCTTATGCTGCATCCAAGGATTTCAAGGTCTACCAACTTGATGTGAAATGTGCTTTTCTCTATGGGGTGATTGATGAAGAAGTTTATATTAAACAACCACTAGCTTTGAAGACCCAGATCATCTTGATTATGTCTGCAAGCTTGATAAAGCTCTATATGGACTGCATCAAGCTCCAAGAAAGTGGTATGAGACACTATCGACATACCTCTGTCATCATGGATACAAAAGAGGTACTATTGATGGGACTCTCTTCATCAAAGAAACAAGGAATGACACACTACTAGTTCAAATATATGTAGATGACATCATCTTTGGTTCAACTAATCTAAAGCTCTGCAAAGACTTTGAGATGCTGATGAAGAATAGATTTGAAATGAGTGTCATGGGGGAACTCAGTTTCTTTCTAGGAATTCAAGTGAAGCAGGTTGAAGATGGCATCTTCATTAGTCAGTCAAAGTATGTACATGACATACTTACAAGATTCAAGATGACTGACTGTAAGGTTGCAAAGACACCCATAGCCATAAACCACTCCCTTGGTCCTGATCTTGAGGGGGAGTGTGTTGATGAACATCTCTATAGGGCTATGATTGGGTCACTTATGTACCTTACTGCTAGCAGGCCTGATATTATGTTTGCCACATGTATATGTGCAAGATATCAAGCCAACCCCAAGATGTCACACCTAATCACTGTCAAAAGGATTCTCAGATACCTCAAAGGTGCTCCAAATCTAGGCCTTTGGTATCCAAAGAATTCAGAATTTAATCTATATGCTTATACAGATAGTGATTATGGTGGCTGCAACATGACTGCAAAGTCCACATCTGGGGGCTATCAATTCCTTGGTGGAAGGATAGTCTCTTAGCAATGCAAGAAGCAATCCTGTGTGTCTGCATCAACTGCTAAAGCTGAATACATTGCTGTTGCAAGCTGCTGTGCTCAAGTGCTCTGGATTCAGAATCAGATGCTAGACTATGGGTTCAACTTCAAGGAGACTCCCATCCACATAGACAACAACAGTGCCATCTCCATTATAGAAAATCCTGTGCAGCACTCAAGGACCAAACACATCAACATCAGGTATCATCTGATTAGGAATAATTTTGAAAAGGGATTGATCAAACTAATCAAAGTTAACACAAATGAACAATATGCTAATCTGTTCACAAAGGAATTTGATGAACAAAGATTTAAATATCTTGTATCAGCTATTGGGATGATTAACTTTGAATAGATTTTCCTTAATAACTTAATCAACTTTATTTCCTAAAACTGTGTGTCCTAAGTTGTCTATTAGATCACCTCATAAGCCCAGTTCTCTTTGGAAGAAAACTAACTTTTAACTGATATTCCTCAGATTTGTGAAAATTTACCTTCGGAAGAACTCAAATTGACATCGGAAGAAATTTATGTCTTTAAATCATTTAACAGCTTATCTAAGCTTTACCTTCGGAAGAACTTTTTGGAGTATCTTCCAAAGCTTAAATTTGTATATAAGCACTTAAATGTATTCAAAGAACAAATATCTTCCAAAAGCAACTAAGTCTTGGAAGACTTGTTCACTTCTTCCGAAGCCAGATTTTCAAAAATTCTTTGAAATATCTTCCGAAGCAAAACTTGCCTTCGGAAGCTCTGCTACAAAGATTCCAAAGCCAAAATTGCCTTCGGAAGTTTTATAACTTCCAAGAAAACTAACTTTTTGGGCGCACTTTTTCAGAAGTAGGACCCACTTGCGGATTTCGAAGTTTATCTTTTTATCATAACTTTGTCTCAAATCCACGCCATATATCTTCCAAACGGTTCTATTTCGTCTCTCTACTCTCACTGATCCTTACCCTAAATTTACCCCCAAAATTTCATCTTCTTCTTTCCTTCTTCACTACAAAAGCTTCCTCAAATGGCCAACATTGATCGTCACAACGACCCTGATTTTTCCATGCACCTACACAGACAACATAATCAGGTTGCCCTGTTACACTCTGAGAAGGATCCAAGCTTCTCAGATGTGTGTAGGTATCGTTCTTCGTCGCACTACTTCACCTCCCTTACAATTGATCCTCCTCTCTATGAGGATCAGTTGCTTGAGTTTTGGAGGACCTGTCAAGAGGTCACCATGGACAGGGAGAAGGCACTGTCTGCTACAGTGCAGAGGAGGATAGTTTTCATCACTCCGGCCATCATAAACATCCATTTGCAGTTGGATGATTAAGCAGGTGAGTTGTCCTTTCCCTCCTTTCAGCAGATGGGCTATGAAGGTGACTTCTCAGTCAAAACCTTCAGGAAGGGGAAGGTCTCATCTTAATGAAAATACCTCCTCCATGTCGTCATTCATAGCCTTTCTAACAAACATGGAGGATGGGATCAAGTTCCAGAAGACCTCTCCTTTATAGTCCATGGGATGGTACAAGGGGTCAAGTTCAGGTACTCTCAGTTTGTATATACTAATTTACTTGCAAACTTGGACTCCTTAGAGTACTACATGTTCCCTAGGTATGTTTAACACATTCTCAACTATGAGTTGGGACCACAGTTGAGGGGAACAGGTAATATTCTTAAAATAGGACAAATGAGGCCCGGCATCTTCAAAATCTTGAAGAAGCCAACTGTTGGCTTCTCTGGGGTAGAAACAGCCCTTGTCCTAAAAATGTTTGAGCTCATTGCTCAGGGTGAAAACCTAGCAGCACCAGCTAGTGTTGAACCAAAACCCTTCACCTCTCAACCACCTCAAACACAGCCTACCATCACCATCACCTACAAAAGAAAGTCCCAACAAACCCCTACACTTGCTACTGAGCTTGTGCAGGCCCCCATATCAGAACCCATACAGGAGGAAGTGGAATCTCGAGCTCCCACTTCCCCTGAGAAGCAGACCACTCCCATCTTTCAACCAATCAGTGCTGAGGTTCCTCATGCTCAGCCTGATGAGCTCACAACCCCACAAACGGCCTTAAGCCATCACTCTGAGTCTCAACACTTTAGTGATCAACCTTATGGGGAAAGCTACCATCCCCAACCTCTTGATCTAAACTGCCCCATTCCTAGCCTTGACTTCTATTCTAATGAAGATTTGGGCTTCAGTGAGTACCATAAGTCTCTCCTCTCTTCCCACACTCAAGGAGAGATGAGTACTCCTGCTTCCCCCATCTCTAGCCCACATCAATAACCCCCTACTAAGGTGGATAGTCCTGAACTTATTTAGGAAATCCATATGGCAGAGGCTATCACCTTTGCAAGTGATAACATTACTAGGACCTCTACCATGGCAACCCAGCCTCTTGACACTTCTCTGGAAGTTATCATTAGGCAGGGGAAATCCAGCAGCCAAGAAACCTATGCTGGTGGTGAGGAAGAAGACTTAGGTCTAATTCTCTCATCCCCTAACGATTCTTCATCTGAAAATAAGGGGAGTCTGCAACAAACGGTGCACAAACTGTCACATCTTTGCACCTATTTTGTTTCAAAGATAACTCACCTGGAATCTCAGGTGACCATCTTACAGAAGAGGGTCAATGACCAGCAACTTGAGATCACCGATCTCAAGGGAAAGTTGGCTGAGAGACCCATAAGAACAACTCATCCAGGTCCACAAGAACCTATGGATGTCATGGATCAATCTCCCAGCTCACCTATGCAAGAGGGTGATGCTACCAAAAAGGGGGAGGAAATTCTGACAATCACAGAACCTGGGAGTTCTTCCCAGAGTATGGACATAGAGGAATCACCATCCTCTCTTGTAGTTGTTCATACTCAGCAACCTCCTCTGGACAGTGATCTGAACTTGCTCATCCAACAACTATTTGAGGAGGGAATACCAAGAGCAATGTCTGCCCCTTCTGAGAACCCAATCTGGGGTTGGGGGTATGACAACAATAGGAGAGCTCTTGTGATCTTAAGAGCTCAGGGTCAACTAGAAGTTCTCAACATTTCACACTTGAGTTTCTATGAGAGCATCAACTTGGTAGATCTGCCACTTGTCAACCCAAGCAATAACAGACAAGCAACAAAATTGGCAGAAAGAATCCAAGACAGGGTGCTAGAGGAGTTTAAATTGAGATCAAAATTATATAGACAGAGGCTAGCAGGTGAGATCTTTGGTCAACTAGATGTTGAGGTAGACCAGAAGATTAGCTTCGAAGGGAAAACCTTAACTGAAGGCCCAGAGGTTGAACCTGTGAACCTTGAGACAGGATCTCCCTTTGCACCCATTACCCTCAGTGAAACACCAGCTGGTGATGGTGTTTCACAACCTCTCTCTAGCTAGAGCTTGTCAGCTGAACCAAGCAATGAAGGCCAAAGCTCTCTCCAGCCTGAGTCACCAAAGCCTGTGATGAAAAAGGCAAAAGGAAAGTGACTCCTGAGGAGATTGAGGAAGAGAAGAGAGAGAGGAAGAGGAAGCTGAGGGGAGAGAGTTCAAGTGGTTCCCCAGGGTTTATGGAAGTTGCAATCAGGGCTGCCCCCAGGCTAAACACTCAGGAAGATGAGTTAAGAGTAGCCAAGCTAAACTACCTGGGAACCAGAAACTATAATGTTGATGAACTCATCTCTCTCCCCTTAGATGAATTGAATGAACCGGCTGACATAGAGTTGTCAAAGGAGAGAAAGGAAGCAGAGGATGCAGCATTGCTCCTCAAGCACAAGGAAGAAATGAGGCTGAAAAGACTCTACAAGAACATTCCTGTCCTCTCCCCAGTTCAAGAAAGGCCTGAGCCAGAGACTGTGGCCACTGAACAACCTCAGGTAGCAACTGAAGAAGAAAGACTAAAGAAGATCAGCTACCTGAGTGCCATAGGTCTCTATCAGGCAGATGCACTTCTTCCCTTACCATCTGAATACATATTGTTTGAATACAATAAGAAGATGGAATAAAAAGCTAAAAGAGAAAAACAAGCTGAAAAGAAAAGATTAAGGGAAGAAGCTGCAAAGTCAAGGGCCATCATCCACAAAAGCCAAAAGAAGTCTGCTGACAGACAAAGGATGATGAGCTTCTTGAAGCTGTATAGATTCTCCGAAAGGAGGCTTGGCCCTATGTCTCTATCCACAATGGATGAGCATATCAGGGTAATCAAGCAGAAGATAAAGAAGGGAGAGCTGGTGGACTTGCATTCTCCACCAAGTCTAGCTCAACCTGAAGTTGAGGTGAAGGTTGAACCCACTGAGACAACACAACCTGAACCTCGAGCTGCATCTCAACCAACTTTATCTTCTGATCCACAGCAAGGTCCTCCTCTCTCTCCTTCTGAACCTGTGAGAGAGGAGATCCCAACTGAGGGGGACTCAACTGAACTGTAACATCCCACATTGGTTGGGAAGGTGAACAAAGGCTTCTTTATAAGGGGCTTGAGACCTTCCCCACTATGACGCGTTTTGCCTGGGTGATGGTGGTATGTCCCGGTCCAGGTGAAAACAAAACCGTGAGGCGATGGTGGTTCGTCCCGGCCAAAGCGGACAATATCATGGTGCGGTCACGCTGGGCTGTTACAGATGGTATCAGAGCCAGGGCCGGGCCGGTGTGCCAGCGAGGACGCTGGGCTCCTTAAGGGGGTGGATTGTAACATCCCACATTAGTTGGGAAGGTGAACGAAGGCTTCTTTATAAGGGGCTTGAGACCTTCCCCAGTGTGACGCGTTTTGCCTGGGCGATGGTGGTACGTCCAGGTCCAGGTGAAAACAAAACCGTGAGGCGATAGTGGTTCGTCCAGGCCAAAGCGGACAATATCATGGTGCGGTTATGCTGGGATGTTACATGAACAACCTGGTACTCAAGACCAGTCCCCTCAGTTAAAATCATCAGGGAGAAGAAAAAGGATGGCCAGAAGATCAACCTCAAAGAGTAAAAGAAGAAAGGCATCCACCTCCCAACCTCAGGATGAGTCAGAGCATCCTGAGGGAGTGCATGAAGAGGTCTCTCAACAAACTCCAATCATAGTAGAGCCTCTTGCTATTGGAAGACAAATTATGTTATGGTCTTATGATGAAGATCAAGACAGATGGTATGTCATAAAAGATCAAGAAGGCATGCATGTCTATTCCTCAGAAGACATGCTCAATCTTCCTTTGCATGATCTCTTTGACATGAGAAGGTTCTATGTTAGTCTGAAGGATCCAGACCTAATAAGGAAGAAAGGTACACTGAGGATCCTAATATGGACTATCAAAATATGAAGAACTTCTTTGTTTTGGTGGCATCAGCCTAGGGGGAGTTTGTAAGATCATCTGAAGATTATGAGGCTGATGCAACCAACAAGCCAGAACAACCAAGTCTTCCATGCATGCACTAAGGAACGAAGATGAACTATCTTTGGAATTCTTACACTCTCAAATGTGTCTAAGTGTAAGATCTTCCGAAGCTAACAGTTCAGAAGGAGTTACTTCAGAAGTTTCACACTCAAACAGAAAATTATTCTAAGTGTGAAATCTTCCGAAGCCAAAGACCAGCATCTTCTGAAGCCAAAGATGAAATCTTCCGAAGCTTCAGAGATAAAGTGTTCCGAAGCTATGAAGACTGATTTCTTCAGAGGACAAAGAAAATATGCTTTCTCTTAATCAACTTTTGATAAAACTGACACACTCTCCGCTGCCTGCTCTTGTGGTTCACCTACTTTACACAAGTTGGTAAAACTTCCATGCGTTATCAAAAAGTAGGAATGGTCTTTGTCTATATCTTACCTTACTTGTTTCTGTAGACTTTTTGTATTAGGAAAAGTCAGTGAGCTATGGCATGTCATAGTCACTAGTGCCTTTTGACTGTAGATTGATCTTGTTGTCTAGATTAGTCAAATCCCAACTGTCTTTACATGTAAGTGATGGTTGTAGGTTGTAGTATAAAAGTGTCTCAGGTCCTTGTAATTTAAATATGCTTTGTAACACTTGTAAAAGAACTTAAGATCAATATACAACATCCTTGAAAACCAATCTTGTGTTCTTGTGTTGTTCTTAGTTCTGACTCTTTAATTTACTTGTGTTCTTAGTATTATCTGTCTCTAGTTACCAGTTCCCTATTTGAATTGTTAAGTGATCTAAGATCTCTCCTCAATGTCAAGCTAAGTGTTAAGTACCCTTACCCGGTCCTGCAACAATCATATATATTCATTTGTTGAGGGTAGGCCATATACCACTCTTGTTGCAGAACTTGTATTGTTTGATGCATACCAAGACCATAAGCAAGGTGTTTGCACACAAATGACAAAGGCAATTTAGGAACCCATTTACTTGTTATAGTTTATTTATTGTTATCCATCCTAACCTTTAGTAGCCATGTCGAGTCTTAAACCATTCTTTTGTTAAACCCGATATATAAAGCCCAATCTGTTAGTTGATAACCGACCATGAAACCATTAAAAGTAAAAGAGCATCCGAAGTCAAGCTTCTATTATGAAAGAAAAAAAATTGATGAAAAAGGAAAATTAAATGAAAAAAGGAAAAAAAAGCAGTTGTTTAGAATGGATCAAAGTGATCTAGCTCTGTTAGTCATATTAATAAGGATTGTTTAACGGTCTGGTTTATATTTCTATTTGTGTTCGCCACTGTGAAAATTAAAAAATCTCCTACCTTTACCTAAGCCCAAAAACCCGTAAGTCCTTTAGATGTGTGCAAGATCTATGCAAGTGGTGGAGGTGTGATTGCTATACAAGCTTATGTGGACATGATGGTATATTGGGTTATTGAGAGATTACACTAGTACATATTTTACTAGTCCATATATAAACCGAGAGAAGTGAATTATTATGAGGGGTGTGTGCATGAGACTAAAAACTAAAAGCACGTTAAACCTAGTCGGATAAATTCCTCGTTTACTTGCATATAATTAACTTGCTAGAATGTAAATCTATTGAACAATGTAAGTCTTGCGAATAAGGGCATGACCTTGGACCTTAAATGATATTTAATTAGTGATTAGTGATGTATATTATCAATGACGGTTTTATAAATCATAATTGAGCTTTGCTTAAGGACAAGAAAAAGGTAAGTGTGGGGATTCCCCGATGGGTTGCCCATCCAGAAACTCATGGTTTTGTTTTCACCTGACGAGTTATTCACCCAGGAAAAACATGTCTTAGTAGAGGAGGTTTCCACCCCCTTATAAGGAGGGTTTTGTTCTCCTCCTCAACCGATGTTGGATTTATATCTATTTAAAAGTGGGGCATGAATTCACCTGGTGCTTCAACAAGAGAATAATTCAAGCTACGGAGGAATGGAAAGACAACCCGTCAAAGGTCACCTAGCACACGTGAGTTTGTAAGTATTCATGTCCCTCAAATTCCACGTGCAGGGTTTTACCGCGAGGCGTGTGAACAAACCAGGATCTCAGTCATTAGTTACTCAGAACGACACTATATGCAACATTTAAACAAATCAGAGTTTAAAACTTTAAAATATTTGCGGAAGCGTTTTGTAAATAACCCAAAGACAATGTACTAAAAGTAAACTGTGCAAAACGCGTGCCCAAACCAAGGTACGAAAGTAAATGCTAAATTAAAAGTGAACAATGTTTGAATGAAGTATGCTTGACATGTGCGTGCTCCTAGGGGCAGCTGCTAGAAATGACCTGAGAAAAGCATACTAAAAGTGTCAACACGATGGTTGGTGAGTTCAAGAGTTTGCGTTAATCATAATTAGTAAAGTTGTAAAACATAAGAAGTGCATTGAAATAGATAGCTAGTCAATATTCACAAGTAGTAGCCATAGAGATTTCACGATCGAAGCTGACTGTGTTCGTTGTTTGCCTCCCGTTACGACATACCAGGTCGTGACGTTGTTAGTAGTTTAGGACAATATCGCACCCGTTTGACCTCGAGTCGCACAGGTGGGGCTTGTCAGACCCAGTAGTACTACCCAAGATTTCCCGCTATGAATCAATATTAACGATCCGAAAGTATGAGGACTTCCATGGTATAACCCACTATGTCACACTATACACAACTCACTATAATCAAGCGTTTATAAACCAGTATGCTATCTCCCCCAAAAGAGAGTGTATAAGAAAGTGGGGCATGAACTCACCTGGTGTGCAAACGAACAATATTAAAAGCTAACAGTGAGCGTAAAGACAACCTTCATAGGTCACCTAGAACACGCAAGTACATAAGTACGTGTACACAGAATCTTTAACAACCCTAAGTGCTCAATAAACACATTGACTCAAGGTTTTGGAAAACAAGACACATTAGACCCAGTTGACCCGTTTGACCCGTTGGTGACATGTCAAACTAAGTTCTTGTTTTATCAAACATAACAACCAATAATTCAACAAACCATTCCAAACTACTATGCAAGTTATTCTCATAAGCCACATTGTAACACATAAGGCTTATCATGCTTTTCATGCTAATCCAGGTTATCATACAACGCACGTAATCCAATTCATCATACAACACAGATTCTAATTTATATTCCTTTACAATGCATATTGGGTTTAGTCATTCACATCGTGCCATGTGAAGCCACTCACGGCTACACACCCTAAACCCTGCCAATCCTACAAAGTTGGGGCCTCAGATTCACACGCGTGTATGATACCCACCATCAATATTCCTCACGTAACTCATACAAGCAAAACATTAACCTTATAATAATCAATAATGACAATTCATCATAGCACATAACATGTATACTTGCACATTTTCCAAGGAAGCCCATATGCTCCCATAGTTGTACCAACTAAGCAAATGACCCAATCATCGCAATCCAACACATTAGACATCATCCAGAAACATTCTAACAAGATCCTAATACCACAAACATGTATAACTCACAATATCCAATGATCTTCAAAATTAAAATTTCCCTTTTGGGAAAGTAACACCCAAAATCAACCTAACACCCAAATCATTCATGAATTCATCAACATCATGCCTAATCAAGTCCATAACTATCATCTAGACACGACCAACATCATCAAATCATCATAATTCACAAATCTCATATCCAAAAGTTTCTACTTATAGCAAGGTATGAACTACATGATCAACTCATGGATTTCTTGCATAATTATCATAATCCAACATTCTAAAACATCATTAACATCACAACATCATCAATCTATCATCAATTCATCAAGTTCATGCACAAAAGTTACTATTATTAGTAAGGTATGAACTACGCATCAAAACCATGAATTTCTCGTATAATCCACATAAACCATCATCAATACAATCTAACTAACATCATACAATCATCAAACAATCAAAATTCAACATTCTAGCATCAATTTCGACTAGGGTTTCGACCAACATCAAAAACCATGAAAAACTTGTAAAAATCTAACCTTTAATCACGTAATGGCCAAGAATTGAAGTTGTTAACGTGTTGTAATCCTTGGAACCAATCAAAATCGATGCTTAATTGCTTGTTACTGGTTGAAATCGCAAGGTGTGTGTGTGTTTGGTGATGATCACGGCCGAGAGGGAGGGTGGGGGCTAGGGTTGGGTTTTGTCAAAACTTTACTTATTTAAAATCACCCTTTAATCCCTTTTCTACTACTTTTTATAAAAATTGACCTTTTTAACACTTTTTAACCATTTTTAACTACAAAGTACAAATATTATAAATTAACAATAATAATCATGCATAATTTTCAATAGCTACAAAACACATGCAATAAATATAACACGTCGTCACGTTACAAGATAAAATTCACAAATAAAATTTAAAATCAATAAACCACATAAGCACAACTTAATAATCAACATTATTAATCAAGTTATTATCAGATAATCATTGTTAATTATTATTAAGTCACCAGCGTTCAACGACAACTAGTGTGTGCTCACGACACGTGTATGCAAAACCTAACGGAACTAACGGAATTTGGAAACGAAAAATTACCGAATGTCACATTATCCCTATGTTGAAAGAATTTTCATCCCGAAAATTGCGTTACATGGTTGAGTTGCATCACAGGTCTACTGCATTGGCACAAAGAAATTGTGTGAGTTTCATATGGGTTGTCCAATCATCCCCATGTTGAAAGAAATTTCGTCCCGAAATTTAACCATTCCAAACTACTATGCAAGTTATTCTCATAAGCCACATTGTAACACATAAGGCTTATCATGCTTTTCATGCTAATCCAGGTTATCATACAACGCACGTAATGCAATTCATCATAGAAAACAGATTCTAATTTATATTCCTTTACAATGCACATTGGGTTTAGTCACTCACAACGTGCCATGTGAAGCCACTCACGGCTACACACCCTAAACCCTGCCAATCCTACAAAGTAGCGGCCTCATATTCACGCGCGTGTATGATAACCACCATCAATATTCCACACGTAACTCATACAAGCAAAACATTAACCTTATAATAATCGATAATGACAATTCATCATAGCACATAACATGTATACTTGCACATTTTCCAAGGAAGCCCATATGCTCCCATAGTTGCACCAACTAACCAAATGACCCAATCATCGTAATCCAACACATTAGACATCATCCAGAAACATTCTAACATGATTCTAATACCACAAACAAGTATAACTCACAATATCCAATGATCTTCAAAATTAAAGTTTCCCTTTTGGGAAAGTAACACCCAAAATCAACCTAACACCCAAATCATTCATGAATTCATTAACATCATGCCTAATCAAGTCCATAACTATCACCTAGACATGACCAACATCATCAAATCATCATAATTCACAAATCTCATATCCAAAAGTTTCTACTTATAGCAAGGTATGAACTACATGATCAATTCATGGATTTCTTGCATAATTATCATAATCCAACGTTCATACAACATCATTAACATCATAACATCATCAATCTATCATCCATTCATCAAGTTCATGCGCAAAAGTTACTATTATTAGTAAGGTATGAACTACGCATCAAAACCACGAATTTCTCGTATAATCCACGTAAACCATCATCAATACAATCTAACTAATATCATACAATCATCAAACAATCAAAATTCAACATTCTAGCATCAATTTCGACTAGGGTTTCGGCCAACATCAAAAACCATGAAAAACTTGTAAAAATTTAACCTTTAATCACGTAATGGCCAAGAATTGAAGTTGTTGACGTGTTGTAATCCTTGGAACCAATCAAAATCGATGCTCAATTGCTTGTTCTTGGTTGAAATCGCAAGGTGTGTGTGTGTTTGGTGATGGTCGAGGCCGAGAGGGAGGGTGGGGGCTAGGGTTGGGTTTTGTCAAAACTTTACTTATTTAAAATCACCCTTTAATCCCTCTTCTACTACTTTTTATAAAAATTGACATTTTTAACACTTTTTAACCATTTTTAACTACAAAGTACAAGTATTATAAACTAACAATAATAATCATGTATAATTTTCAATAGCTACAAAACACATACAATAAATATAACACGTCGTCACGTTACAAGATAAAATTTACAAATAATATTTAAAATCTATAAACCACATAAGCACAACTTATAATCAACATTATTAATCAAGTTATTATCAGATAATCATTGTTAATTATTATTAAGTCACCAACGTTCAACGACAACTAGTGTGTGCTCACGACACGTGTATGCAAAACCTAACGGAACTAACGGAGTTTGGTAACGGAAAATTACCGAATGTAACATTATCCCCATGTTGAAAGAATTTTCGTCCCGAAAATTGCGTTACATGGTTGAGTTACATCACTGGTCTACTATATTGGCACAAAGAAATCGAGTGAGTTTCGGGTGGGTTGTCACATCATCCCCATGTTGAAAGAAATTTCGTCCTGAAATTTAATCAATACCTTCACCGGCTGGCATCGTCGTTTTGAACAAATAAGGATACTTAAGCTTCATCTGATCCTCACGTTCCCATGTGAATTCTGGTCCACGTTTCGAGTTCCAACGAACTTCGACTATGGGTATCTTGCTTTGCTTAAGAGTTTTGACCTCTCGGTCCATCACTTCAACTGGTTCTTCGATGAACCGTAGTTGTTCATCTACGTGCACTTACTCCAGTGGTACAACCATCGTCTCGTCAGATAAACACTTTTTCAAATTTGAAACATGAAATACATTATGAATTCCACACAACGAGTCAGGTAGATCTAATCGATATGCCACTGGACCTATTCTTTCCAGAATCTCAAATGGTCCAACGTATCTCGGATTTAGCTTCCCTCTTCTACCAAATCGAACCACGCCCTTCCACGGTGAGACTTTCAGTAAAACTTTATCGCCGACCTGAAACTCCAAAGGTTTCTGTCGCTTGTCTATGTAACTTTTCTGTTGATCACATGTTGTAGCCATACGGTTCCTTATTTGTACTATCTTCTCAGTAGTCTCGTGCACCAACTCGGGGCCGGTTAGCTGACTATCACCAATTTCCGCCCAACAAACCAGTGATCTACACTTTTATCCGTACAAAGCCTTAAAAGGTGCTGCCTTAATGCTGGTGTGATAACTATTGTTGTAAGAAAATTCCACCAATGGTAGGTAAACTTCCCAGTTATTCCCGAAGTCAATCACACAAGCATGTAGCATGTCCTCTAATGTTTGAATAGTACGCTCGCTCTGCCCATCTTTTTGTGGATGATAAGCAGTACTCATGTCTAGACGTGTACCCAGAGATTTCTGTAACGACTGCCAGAAATGTGATGTAAAACGAGCATCACGGTTAGAAATAATTGAGATCGGTACACCATGTCTCGAAACTATCTCCTTCAGATAAATTCGAGTTAACTTTTCCATTTTATACGTTTCCTTGATCGCCAAGAAGTGTGCAGACTTAGCCAATCGATCTACGATCACCCATATCGTGTCACAACCAGTAGGTGTCCGGGGAAATTTTGTAATGAAGTCCATAGAAATCTGTTCCCACTTCCACATAGGAATCTCAGGTTGTTGTAGTAACCCAGATGGCTTCTGATATTCCACTTTAACTTTTGAACAGGTCAGGCACTTGCCGACATATGTAGCTACGTCTGCTTTCATATTAGGCCACCAATAGTGCGCCTTCAAGTCATGATACATCTTGTCTGAACCAGGATGTATAGAGTACTTAGACTTGTGAGCCTTACTCATAACCGAGTCCCTTAGGTTTCCATACAAAGGTACCCAAAGTCTGTCCATGAAATAACGAATTCCATTCGCTTTCACTTCAAACTGTTTGTCCATTCCCCGTAAAGATTCAGACCCAATGTTTTCCGTTTTCAAGGCTTCTGTCTGAGCTTCTCGGATTTGTTTAGGCAAGTGAGTGCTGATCGTAAGCTGCAAAGCTCGCACTCGTCGAGGTTTAGCAGTCTCCTTTCTACTCAACGCGTCTGCAACTACATTTGCCTTTCCTGGGTAATATTTGATAGCGCAATCATAATCATTCAACAATTCCACCCAGCGTCTTTGCCTCATGTTCAACTCCTTTTGCTCAAAGATATGCTGAAGACTCTTGTGATTGGTGTAGATAGTGCACTTGGTACCGTACAAGTAATGTCTCCAGATCTTCGAGGTAAAAACTACCGCACCCAGTTCCAAGTCATGAGTGGTGTAGTTCTTCTTGTGTACTTTTAGTTGCCTCGAAGCATAGGCTATCACTTTATCATATTGCATCAAAACACAACCAAGTCCTTGGATAGAAGCATCATAATAGACCACAAAGTCATCACTTCCCTCTGGTAATGCCAATATCGGTGCGCTGCACAGTTTCTGTTTCAACAACTGAAAAGCAGACTCCTGACTATCACCCTATTTATACGTTGTCCCTTTATGAGTCAAGGTTGTAAGGGGTTGAGCGATCTTAGAAAATCCTTCAATGAAACATCGGTAATATCCTGCCAGTCCAAGAAACTATCTAATCTCACTGGGCGTCTTAGAAACCGACCAATTCTTTATTGCCTCAATCTTTGCTAGATCAACATGTATTCCTTTCTCGTTAACAATATGACCCAGAAATTGTACTTCATGTATCCAGAAATCATACTTGGAAAACTTGGCATACAGTTGCTCCTTTCTAAGTAACTCCAAGATTAGACGTAAGTGCTCTTCATGTTCTTCCTTGGTCCTTGAATAGATCAATATGTCATCGATGAACACAATAACAAATCAATCAAGATAGGGTTTGCACACACGATTCATGAGATCCATGAATACTGTCGGTGCATTTGTCAACCCAAATGGCATGACCAAGAACTCATAATGACCATAATGTGTACGGAATGCTATCTTCGAGATGTCTTCCTTTCGAACTCTCAGTTGATGATAACCAGACCTCAAATCAATCTTAGAATGATAGCTTGATCCTTGAAGTTGATCAAACAAATCATCTATACGAGGTAAAGGGTATTTGTTCTTGACTGTAACCTTGTTCAGTTCTCTGTAGTCGATACACATTTGAAATGTGCCATCATTTTTCTTGACAAAGAGAACAGGTGCTCCCCAAGGGGATGAGCTCAGTTGGATAAACCCTTTATCCAACAGCTCTTGCAGATGAGTAGATAGTTCCTGTAGTTCATTCGGAGCTAACCGGTAAGGTGCTCTCGCTATCGGAACGGCTCCGGGAGTCAAATCAATCTGGAACTAAACTTGAAGATGAGGGAGTAGTCCAGGCAGATCCTCTGGAAATACTTCAGGAAAGTCACGAACTATCAGAATATACTCTTTCTTCTTTTCCTCCGGTTGCTTGTCAGTCATAAGAGCTAATATAGCTAAGCGACCTTTGCCTAACAACTTATGTGCCTTCATGTATGATATAACGCCTATCACAGCACCACCTTTCTCGCCATTAACTGAGAGAATTTCCCCGTCCAGGAGAGGAATGTGGATAACCTTCTCGTGGAAAATGACTTCTGCCTGCTTCTCTGAAAGCCAATCCATGCCCACGACCACTTCGAAACTCCCAAGCATAACAGGCATGAGGTCGATGTCAAAATCAACCTAACACCCAAATCATTCATGAATTCATCAACATCATGCCTAATCAAGTCCATAACTATCACCTAGACATGACCAACATCATCAAATCATCATAATTCACAAATCTCATATCCAAAAGTTTCTACTTATAGCAAGGTATGAACTACATGATCAATTCATGGATTTCTTGCATAATTATCATAATCCAACGTTCATACAACATCATTAACGTCATAACATCATCAATCTATCATCCATTCATCAAGTTCATGCGCAAAAGTTACTATTATTAGTAAGGTATGAACTACGCATCAAAACCACGAATTTCTCGTATAATCCACGTAAACCATATCAATACAATCTAACTAACATCATACAATCATCAAACAATCAAAATTCAACATTCTAGCATCAATTTCGACTAGGGTTTCGGCCAACATCAAAAACCATGAAAAACTTGTAAAAATCTAACCTTTAATCACGTAATGGCCAAGAATTGAAGTTGTTAAAGTGTTGTAATCATTGGAACCAATCAAAATCGATGCTTAATTGCTTGTTCTTGGTTGAAATCGCAAGGTGTGTGTGTGTTTGGTGATGGTCGCAGCCGAGAGGGAGGGTGGGGGCTAGGGTTGGGTTTTGTCAAAACTTTACTTATTTAAAATCACCCTTTAATCCCTCTTCTACTACTTTTTATAAAAATTGACCTTTTTAACACTTTTTAACCATTTCTATCTACAAAGTACAAATATTATAAACTAACAATAATAATCATGCACAATTTTCAATAGCTACAAAACACATGCAATAAATATAACACGTCGTCACGTTACAAGATAAAATTGACAAATAATATTTGAAATATATAAACCACATAAGCACAACTTAATAATCAACATTATTAATCAAGTTATTATCAGATAATCATTGTTAATTATTATTAAAACACCAACGTTCAACGACAACTAATGTGTGCTCACGACACGTGTATGCAAAACCAAACAGAACTAACCGAGTTTGGTAACGGAAAATTACCGGATGTCATAATTCAAGACCAGAAAGACCCAAGTGATATGGAACACAATAACACAATTGACCTAGTTGACCCATTTCCGTTGGTGACATGTTAAGTTGAGTTGTTGTTTAGCCAAGTGTGGTATCACATTAGACGTCATGATTTCATAGATTACCATACAAGCTATTCACATAATCTACATTGTAAATCTTAAGTCTCATCAAGATTATCATGCTAACTTAAGTTTTCATGCAACACACGCAAATCTCAACCGGTCATCATACTCAACCTGAATACAATTAAAGTCTAACTACCATTTATATATATTGGGTTTAGTCACGTACAACATGCCGCGTGATGCCACTCATGGCTACACACCGTAGGGGCCTCAGATTCGCACGCGTGTATGATACTCGTAATCATAATCCCACATGTAATTCATACAACCAAGACATTAACATTATAATAATCAACAAGTCACAATTCATCATGACACATAACTTGTACATAATCTCATGCTTGTACACTTGCACATTTTCCAAGAAAACCTAGATTTCCCATAGATTCATCAACTAACCATATGACCCAATTACCATAATCTAACACATTAGATATCATCCATGATCACTCTAACATGATCCTAGCATCAAAACCATGCTCAATTCATAAGATCACACAAATCACATTAACAAAGTTTTCCTTTCGGGAAGGTAATATCCAAGATCTATATTTTCATCAATTTCAATCCCAAATTCATCAATAACATCTCTAATCTAATTCATAGCAATCATAATAACCCATTTAACTTACACAAATTATCAAAACATGAATTCCCATGAAGAAAAGTTTCTACTTTAGGCAATATATGAACTACATGATCAAACCATGGAATTCTTACATAATCAACATAACCCAACATTCATATAACATAACTAAAATCATATCATCATCAAAAAATCATCAATTTCAACTTTTCTTCCTAATTTTTGAACTAGGGTTCATCAAATAACAAAAACTATAAAACTAAACAAAATCTAACCTTTTAAGCTTGTAGTAATCAAGAATTGAACTTGCTAACATGTTGTAGTGCTTGAAACTAATCAAACTCGAGTGAATATGCTTGTTCTTGAACCAAAATCACAAAGGGAGGAGTGTTGGTGATGGTTTACGGCGAAAGGCTGGGGAATGGGCTAGGGTTTTTGGTTTCCAAATAAATACCTACACATAATTTCTCTTTTAACCCCTTTTAAGTTTTATAAATTGTAAATATTGGTTTTAAATGTTTTTAAATCATTTTTAACCAAATAAAACATGAATCATTATCAACTAACAATAACCATATAATCCAACTTGTAAATACCACACATGAATCATAAATCACTCATAGTCACGTTATAATGCGAAAACTGTAAATAACACTTAACATTCATGAATCACATAATCACATGTTAATAATCAACATTATTAATTAAGTTATTATTAGTAAGCCAATATTAGTTATTGTTAAGTTACCAACGTTCAAAGACAACTAGTGTGTGCTCACGACACGTGTATGCAAGACCTAACGGAACTAACGGAGTTTGGTAACAGAAAATTACCGGATGTCACAGGTATGGTATTGCTTTTTATTATTTTTGTTAGTTTTGAACGGCTATGAGATTATATAAAATACTTGTTTACCCGTCTCTTTTACCCGATTAAACACACCCGGTTGCCCGATCATATACCCGGGATAGTTTTTGTTTCTTTGTTATTTTTATTATATTATATTTATTTTTAGTTATTATAATCATATTATATTATCTTTAAGTTCTTTAATGTTAATATTCCTCTCACTCGAACCTAGCCACGATTTAAAACATTGAGAGAGCAGGGATGGAACTATGCCTACGAGAAGGGGTTAAGTGACCCCATTGACTTTTGAGTCGATAGTGTAACGTATAATATCAAAATTTTGAGTGAACCAATGGTTTTTTAGTAGGTGAACCCATTAGTATTTTTAGGTACAAATTATAATCTATATATGTTTTTGGTTCAGTGGTAAATGCGTGTGCTTATGGGAAAGAGGTTGCGGGTTCGACCATTATAAGCTGCAAGTCTGCTATTTTTTTCCACAATTTAATTCGAAAAATTACGAATTTACCCTTAGTTTTAACATACTTTAAAACCCTGACCCCAAATAACCCCCCACCCCCCAATTGACCTCACGACTTGCTCCCAGCCTCCCATCGACCTGCTGCAGGGCTGCTGCTTGCTACACCTTGCTAGTGGTAGCCATCAACTCTCGCGACAGTGAGACGAAAACCGATCACCAGTGGTATATTCGGCTATTTTTTCTTTCAACTATTCAAGCTTTAAAGATTCCGGGTTAGTTTTCCAAATTAGTTTCTTTAGAATTTTGTAATTTGTCTATAAATGAAAATTCAACGCCAAGATTTTGTGTTTAGTGATTTTGGTGTTTCTATTGTTGTTATTTCACTTATTTGTTAGTTAATTTGTTTGATAATTTTGGTATTTAGAAATCTAGAATTGTGTTCAACCTCATGTTGAACCAATTTTGATGAATTGATGATTGAAACTGCTTTGTGTGAGTTCGATTTGTGTTTGTTGTTGGTGATTTTGTAGTTAGGCTTTTAATTGAAGTGAATGATGTATTGTTTGAATTGGTTTGATTTAGGTATGAAGATTGATTACTAGTATTAGTTGACTAGTTAATGTTATTATTTTGTTCTAAATTTGGAAATCTTATCTCATGATGTATAAATTCAATCTGTTTTCAGTTGTTCAGTGTGGAAAGTTGTGGTTAAGTTTACCATATGTTTTAGAGGTTATCATAAGCTTTGATAGAGGGAAAGTGAGTAGTTAGGAGTTTAAACAATTTATTATCCTGAAGTTGATTGTTCAAATAGTAAAAAATTGGTCATGGCTACATGAGTACACACCCTATTGTATCAAGTCAAGGCGAACTGACCCGACCTGATCAGACAACCTGAAAAAATTTTATATTGTTTTGTTACATATCAGATCATTAAAATATAGTTTTTCCCTACGAAAAAATTCCTAGTTCTAGCACTGACAGAAAGTACATAAATTTATGCGATGAAAGTTAAAAAGTTGAATAATCAAAAGACGAAACCCAAATTTAGAATCTAAACTTAGTTTATTAAATATATTAAATTAAATAAAATTTTAGATTGAAAAGTTAGATAAATTACATTACGTCCTATATGTTTACCTTAAATTTCATTTTTTATATTTAACTGAGGAAATAAAAAAACATTTCATTTTTGTATTTTGTCTCACGGTCCTTTGTCACTTTTCTTCCTTACACTTTCATTCTTTAAATGTACCTTTAATTTCTTAAAACAAACCTTTATTGAAGTGAAAACGCCTTAAATGGAGACATAATGCAAACATAAAGAATGTTTTATGTTATTTCATTAGTTTAAGGATAAAATGTGAAATTTGAGGTAAATTTAAACTTTTATTTACTTTTTTAAATTTAGGTAAGTTTCAAATAAAAAGGCTTTTAAACCAAAAGTATGAAAAGTAATCTCAACCATTAATTTCTCTAATCAATGGTTGAATCAAATTATAGGAAAAAATTTGTTAGAATAATATTTTAGGAATTTATTAAGTTTTTGCAAGTTTTCTTATGTTTTTAAACGTTCATAACTTTTGTGTATGACATTATTTTTTATAAAAAAAACCATAAAACGATCATTTTTTATTTTTAAAACGAGTGCAGTATTATTATATGAAAATATAATAATTTTTTTGTATTTTTAAGCTCATATTTAATCATTGTATTTTTAAGCTCATATTCAATCATCGTATTTCTAGTACAGTTTATTGTGTCTTTTTGTTAGTTATTGTGTTTTTCTAAATACTATTGTGTTTTTCTAAAGTGATGAATTTTAAAAAAATATATATTGGTAGAATAATATTATTCTGTATCTTTAATATGTAAAACACAATAATAAATTAATAACAAATTAATTTAATACATTAAAAGCAATGTTAAAATAAAACGTTGTCTCATTGTAGTTTTTGATCGTCATTGTGTTATTCTTGAACACGATAAGTTTTGAAAAATAAATTGGTGAAATAACATAATTATGTATTTCTAATTGTAAAACAAAATAATTGATAACAAGAAGTTTATATAATCTATAAAAACAATGACAAAAATAATACATTATGCTATTTTCAACATTAAGAGATACATTAATGAAATTATATCATTGTGTACTTCTAATTGTAAAATAAAATATTTGATAACAAGTTTATACAATCTATAGAAATAATGACAAAAACAACCCAAAATGATCTAACATGTAACACATAATGATAAATATATATAACAAATATTAAAAAAATATATGATACAATAAACGTATAAGACACAATTACCTAATTTATTTATCATAATGACCAAAATACCATTATTTTTAAAACAATATAAGAACATGTGTCAAGTCCATAATTCATTTTAAGTTTTTTAAACTAAATAGATTTTTTATTATTACCATATTCTTTAAATTTACATAATAAATTATTTACATATTATATTAATCACTTAAAATTCCTGTTAAACTTGTGTTTAAATTGACATGATGATTTGAATTTTACTGTTTGAAGTTACAATACTCAAGCACGTGACTGATTAATAAGAATATTTCTTTGACAGAAGCTTCTCAATACTTTTTAAAATTAAAGAGACTTTGTGTGGTATATAAAAAGTACACTAGTGTTTTGTGTGAAAAATTATTAAGTGACTTTCGTATATTATTTCTTTTTAATATTTTCCTTATGTATTTACCCTAGTTAACAAAGAAATCTTTTTAAATGACAACTCAAATACTTCTTAAACTATACATACTTCTTAGACTAGATGTTGTGGGGCGTGAAGGCGGGGCGCGACCCACGTGGGTGCCCACCCTGGTCGTTAACACCGCAACAAGGTGGCGCGAGCCAAGGAGCTATTGGGGAGGTGTGAGGGGCATCACGACTGGATTAGTGGCTCTATCCATAACAGAGTCAGGCTACTTGATCAAATGTTTTATCCGGTACGCAGTCAGCATCCGGTCAGCGTCACATTTCGTAATATTATAGAATACCCCACAACACACGTGGATAGAGCCCCTCCATAATACACAACTTTAAAAAGTTTTTGCTTTTATTGCTGGGTATCAACACAAATAAAAGATAGTCATGGGTAAACACGTAATTCTTCGGTAGACCCTTTTTTTAGTTATTACCGTGTTATTATGATAAAGTTTGTTATTTGTCAAATCTCCCTATAAATAACCTATGTACAACCAACAAACACCAATACAAAGCCAAGATGGTCCGCACCGACGATAAACCACACCATTTCGTCCTGGTACATGGTGCATGCCATGGAGCCTGGTGCTGGTTAAGCACAAACCCTACTCGAAGCCGCAGGCCACCGCGTATCCGCCTTCGATCTCTCGGCCTCTAGGACCGATGCTAAAGCCATACAAAAAGTGGTTACACTTTCTGACTACACAATGCCATTGCTTGAGTTCATGACCACCATTCCGCAACAGGAGAAGGTTGTGCTTGTGGGTCATAGCCTCGGTGGCATGAACATAGCCCTTGCCATGGAAAAGTTCCCCGAAAAGGTCTTCGTCACGGTCTTTCTCACCGCCTTCATGCTGGATTCTGACTGTTAGATTTATTATGGTGTTTCAATGAAGTTAGATGTGGTGTTGATTGTACTTAATATGTCAATTTCTCGTTGATGTGTTAGTCTACATATTTTTAGTCTTGTTGTGACAAGTTCTAATTGTAGAGGGTGGAATTGTTTCATAGTTCAGGGGTTGAGTTGTCATTAGTGAAAGATGTAGTTAGTTAGAGTTTGTTAAGACTACTTAAGGTCTTAATTCGTGTAGGTTGAAGTAATTCTTCTTCTCGATTGCACTGTATAATTCTTCTTCTAATTCTTAATGAATTCACGTGTGTTCTTTTGATCTTTACATTTCCTTTCGTAATCACAAATTGCTTTTCGCATTAATAATTGGTATCAGAGCTTTGACTCGATCTAAAGAAAAGGTATTAGTGCTCGTGATTAAGTGAAGATTGGAGAATGGTGAATTCCGCCAAGTTCGACATCGAGAAAATTGATTTCAAAAATGATTTCAGCCTTTGGAGGTTGAAGATGAAGGCGTTGCTAGTCCATCAATGGGTCGTCGATGCCCTAAAGGGGGTATCAGGGCTTCCGCAGGCGATGCCCGATAAGGAAAAGAAAGAAGTTATGGGAAAGGACCACAGTGCTATCATTCTAAGTCTTAGAGATAGAGTCCTCAGATAAGTACCTAAGGAAATAACAACAATAGGGATCTGGTCAAAATTGGAAGGCCTTTATATGACTAAATCATTGGCCAACCGATTGTACTTGAAAAAAAAGGTTGTACACGTTCCATATGACTACTGGAAAGTCATTAGAAGATCACATCGACGAATTCAATAAGATCCTACTGGATCTTGAAAACATTGAAATGGAGATAGATGATAAGGATAGAGCAATAATCTTCCTGTCATTCCTACCAGATTCATATGAATATTTTGTTGATACTTTGATGTTCGGCAGGGAGAGTCTATCAATAGAAGAAGTAGTGTCAGCCAAGAACTCCAAAGAATTACACAAGAGAGGTGAATTAAAGGAGGATAGTTCAGAAGGTCTCATTGTAAGAGGACGACCTGAGAGCAGGTTCACCAAGAACAAGACGATGAGACCAAGGTCCAAGTCCAAGATATGGTACAGGTGTTTTGTTTGCAACTCTGATAAGCACTTAAAAAAGGAGTGCCCAGAGTGGAAGAGAAGAAAGGCAGAATTCATTAAGAACAAGAATCACAACAAAGGCTCACAAGAAGATGCCATAGATGGCTATGAGAGTGCAGAAGTGTTGATGGTGTCCAAGTCTAAGTCAAAACAGGTATGGATTTTGGACTCAGGCTGTTCTTATCAATGGTTGAATCAAATTATAGGAAAAAATTTGTTAGAATAATATTTTAGGAATTTATTAAGTTTTTGCAAGTTTTCTTATGTTTTTAAACGTTCATAACTTTTGTGTATGACATTATTTTTTATAAAAAAACCATAAAACGATCATTTTTTATTTTTAAAATGAGTGCAGTATTATTATATGAAAATATAATAATTTTTTTGTATTTTTAAGCTCATATTTAATCATCGTATTTTTAAGCTCATATTCAATCATCGTATTTCTAGTGCAGTTTATTGTGTCTTTTTGTTAGTTATTGTGTTTTTCTAAATACTATTGTGTTTTTCTAAAGTGATGAATTTTAAAAAAAATATATATTGGTAGAATAATATTATTCTGTATCTTTAATATGTAAAACACAATAATAAATTAATAACAAATTAATTTAATACATTAAAAGCAATGTTAAAATAAAACGTTATCTCATTGTAGTTTTTGATCGTCATTGTGTTATTCTTGAACACGATAAGTTTTGAAAAATAAATTGGTGAAATAACATAATTATGTATTTCTAATTGTAAAACACAATAATTGATAACAAGAAGTTTATATAATCTATAAAAATAATGACAAAAATAATACATTATGCTATTTTCAACATTAAGAGATACATTAGTGAAATTATATCATTTTGTACTTCTAATTGTAAAATAAAATATTTGATAACAAGTTTATACAATCTATAGAAATAATGACAAAAACAACCCAAAATGATCTAACATGTAACACATAATGATAAATATATATAACAAATATTAAAAAAATATATGATACAATAAACGTATAAGACACAATTACCTAATTTATTTATCATAATGACCAAAATACCATTATTTTTAAAACAATATAAGAACATGTGTCAAGTCCATAATTCATTTTAAGTTTTTTAAACTAAATAGATTTTTTATTATTACCATATTCTTTAAATTTACATAATAAATTATTTACATATTATATTAATCACTTAAAATTCCTGATAAACTTGCATTTAAATTGACACGAAGATTTGAATTTTACTGTTTGAAGTTACAATACTCAAGCACGTGACTGATTAATAAGAATATTTCTTTGACAGAAGCTTTTCAATACTTTTTAAAATTAAAGAGACTTTGTGTGGTATATAAAAAGTACACTAGTGTTTTGTATGAAAAATTATTAAGTGACTTTCGTATATTATTTCTTTTTAATATTTTCCTTATGTATTTTCCCTAGTTAACAAAGAAATCTTTTTAAATGATAACTCAAATACTTCTTAAACTATACATACTTCTTAGACTAGATGTTGTGGGGCGTGAAGGGCGGGCACGTGGGTGCCCACCCTGGTCGTTAACACCGCAACAAGGTGGCGCGAGCCAAGGAGCTATTGGGGAGGTGTGAGGGGCATCGCGACTGGATTAGTGGCGCGACCCACGTGGGTTAGAGTTTGTTAAGACTACTTAAGGTCTTAATTCGTGTAGGTTGAAGTAATTCTTCTTCTCAATTGCACTGTATAATTCTTCTTCTAATTCTTAATGAATTCACGTGTGTTCTTTTGATCTTTATATTTCCTTTTGTAATCTCAAATTGCTTTTCGCATTAATAATTGGTATCAGAGCTTTGACTCGATCTAAAGAAAAGGTATTAGTGCTCGTGATTATGTGAAGATTGGAGAATGGTGAATTCCGCCAAGTTCGACATCGAGAAAATCGATTGCGAAAATGATTTCAGCCTTTGGTGGTTGAAGATGAAGGCGTTGCTAGTCCATCAAGGGGTCGTCGATGCCCTAAAGGGGGTAACAGGGCTTCTGCAGGCGATGTCCGATAAGGAAAAGAAAGAAGTTATGGGAAAGGACCACAGTGCTATCATTCTAAGTCTTGGAGATAGAGTCCTCAGATAAGTATCCAAGGAAACAACAGCAGTAGTGATCTGGTCAAAATTGGATGGCCTCTATATGACTAAATCATTAGCCAACCGATTGTACTTGAAAAAAAGGTTGTACACATTCCATATGACTGCTGGAAAGTCATTAGAAGATCACATCGACTAATTCAATAAGATCCTACTGGATCTTGAAAACATCAAAGTGGATAGTTCAGAAGGTCTCATTGTAAGAGGACGACCTGAGAGCAGGTTCACCAAGAACAAGATGATGAGACCAAGGTCCAAGCCCAAGATACGATACAAGTGTTTTGTTTGCAACTCTGATAAGCACTTAAAAGAGGAGTGCCCAGAGTGGAAGAGAAGAAAGGCAGAATTCATTAAGAACAAGAATCACAACAAAGGCTCACAAGAAGATGCCACAGATGGCTATGAGAGTGCAGAAGTGTTGATGGTGTCCAAGTCTGAGTCAAAACAGGTATGGATTTTGGACTCAGGTTGATCTTATCATATGACACCATATAAAGAGTTCTTTAAAGAATTAGAACTAAAGGAACATGGTGTCGTAAAATTAGGAGATGATAGGCCTCGTAAAATTGAGGGGATTGGGGTAATATCCTTCAAACTAGGCAATGACACTACCATTGACCTACATAGTGTAAGATATATCCCACAGTTGAAAAGGAATTTGATATCTTTAGGTACTTTTGAGAAGAAAGGCTACCATGTAAGTCTGAAAGATGGAAAGACCAAGGTCATAAGGTGATGTTAACTGGAACAAGGAGAGACAACAACACTTATGCACTAGACGGTCAAGTAGTCACTGGAGTAGTGTCTGCTGCTGTAATTTCAGATGGTGAAGTAGCTATGCTATGGCATAGGAGGCTAGGGCATGTATGTCAATAAGGTTTAGTAGAGTTAAAGAAGCAAGGCTACTTTGATAGATTGATTAATTGTGATTTTGGCTCCTATGAAAACTGTATAATGGGGAACTCTAAAAGGGTAAAGTTCTCAAAAGGAATACATAATACTAAGGGTGTTCCAGATTACATTCATGCAGATCTTTGGGGTCCCACAGAGAACCTATCTCTTGGAGGTGCATCATATATTTTGTCCTTAAAAGATGACTGTTCAAGGAAAGTTTGGGTCTATATATTAAAGCACAAGTATGAAGCCTTTAATAAGTTTAAAGATTGGAAGGTGCTAGTGAAAAACCAAACTAAGAGGAAGTTTAAGAAGTTGAGAATAGATAATGGTCTAGAATTCTAAAATAAAGAGTTTGATGATTTTCACAAGGAAAATAGGATTGATAGACATCTCACCATACCTGGTACTCCCCAACAGAATGGGTTAGTTGAAAGGATGAATAGAACCTTACTAGAAAGAGTAAGGTGTCTGCTGAATAGTGTTGGTCTGCCTAAGAGTTTTTAGGCAGAGGCATTGAAGACTGAGGTTTATACAGTAAATATAACTACATCATCAACCATTGGCATAATGGTGCCTATGGTCATGCATTGTCACTAACTACAACAACCTCAAAGTGTTTGAGTGTCTAGTCTACTCTTATGTTAGTCAAGGGAAACTAGATACTAGGGTAGAGAAGTGTATAATGCTAGGCTACCCTAATGGTGTTAAGGGATACTGGTTATGGAGGTTAGAGAATGGGAGTCCCTGTTGTTAGCAGAAATGTTACATTTGATAAAAGTGTTATGTACAGGGACATAATGTCAAAGCCTAATGAAGGAAGTGTAGACTATAAGGAATGTCAAATTGAGGTGGAGTTCTCTGATAGTGATGCCATTGAACCCACAAGTACGGTTGATCCCCCTGAAAGCTCTCAAAGGCCTGTTGCCAAGCCTAGTATTGCTGCTAATAGGCCTACGAGGCATATTGTTCAACCCATCAGGTATAGAGATGACATCTTAGCCTATGTGTTTCATGTGGCAGAGGAGGAATGTTCTTATGATCCTTTGTCATATGAGGAAGCTATCGCATCTCCTGAAAGTGTAAAGTGGGAAAAGGCAATGAATGATTAGATGAATTCACTATACAAGAACCAGACATGGGTGCTAGCTGACAAGCCTATTGGTCAAAAGTTAGTGGATTGCAAATGGTTATTCAAGTTTAAAGAGGGTTTACTAGGAGATGGATCGAGGTATAAAGCAAGGCTGGTAGCTAAGGGTTTTACTCAAAGGACTGGTATTGATTATAGTGAGGTGTTCTCACCTATAGTCAAGCACACCTCTATAAGAGCTGTATTGTCTTTGACTGTAACTTTTGATACGGAGCTAGAACAATTGGATGTCAAGACTACCTTCTTACATGGCAATCTTGATGAAAAGATCTACATGAGACAGCCTCCTAGTTTTGAAGTTAAGGATAAAGTTGATTAGTTGTGCTTGCTTCAGAGATCTTTATATGGGCTAAAGCAGTCACCAAGGCAATGGTACTTGAGATTTGATAGTAATATGATTACTCAAGGTTTCAACAAAAGTGAATATGATACTTGTGTCTACTACAAGGAATATAGCAAGGGAAATCTTGTATACTTGTTGCTATATGTTGATGACATGCTCATTGCATGTAAGACAAAGTTTAGGTTGATGAAACAAGAAGTTTACTTATGTTTAAGTTGATATGAAGCAATTGGGTGAAGCAAAATAGATCTTAGGCATGGAGATTATTAGAGATAGAGCATCTGGGTTGATAAAACTGTCACAGAGGTCTTATTTAACTAAGGTGATGAAAACTATTTCATGGAGAATAACAAACCTGTAGTTACACCATTAGGCATGCATTTTAAGTTGTCATTTCTAGATTCTCCTAAGAATGATAGGGAAAAGGAGGTAATGGTCAAGATCCCCAATGCCAATACAGTTGGTAGCTTGATGTATATGATGATTTGTATTAGGCCTGAAATTTGTTTTGCTGTAAGCATGGTAAGTAGGTATCTTATTGACCCTGGGAAGAAATATTGGAAAGGAGTGGAGTGGATGCTCAGATATTTGAATGGTACAAGAGATGTAGGTTTAGTATTTGGGAGGAATACTAAGCAGTCTCATGTGGTTAGAGGGTTTGTTGACTCAAATATTACAAAAGATTTTGATAAAGGAAGATCCTTGACTGGATATGTGTTTAGTGTCCTTGGAGGTATAGTAAGCTGAAAGTCCAGCTTGCAACATGTAGTAGCTATCTACTACTGAGGCAGAATATATTGCATTAACAGAAGCTATAAAAGAAGCTATTTGGTTGAAAGGTTTCTTGACAGAGATGGGTGTAGTGAGTGACAATGCTCTTGTATATTATGATAACCTTAGTGCAATTCAGTTATCCAAATATCAAGTTGTGACATCCGGTAATTTTCCGTTCTCCGTTAGTTTCATTAAGTCTTGCATACACGTGTCGTGAGCACACACTAGTTGTCGTTGAACATTGGTGACTTAATAATAATTAATAATGTTAAACAAACAATTTCTATGTTGATTATTAGTTGTGAATATGCGATTTAAATATTAATTGTGAATTTTATCGCGTAACGTGGAAACTTGTGTGTTTAATCTGTATGTTTTGTATCTAGTAAAGATAATGCATATGATTATTATTGTTAGTTTATATGCTTATTATTTTAAGTTTAAACCTTTTAAAAAGTAATTAAAAGCTTAGTTTTAATAAAATACAAATTATAAGGGTTAAAAGGGTAATTATGGATTATTAAATAAAACAAAAATAAAAACCCTAGCCCCCATATCATCCTCGGCCGCGATATTCATGGACCTCATGAATCGCATGTGCAAATCCGTACATGATATGGTCACTATGAATTTTTGGTCATGCCATTTGGGTTGACGAATGCACCAGCAGTATTCATGGACCTCATGAATCGCATGTGCAAATCCTATCTTGATCAGTTTGTTATCGTCTTTATTAATGACATACTGATATACTCAAGGACTGAGGAAGAACATGAGAAGCATTTACTTTAATCTTGGAATTACTTAGAAAGAAACAACTGTCGAAGTTTTCTAAGTGTGATTTCTGGATACGTGAGGTGCAATTCTTGGGTCATATTGTCAACAAGAAGGGAATACATGTTGATCCTGCAAAGATTGAAGCAATAAAGAATTGGTCTATTCCTAAGACACCAAGTGAGATACGATAATTCCTTGGATTAGCGGGATATTATCGACGGTTCATCGAAGGATTCTCTAAGATTGCACAACCTCTCACAGCTTTGACTCATAAGGGAACAATATACAAATGGGGTGAGAGTCAGGAATCTGCTTTCCAATTGCTGAAACATAAATTGTGTAGCGCACCGATATTGGCGTTACTAGAGGGAAGTGATGACTTCGTAGTCTGCTGCGATGCTTCTATTCAAGGAATTGGGTGTGTATTGATGCAGCTGGATAAAGTAATATCTTACGCCTCTAGACAGTCAAAGGTTCACAAGAAAAACTATACCACCCATGACTTGGAGCTGGGTGCGGTAGTTTTTTCCTTAAAGATCTGGAGACATTACTTGTGCGGCACCAAATGCACTATTTACACCGATCACAAGAGTCTTCAGCACGTCTTTGAGCAAAAGGAATTGAACATGAGGCAAAGGCGCTGGGTAGAATTACTGAATGACTATGACTGTGCTATCAGATATCATCCAGGGAAAGAAAATGTAGTCGCTGACGCGCTGAGTAGGAAAGCAACTGCTAAGCCCCGACGTATGCGAGCTTTGCAGCTTACCATTAGCACACAGTTACCTGAACAAATTCGAGAGGCTTAGACAAAAGCCTTGAAAGCAGAAAACATTGGGTTTGAATCCTTAAGAGAAATGGACAAGCAGCTCGAGGTAAAAGCGGATGGAATTCGTTACTTCATGGATAGACTTTGGGTACCTCTACATGAAAATATGAGAGACTTGGTCATGATTGAGGCACACAAGTCTAAGTACTCTATACATCCTGGATCTGACAAGATGTACCATGATTTGAAGGCGCACTACTGGTGGCCTAACATGAAGGCAGATGTAGCTACATATGTGAGCAAGTGTCTGACCTGCTCAAAAATTAAAGTGGAGTATCAGAAACCGTCTGGACTATTGCAACAACCCGAGATGCCTATGTGGAAGTGGGATCAGATCTCAATGGATTTCATTACCAAGCTACCTTGAACTTCTACCGGATGTGACATAATATGGGTTATCATGGATAGATTAACAAAGTCTGCTCATTTCCTAGCGATAAAGGAGACAGACAAGATGGAGAAATTAACCCGACTCTATTTGAAGGAGATCGTTTCGAGGCATGGAGTACCGATCTCAATTATTTCTGACCGCGATTCTCGTTTCACATCGCACTTCTGGCAGTCGTTGCAGAAAGCTTTAGGTACGCGATTGGATATGAGTACTGCTTATCACCCACAAACCGATGGTCAAAGCGAGCGTACTATACAGACTTTTAAGGACATGTTACGTGCTTGTGTGATTGACTTCGGGAATAACTGGGAAGTTCACCTACCATTGGTGGAATTTTCTTACAACAACAGTTATCACACTAGTATAAAGGCGGCACCTTTTGAAGCTTTATATGGGAGAAAATGTAGATCACCAGTTTGTTGGGCTGAAATTGGTGACAACCAGCTAACGGGTCCTGAGTTAGTAGACGAGACTACTGAGAAGATTGTACAAATAAGGAATCGTATGGCTGCAGCGTGCGACAGATAGAAAAGTTATGCTGATAAGCGACGGAAACCTCTAGAGTTCCAGATTGGTGACAAATTCTTACTGTAGGTCTCACCATGGAAAGGCGTGATTCGGTTTGGTAAGCGAGGAAAGCTAAATCCGAGATACGTTGGACCATTTGAGATCTTGGAAAGAATAGGTCCAGTGGCTTATCGATTAGCCCTACCTGATTCGCTAAGTGGAATCCATGATGTATTCCACGTGTCAAATTTGAAAAAGTGCTTAACGGATGAAACGATGGTCGTACCGCTGGAAGAAGTTCAAGTAGACGAACAATTACGCTTCATTGAGGAACCGGTCGAAGTGATGGATCGTGAGGTGAAGACACTTAAGCAAAGCAAGATACCCATAGTCAAGGGTCGTTGGAACTCGAGACGTGGACCAGAATTTAGGTGGGAATGTGAGGACCAGATGAAGCTTAAGTATCCTCAGCTATTCGAAAGGACGATGTCAGCCGGCGAAGGTACTGATTTAAATTTCGGGATGAAATTTCTTTCAACATGGGGATGATGTGACAACTCACCCAAAACTCACTCGATTTTGATTACTTTGTGCCAATACAGTAGACCAGTGATGGAACACTCACCATGTAACGCAATTTGCGGGACGAAAATTCTTTCAACATGGGGATAATGTGACATCCGGTAATTTTCCGTTACTAAACTCCGTTAGTTTCGTTAAGTCTTGCATACACGTGTCGTGAGCACACACTAGTTGTCGTTGAATGTTGGTGACTTAATAATAATTAATAATGTTAAACAAACAATTTCTATATTGATTATTAGTTGTGAATATGCGATTTAAATATTAATTGTGAATTTTATCGCGTAACGTGGAAACTTGTGTGTTTAATCTGTATGTTTTGTATCTAGTAAAGATAATGCATATGATTATTATTGTTAGTTTATATGCTTATTATTTTAAGTTTAAACCTTTTAAAAAGTAATTAAAAGCTTAGTTTTAATAAAATACAAATTATAAGGGTTAAAAGGGTAATTATGGATTATTAAATAAAACAAAAATAAAAACCCTAGCCCCCATATCATCCTCGGCCGCGACATCCCTCCCACACACACACAGACTTCGAATTCAGCCAAGAACAAGAAAGGAACCCTCGATTTTGGTCGATTGCAAGTGCTACAACGCGTTAGAATCATCAATTGCAAGCCATTACACGTTTAAAGGTTAGATTTTTATATCTTTTTATGGTTTCTCATGTTGGCCGAAACCCTAGTCGAATTGGATGAATTGGAGGTCGATTCTTGATTGTTTGATGATGTTATGATGTTAGTTAGGTTAGATTGATGCTAGTTTACGTCGATTATGCAAGAAAGTTACGTTTTTGATGCGTTGTTCATAGGTTACCAATAATAGTAACTTTATTTGCATGGATATGGTGATTTGATGATGAATTGATGTTGTTGATGTGTTTGTGATGATAATTGGATGTTAGATTGTTGATTTGAATGCTAGAAATCCAAGAATGAATGTTGTAGTTCATGTCTTACTAAAGATAGTAACTTTTGGCTATGAAGGTTGATGAATTGTGATAATTGGATGTTGTTGATCATGTCTAGATGTTATCATGAGCTTGAATTGGTATATTATTGATGAATCCATGAATGTCTTGGATGTTTGCTAGATTTTGGGATGTGCTTTCCCAAAAGGGAAACTTCATTTGCACAAATTCTTGAGTATGAGGATTTGAACATGTTTGGGACATTAGGATCATGTTAGCATGTTCATGGATGATTTCTAAGGTGGTAGAATGTATTGTTTGGGTTGTATGAATGTTTAGTTGGTTAGTTATCTGATTTGGCCTGTTTGTGGGAATTTATGGTAGTGGGTCATACGGGTATGTTAGGACTATTATTGGTATGTGGTTGATCATGATTAAATATTTTGGATGATATGATTTCTGTTAAATGGTATGTTGATGATCATCATACACGCGTGCGAATCTGAGGCCCCTACTTAGTAGGATTGGTAGGGTTTAGGGTGTGAAGTCATGAGTGGCTTCACATGGCATGCCGTGCATGATTTGATTCTATGTATGATGCATTGGTTGTGTTGTAACTATGTTGAACATGATAATTGTGTGAGATTCGCATGACTTGTATGGGAAATCTGGTTGTATGATGATCTAGTTAGTACATGTGATTAATGAAGTGTCATATGTGATCAGTTTGTATGTAAATCATGTGTGATGTACTGTTATGCTTGTTTGAATGGAATTTCACCTATAATGTCACCAACGGGTCAAACGAGTCAACTGGGTCAAATGTGTCTTGTCTTTCTTAAACCTTGAGTTCCTTGGTTTGTAGAGCACTTAGGGTTTCATATTGATTCTGTGTACACGTACTTATGTACTCATGTGTTCTAGGTGACCTTTGAAGGTTGTCTATCCACTCTTTCTTGTCAAGTTAAGCTTTAAGTTAATTCTTGCGCTAGTTCATGTCCCACTCTTTTACATGCTCTCTTTTGGGGGAGATAGCATACTGGTTTTACAAACTCTTTATCATGATAAGTTGTGTATAGTATAATATAGTGTTGATTACCATGAAAGTCCTCACACTTTCGGATTGTTAATAATGATGATTAGCGGGAAATCTTGGGTAGTACTACTGGGTCTGACGAGCCCCACCTGTGCAACTCGAGGTCAAACGGGTGCAATATTGTCCTAACGAACATTTGTCACGACCTGGTAAGTCGTGGCAGGAGGCAACAAACGTAACACAGTCAGCTTTAATCGCGGAATCACTCTGATTATTACTATTTTGTTTATAGACTAGCTATCTATTACAATACACTTCTTATATTTTGCAACTGTTATTGGTTTATGTTTAAAAGCAAACTCTTGAACTCACCAACCATTGTGTTGACTCTTTTAGTATGTTATTCTCATGTTAAGGTTGCTATTGCCTAGGAGCACGTCACACGGGTCAGCATCATGGTGTTTGTCAGCACGTTATGAAACATTGTTTTGGATTATGATTATTTAAACATCGTGTTTTGGTTTTGCATAATACTTGGGCGCGTATGTTTACGCATTTTAAATCATGTTACATTGTTTTGGGTTTACTTGTTTATTTAACGCTTTTTGCATGTTCTAAAGTTAAACTCTGATTTTGAATGTTAGATCAAATAGAGTCGTTCTGTGTAACTAATGACAGAGATCCTGGTATGTCACACGCCTTGCAGTAAGACCCCGCACGTAGATTTTGAGGGTGTGACACAAGTCTTCCATGAGAGATCCAAGCATATTAATGTAAAGTTGCACTGGATTAGAGAAGTCATAAAATCTAAGGTTGTGATCACGTGTCAATATTTTAGTGTTTAATTTATCTAAATGCTTGATTTTACATCGTTAATATTGTAGAACAAGTTGACTTTGTTTATGTTTTGATTCATAGGTGTTTGGAGCTTAAAGAAGCATAATTTGAGGCAAAAGTAGCAAAACATGAAAATTGAAGGACCAAAGATGTAAATATAAAAAATAGAATAAATGAGGTCAAGAAAGAGACCCGGCATATGATACTCCGGGTTTGGTTGGGCGTATGAGGCGTCGTATCATATGCCGGTGGGCGTATGATACACCAGTGGTCTAACAGCATCCGGATCTTGCATCATGAGCTCATTAAGAAAAGTAGACAATTTGATATAGGTAAATTCGTAACATTATGAACGAAAAAATCTTAAAAGCTTGTTCCTTTGTTGTCATTTTAATCAAAAGCTAAAATCTTAAAGTATTATTTCTTACAAATCCCCATACACCAATTGTTGATCTAGCAGAATTGGTAACCCGGAAGTAATCGTTTTCATTATTTAAGTAAATTAGCTTCAAAGTTCTTTGCTTTATGCACGTGTGCTCATTAATTCATTCAAAGTTTTAATTTTTTAATTCAAAGTTTGTGTCTTTAAGTTAACCGAGTCGTATTTGTTTAACACTTTCCACATATTCCCTGTGGAGACGACCTTACTTACCCTTACACAATAAAAGTAGCTAAGACCGATATAATAACTTATTTTTGATCGAGTCTCGACAACTAGATCAAAATGGCGCCATTTTCGGAGAATTAGTGCGCAAAGTGTTATTTTTTTAGTTTTATTTTCTTTCTTTTGTTTTGGTTTGTGCGGTGCTACGATAGGTGTTTTATGTCTTGCAGGTTACTCTCAAGTACTTAAAACTAACCATGAATCAAGTTTATTATTTATGTACCGGTTGCGGGAGTCCAGTTCACACATGAGATCATTGCCCTGAGTACTTGCAAAAGTGTGAAGATGCGAGAAAAAAATTATATTTATTGGATGTCTATTATGACGATGTACCATCATCTTATCCATACTACGAGGCATCTTAACCATACTATAAAGAATATTATCAGTCAAAGAAGAACTATAACTTTGGAAAAGATTTGGATTGCAACATTTATGAACCAAAGATGGCACAAGGCTCACGTTATCTGTAAGGATCAGTACGATACAATTAGATCTATCTCGTGATAAGAATACGGAATGTAATCATCACAGAAGATAAGATTGAATATTAAAATGAAGAACACATGAGTAAATAAACTTCACAATCTATTGATCTCTGATTTGATTACAAGTATAGTAAGTACAACTCAGGAAAGTGAAAAATCTCTCTATCAAAGTTCTTACTAGTACAAAGCTAAACTTCTATTTATAAACAAAAAGAAGTTCTCGCACGAAAACATCAGTTCTCGCGCGACTAGTAGTTGTCATGCGAGAAGCAGTTTTCGCGTGGTAACTCTAGGTTCTCGCATGACTTGATCTTCATCTTCATCTTGATTTGATTTCCCGAGCCTCTAGGTTCAACCCCTACAATCTCCCCCTAGGCTCGGTAAATCGATGCCGTTAGAAGTCCACGTCTGCAACCTGATAACTGCCCCCATATGCATACATCTTGTTGTTCAGGGCCTTCGTAATCATCCAACCAAACTACGCCGCTATGAAGTGTAAAGATTCATCGGCTGTAATTGGACATGCCTGCAACTTCATCAAATCTTCTTTACCAAACTATAGCAAATCCACAGGGTCGATGATACAGAACTCTTTGTCTTCACACTTGATTACCGCATGACCAGTATCCTTTTCACAACTCCACCCCATTAGCTTAGACAAGCTATTAACTGGCACCGGATCATGAATTGGAATCTTCTTAGCATATCTTGGATGTCTATAAACCCTTATCTGCATTGGCTTGTTCGTGTTCGGGTCCATCCGGGTCTCATCTTCAATAACTTTAGATTTGGCGGTCTTAAAGTCTTTAAAGTTGGTTCTGCTCTGTCTATAAATCATATTTCTTATCCGGTTAGCTTTGCTATAATTACTCGGGTTAAAGAACGGAACACGACCCATAGCATATAAATATGATGTTCTGAGTGTATGAAAGTCATGCTCGTCTTGGAAATACTTTATGGCTCTGCCCTTTCTCTTCACAACATACATCTTCTTCTCTTGATCGTACACCCAACTGATAATAGGTTCCGAGTTTCCGTACCTTGTGAAAGGTTTGGAATGCCTCAACGTGTGAATATAAGTTGGTGGATGAGGAGCATTAATTGTTAGGTTACCAACCCAACGCGTAGCACTTTGGCCTGTAACATCAGTTGTCTCGTCAGTTGTCTAATGTGTTGCTTGACTCCCCTACGATCTCACCTTCTTCAACCAAAGTATCGAAAAACAAGTCTTTGAGACTGTTTCCAAATATGTTAGTGTATTCCACTCCTTCTTCCAAATCATCAAACACACCCAACTCTTCTTCCGTCTCCTCGGCAATCAGACTTTGTTGGAATGTATAAAACTCTCTCTCATAAGCAGCCTCTGTCTCAGGGTAGGTAGTGTGTAATAAACTGCATCATCGAGACTTGGTCTGAAGACATTGTCAGTGCCTGATGTTCCTGATGGAATTGATCTGCCCAAAATACATATTGAATTGATGTGGCTAGTATGTCATGATCCAAGTAGGGTCATACCCAATAACGAGCTAGACAAACACCAAAGATATTTCTTTTATGATGTGATCATATAAATAAATATTAACACTTAGAATATTTGGAAATTGGGTTTCCAAATAAATTTACACTTGTGTTGTATATAAATTATATGGATAATTTATTTCAAAGAGAGAGGAATATTAATTCATCCGCATTCGTTTTACACAGCCGCATTTGATGTGGTTGAACAAATGCGGATGATGTTTACTCATCCGCATTTACAAATGCGGATGAACAATCCCTGTCCGCATTTGTTTTGGAACAAATGCGGATGAGCATTTCTGGAAATGCTGATGGAAACATACATCCGCATTTACTAATGCGGATGACCATTTGCAAATGCGGACGAATTACTTCACCCGCATTTACAAATGTGGGAGAACAACTTCATCCGCATTAACTAATGTGGATGTTCTGAGAAATGCGGATGGGTTAAGGGACTGGGCCCCACCCACTTTTCTCTCTCCTAAACTTTATGTTTCCAAGGACATGTAATGTAAGATTGCTTGCAGATCTCTCTCAGGATATACAACTGAAGAACTTCTTTCTCTCGATCGGTCTAGAGAAATCAAAAGGGAGTTCTATAAGTGAAAAATCCTAACAACCGGTGTTCTTGTTAGTGGCTCGTGGGTAGACCAGCTTGAGGCTTCTTGCTTTAGGAGCTGCCATCCTCGTTCACCTCCTGCCGACCTCATCATTGAAGGTAGTTCATCATACCTTCTATGGTTGTTTGTAAGCATAATTTCATATATCGATCCATAGGGGTTTTGACTAATTTTATATAAAAATGTTTTATATATAAATTAGCTCACTGTAACAAGTTTAATATATATATTCCGTTGTGTTCTTCTATTTTATAAGGATAAAATAGATCTGTTTAACTTGTAAAATCCCAACAATGGCATCAAGAGCCGGTTATATGGATACATGCTTCATTTGGACTGAAAATTCGGTTTCTTGGTGATGATTCACCAAAAAGCCGAGAGACTTCAGCCCTAGTATCCCCTATTTTTCAAGATCTATTTTGACATGCATATAGGAATCTTGAAAATTTTATATCATTTGGATGATTGTGTTTTGGAAACAAAACCATGGTTCTCGGCTGTTTATGCTTCAGCCGAGAATCTATGGTTCAAGGGGATGCTTTTGGATTTTGCTTACATATGTGGATATGTATTTTATTTGTTCATAACCAAAGCCGAGACCTATGGATGAATGTGTTGTGATTTGTTTTAATTATTCAAATGGTTTGTAATAATTAAACATGTTTATTCTTCCTATTGGGTATGTAATTTATTTATTTTTCATTTGTATGTAAATAAATAGGCTAGTTGCACTTTACTTTTACTAGAAAAAATGTATTTAGGATATGTTTTGTAAAAGAAGATGCAACAAGATTATCTTTCTCGGTTTTAACCGAAAGGAGAAGATGAAGGCCCAAAGGAGTTTGGCGCTGAAGTCAAAGCCTAAATGGATACCCAAATGGATTGGAAGAGTCACAACACAAGGTGGACACTTGAAGCATTTGGATGCGGGATCAAGTGGGAGTTCACCGGCACAAATGTTTTGTCAATTCACCCTTAGGAATGGCCTTATTAACTCACTTGTTTCGGTCAACAAGTGATGTTAAGCTTAGATGGCTACGGTTATGGACTCATGTGATGCTTGTGTGGTTGTTTTATTATTGTTTTGTGATATATGGATATGCATGTTTAAACAATTTAAAATCAACAACAAGCATAAAATTGGTTCTTATAAAACACTAACATGGGTAATAAAAGGGTTTATTAAAAGTTAATGTGTTCACAATAAAATTGGTTTTATTGAAAGAACCTTGAAAATTGTTTCACACTGGTACCACACATTTGAATGCATGCAAATGTTAGGTGCAAAATAGTTTTCAAAACTAGAATTAATGAAAACTAAAATCCCTTTTGAAACAAGTTTAACTCTATCCTTTTACACAATACTCGAATCACTTGGGAACTATTTGTGGGATAAAGGTCACCTAACCACTCTTAGGGAACTTGTGTGTTTCAGGTGGGGTTAACATATTTATGGGATAAAGGTCACCTAACCACTTGTATGTGTAAACTCACATGTGTGTGTAAGTAGGACAACTTGAGTTGGAAACCATGTGAATAGGGTCACCGAAGCATGGTGTACAATGGTGTTGATGGGATTAAACATGCCAACTAAACATAAAGATGTTTAACCGATCCCATAAAACTAGAAGTTGCAAAGGGTTGCAATTGTCAAGTGTTGACTACCTTGTTAATTTAAATGATGGGATAAAGGTCACCTAACCATTATTTAAATGTAACATTGGATTCTAGATTTTAATTATTAATTGTCTATGAGACGTGATAAGGGTATTAATAATTAAAGTTTTATTTTCAGAAATACTAAAAATGAACTTTGTTTGTAGAAATGGCCGCAAACAACAACGCTCCCACCCCGACCGTCCATAACCTATCACTAAGAACTATATTAGAAAGGGATCGTCTTAACCATAATAATTTTATGGATTGGTTTCGTAACTTGAGAATCGTTCTCAAGCAAGAAAAGAAATCTTACGTTCTAGACGATCCCATTCCTGACGAACCCGATGTTGATGATGTTGAGGCCTATAACGATTGGGTTAAGCACACTGAGGATTCTGTGCAGGTTTCTTGCCTCATGTTGGGAACTATGATTCCCGAGCTCCAAAAGGATTTAGAGCATCATGGGGCATACGACATGATTACCCAGTTGAAGGAAATGTTCCTTCAACAAGCAAGGGTAGAACGCTTCGAAACGGTTCGAGCGCTTCATGCATGTCGCATGGAAGAAACTCAATCGGTTTCATCTTATGTACTTAAGATGAAGAGCCACATTGATCGCCTTGAAAGGCTAAATTGTCCCGTCTCAAAAGAGTTGGCCACGGATTTGATCCTTAATGGCCTAACTAAAAGGTTTGAGACGTTCATCATGAATTATAACATGAACGGGTGGGACAAGAGCATTGGTGAGCTTCACGCAATGCTCAAAACGGCGAGGCGGGGATGGGTAAAAGGGTTTTACCCGTCCTCACGATCAATGAGGGAGGCAACAGAAAAGGCAACACCCCGATCCCAAAGAAAATGTTGCTAAAGGAAAGGGATACATCAAAGGAAAGGCTAAGGGAAAGGCAAGAACTGAACCTCCAAAACCAAAGCTTAAGAAGCCTATGGTAACGGAGAACGATCCATGCTTTGAGTGTGGTGAGATAGGACATTGGAAGAGGAATTGTCCAACCTATCTCAAAGAGTTGAGAAAAAAGGATGCTGGGCAGACCTCAGGTACAACTTTCATGATTCATATTGAATTGAATGTTATTTCTTCAAACACATGGGTATTGGATACCGGATGTGGAACTCATATTTGCAATTTGTTGCAGGGGTTCAAAAGAAATAAGCATTTCAAGAAGGGAGACACAACTCTCTACATGGGCAACGAAGCAAAAGTTGATGTTGAAGCCCAAGGAGACTATGTTTTGAAGCTTCCAAATGGTTTGGAAGTTGTCTTGAAAAACATCTTGTATGCTCCTAGTTTGACTAGGAACATAATTTATGTTTCCCTTTTAAAACAATATGGTTATGTATTAAAGTTTGTAAACAATGGTATTTGTGTTTTTATGGATGATGTATTTGATTTTGAGGCTATGCCTTATAATGGTATCTATAAATTGGTTCATGATAACTCATCATTTAATAACTCGTTATACCAAACAAGCACCAAGAAACTTAAAATGGGTTTAAGTGATTTATATCTTTGGCATTGTCGTCTTGGGCATATAAACAAGAATCGGATTCAAACACTTCAAAAGAATGGTCTTTTGGAAACAAATGAAAATGGTTCATTTAATAAGTGTGAATCTTGTTTACAAGGAAAGATGACCAAGTTGCCCTTTAGTGGTACTAACAAAAGGGCAAAGGATTTATTAGGAATCATACATTCGGATGTATGTGGTCCTTTTAAGACAATGACAAGGAATGGTGAAAGATACTTCATTACTTTCATCGACGATTATAGTCGTTATGGTTATGTGTACTTGTTGACACACAAACATGAAGCTTTTGAAATGTTCAAAATATTTAAGAATGAAGTTGAAAATCAACTCAATAAAACAATCAAAGTTCTTCGTTCAGATAGAGGAGGTGAATACCTGAGTGATGTTTTTCAAGATCATCTTATGAGTTGTGGGATTGTCTCACAACTTACTCCACCCGGAACATCGCAACATAATGGTGTGTCTGAAAGGAGAAATCAAACCTTATTGGATATGGTTCGATCTATGATGGCTAGAAGCTCACTACCTCTATCATTTTGGGGTTTCGCATTGCTCTCTGCGGCTCGTATTTTGAATATGGCCCCAACCAAGAAAGTGGATATGACACCTTTTGAAATTTGGCATGGAAGAGTTCCATCACTATCATATTTAAAAGTATGGGGTTGTGAAGCTTATGTGAAGCGAAACACCTAACACAAGTTAGAAAGTCGATCCATTAAGTGTATATTTGTTGGATATCCCAAAGACTGTATGGGATATTACTTCTTTGATCCAACCGAGCAAAAGATATTTATTGCTCGAAAGGCTGAGTTCTTGGAAACTAAGTTTCATATGGAAGAAACGACGTATAGAACAGTGGAAATTGATGAGGATCAAGAACCACAAGCCAATACACGTTTGGTTGAAATTAGCGATCAACAAGAGGTTGTTGATAATGATCAAATGGTTTATCAATACACACAAAACGTTCGCAAATCTGGTAGAATTAGCATTCCACCTGAAAGATATGGATTTTTCATGAATGGATGCTATGTGGTTGACTCGGATGAACCAACTACATACCATGATGCAATGTCCAATTCGGATTGTGACAAATGGCTAGAAGCCATGAACGTTGAGATGCAATCCATGTATGACAACCAAGTATGGGAATTGGTTGAACCACCACTTAACTCCAAACTGGTTGGATGTAAGTGGGTTTTCAAGAAGAAAACCGATATGCATGGAAACTTGGATACTTATAAAGCAAGACTTGTAGCAAAAGGTTTCACTCAAACTCAAGGGGTTGATTATGATGAAACATTCTCGCCTGTGGCAATGCTAAAGTCAATTAGGATATTATTTGCCATAGCTGCATATTATGACTATGAGATTTGGCAAATGGATGTCAAAACCGCTTTCCTTAATGGACATCTCGAAGAGACTGTCTATATGGTTCAGCCTGATGGTTTTGTCGATCCAAAACATCCTAATAAAGTATGCAAGTTAAAGAAATCAATCTACGGATTGAAACAAGCATCGAGAAGTTGGAATCAACGTTTTGATGAAGAGATCAAGAAATTTGGATTCATCAAGAACGCTGATGAAGCTTGTGTGTATAAAAAGGCTAGTGGGAGCATTATCACATTCTTAGTATTGTATGTTGATGACATACTACTATTTGGAAATGATGTTCCAACCATGGAAGGTGTTAAAGCCTGGCTTGGAAGTTGCTTTTCCATAAAAGATCTTGGTGAAGCCGCCTATATTTTGGGAATAAAGATCTATAGGGATAGATCAAGACGGTTGATAGGTTTAAACCAAAGTGCATACATTGATAAAATCTTGAAAAGGTTCAAGATGGAAAACTCTAAGAAAGGTATGGTACCTATTCAAAGAGGGACAATATTGAGTACATCTCAATGTCCGAACTCAAAGGATGAGCAAGAAAGAATGAAGGAAATCCCATATGCATCTGCTATAGGATCCATCATGTATGCAATGATATGCACTAGACCGGACGTGTCATGCGCATTAAGCATGACAAGTAGATATCAACAGAATCCAGGTAATAGCCATTGGATGGCTGTTAAAAGTATATTGAAATACCTTAGGAGGACTAAGGATATGTTTCTAATATATGGATCTGGTGAGGAGGAGCTCGTTGTAAAAGGTTACACGGATGCGAGCTTCCAGACTGATCGAGATGATTCTCGATCACAATCGGGGTATGTCTTCATTATGAATGGAGGGGCAGTGTCCTGGAAGAGCTCGAAGCAGGACGTGGTAGCATTGTCCACTACAGAATCCGAATACATCGCCGCTTCATTGGCAGCTCAAGAAGCTGCATGGTTAAAGAAATTTATTGCCGATCTAGGGGTAGTCTTTACCATTCAAGACCCCCTAGAGATCTTTTGTGATAACGAGGGTGCGATTGCTCAAATCAAGGAACCCCGTGCACATCAAAAGACAAGGCACATTGAGCGGAGATTCAACTACATAAGGGATGAAGTTGAAAAGGGAAAGATATGTATTCGCAAAGTTCACACAGATCAAAATATTGCGGATCCACTCACGAAGCTCCTTGAAAGGGCAAAGCATGAGAGTCATACTTGTGCCTTAGGACTTCGATATTCTAGTGTTTGGATTTGATCTGTTTTGTATTTTAACTTTGGAACGAATGTAATACTAACTCTTTGTATAATTTATGACATTTGAGTTATGTTCCATTTTAGCATGTTTACATCCATGAATATGTTTATTATTCTAAATGTCCGTAGTCGGTTATATTTGTGGGAACAAATATGAATGTAAGACTATTATGAACATGGATTGGTAGATATTCATAAGGTATGAATATAGAGCAAAAGGTTGCTACCAAGGTTCATAGATATTTGTGGGATACAAATATTGGACTGACCCGCTCTCAAATGTTACTGCATGGAATTTTATAATTGATCATAAGTAAATTTGAGTAAAGGCGAATATCATAGTGTCCTCTGACCTGAGATACATATTGGGTTTTGATATTCACCAAATATTATACCTTGATCTAGTTCTTCACTGTTCTGAAATAATGGACAATACACAAGGCTATGTTCAGGTATGATACAAGGTGATTGTGAGAAACGTATGTAGTCAAGATGGGATTTGTTCCTCTTATTCGTTGAGAGTATGATGTCTAAGGCCTGATAAAGTTAAATCAACAGGGAATGATCATTCTGTGTCCCTGGATTGAACATGACATCTGAAATAAAAGGATATATGATTGGATTCACCTAAATCAGTTCAAGTAAAGGACTTGAAAGGAATGATGTTATTGAATGGCACTTAGTCATGCATATTAGGGGTAGTAAACCGTTGTTAGGCGGTATTTGCTACTTGCATCAATCCTCTATGTATCTGGTGCAAGTGGGAGATTGATGGAATTGATCTGCCCAAAATACATATTGAATTGATGTGGCTAGTATGTCATGATCCAAGTCAGGTCATACCTAGTAACGAGCTAGACAAACACCAAAGATATTTGTTTTATGATGTGATCATATAAATAAATATTAACACTTAGAATATTTGGAAATTGGGTTTCCAAATAAATTTAACTTGTGTTGTATATAAATTATATGGATAATTTATTTCAAAGAGAGAGGAATATTAATTCATCCGCATTCGTTTTACACAGCCGCATTTGATGTGGTTGAACAAATGCGGATGATGTTTACTCATCCACATTTACAAATGCGGATGAACAATCCCAGTCCGCATTTGTTTTAGAACAAATATGGATGAGCATTTCTGGAAATGCTGATGGAAACATACATCCGCATTTACTAATGCAGATGACCATTTGCAAATGTGGACGAATTACTTCACCAGCATTTACAAATGCAGGAGAACAACTTCATCCGCATTAACTAATGCAGATGTTCTGAGAAATACGGATGGGTTAAGGGGCTGGGCCCCACCCACTTTTCTCTCTCCTGAACTTTATGTTTCCAAGGACATGCAATATAAGATTGCTTGCAGATCTCTCTCAGGATATACGACTGAAGAACTTCTTTCTCTCGATCGGTCTAGAGAAATCAAAAGGGAGTTCTATAAGTGAAAAATCCTAACAACCGGTGTTCTTGTTGGTGGCTCGTGGGTAGACCAGCTTGAGGCTTCTTGCTTTAGGAGCTGCCATCCTCGTTCACCTCCTGCCGACCTCATCATTGAAGGTAGTTCATCGTACCTTCTATGGTTGTTTGTAAGCATGATTTCATATATCGATCCATATGGGTTTTGACTGATTTTATATAAAAATGTTTTATATATAAATTAGCTCACTCTAACAAGTTTAATATATATATTCCACTGCGTTCTTCTATTTTATAAGGATAAAATAGATCTGTTTAACTTGTGAAATCCCAACAACAGCATTACCAGTAGCTGCAAAACCCATGTCACCACCCTGATCATCATCATCATTACCATCATTATCATCATCATCTCTCTTATTACCATCATCACCATTATCATCATCATCATCATCCTCATCATCACCATCACCATCCTCAGATAAATCATAATCTATCAAATCCAACCCTTCATCTTCATCTTTAACTGGGTTTGGAATAGGCATCATGTGTTCAGGCTCAACAAATGCCTCTCCAGTAAAAACTACAGGTTGATCCTTAGTAGTCATATGAACATCAGTGGAAGGTGACTCTTGACCAACTTCAGAAGTCTCTGTTGTCCTTCCTAAACAATAGGATCAACAGGAAACTCTGTAGACACTATTTGATCTTCAGTAGGTTCAGGACCAGTAGGTTGCTGTCCACTACTCTCTCCAACTTCAGTGGTTTCTTGTTGAAATGACCCACTTGAAGTGAAATTCCTCAAGTTCTGCTCGAGGATCTGAACATAGCTGAATATAAACGTTTGCTGATGTTCGAGATTCCTGATCTGTTCATCTCTTTCTGTTAACTGCCTTTGTAAATCATCAATCACTTGGGTTTTCTCAAACATTTCTCTCTCCAGATTCTGTACACGATCCTCAAGGGTAACACGTGTAGATGAACTAGTTGACGCACTAGCACCTTGTCTCAGCTCAGGAGGTGTGTTTATAAAGTCGTCCATACCAATCATCTCATCCTCCAGTTTTTCTTTCTAAGGTGTCCTTATAACATCAGCAATAGAAGTGGGCAACTCAGATGATTTTTCAGTAGGTGTTTCCTCACTCACTATGATAGGAGTCTTAGTAACAATAACCTCTTCTACAATCGGCTCAGTGGTCACTGGGGTCCGACGTTTCCTTAACACGCCAGTCCTCTACCCCTACCACGAGGACTTTCACCTGTTCTCCGTGCCATTCTCTTTCTTCTCCCCCTAGACATGGGAGTCTCTTCAGGAACAAAATCAGAATCACGCTCCTCATTAGTGCATTTGGCAGGTGTTTTACGCACTCTAGGACGTTCCTGTAATACGTATGGTACGTTTCCAATCTGATCGCTGTCAGTCTCACTCCCACTGTTAGTGAACCAGGTGTTCACCTCATCCATGTCCGATCTGGTAGCACCCTGAGAACTCTCAGGTGCTTCTGGTGCAGTACTCATGGATGGACATACAGTATCAGCTCCAGTAGCTTGTGCAGTAGATGTAGATGTACCAGATGTAACATCTCTATGAACATGAGGATCTCTGTCTCTTGGGGTCGATCTTCTGCTTGAAAACCATCTGCAAATCTTCCTAACTTAGCAAAATAAAAACCATCCCAAGCATATCCATGTCCGATCTGGTAGCACCTTGAGAACTCTCAGGTGCTTCTTGTGCAGTACTCATGGATGGACATACAGTTTCAGCTTCAGCAGCTTGTGCAGTAGATGTAGATGTACCAGATGTAACATCTCTATGAACATGAGGAGTCTCTATCTCTTGGGGTCGATCTTCTGCTTGAAAACCATCCACAAATCTTCCAAACTTAGCAAAATAAAAACCATCCCAAGCATTCCCTCGTGCACCCATAAGATAGGTGAATATGTCTTTCTTCATAGTCATAACCACATACTTGGGTGAATCAGACACTGCTAGCTTAGGGTGAGCAGCATTCACGATCATCTGAATAAACCTGGGGTACATAATAAACTTCTTCCCCACCACAGCAATCACATTCTTCTGCATCTCTGAAAAAATTGCTTTGGATATGCTATAAGGAAGATCATCAACAAGTGATATAAGCAGGGATCCGAACACAGCGCTCAAACTATCCATGCCCGCTTTGAGATTGCTAAGGCAATGGATCACCACATGAAACAAGTACTTCCAGAAGGGTGGAAGGTACTTCTTCTCCAATAATGGGTAATGGTGACAGTAACCCATATGTACTAAACAATCCTTCACAGCATCGTCATCAATCTTCACTGGTGCATTAGGCACATCTTCAAGTAATAGCACGCTATTAATTACCTCAGCGGTAATCACAACCCTCTTTCCCTTGACGGTGGCAGTAATACAAGGTTTTCCATCCTCGTCTATCTCATTGGCAGCCGTGTGCCAGAACTGGTCTATGATATCAGAATAGATAGTAGGACTGGCAGATATAGCATAGTGAATACGGGATGTCTTGAGTCCCTCAATAAGTGATCGGTATAACGCTTTGTCTTTAGAAACATCACCGAGGTATGCAATCGCATTATGGTTCTTGTTAAAAATCATAGGTCTTGCTATCTAAAACATTAAGCATTAATATCAGTACACAGCAAAATTTAGAAAAATTTCAAAATTAGAAAAGAAAAATTAACACTTAGAAAAATTTCAACACTTAGAAAATTTTTGGAATTTTGAACTTCTCACGCGAAAACTCCAAGTTCTCGCACGAAAACTAAAAGCCAAGTCTCATGCGACAAGTCAAGTTATCACTTGAATATGAATTTGACCGGAGGACAACTTCTCGCGCGATAAGTCAAGTTTTCGCATCTGTTCATATGCATAGTACTTTTCGTATGTAAAAAGTCTGTTATACTTCATATTTTCAATCTGTCAATTTCAAGATGTTTTAGCCCATAAAACAAGTTTCATAGGTGTCGCTTAAGTCATTATTAAGGTTTATTTTGATTAATTTGTTCAATTTTAACGTATTTTAAGTCCTTAAAGTTTTGGTCAAGATCAAACACATTCAAATTGAAGTTATTAACATCTATATACCTTAATAAGTGATTAGGAATCAATGGGCGACCACAATGAACCAAGTTTTCTAGTTGGACAGAGTTTCAACACTTAGAATTTGAGAATGAAAATTTCAGAGTACAGTTGTGTGAATACTTGACTTTTCACACACTGTGCTTTATATAGGACTCTGACTTCTCGTGGTAGAAGTCAGGGTTCTCGCATGATGAACTTTTCGCATGATATGAACCTCTCATCAAGAATATTCTCAAGTGACATACGAGGATCAAAATCAATGTTAATTTCCTAAACAAGAGAACGTTATCCAGAATGTTATGCCATTTCAAAATGATTTTAAATCTTAGAAAGAAAAAAGTATTGCTCAATTGGAGTTGATATTGCCCGAGATCGATAAGTTGTTATCACAACATCATCTTTCACATCAGGAATGACTTTACTACTTAACTATCAAGCATGATGCATTATTACTGAAAACAGAATTAGAAGAATCCATCTCACCATTTGTAAAAGTTGAGGATGAGGCCATGAAGATTACTACCATACAAATTCCCTCGTTTGTTGAAGAGCCATGTGAAGAACATGCGGTGGTTTATAGTTATGATGATAATGTGGAAGAAGAGTGTAGAGGTTGAACCTATGAGGCTCGGGAAATCAAATCAAGATGATCAAGATCAAGTAACGCGAGAACCTAGAGTTATCGCGCGAAAACAGCTTCTAGCGCGACAACTACTAGTTGCGCGAGAACTCATGTTTTCGCGCTAGAACTTCTTTTTTTTTATAAATAGAAGTTTTGCTTTGTAATAGTTAGCACTTTGATAGAGATATTTTCACTTTCTTGATTTGTACTACTGCACTGTAATCGAATCAGAGATCTATTGATTTGGAAGTTTATTTACTTGATTGTGTTCATCTTTTCTTTATTCAATCTTGTTACCGTGATGATTACATTCCGCATTCTCATCACGAGATCGATCTAATTGTATTGTGATGATCCTTACAATTGGTATCAGAGCCTTGTTGCTCTAGTTCGATTGGTTGAAGTCTAAAGAAATGTTTTGTAGAGTTTTTGAGCATTAAACTCTCAGTTGTTCTAAGTTTTCTGCTTATTTTTGCTGACATTGATCATTTGAAGATGTTGAAGCTGATAAACTGTATGTTTGTTGATTTGATGACCTCTTGAGCTTAAAACGAGATTAACTGAATCAATTAGAAACAATTAGGATCATATTTGAACCTAAATCACTAATTGAACACTTAATTAATCAAATTTTAATCAATTGGATAAAAAATTTTGAGGCTGAAAGACTCGAAATCACATAGAACAATTCAGGCGAAAAATTGTGTTTCCGTGCGAAAAGCTACTTTTTGCACTAGAAGTTGAAGATTTCGCAAGAGTTGGTTAAAAGTTTGTTACAACAGAATAAGTTCGCGCGACAACTTTCAGTTTTCTCACAAATCAGTTACAGAAGTTTCCACGCGAGAAGTTTTGCTCTGTTCGCGCAAGAACTTTGAAGATTTCACGCGATAAATTGATCACTCGTGCGAGAACTTTGGGTTTAAAAATGTTTGAAGAATTTGTGCAGAATCTGACTTTCTGATTAAGAAAATGGCTAATCTGAAGCATCTTACTGCCACTTTGAATCTCGACAATGAGATTGGTACGAGCACGAAGCCACCTCGGCTGCTCAGTGAAGATGATTACCCTGATTGGACGTTCAGGTTTGAGAACCATTTCATGTATACTGAACCCCAGTTGATGAGATCAATTAAGCAAGGACCATACATTCCAGTGTATACGAATGATAAGAATGAATTGATCCCAAAACCTAAACATTTCTGGGATGAAGAGGACATGAAGAAGAAGCAACTAGATGATAAAGCCTATGTTGTAATCACTATGGCACTCAGGACTGAGATTGCACAAAAGTTCAAAGATTTTACAAAGGCTAAAGATTTATGGGACGCAATGGAGGAACAAATTATGGGGAATAAAGATATGGGAGAAAGCCGAAAAGATATGTTGAACCAGTAGTTTAACATGTTTAATCATATATTGGGTGAGACTTTGGAAGCTCAGATGTCTAGGTTCGTGAAACTAGCCACTAAGATGAAAAGTGCAGGAATCATCTTGGAGAATATAGCAGTTAACAGAAAGCTGTTAAATTCTCTACGGTATAGCTGGAACAGCAACTGCACAGCTATCAAAAGAACCAAGGATCTGTTCACTTTAACACTCAGTGATCTCATTTCTACCATCAAGTCTTATGATATGGATGATAAGCAGAGGGCTGCCAACTACATAAACTTAATGGGAGCTGAAGCATCGACATTGTATGCAAAAATGGCCAATAATCCAAACTATTATGTTAGCTATTCCTAACTATGTCAACAACAACAGTCAGCATCTTCTGCCCTTCCTACCATTAAAAACTAAGCCTTGTCCTAATCTTTGCCTCAACATCAAGCAACTCCTCAAACTCCTTATGTCCAAGCTCCAAATTTATCCCAACCTCAAGCTTACCCACAGACTCAAGTTTCTCAACCTACACAACAAGCTTTTGTTGTTAACTCCCAACCACCCAAACAAACCATCCAAATAGTTAAAGAACATCTGCCATTATTCACTACATTCATGAATAGCTATGAAGCATTTTTAGCTGGAAGACTTAGTGCACCAAACATCTTGGTGGATGATTTGCAACAAGTTAATCTTGATGACGTTGAAGAGAATGACATTAAATACCAGATGGCTATGGTAGTGTACAGAGCTAAGAATTTTGCTAGGAGAACCGGAAGAAAAGTGTTTGGGATAAACAACTCCAGCAAGATAGGATTTGATAAGTCTAGTCTGAGGTGTTACAACTGTGATAAGGCTGGACATTTTGCTCGAGAATGTACTGAACAGAGGTCAAGTCAGAGTGATCATGGAAAGAAGATTGTGACAGTGGAGGTTGAAACAAAAAGTGATAAAGCAAGTTCTTCCAACAACAACAAAGCTCTAGTATCTCAGACCGAAGGTGAAAATGATTGGTCTGATCAAATGGAGATACTAGATATGCAGCTGTCTACTGCTTTGATAGCTGAAATTCAAAATGAGGGTGAACTATTTGAGAAGAAAGAAGAAAAGAATATATTGACAGAGTTTGTGTCTCGGGATCTGCTTGAAGGAGTGTTTGGTCAAGAAGCAGAGATGATAATTGAAGAAGTGGTTGATGAAGAAATAGCTGTTGAGATTACTCCAGCTCAGTTTGAAGATGTTATGAAAGATTACTCCAGCTCAGTGGTTGAGCTTGCTTCAGTCAAGGTTGAAGAGTTAGATAAAGCTGTTGAGCCTGCTCCAGCTTCTGCATGTGCCAAAGAGCAAAGTGCTGTTGAGAATACTCTAGCATCTATTGAAGCAGATGAACCAAAAATACAGAAGGCCTTCATGGTGAATGTGGTCCATGAAGAGACAAAGAAGAAAGAAGAAACCGATGAGGTATATATTTCTCTTTGTTCAGATAGGTGTAAAGAAAAGGTACAAAGATATAGAGTTCACAACGAACGCTTGATATTAGAAGTTGAAAAACTTCAATATCAAGCTCGTAAGTATAGAACAGATGAGAAAATTTTAAAAAATTAAACTAAAGGTTTGAACAAATCTATTTATCAATCAAAACTAAATCTTCATGATAAATAATGTAACATAAAAGATTTGACAAAACACAATGATGAATTATCTTTAGAAATTAATAAACTCAATAGTGAACTCTCATCTGCAAAATTAGTTGTTGATAAATTTGAACTATCATCCAACATGGTTGAAGGTATAATCAAGTCATAGATGACACAAAAGATTAATGGTGGCAAAAGTGGAGTGGGTTATGCTAACATTGCACCACTAATTAATCATGATTATACATCTTTGCCCTCATCAATCCTAACTCATGATGAAGAAACCTATGGCTTAGGTTTTCAACTAAAATTTGACTTCACACCTTCAGTCAATGTTTCATTGACCGTTGACCCTATCACAAAAACAAAAATTAATATTAATAATGACAATTTTTTTGCAGAAAGTGTGAAGATAGATGGTTTAGTTGAAGAATGGGAGAGTGATGATGAATTAGATTCTATAGAATATAAGATTTGTAATGAAAAACCATCTTGTAATTCATCATCAGAATTTAATGAAAGTTTGGAAGTTTCAGTTGATTCAAAAGTTTGTCCAAAATTGTCAAATAAGGATAAGAAACGAGAATCAAAAATAAACTTTGAAAACAAAGAAAATAAACGAGTCACAACATCTATGTCTGACTTGAAAAATGATTTCAAGAACAGATTTGTTTCTGTAGGCAACATTATGATGAGGATCATATTTTTAAAGAAACAAATGCAAGTTTCTTTAAAAATAAATCTTCTATTATTGCTAACAATGTGAAACAAGATGTGTGTAGAACAGGTTCAAAAGACACTGGTCCTAATCCAGTACAGAAGATTCATAAAGCAAAAGCCACAAATCATGCTACATTAGCATCTATAATAAATCCAAAAGCTAGGACATTTGCCTCAAATCCTCCGAAACCAAATCAAGTTAAACAACACGAGAGGAAAGAAATAGAGACTGTGAAAGAATCAAAAGGCCAAGGACATACTAAGGCCAGATGCTGTGATAACTATGGAAGTTATCCAAAGCAGTTTGAGCAAAACATGAAAACGTCAAATGCATATAGTAAAAGATGTTGTTATGTGTGTGGAAAGTCAAATCACAAGGCTAGAAATTGTCGTTATCAACATCAGTTAACAAGTAAACAAAAGTTTTATAATTCAATTGCTAACAATAGAAAACATTTCTTTGTTAATACAAATTTTAAAAGAAACTTACATCTATCAAATGTTTATGCGAAGAATAAAACTGATTTAAACAAGGATACGACAAAAGTAAAATCAGTCCAAGTTGATAAAAACAATTTCACCACATCACCAATCAAACAAGTGCAAAGATGAAAAATTAAATGCAAAACCTCTGAGTTGTTTGTTGCTGAAAAATGCATTTTCAATGACAAAAGAGATATGATATTACAAAATATATCATATTTAGATGAAAACAAAGAGCTCAAGTCAACCATGGCTTGGGTTCCTAAAAATGATTAAATTTGTCCTATTGTGTAGGAACAACCAAGGCAAGCTATCAATAGTATTTGGCATGTAGATACTGGTTGTTCAAGACACATGACTGGTAATATATCTCTGTTAAACAACATTCAACCATATAACGGAGGATATGTTATCTTTGCCGGGGACAGAGGAGGTAAGATTACAAAGAAAGGTACATTGACTAATGGTGTATTAAGCTTTGAAGATGTCAATTTTGTAGAAGAACTTAAACATAATTTGTTAAGTGTCACTCAAATTTGTGACAAAAAATATTCAACACATTTCACTGATAAAGAATGTTTAATCTTAAAACCTGGTTTTGTAATACCTGAAGAATGGATATTATTGAGAACTTCGAGAGACAAAGACACGTATTTACTAGACATGAATGGCACACATTCATTTGTAATTGCGTCGTGTTTGTTATCTAAGGCCTCGGAAAGCGATACTTTGTTATGGCATCATCGTCTTGGTCATGTGAATGTCAAAACAATGAACAAACTGGTTAGAGGAAATCATGTTATTGGCTTACCACTGAAAGAATTTCATTTAATAGAACATTGTTTGTCATGTTCTAAAGGCAAACAACATAAACTTACTCATAAACCAGTTGCTCATACACAAATTGATTCTATTCTTCAATTATTACATATGGATTTATTTGGTCCTGTAAGTGTTTTGAGTTTAGGACGTCGTGCATATTGTTTGGTTATTACTGTGATTTTTCTAGATTTACATGGGTTTTCTTTTTAGCAACCAAAGATGAAACTCCTCATTTGCTAATGAAATACACTTGTGGAAAATCAGACGGACAAGACCATAAAATGCATACGGAGTGATAATGGAACTGAATTCTGCATTCGTATCTTAAATGATTTTTATGATTCAAAGGGAATAGCTAGACAATATATCTCTGCAGGAACTCCACAACAAAATGGAGTTGCTGAAAGACGTAATAGAACTTTAATTGAAGCAGCTAGAACTATGTTATCAGCAGCCAAATTCCCATCATTCTTTTGAGCTGAAGCTGTTAAACTGCATGTTATGTTCAGAATCGTGTTTTAATCAACAAACAACAAAATATGACTCCTTATGAAATCTTTTTCAAACATAAACCCAAAGTCAAATATTTCAAAACTTTTGGATGTTGTTGTACTCTGTTAAACACGTCTGATAATAAATCAAAATTTGATGAAAAAGCAGATGATTATTATTTTATTGGTTATTCAGCCAACAAAGTAGCATATCGGGTTTATAATAAAAGAACTAAACAAGTTATTGAGTTATTTGATATTGATTGGCATGAATCTAACAAAACAGATGCAGGTTCTGCTCCTTCATGGGTTTATGATTATGCTTCTTTATTTGAAACATTTAATCAAAGATCTGTTGTTTCAACAGCTGATCCACCTTTGACATCCTCAATTCAAGATATCTTTGCTGATAATGTTGGATCCACATCTTCTACAGCTAAAGGAATATCTTCAGATATACCTTCATCTTCTAATATTGCAAGTGTTCCACATTCTGTTTCTCGAACAGATTCATCTTATCTGTATACAGTTGTTGAACAAGAACCACAAATTTCTAATCAGAGTTCCTCTTCTACCTTAAGTGATCCAATTGATACTTTTCAAGTACCATTTGAAGTTCTTTCTAGTGGTAATGATAATCAAGACGAAGAAATTGTTTATCAACCTGAAAGAGAGAACACTGTTGAAGAACCGGTTGGTCATCTCTCTAATCTAGATGAAGTTATTTCTGAAGATGTTATTCCACAGCTGAGAGTTCATAGAAACCATCCAACAGAGGCAATCATCGGTCCATTATCCTAAGGCGTCAGAACTCGAAGTCAATTAGGAGCGATAAACACATGTCTATATTCATGTTTTTTATCTCAAATAGTGCCAAAGAATGTTGAAATGGCATTGAAAGAAAATAATTGGGTAGAGGCCATGCAAGACGAGCTGATGTAATTCAAAAAGCTTAATGTTTGGCATCTGTGTGAATTACCAAAAGGTAAGTTGCCTATCAGCACTAAATGGATTTTCATAAACAAAAACGGATGAAAAGGATGTGATAGTCCGCAACAAGGCCAGACTTGTTATACAAGGATTCTATCAAATCGAAGGTCTTGATTATGAAGAAGTATACGCTCCAGTTGCGAGACTAGAAGCTATACAAATTTTTCTGGCATATGCTTCATACAAGAACTTCAAGGTTTATCAAATGGATGTGAAAACTACATTTTTGTATGAAGAAATGAAGGAAGAAACTTATGTCTGTCAACCACCAAGTTTTGAAGATCCTGATCATCCTGATTATGTTTACAAGTTAGACAAAGCACTTTATGGTTTACATCAAGCACCTCGAGCTTGGTATGCCACTCTCACTGAACATTTGCTTGCAAATGGTTATTCAAGAGGTGCTATTGATCAAACATTATTCATCAGAAAGATTGGTGATGATCTGATTCTAGTTCAAGTTTATGTCGATGATATTATTTTTGGATCTACAAATGATGACTTGTGTAAGGAATTTGAGGAAGTCATGAAGAAGAAATTTGAGATGAGTGCTCTTGGAGAAATGACATTTTTCTTGGGTATTCAAGTTAAACAAGATGAGAAAGGAATACTGATACATCAAGAAAAATATACTCATAGTATTCTGGATAAATACAAATTCCAAGACTCCAAGACTGCTCCTACTCCTATGTCTTCTCATCCTACCTTGACTCCAGATACCACAGGTGAAGATGTTGATCAACATTTGTATCGATCAATGATTGGATCCTTGATGTATCTCAGTGCAAGTATACCAGACATCATGTTTCCTATTTGCCAGTGTGCTCGTTATCAAAGTAATCCAAAGGAATCTCACATGAAAGTTGTCAAGAGGATTTTTAAATATCTCAAGGGTCAATCCACACTTGGTCTTTGGTATCCAAAAAATTCTAATTTCAATTTATTTGCTTATACTGACAGTGATTATGCAGGATGTAACTTGGACAGGAAGTCTACTACTGGTGGTTGTCAATTTATTGGCAATAGGTTGATTTCTTGGCAATGCAAAAAACAGCAGACAGTATCCACTTCAACTGCAGAGGCTGAATATGTGGCTGCATCAAGCTATTGTTCACAAATCATCTGGATTCAACAACAACTTCTTGATTATGGCCTTAATATTTACCATACTAAACTCTTTTGTGATAATACTACAGTGTTAAATATTGTGAAGAATCCAATTTAGCATTCTAAGACTAAACTCATCGACATCCGAATGCATTTTATCCGTGACTGTTTTGAAAGAAAACTTATCGATTTTGAGTCAATTGCAGATTTGTTTACTAAGGTGTTTGATCTTTCCAGATTTGACTTTTTAGTTAACTCTTTAGGAATGATTAACTTTGGTTAACGTTTATTCTTACACCCTTTTTTTAAAAAAAAATTGTTTGTTAAAATTGTTATTTTTTTGTCTAGATAATCACAATTTTAGGGGGAGAAAATTGAAAATACAAAAAAATTTTGTTCTTAGGGGGAGTAAAAAGTACATAGAATTGAGAAAAAATACGTTACAAAAAGATTTTGGTTCTAAAAAAACTTTGAGAAAAATTAAGTTTTCAAGTGTATATAGGAAATGGTAGTATATTTCTTGATTTTGAATCCTTACATTCTAAGGCGTACAAGAAACTGACTTGGATTATGTTTGATATGTTGATAGGCTTGACAAACAAGATTGAAAAGCACATGGTATTTGTGATGCACTAAAAGTAAATCTTATGATTGAAGTGGGTAACTCATCAAGGTTTTGTAGTAACTCTGACTTCATGCTAAAACAGACTGAGAGTTATAGTATGGTCATACTCAAGACAGTTACTTTCTGATCTAGTTTCTTTCAAAGTTTATACATATATATGTAACAAATAAAAACAAATGAAAAACAAAATACAAAAGAGAAAACAATCAAATGGAGCAAAAAGAAGCCAAAAGGCCATATAGGAATAAAAGATGCCAATGAGCACAATAATAAAAGATATGTCATAGACATACATACTATATGATAAATATTTTTCTTTTTGAGAATATATTCTGACACAGGAGGCAAAATCAAAAGATGGGGCATGTAATCCGAATTGGCATATAAGTCCTAAACATCTTGTGAGGGCAAATACATAAGTCCGACTGGCTATTAGTAAGTTCTAAAACTTGTTAACATTCTGTGTTCAGAAATGTTTCTCAGACTAGTTATGCTCATAATAGATATTATATTAGAAAAATTATTCTTGAAAATGCTGATCAGAAGTAAAAGATTTAAGTCAAATTGGGATGACTTGAAATCTTGAAAGTGTCTTGAAGCTGGATAAGGTTCTATAGGATTTTTGATTATGGGACACACTGATGACATATAATTTAATCAAAACATGATAAATATCACAGCCTATGTCTCTAAGTACAACTTGAAGACTAAGCTTAAAATGGACTCAATATATTGACAATCAAAATAACCAGTCTTATTTATAATAATGCTTGATGATGTTAATGATCTTCTTCTAAGAAATATGATCCTATACTTTAAAATTTATCAAAAATATTTAAGTTAATTAGAATAGTTATTGTGTCAAATTGATTTTTGTTAAAAGTGTTTTTTGTTTACTTGTTTTAGTTTTCATTTTAGTTTTTGTTTTTGTTTTACAAACTATTCAAAATTAAGGGTGTTAGAATGATTGTAAACACTTAGTTAAACATAATCATTTTTCATAACAAATCATAAATCTCAATAAGTTCATTAAAATTTGAAAAATTAAAAAGTTAAATAATTTTTAGAAAATAGAACTTATCGCGCGAAAGGTTTATTTCAGGCGAAAAGTTTATTTCACGCAAAACGTTTTTCTGATGCGAAACGTTTTATTTCATGCGAAATGTTTGAAGTTTTGCGAAAAGTTCATATGCGAGAACACTGATTTCTCGCACGAGAAGTCAGTGTACTACAAAAGGTACAGTTGTGCAAAAAGTCAAGTATTCGCACAACAATTCGGAGATTTTCACTCAAAAAAACTCTAAGTGTTGAAACTCTGTCAAAATTGAAACAAGTGTTCGTTAAGGTCGTCTATTGATTTCCATACATATATTAAGGTATAATTTGGTTATAACGATGATTTGAGTGTGTTTTGAACTAGACCGAATGTTCTATAACTTAAAATACGTTAAATTTGAACTCATTAACCATAATAAACCTTAATAATCACCTAGACGACACTTAGTGAACATGTTTTAATGGTTGTATCACTTAAAATAGACAGTTTAAAAAACTTTGAAGCGTACCAGACTTTTCGCATGCGAATAGTACCGAGCATATGAACAGACGCGAGAACTTTCAAAACTATTCGCATGATATTGAACTTGTCGCGCAAAAAGTTGACTTCTGGTCAAACTCAAAATTCATACGATAACTTGACTTGTTGAGATGCTTTCACGCGAGAACTTAGAGATTTCCACGAGAAGTTCAAAATTTAAAAAAATAATAATAATTCTCTAAGTGTTGAATTTTTTTGTTGCTTTGTGTTTGAATAAGTCTGAATTATTTTTTACTGATACTAATGTTGTATGTTTCAGATGGCTCGTCCATTGGTTTTTAATAAAAACCATAATGCCATAGCTTATCTCGCTGACATTCCTGAAGACAAAGTCTTGTTTAGATCGCTGATTGAGGGACTTAAGACATCCCGAATTCACCATGCTATCTCTGCTAGTCCTACTATTTACACTGATATCATAGTTCAGTTTTGGCACACGGTTGCCAACGAGATAGATGAAGATGGAGAACCATGTATTACTGCCACAGTCAAAGGCAAGAGGGTTGTGATTACTGCAAAGGTGATAAACAGTGTGCTATTACTTGAGGATGTACCAAATGCACCTGTGAAGATGGATGATGATACACTCAAGGACTGTTTGACACGTATGGGTTACAGTCATAGGTACTTATCGCTGGAGAAAAAGTTCCTTCCACCTTTTTGGAAGTACTTGTTTCATGTAGTTATCCACTGCCTTAGCAATCCTAAGGCTGGCATGGATACTTTGAGCGTTGTGTTCGGATCCCTGCTAATATCACTTGTTGAAAATCTTCCTTATAGCATATCCAAGGCGATTTTTTCGGAGATGCAGAAGCATGTGATAGCTGTAGTGGGGAAGAAGTTTATCAAGTACCCCCGCTTTATACAAATGATAGTTAATGTTGTTCATCCTGAGCTAGCTACATCTAATTCACCCGAGTATGTAGTCATGATGATGAAGAAAGATATATTCACATATCTGATGGGTGCACGTGGGAATGCATGGGATGGTTCCCTTTTTGCTAAGTTGGGAAGATTTGTAGATGATTTTAGAGCTGAAGATAGACCACAAGCGACTGATTCTTCTCATATTCATAGAGATGTCACATCTTGTGCATTTATATCTACTGCTTGGGTTGCTGAAGCTGATACAGCTGGTCCATCAGCTAGAACTGCACCAAAAGCACCTGAGAGTTCTCAGGTTGCTACCAGATCTGCAGTTGATGCTGAGATAGACTCATGGTTTACTAGCAGTAGGAGTGAGTGATAGTGACCGGATAGGGAATGTACCCTATGTATTACAGGAACCTCCCAGAGTGCGAGAAACACCAGCCAAACGCACTGCTGAGGAGCGTGATTCTGATTTCATTCCTGAGGAGACTCCAGTGACTAGAGGGAGGAGAATGAGGATGGCTAGGATAGCAGGTGAAGTCCTCATGGTAAGGGTAGAGGATGTGGTTTGTTGAGGAGATGTTGGACCCCAATGACCACTGAACCGATTATAGAGGAGACTACTGTTACAGAGACTCCTGTCACAGAGAGTAAGGCAACACCAACTGTACAAACTGAGGTGCCCACTTCTACTGCTGACATTTTGAGGACCCCTCCTAGAGATCAAATGGTGGATGAGATGATTAGGATGAAAGATTTCCTAAGCACACCTCCCGAGTTTAGACAGGGTGCTAGTACATCTGCTAGTTCACCTACACGTATTACATTGGAGGAGCGTGTTCTGAATTTAGAAGGGGGGATGTTTGAGAAGACTAAAGTGATAAATGATCTGCAGATGAAGTTGATTGATAGAGATGAGAGGATTAAGAATCTTAAACAATAGCAAGCTTTCATTTTTAGCTATGTTTAGATTCTGGAGCAAAATTTTTGGGACTTCACTTTAGGTGGTTCATCTCAGTTCACAAATCAAGGAACCACTGAAGTTGGAGAAAGTAGCGGATAGCAAACTGCTGGTCCTAAACCTGTGATAGACCCGATTATTCCTACAGAGCATCCTGTTGATCCTATTATTCAGGAAAGGACAACAGAGACTGCTGAAGCCGATCAAGAGTCACCATCCGCTGATATTCATATGAATACTAAGGACCAGCCTGTAGTTCTTACTGGAGAGGCATTTGTTGAGCCTGAACATATGATGCCAATACCAAACCCAGCAGAAGAAGAAGATGAGGGATTAGATATGGTTGATCATGAATTGTCTGAGGATGATGATGATAAGGATGATGATGATGAGGATAATGATGATGATGGTGATGGTAATAATAGAGATGATGATGATGATAATGGTGGTAATGATGATGATGATAATGGTGGTAATGATGATGATGATCAGGGTGGTGATGTGGGGTTATGATGCGGGCCCAAGTGTTGAGGACTGGGCTTTATTGTTTTTGGAGGCTCAAGACCGTGTTGCACGAAAATAGGCATAACTTGGGCTATGAGTCTCCGTTTCTGACATTCTACCAGTCGAAACGACCGTGGAAACAAAGACTACATCATGCCATAGGCATGTTAGTCCGTTATTTTTCCAAAATAAGGCCTCTAAATGGGTTTTCGGGCCACTTTTATGTTTTTCTCTAGTTTTCGGTTTTGTTTTGGGCTTTTGTTTCGGCCATGGTTGTTTGTTTTAGGCCCATTCGAACTTTTTTTTGTTATTTAAGTTTACTTGATGTAATCTGAAGGGACAGTTGAATATTTCGGTAATTGAAATCTTGTCTTTTCAAATTCGTGACTCTTGGGGTCGAATTTGGGGGTTTGGGGTGAAGATCATCATGGGCATTCACAGAATCAACATGTTTGGCTTTGATTTCATTCCATGCGCTACATCAGGTTAGCTGCTACAGGTAATGCTGGAACATCAGGTACTGAAATTCTCTCTGGACCAATTCCTGATGATTCAGTTGATTACACACCTTTAGACCAGGAAACTGAGGCTGCATATGAAAAAGAATTCTAAACATTCTAGCAAAGTCTTAATGCTGAGGAGACGAAAAAAGAGTTTGGTGCATTTGATGATCTGGAAGAGTGTTTTGAGTACACTGATATATTCGAAAATAGTCTAGAAGACTTGTTTTCTGATACTTTGATTGAAGAAGGAGAGATTGTAGGGGAGTCGAGTAACACTCAGACGACTGACAAAACAGTGAATATTACAGGTCAAAGTGTTGTTCATCAGGTCGGTAATATTACAGTTAGTGCTCCTTCCCCCGCCAACTTATATACACACGCTGAGGCATTCCAAACCTTTCACAAGGTACGGAAACTCAGAACCAATTATTAGTTGGGCTTATGATCCAGAAAAGAAGATGTATATTGTGAAGAGAAAGGGCGGAGCTATAGAATATTTTAAGATGAACACGACTTTCATACACACAGAGCATCAGATTTATATGCTATGGGTCGTGTTCCATTCTTAAACCCAAATAATTACAGTAAGGCTAACTGGATTCGAAATATGATTTATAGACAGAGCCGAACCAACTTCAAAGACTTTAAGATAGCCAAATCAAAAGTTATTGAAGATGAGACCTGGATGGACCCAAATACAAACGAGACAATAAAGATAAGGGTTTATAGACATCCACGCTATGATAAGAAGATTCCCATTCACGCTTTAGTTCCAATTAACAGTTTATCTAAACTAAAGGGATGGACTTGTGAAAAAGATAGTGGTCATGCGGTGATCAGTTGTGAAGATAAAGAGATTCGTATCATCGACCCTGTGGATTTGCTAAAATTTGGGAAAGAAGATTTGATGAAGTTGCATGCATGTCCTATTATAGCTGATGAATCTGTACACTTCATAGCGGCACAGTTCGGTTGGATGATTACGAAGGCCCTGAACAACAGAATGTATGCTTATGGGGGCAGTTATCAGGTTGCAGACGTGGACTTCTAACAGCATTGATTTACCGAGCCTAGGGGGAGATTGTAGAGGTTGAACCTTAAAATGAGGCTCGGGAAATCAAATCAAGATGAAGATCAAGATCAAGTCACGAGAGAACCTAGAGTTATCGCGCGAAAACAGCTTCTCGCGTGACAACTACTAGTTGCGTGAGAACTAATGTTTTCGTGCGAGAACTTCTTTTTGTTTATAAATAGAAGTTTTTCTTTGTAATAGTTAGCACTTTGATAGAGATATTTTCACTTTCCTGATTTGTACTACAGTGCTGTAATCGAATCAGAGATCTATTGATTTGGAAGTTTATTTACTTGATTGTGTTCATCTTTTCTATATTCAATCTTGTTACCGTGATGATTACATTCAGCATTCTCATCACGAGATTGATCTAATTGTCATGATCCTTACAAAGAGCCGATGGATCTTCTAAAGCAAGAAAAAGAATATGCAGTCTCACTTAAAGACAACAAATCTATTAAAAAGTCAATGATTGATATAATCAAAGTTTATCCTAAACCTCCTCCTGTACTTATAATACCAATCAACAAAGTTATGAAAGAAGGTTTCAGGACAAAGATTAGGAAAGTGGGAATGCAAGATGTCGTGAAATTTACTAGAAAGTGGATATGCAACAATTTCTTAATTTACATGCCTATAATTGGGAAACAACAATGGAGCTGGCATGTCAACTTTTGAGCATTTGTTGGGAACTCAGTAGGCAAAGATGCAATTCGACCACCATAAGTGGTTACAGGTACGGTCTGGCTGAAGACCTAAAACTTAGCGCTTGTGGGAGGCAACCCGGGAACTTTGTGGGTGTGTTCACTAGAAACCCTCACGAGACTACAACTCGTCCAATCGGGTCTACCGAAGGGTTTAAAGGCTTGTTGCATACGCTAAATGCAACCGTGATTCTTACGAAAGTGAGTTTTATTTCTTCTATTAGTTTGTGTTTTTTTTCTCTTTGGCTCGTTTTGTTTTGTGTTGATAGGTCAATCGCCACATGCAAATACTGAAGTGTGGGGAGGTACAAGTCGATTAATAAAGGCTCTCACTAATGATTAGGTCCATGTACTCCTTCCTTATCTTGTTTGTTTTTTGTATGATTGTGATTTTCTTTATTATATTAATTGTTATCTTAGTTCGTATGAACTTATTCTTTCGGTTTGTGGTTGAATCTTAACCGATAACCTCATCCTCACAATGCTCATTCATGTTTTAAAAACCATACATTAGGGAAAATGTATCCTAAGTGCGGGATGGGGGGAAGTAAAGAAAAAATCTATTGAGAAGAGTGCCAAATAGGAGAAATTGAAAAAAAAATTAAATTTTTGAAAAAAAAAATTGTCACAAGCAAGCTTGAAAATTCGTAAAGATTAAATCTTTTAAATACAAATCTTTAACTATTACCTACTTAAATATGGTTTTTGGTTCTTGGTCGTAGTTAGATTCATTATGATGTTTAATTAAGAAAAAAAAGTTATAAATTTAGATTTATCTAACCTAGGGTAATAAGCTAGAAGGTGGATCTTTTATGCATAGGTTACATAAGTTCCAAAAGTTAAAAGAATAATTCATATTGAATGTTTCAAGCAAGAAACCAAATTATGCACAAAGATGATAAAGTCATTAGGATCTAACCTTAGGAATCTAAAAATCCCTTTTTATTTTTATTTTTTAGATCATATCCAATATTTAGAAACCAAAAGAAAGCCAAATTGGTACCCAATGATATATACTATGAAAAGAAGTGAAATATGAAGCCTTTTATTGTTCTACTTTTGTTTTTGCTGAAATCCAAACTGGATAGGTAATTATGTGCTCAAAAATGGCCAAAGTGCCAATCTTCGTATTTTGGTAAGCCGATAAGGACGTTTTCAAATTATATGAAAATATAGGCTGAAAAAGATCATATCGTTCGAAAAGCGAGAAATCAAAAGAGGGCCAATGTTAGTGTGCCCCACAAAAGTAAAAAAAAAAAATCATATAAGATGGGCCAATGTTTGCCTTACAATGCAAAATGCATTGATATCAATAATATGCCTTCAAAGAAGGTAACCTTACCTAATTTTTAGATTTTTTCACTTTTTAGCGATTTTCCTTAATTTCCTACACTTAACTTAAGCCTAATGAAACCTATAAAAGTCCTTTTGATTTTGTGTATACTTTAGGAGTATTATGAGAAAATGTGATTATATGCATGGGTAAAACATGAAGGCCTATTAGGATTGGTTAGGTGAATTTAGATTTAAAGTGACATGATTTTGTTCGAAAGAACAAAATTGACAAATATGCTTAAAAGATAAAGTATGCGATTTTGGGTATGACCTTGAACCAGAACTGAGAATTAGTAAGGGATTGGAGAATGTATTTGAGAATAAAATTTTGAAAGTTACTTAAATGCTTTGCTTAGGGACAAGCAAAGAATAAGTGTGGGGATGTGATCAGGTGTCAATATTTTAGTGTTTAATTTATTTAAATGCTTGATTTTACATCGTTAATATTGTAGAACAAGTTGACTTTGTTTATGTTTTGATTCATAGGTGTTTGGAGCTTAAAGAAGCATAATTTGAGGCAAAAGTTGCAAAACATGAAAGTTGAAGGACTAAAGATGTAAATATCAAAAAATGGAATAAATGAGGTCAAGAAAGAGACCCAGCGTATGATACTCCCGGTTTGGGCGTATCATACGTCGGGCGGCGTATTTGTGGGTGTATTTGACAAAAGGAACATAAAGTTGGGCGTATGAAGCGGAGTATCATACGCCGGTGGGCGTATGATACGCCGGTGGGCGTATGATACGCCGGTGGGCGTATGATACGCCGGTGGGCGTATGATACGCCGGTGGCTTAACAGCATCCGGATTTTGTGGATTTTCAAGTTTATTTAAACCAAATCAACCCCAATTCGAGCTAGAACTCCTTGGAGACGAAAATTGATGAACTTTAGGTGACTTTTGGTGTTCTAAGGCTCCCCAAATCATCCAAAACATTCTCCAATTCAAGATCGAAGGCATAATGATGATGATGCGTGGCTAGGCTTTTCATGATTGCTTTCGGAAGTACGATTCTTGTCAAGTGAGACAATTGGTATGTTTTGATCAGGTTTTTGTATTGAACATTGAATTATTGAATAAAATCTTATGTGTGGTTGATTTAAAAGTTTTGCTTGTAAATAAAGTTGTTTGCTTGATTATCAGTTTTTGGTTTTCTTGCATCGTAAGCACATTAAGAAAAGTAGACTATTTGATATAGGTAAATTGGTAACATTGTGAACGAATGAATCTTAAAAGCTTGTTCTTTTATTGTCACTTTAGTCAAAAGCTAAGATCTTGAAGTATTGTTTCTTACAAACCCGATCATAAGGTGTTTATTCGATACTTATAATGGTTAATTGCTTTATTTTATACGAATATTAGTGTCGAACATGTGTACTTTGACTGTGTTAATCTTTGCAGGTGGTAGAAGACAAAAGTACATATTTTGGGAGCTTTAAGAAAGTATTGGAGCAATTGGAAGGACCGAATATGCAATTACATGAAAGATGGAGTCAAATCAAGTCAATCTGGCACCACCGTATCAGTCACCGTATCCACCACCGTATCATACTCTGACCACCATATCAGTCATCGTATCCACCACCGTATGATACGTCGGTCATCATAACAGCCCCTGGATTTTGAGGATTTTCTTCCCTATTTGAACCCAATCATTAGGGTTTCTAAAAGGTCTTCTCCCCTACAAATTTTAGAGGTTTTCAAGGTGTTTTTGAAAGTTCATTTCACTACAGTTTCACCCGAATCAAGCATTAACAACATCCACTCAACAATTGAAGATTCAAGTATGCCAATGAGCGGCTAATTCGTTGGTAATCACTTTTGGGAGGAGAGTTCTTGTAAGTGAAGCACTAGGTTTAGTTTGAATTGATGTTTTGGGTTATGTTATTTTGACACAAGAATATAATTGTACGCTTTTTTAAAGTTAAAAGATTTGTTTATGTTTAAGTATTTGTGTGCTTTCATTCGTATTCGGTTTCCTTACATCGTGAGCAGTTTGTCATGTATGTGAATTCTTTGGATAAATGAGTTGGTAATTGAGTGAACGAGCGAGTTTTAAAAGTTTGTTTCATAATTATCACTTTAATCAAACAATTTTGCAAAATCATGTCTATATGATTTCCAATCAATTCTTATGAAACCAAATGTGAATCTTTGCACTTGAATCTTGAAAGTGGTTGCCTTTTTCTCATAAGTTTCAAAACCCAAAATCAAGTTTGTTGCTTTCTTAATTGTTTTCTTTCAATTTACCTTTCAGCTTAAATAAAAACCCGAAAATATTTGCTTTTTAGTATTTTCGTTTCATGTTTCAAGTTTTGAGGTATAAAGTTTTACACTTTCCACCAATTATCTGTGGAGACGACTTTACTTGCCCATACTGGTTATAGGTAGTTAAGTCTTTAATATTAACTTTTTTTTTATCAAACCATGACAACATGATCAAAACCCCCACACACCAATTGTTGATCTGGCAGAATTGGAAACCCGAAAGTAATCGTTTTTCATTATTTAAGTAAATTAGTTTCAAAGTTCCTTGCTTTATGCACATGTGCTCATTAATTCATTCAAAGTTTTAATTTTTAATTCAAAGTTTGTGTCTTTAAGTTAATCGAGTCGCATTTGTTAAACACTTTTCATATATTCCTTGTGGAGACGACCTTACTTACCCTTACACAATAAAGGTAGCTAAGACCGATATAATAACTTGTTTTTGATCGAGTCTTGACAACCAGATCAGGTTGTAAAGGTATAATATCCTGATACAAGGTATAATGCTCCTGATATGCTGACTAAGTTACTACCCGGATCTAAGTTTGTGTAGCGTTTGTATATTCTACATATTACTTATGTTGTGCTTATTTTTCATTGAACACCAAGGTGAAGATTGTTAGATATATTATGGTGTTTCAATGAAGTTAGATGTGGTGTTGATTGTACTTAATATGTCAATTTCTCGTTGATGTGTTAGTCTGCACATTTTTAGTCTTGTTGTGACAAGTTCTAATTGTAGTGGGTGGAATTGTTTCATAGTTCAGGGGTTGTGTTGTCATCAGTGAAAGATGTAGTTAGTTAGAGTTTGTTAAGACCACTTAAGGTTTTAATTCGTGTAGGTTGAAGTAATTCTTCTTCTCAATTGCATTGTATAATTCTTCTTCTAATTCTTGATGAATTCACGTGTGTTCTTTTGATCTTTACATTTCCTTTTGTAATCTCAAATTGCTTTTCGCATTAACACTGACCATGCTCCTTATGTTTTAGACCAGGTATAAAGATCATTAACTTACTTATCAGTTATATTTTCAAAATAATAAATACGCTACTTTCTTTGAGATTTTAATCTAAATTAACTCGATTATATATGTTTCCATGTATGCTTTTGAAGTATAACCAAATCACACCAGTAGAAGATTGGATGGGCACACAGTTCTTGCCTTACAACGAAGATATTGAGTCTGAGATGTCCATGTTTTTTGGCCCCGACTTTCTATCCTCCAAGCTCTATCAACTTTGCTCTGATGAGGTATGTTGTTGTCGTTTGTCATCGTCACTGTCACTGATATCAAGGGCGGAACCAAAGAAGGGTCGAGAGGGTCTGATGACACCCTGTGATCACTAGAATTTGTAGTATTTTATATAAAAGCTAAGTTTTTCATAAGAAAACATTACTTTGATCTGTTACTTGTGGTGTAGAAAAGCAAACGTGATGGTAATCCCAACTAATTAAAAAGCTTTGGTTCTGTCACTGGTCATCATTTATCACCTTTTACCTTCAAGCTCCAAATACAAAGGTACATACTTTTTGCAGTGATTAATAACATTGTGCTACATAAATGCGTAGGATCGCGAATTAGGGAAAGCGTTGATCAGGCCTTTGTCGTTATTTTTAAAAGATCTAAGGAACGTGAAACCATTTACAAAAGGAGGGTTTGGTTCTGTTAGAAGAGCATATATCGTTTGTGATGAAGATAACACGATCAAGAAGGAATTTCAACGATGGATGATTAATAATAATCCAGTGGACGAGGTGAAAGAACTGAAACATGTTGATCATATGCCGATGTTATGTGACCCAAAGCAACTCGGTGTTTGCCTCCTTGATATAGGCATTTAATATGCTTAGTCAACTCAATGATCGACTCAAAGCAACTTGGTGTTTTAATTTATTAATCTAGCGATAAGATAATTGGCTTTTTATAGAGATGATTACATCTCCTTGTTTTATCTGTAATTAATTTTCATAAATTACAATTTGTATTCGCATGTGATAATTTTTAATCTATTTTACTTATATTTTTTTTCAACCCAATACCCTCTTTGAAGTTTCTAAATCCCTCCTCCAAAGGGAAGTTGGTGCATGCAAGTCTTTTGGTAGTTTGTTGGTGCCTTTGGAGATCAAGGAAAAGTCGTTATTTTGATGTAGATTGTCGTGGTGTACTTAAAAACAGATTAAAATTAAGACTTAGCTCATCTGTATATGTGAAAAGTGTAATTATAGTTCAATGATTTTAAATTGATCAAGAAAACAACTTTAAATTAAGGATTGATTTAGAAAACAAAATTGCAAAGTAATAAACTTGATTGGTTTTGAAAACAGTAATTAGAAGAATGATCCACTTCGGGTTTAAGGTTTGTAAGACACAATTTGTAACCTAGTTATACTTAGCAAACAATTACATAGACATAATTGTATTGGTTTGATTGATTTCAGTGGTAGAGATAGAACCGGCTGTAATCAGATCTATATATTCACAAACTACCAATTTCACTTTGCTAACAAAAATCTAAGACTTATAATATTCATGATGTAAAGAAATAAAATACTGATGAAGATTAGATTAAGATTCAAAACAAAGAATCATAACTTGCCTTCCTCCTCTATGTGCAATAATCTAGTCCACGGTCTCGATATGCATCAAGTAATTACACTACAAGAAATGAGGCTATGGCGACGACATTTGTCTTCACGATAGGGTCGGTTTGTCATCGTCATAGGCTATGGCGTCGCCACAGACCTAGTCGTCACAGCATTGTCGTTATATAGGTATATCCCGATGACAAGTTGTCGCCATAGAGTTGTCGGTAAAAAATTTCATGTTGTGTTTTAATTAAAAATAATTTTATATTTCAGTCTATGGCGACGACATGGCCCAACAGATTTTTTTATTTTAATAAAAATATTAAATTAAAATAAAATAGAAACCCTATGGTGACGACATGTCGTCGTCATAGACCCTACTATTTTAATTTTAAATTTTAAATTTTTTTACATTTTTTAGGTTTTTCCCAATAGTACAGGTTTTGAAATCAGATTTTATACACCAAAACGAAAGGTAATATTACGAATAATCAATACAATTCGAGTTACATACAAACAAAACTACCGATCTAAACATCGTTTAATCTTTAACAAATCAAACTAACTATCAAATTAACTAATTACTTCTTTCAAATTCATTTCCTCATTCTGATGTGATGACGACCCACATGATGGGCGTATTGATTTTCAATTGTTATCCTGCATTATTAAATAAAAAAATATTAATATTCTATCAAAAAATTGATAACATAACTACTATAAAATGAAAAAAACCATCATATTTAATCATCAATTACAAGCAATAAAAGATAACAATTTTAAAGTTTTAATAAACCAACAACACAAGTAATAATATCTAACTTTTAGTTTATTAACATGTGTTTGGATGATTTTATTCTATTTAAACTAAAAACACAAACTTTTAAATTTATTGAAGTATGTTCGAGTGATTTTGACCTATTTAAACTAAGTATCGTCAACATCAAGTCTATTAACGCGTGTTCAAGTGATTTTATCAATTTAAACTAAATGTTTGACAAAATGACTCAAACTCACTGTAATAGATTTTAAATATCAAACTTCTAGTTTAAAACTAGTATTCAAGTCCCACGCGTTGCGGTGGGGGCGTCAAACTATGCTAAGTAACATCAATGTCACACCATTGTTAGCAACCATCAACATCATAAAATCTCGTAAAACAAAAGAAATAAAACCGAATAAAAATAGATGTAAAAACGTTGAACTATGCACGTGTGTTATGGTGTGTTAATGTGTATAAAATATAATGAAACATAAAATGCAATGCGGCCGTTAAACATAAAAAATAAATATAAAAATGTTAAACAACATATGCATGTTGTAGTATGTTAACTAGAACAATTTAGACCGAGATGTAAAATAAAAAAACTGTAAAAGAATAAAAGTTAATGGGACTAAAGTTAAAAGTGAGAAAATGTGTTAGTGTTAAATTTAAAGGTTGAAAACATTAGGGTTAAAAGTTAAAAAAAAACAGAAAAAAAAATTAAAGTACAAACTACAAAACATGAAGTACAACCCATAATGCATAACTAAGTTGGTAATTAGTATTTTATAAATGGTAAAATGACCCAAACCACTTTCATATACTTAATATATCCAATTTAATCTATTTATGTGTGTTCATGTCAATTTAACCCACTTTAAATTAAAAACCATACTAATTTCAAAAAGATACTAGCAACATACTAAATCCAATTAAAGTACTAATGACATATGAACACATGATAACAACATATTTAACAAATCATAAATATAAAAGTTTTAAACTTACTCAATCTTCTTATGTTCTTGAGTTGATCCATCCAAAACTATTCCTAGTATTATGCACCGTTACATCTCAATGTGGCTTGATCCTAGTTTGTTGCTCCTTTAAACATTGAAAATAAAATCTATGAGATTTGATAAAAAAAATAATAATAATACATATTTTGATAATACATGTTTGCAACTCATTTCTCAAATAAGTTTAAATTTCATCCATTTAAGCGTTTTTTTCTTACTTGATGTCATATTGATACGTGATTTTCAAAAGCTTGCAACATTCAAAAGATATTCAAAGAAAAGACATATATTGAAATGAATAATAACTTACACGATTGAAAACTTGAGGAAAGTCAAATGCATGGCCATATGGGTCATGACCCCCGCCGTCACCATCGTGTGCTCCTATTATGCTTGATGGCATACATAAACATGACGTACATATATGTTTTAAAACATAAATGAAATTCTAAAACGTTTTCTAAAACACATTTGAAATCTTTAAACATATTCTAAAACACGACTGAAATCCTAAAATATGTTTTAAAACACAATTCATTCATCTCAATCTACTAACTCAAACCAATAAACAAATCAAAATATACATACAAAATACATACACATACATATACATAAATAATTGAAATCCTGAAACAGTTCCTATAAGATAATTGAAATCGTAAAACATTTTCTAAAACACATTTGAACTCATGAAACTTGTTTTATATCATTCTATCAACTCAAACCAATAACTGAATTAAAGAATTTATATCAATCTAAAAACATAAATCATCTATCATAATAATTCAATTTGATATTTTAACTAATTAACAAAAGATTGTAACATACATATCTTAAACTTCTAACAACAAAAATCATCAATTTGATATTTTAACTATTAAACCAACAACCAAATCAAACTATAATACATTCTATCACATATTCTACATACACACACACATAACTAAAAACATAGCATTCTACCAAATCAAAACAAAAGCAAAATCAAATCAAAAATTAAATCAAAGTATATATCTTATCATTCTACTAAACAAGAACCAAATCAAATTATTTAAAATTTTAACTAATTAATAAAAATATAGCACAAACATGCACCTTAAGATCTTAACAAAAACGATGACATGGCAGGAAAGTTGGTGGAGCGACGAGAATGGTGGTGGTGGTGAGAGAAACAACAATGGCGGGGGCAATTGAGGTAGATCGGTTGTAGCAGGTTTTGTCCCTGTTTTACGTTCTAGTTTACGACTAGGTTGAATTCCTTATAGGACGTAAATTACATCCACATGGATGTAATTTACGTCTTTTATCACTTTGGGCTTGTTTATTATCTTTTCCGAGTCTTGCTTCCTTCATGTTCCAGCTTTCATTCTAACTCCCCAAAAACACCCGAATTATATTCGTTTAGCTCAATACATCTGCAAATCAATTAACTCTCAAAGTAATTATGTTTTCACATTAATAAATACGTAAAAATACATAGTTTAATATGTTAACAGACATAAAAACCCCTACACATCATTTTCTCCAAAACAAAGTCGTCCATCAATAAGCTAATTAAAGACATTAAGAAATTGGGTATTTATGGATTAAGAACCGATCAAAAATGCATTCAATAAATTGGTGATCATGGTACTATTTAAATTCTAATTTGCAAACTCTATGATGTAATTATCCTCCCTTTGTAGCGACTTGCGAGTCTGGGTTTATTTACGCACTCTTCATTTTCCGTTTCAAAATGAAAGAGGCTTGGGTTGTGATGGTTGATGCTTCTAATAGATATTAAAAGTTAGATAACTCATTTCAAATTCTATATGTTTTATATACAAAAATGGGTTCCCTTGTTTGTATCTTTTTCATTCATGCTTAGGGGATATTTTTAGAGATTTTCAATCTTTTGTAAACCCTCAACTAATGTAATCAAAATTTAAAGAAAATTTAGAAGACAATAGTTTTGTCTCTAATGTGAAGTTCAAAATATCTAAACTTAACGTCATAGACTCCCAAAGAATACTTAAAGAGGACAATGCCTAACTCACTAAGTCTTAGAAAAACTTTTGAACTTTATATTTGATGTTCATGTTAACTAAATAGTAAGATTTGATAAATATAAAAACTCACCAAGATGATTTGGACAATTCTAGCCAGTAGTTATGACAGCCAACACAAACCTCTCTTTTCCTTTCCTATTACAATTTTTGGATTATTATATTACTAGCTAGAAACTCTGTATCACATATGATATAGTGAATGAATATATTAATTAATAGTTAGCAACAAACATTTACAAATTATATAATAATTTTTGACATATGATACGATTAAAGTTACGTATAATTAATTACCTTAAGTATTAGAAAAATAACTAACATCATTTTTTTTAAACTTTCGTCTTGAAAAACTTTGTTATAATTTATATTAAAATGTCATTTTTTGAAAAAAAAATTGTATTAAACAGTTTTTATATTTCATAAAATTTTGTTTTTAAAAAATTACGATTTTTAATTTAAAAGAAAATTGTTTTTTATTTATTTATAAAAAAATATGTTTTATAATTTGGAAAGGATAAATAATATCATTATTATTTAATATCACAATTAGAGGTTGACTTGTCATGGTAGCGACATTTGACAAAATAATTGTGATAAGATATCAAGTGGCAAAAATTATTTTGTTTTATTAGAGAAGATCTTACTCATGACATCTTAACCTCGAGCCATCATTTTAGGGAAGCTAATAACTTCCTCTAGCCATAAAAATAGTAGGCTTTTGGGAAACACGATATTATCCATATTGCAGATCTTATTCATGGCATCTTAACAACAGACCATCATTTTAGGAAAGCTAATAACTTCCTCTAGCTATTTAAACCGAAGCCTTCATATGGTGACCTAAGAAAAAGAGAAACCACTATGTTGAAGGAGGAGATGTAGGTAATCGTGAATATTACATCAGCGAGCTCATTAGACGATGAAATAAAGTCTTGATGTTTTTTATTGTTGTTTTTCGATGTGGCTAGATTGTGTACTTGGTGTTTCTTGGATAGTTGAAACAATTTTGTTTTTAAAAAGAGGATGTATTGAGAATTTTTCGGATTTGTAATAAGGTTTTGATTTGTAGTTTTGTGCATGGTTTTCAACCCTTAATTTACTTTCATTCCATACCTTCAAGCAAACACTACTTTGAACTACTTTATGAAATTGCTTCATATTTGCTAGACCACTTGTCTTCCTAATTTTACTTACTATAAGAATTATGTTTGAGAGGAATATATGATAAATTATAGATATGTCATTATGATATTAAAATTCCCGATCAACGGATGAGTATAAAGCTAAAGCAACTTACAAGGGTTTTAAATAATTAAATAGTACTCCTTCATAGTCAAATCTTAGCCAAATTCGTAAACTCAAGTATCTTATACGGAGCCTTTTAACCATAACCAAAGTTTGTGCATATATGTGTTGTTGCTTTTTTGTATCTTACATATCATGGACATTTAAGGCTTAGGAGATCAAATCGCAAGCTAAAGCAATTCAAAAACTTTATAACATTTGCTCTTCATGATCCACACAACCTACCCATTATCTACCATGGAGTGGGCCACCTATCGAGATCGAGGAGGAACTTGAAGAAGCCAAACGGTTAACTTAGTGAACACGATAGAAGATACATTTTGAGAACTCCAAACTTTGTTATTCAAAGATTTTTAATTAGAATCTTCAAAGATTATGATAATTGTTGTATGTTTTTTTTGGGTAATACCGTAGGATGTGGACGCACTTGAAGCACGTTTAATGGTTGTTTTCGATTTTGGGATCGTTATGTAGTTACTACAAGCGTATTCACCTACTTTGTAATTTGTTTGAGCATAACTTTCTAAACGTATTTGTTTTGTTTGTTGTGTTGGTGTTAAGTTGCATATATGGGCGGATCATGTTTGTTTCATAACATTACACCTACCCAACCAACAGACAGGTATAAAACTAGTTCTAATCATCGCAGTAAAGATTCTAAGCCGTTGTACATCCTAGAACAATTAATTCCTGAATTTCAAGTTAGATTTATATTTTATGTTCATTTTAACTAAATAGTAAGATTTGATGAATAGAAATACTCACCAAGATGATTTGGACGATTCTAGCTAGTAATTTTGGCAGCCAACACAAACCTCTCTTTTCCTTTCCTATTACAATTTCTAGATTATTATATGACTAGCTAGAAACGCGTATATCACATGTATTGAATAAAAATACTAATTAATAGTTAGCAATCAATATTTACAAATTATAAAATAATTTTTAACATAAGATATGATTAAAATTACGTATAATTAATTACCTTAAGTATTAAAAAAATAATTAACATCAATTTTTTAAACTTTCTTCTTAAATATTTATACTATCAGTTAAAATTGAAGGTCGATGACCAATCACATGGTCACCCACAATCAACATTACAAAAATTGAGTTTTGGTGTGGTGGTAGGAATCTTTCATTCCATGTTACAATGGAATCGTAACATACCTAGGTTCAAATCTCCCCACCCACACCCAATATTGTTTTCCAGATTTATTCTTTTCTTTCTGCCTTTTTCACCCCCCAACATTCAATCTTTTACACTTTATCCCCTAACATTTTTTTAAAAACTTATCAGCTCAAATATAAAACGTTTACATGCATGTTTTTATGTACACTTTGAGATAGTTTACGTCTCGACGTAAACTTTGTTCTGAAATAAGTCTACTCAAATATAAAATGTTTCTGTACTTATTTATATTGACGCTTTGATTTGGTCTACGATTTAATGCAATTTATGTTTGGAAACACGCCGGGTCAAATATAATAAGTTTTTATATTCTCTACGTTTCAACGTAACTTTAGTTCGGAAACAAGTTAGGGCGGTTGTAAGTCTATTTTTCAATATACATTTTGTTTGAAAATCAGTCGGGTCAAGTACAATACATTTTCATTCAACAATATAAATTCAAGTTACTTTACGTTTTTCTACGTAAATTTAGTTCGTAAACGAGTTGGGTCAATTTCAGTCAATACTTTATCAAGTTGTGTGCTATGCCGCCGCAACACGCGACGGGACAAAAAAAACTAGTTTTATATTAAAATTGGTATTTTTTGGAAAAAAGTGTATTAAACTGTTTTTATATTTTATAAATTTTTGTTTATAAAAATTATTATTTTTAATTTAAAAGAAAAATATTTTTTTCATTTATTTATAAACAAATATGTTTTATAATTTATAAAGAATAAATAATATCATTAGTATTTAATATCACCATTAGAGGTTGACTTGGCATGATATTAACATTTTACGAAATAATTATGATAAGATGGCAAGTGGCGAAATATATTTTGCTTTATTAGAAAAGATTAATAAAATATTAGAGAATATGATTTTCTTCCTGTTCAAATTTTGAGTTTGTTTGTACTAAATGATACTTGGCTTTCTTTCCTAGTGTTTTTATTCAAATTGGGTTCAATCAGCTTCAACCCTTCAAGTCTTGTTTAAGAGATTTTGCCAATAAAAGGTAATATTTATGACATTTGAAGTTATACAAGAAGAAAGGAAAGAGTACAGGCGATGGTTCGATTGTTCGAAGAGACGTCACTATGACATGAAAGGTGTGTATGGGAGGTGGGGTTATTCGAGTGGTTGGGGTACTAGAAGGTGGTGACTAATTTTATTTTTGTTTTTGCTTTATTTTATTTTATTTTATTTAAAAAAATAAACGAATATGATCATTGTTTTAAAATTTTAACGCGTGAAAACGGCTAAAGATGATACTTGATAGTGACTTGTGAAGAGTGAGGGGGCAATATAATTGTAGAAATAAATTTTCCAAATTCTAGTACAAAACTATCACATCTTCAAATGTGTAATTAACTATTATATTTACTAAACACGTTTTCTATTTAATGAATACCAACAAAAATACACATCCAAATATCTCGTCTGAAATCATGGTATGGTAGATATAGGAAAAAAAATCATCAAGCATATTTTAAACTAGTTCCAACTTTAACGTATTTTCAAATTTTCATAGAAGAAATATTCTTTAACTAGTTTAGAAACTCGTTAAATAAAAACATTAAACTAATAATTATTTATTAATATTTAAAAATTATAAAATAATTTTTTTATATAAAAATTTGATTGTAATTACTATAATTAACTACTTTACGTAATAAAAAAATAACATCATTTTTCCAAACTTTTGTTTTTAAAAAACTTTTGGTTTAAAAAATTGTTTTTTAAACATTTCAACTTTTTAAAATACTTTTTTATACAATTTCATTTTTTAAAGAGTTAATTTTGGTTTGCTCCTTCTGGTTTGATCTTATTAACGGTTTTGCCCAATAATTTAAAACTAGCTAAAACTCTCCCTGAAATAACTACTTTTTCTTCAAATTGCTCATCGCCTCTAACTCCATTTAATTTTTATGTTAAAAGCGACTCACAACAAAAGACATAATTGTCCCTCATATGAGGGGCAGGTGGGTCTCATTTAACGTCAGAATTAAATGGAGTTAGGGGCGGGGAGTAATTTGGAGAAAAAATAGTGACTTCAGCGAGGGTTTTTGCTATTTTTAATTATTGGGGTAAAACCGTTAAAATGATCAAACCAAAGGAAGCAAAACCGAAACTAACTATTTTTTAAAAGTTTATTGTATTAAAAAAACTTCATATTTTATAAAAATGTTTTTATTAAAAAGTGATATTTTTTAATAAAAATAAACATATTTTAATTTATCAAAAATCTGTTTTATAATTTGAAAAGAATATATTTAATTATTATCGTTTAATGTATCATTAAATGATTAACTTTCATTCTACTAACGACGCGTGTTCAAATCTTAAATAGAATCTATGTGGACAGTATAAAAAAGTAACATGTGAAATGTAGACATTTTGCTTTATTAGTTGATGCGGGTTGTCAGGCCTATCAAAAATATTTATAAACCGATCTCACCTAAGTAGATAGAGTAAGTCGGGTCGATCCACAGGGAAAATGTGGAAAGTGCGTTCAGATACTAATTAACTGCTTTTTGTGAAAAACGATTGAGATTAACTAAACGAAAGAAAGTACTAAACCAAAATTGAGTTGTAACTAATAATGGAAAAAGGTAATCCCCTCCGGGTTTCAGGTATGCAATATTAACTAGTTCAGAACAATTGAAATCGGTTACATAGACATAACTGAACTTAGTTTGACTAAAAACAATAGGATTGAACGAGCCGGTGTCAATAAACCACTCGGATCATACCCTACTATACATTAACCAACCAGATCCTATCCCTATAACGCCCTTGATGTCAATAAATCTGAAACTGTTACGAGAACGGAAGATTGATTGAAATTAAAGCAAGTATTTTAGAGTTTCACAATCAACAAATTCGTTACCCGGCTTAATTGGCCCGGTTTAAACCAAAACCAAAGTACAATTGTTCAACATCAGTCAATATCAACAAACCCTAACACCCGGATAAGATCACGGGTGAACTAGCCAGACATCGAAACAAAAAACAAACAAAATCTATTCGAAAACATTGTATCTAACGAAATCCAAACAAACCGAACGAAAGAATTGAAGTTTCCAGCCTTGAAATCGCCTCTCCTAAGCTTCACGATCGCTCCGGAACAAACGGGGACGGAAACGATGCTCTGCAATGAAAGTTTTTTCCCCACGAAACCCTAATCCGACTTTTATTAAAAACTCCCCGTCGTGTCCACCGTAGGGTCATGTATCCCACCGTAAGTTACGGTGGGAACGTATATTGTTTTCTCAAAAACTCATCGTAAGACCCGAGTTCCACCGTAATTAACGCCAAAGGCTTCTGTGATAAAATCATCACTTTCACCGTAATTTACGGTGAGTCACCCCTTCCTACGATGGGGTCGACTCACCTCTTCCTCTTTCCTTCTTCGTTTTCGCCTCTCGGGTCCCGTTCCTTGCATCGTTAACCTTCGTAAACGTAGTCTTTTAGCTCCTTTTTTATCTCCAGACCCTACACACATAAATGCTCGCAGTAACGAGATTCTAACACGTAAATATAAATAAAACAATACGAGTAAACACGTTAAAACCCGAACAATCACCCGAACATCACATCCCCACACTTATTCCTCACTTGTCCCCAAGTGAGGCTGCAATTAAACGCAATTCAGACTTTTTAACAACCAAACAGATTATGCCAGAAATCAACGAAGGTTCAAATTCATACTCGATTCCCCCAATCAAACTATCAACCCGTTAACTGCCACAAACCTCCATCCCAATGGACTACCTGATTAGAAATCCCAAACTGTAAGCTATTTCCTTGCAAATGTCATACCCCTCACTATAAACTCTCCTCTCGGTTTAATTTATGAGTCGGCAAAAGATGTGCCGGATAATTATCGTCACTCAACAATGTTACAAACTAGTGAGCATAGGCTTGTAAGGCAGTCACCTCTCCAACCCACCAACACAAGATAACACACCAATCATGAGGGCTTTTAAAGGGTTGTAATATAAGGCTTAGGTTCGGGTAGGAAATATTTGAAAAATAGTGACTAAGGTGATGGAAAATTGAGTTAACTACTTGTTTCCAATAATAAGAAATCACAATCAAACTTAACTACACTTACTCCAAACACAGTTTTTTTTTTTTTTTTTTTGTTTGTTTGTTTGTTTGTTTTTACAAACAATTTTAACTAAACTTCAAAGCATGACTATAACTTCAAACATAAGGCAAACTCAAACTTAAAACTATACTACCCCTAGTTAACTCAAATTCCATCACACGGGTAAAACAAACGAAAAGGCTAAACAAAGGCTAATGGGTCAAATTGGGTTAACACAAATGAACGGTTAAAAGTCTTGAAATTGGTTTACTAAGGGATAAGTTTTGGGTCGGTGGGTCCTAAAGGGTTAATCTATGGTTAAACCTAATTCCTCAATCACCTCAATGTGTATACCGGTCTCAAGTCTCAAGGTCCACATGCCCCACACATTCTACCACTAAGTAAGTAACATTGTACACTCAGCAAGCAATTATATAAATTAATGAAACAGGCTTCTCACACAATGGAAAAGGAGGAAATACGCTACCGATATGACATAAGCAAGGTACTAAACCTAAAGTTTGCCACCTCTAATCAAGCATTCCCTCTCCAACTTCCATTTTACCAAACCGGTTTTAAGCAACTAGGGAATCAACCATGAATAAGAATCTTAAGCATTCCATATTGATGTTGAAAATCAACCGATTTTGTTGATTTTGATGTTGTAAATTTGGACAATTTTTAGCATTGTTTTTTAAAAAAATTCAAATTTTGTCCAAATTTACATTTCTCCAAATTGTGTCTCCCCTTAGGGTCCCCCATCCCCACACTTCGGATACATTGTCCAAATGTATGGGTTTTATCAAAACAATCCTTTACCCCTTAGGCGATTTCAAGCTCAAACTTGACTCACAAATTAAACAAATAACTTCCAAAAATGACATCAAAATAAAGAGTTCAAACCTAAACATGAAATAAAACATCAACACACCACCCTACCCCCATGTTATTAAGCAGTTCCACGTACCCCAAACACAAAGCAAATAAACAAGTTTCAAAAGAAGCAAGTGGACCTGATCGATATAAACAATCACGATCAGCGATTGCTTCCGTAATACCTACTCTGCCTATGTCCTATGATGTCGGTCAGGTTATCATGCCACGCACCGAACCCATAAACACCCCCGGATAACTGACCTCCGTTGCTACTGCCCTCACCGCTCTATCTCTGCTGTTGCTGGGGCGCCATCTGCTGCTGAAATTGGACTGAGTCGATCCATTCGGAGTGATGCCACTCCGGTCTCGGCAGCCGCGGACCCCCCTGGTAAGGTGGAAGGATGGAGTAGTCCAAATATGCTGGCGTGTCCTCATATGGCTCACCACTATAATATGCATCATACGCGCGCTGTCTGCGATGAGACTCATAAGTATTATTCACCTGTACCTCCTGGTGAATCATCTGTATCGCATGCAATTCTCTTCAAAATATCCATTGACATCGTCACTTTCACCTTCTTCACATAACCCACGAGCTTTATCGTCTTCCTATTCTTAAAACCCTCCAACTCTAGACCCCCAATCCATTCATCAATCAGTGGTGCAAATAACCTGTTCTTCTCCCTATCATAAGTGTGGAGAGCTGCTCTCCATCCCAACCTTTCAAATCTCTCATAAACTCTGTGGTGCACAAACAATGCTTCGGGCACATCCCGCTCAACCAAATAGGCGTCTTTTCTGTCAGTCACCGTACTCATTTTACTCTCCCACAATTAAGGTTGAGCGCTCTTTGGTTTAATCTGGGACAAAAGACCCCTTGTCCACGTTGGTGTTTCTTCCACAATCACCATCTCCTCCTCATCATCAACCTGTCGTGGCCTTTTTACCTATTGGTTCTTTACCTGAGCGGCCCATCTGCACACACGAACCAACAACAAAACCAACAGTTCTCAATCAGTAACGTGTTCAATATGATGACTCGAATCCAGGATGTTAAACATCCCCACGCTTGAGTCATACTAAACCAATGATGTATCCAAACTCCTAGTGGTGATTACAACTCTTATGTGACATGTTATTTGGTTCATTTATCAACAATTTCAATTAACATTCACCAATTGACATTAACTTGACTAATTCCTTGCTTTATTCCATTCATGTTAACATATACATCATAATTTCCAACAAATTTCCAACTACTAACAATCACCACTAGGATTTAACCTTTTGCATAACATCAATTCACATCAATAGCAACAAGACACAATTTTTTTTTTCACCCACATTGAACTAGAATGCTAAAATCATGTGTAAAACACTAACTTGAACATCACTAGAACAATAAACATCAACAATTTAGAAATCGGGATGAAAAACCGTACCTTAATCGTTTAGAATGGTAAGAATTGATGAGAATTGCAAGAAATTTCACACAAAAGCAAGGAACCCCAGATTTAGAGGTTAGGGTTCGTAATTTCAAGGCTAGATCTGCACTAATTGATGACGTTTTTGGAAGAACCGATTCTAGATTTGAGTTCCTCTTGAAAAATCATGCAAGTTAGACTCGAAAATCAACCGATTTGGTGACGAAATGAAGAAGTTAGGTTTTGGGTTTTTATGTGTTCTTGAGAGAGTTTGGATGAAGATGGTAAAAAAATGATGGGAAATGAGTTTTGATCCATGTTTTATGAAAAAGAAAGTGTTAAACGAGTTTGAAACTTGTGCACATTTGGTCCCTCTCTTTTTCAATTTTTTTTTTGTTTTCGTCCAAGCCACCGTAGGATGGGTGACTCACCGTAACCTACGTTGAGAGTCTCTGTGATAAAACTTTGGTTCCCACCGTAGGTTACGGTGGAACACCTGACCCTACGATGGGATCGATTTCGGTTTTTCTTTTTTTTTTTTTTCACTTTAAGAAACTTAGCACTTTAAATTAAAACTTGAAATAAACTAAACTGTTTTGTTAACCATTTGTGAACCCGAAACTCTCCACCCCACACTTTGAACCCGAGTCGTCCTCAACTCGCCATTCGACTAAGACTTACCTCACCGGGTGAACGTCCCCGCACTTGTGTGATGCTATGGGTTTGTAAAATTGTTAAACAGAACAAAACAAAGAGAACAACACAAAACAAGATAAAACGAATGCAGTGTAAAAGAACGAAAAACGTACGAACACGGGATGCCTCCCGAGAAGCGCTACATTTATGAGTCTACAGCTTGATTTCCAGCCATGTTTTCCTCAAAGTGGGTCAGAAACCCGGATGCTAACCGAAAGAAGGTCTTCGGTTTGCTTATCTGGCCTGTTTACATCGTTCGGTCTCAAGTATGGCTTCAGCCGGTGGCCATTCACCACTTGTCGGATATGGTCCTCAAAGTACTCAATCTCTATGTCACCAGATGCACCAATTCGCGTGATACGGTATGGGCCAGTCCATTTGCTTTTCAATTTACCTGGGAATAACTTGAGTCGTGAATTGTAGAGCCACACCCAACTACAAACCTCAAAGTTTTTCAACCAGATCTTCGCATCATGCACCTTCTTTATTTTATCTTTGTAAGCCGATGTGCTTTCGTAAGCCTCATCTCGAAGCTCCTCCAACTCAACCAAACTCAGATTTCTAGCACTACCTGCAGCATCATAATCCAAATTAGTTTGCTTAATGGCCCAAATTGCCCGGTGTGCTATTTCTAGTGGTAAATGACAACCTTTCCCATAGACCAGCCGGTAAGGGGTAGTGCCAATAGGTGTTTTGTAGGCCGTACGGTACGCCCACAACACATCATTGAGTTTAGTAGACCAGTCCTTGCGGTCAGGTCATACCGTTTTCTGCAAAATTTCTTTAATTTGCCTATTGGACACTTCCACTTGGCCACTCGTTTGAGGATGATATGGAGTGGCAATCCGATGATCCACACCATACCGCTTAAGTAGTTTGCCCAAGTTAAAGTTTTTAAAATAAGATCCCCCATCACTAATGATCACACGGGGTACCCCATATCGACAATAGATGTTGTCCTGAACAAATTGCCAAACTACCCGGTTATCATTTGTTTTGGTGGCAATCGCCTCGATCCACTTGGATACATAGTCGACAGCCACCAAAATGTATAAATTGCCACGAGAATTAGGAAATGGGCCCATGAAGTCAATCCCCCAGACATCAAAGATGTCAACCACAAGGATTGGCTGCATTGGCATCTCGTTTCTCTTAGTAATGCTACCCGTCTGCTGGCAATTTGTACATGTTCTAGCATATTCATAAGCATCACGAAAAATAGTTGGCCAATAAAGGCCACACGATAACACTCGTTGCCCTGTCTTTTGTCCACTGTAATGTCCGCCACAAGCGGAGCTGTATGCCAAACTCAGCACGGATTGGATCTTTGCATCAGGAATACATGTTTTGATCAACTGGTCTGCACATATTCTGAACAAGTCTGGCTCCTCCCAAATGTACTTGTTCACTTGCACCAAGAAGTGCTTGCGTTTCTTCCTTGACCAATGTTCCGGCATTGTAACTGTCACCAAATAATTAACAATGTTAGCATACCATGGTACAGGAGAAGAAGTAGAAATAGACAACAATTGTTCATCAGGGAAAGATTCATTAATCTCCAACTCGTGATCATCCATCTCATATATGATCCTAGTCAAGTGGTCAGCTACCACATTGTTTTTCCCTTTCTTATCTCGGATCTCCAAATCAAATTCCTGTAGGAGCAAGATCCATAGAATCAACCGGGGCTTCACATCCTTTTTCTCCATCAAGTACCTGACAGCAGAATGGTCAGAATAGATAATAACCTTACTGCCCCAAATATAAGAACGAAATTTGTCTAATGCATAGACAACCGCAAGTAACTCTTTTTCTATTGTTGTGTAATTTAACTGTGCATCAGAAAGATTTTTACTTGCATAATAAATTGCCACCGGTTTCTTATCCACCCGTTGCCCCAGTACAGCCCCAATTGCAAAATCACTGGCGTCACACATGATTTCAAACGGACGTGACCAATCCGGTGATTGCAAAATTGGGGCGTCTACCAACTTCTCCTTAAGTATATTAAAAGCTTTTAAACACTCATCATCAAAGTTGAAAGGAACATCTTTCAAAAGCAAGTTACATAACGGTTTTGTTATGACACTGAAATTTTTAATGAAGTGTCTATAAAACCCTGCGTGTCCTAGAAACGAACTAATTCCTTTTACATTTGTTGGTGGTGGCAACATGGATATCACTTGCACTTTCGCCCTGTCAACCTTTATCCCCCCGCTTGAGATAACGTGTGCCAACACGATACCTTCTTGAACCATAAAATGACTCTTTTCCCAACTAAGGACCAAATTCGACTCTACACATCTTTTCAAAACCTTTTTTAATTGATCTAAACATAAATCAAATGATGTGGAAAAGTTGGAAAAGTCATCCATGAAGATCTCCATAGAGTCTCCCACCATATCTGAAAAGATACTTATCATGCACCTCTAAAAGGTGGCGGGAGCATTACACAAGCCGAAGGGCATTCGCCTAAATACGAAGGTACCATACGGGCATGTGAATGTAGTCTTATGTTGATCATCAGGATGGATTGCAATTTGATTATACCCTGAATACCCATCCAGAAAACAATAAAATTTCTGACCTGCTAATTTCTCTACAATCTGATCAATGAAGGGTAAAAGGAAATGGTATTTAGAAGTTGCAGCATTCAATTTCCTATAGTCAATACAAATGCGCCACCTGATTACCGGCTGGGTGGCTACCTCCTAACCGTCTGTACCAAGCACGATCTGAATGCCTGCTTTCTTTGGCACTGTTTGGGTCAGGCTGACCCATTCACCATCAGAGATAGGAAAGATAATACCTGCATCCAGCCATTTAATTACTTCCTTCTTCACCACCTCCCGCATGTTCGGGTTCAATCATCTCTGAGTGTCTCGAACCGGTTTGGTTCCTTCTTCAGTGATAATTTTATGCATGACAATTGATGGGCTGATTCCTCGCAAATCTGCAATCGTCCATCCTATCACGGCCCTGTACTCAACCAAAACTTCCATCAATTTCTTCTCATGCTCGTCAGACAAGTTGGAGGAAATTATCACCGGAAGGTTGTTATTGTCCCCAACATAAGCATATTTCAGGTGCTTGGGCAACGCCTTCAACTCAGGTGTTGGAGGTGATTTAAGTGATGGTTGCAATCGTGTATCAATGGTTTCAGGTAAACTTTCCACTTGATGAGTCCAAGTGGGTCTACCTTCTCTTACTGCCATCACCTCCAATTCTTCCTCTACTTCTTCCACCTCCATGTTTAGCTCAGCTTGATCCCTGTCACAAAAAACAAACGCCTCTATGGTGTTGCCCTTATTCACATGAACACCACACCTGTCAATAGTGTCTACAAAAGAGCATCCACTATCAACCAGAGGATCAGAGGTATGGGAAAAAGAATTTATCAATTGCCTTTAGTCTCCAAAGGTCATATCCACTACTCCGGTTCTACAATTGATTAATGAGTTGGAAGTAGCCAAAAATGGACGACCCAGAATAACTGTTTGCTGGTCGTCGCTATCTCCCGGCGCATAATCAAGAACTAGAAAATCAACCGGATAGTAGAAATCTCCCACCCTGACAATCACATCAAAGATCATACCCCTAGGCAGTCTGGGTGTCCTGTCAGCTAGCACCACAGTGGTGCAAACCGGATGCAATGGACCAAACTCGTATTGTTCATACAAACTGCCCGGGAGTATGCTCACACTCGCGCCCAAATCCAGTAAAGCTCGTGAGATGTGAAAATCACCCACTTGAATGGGTATCACGGGCTCTCCTGGATCTGGGAGCTTGGGTGGGTGAGGTATACCTGCTAAGATTACACTAACATTACTTGACAACTCAATCTTTTTAGGAATTTTAACATGTCTCTTTTGAGTGCACAAATCTTTCAAAAATTTTGCATATGCAGGTACCTGTTTAATTATCTCGAGAAGTGGGATGTTAACTTTTACCTGTTGAAAAATTTCCCACATCTCGTCTTGTTGCGGGCCCCGTTTGCCCGATGATACCTTTTTACCCGGATCGAGTAGTGCCTGAGGAAATGGGATGGTATTAACCTCCACACCCTTTTCCTTGGTACCACTCGACTCTCGTCCCAACACCCGTTCTAATTTTTCAGCAAAAAAAACTTTTTTAGGCGACTTAGATGGGACAGACTCAATCTCAACTTCACTCTCTTCACTCTCATCAACCTCTTCCACCAAAACATCATTAAACTGTGACGGAGGTATAACTTTATTATCATAAACCTTACCAGAACGGAGAATACTTACCTGGCTGATAGAGGGATACCTAGAATTTGGAAGTCCTGAACTGGACGCGCCATGAGTTGGATTCCTCTGGGTATCACTCGGGAGTTTACCTGGAGCCTTCTTTAGCAATGCCACTTCCTCAGCTAACTGACCCACTTGCTTTGTCAATGCTTTATGGGTTTTGTCTCTGATTTCATCCTTTTTGTTTTTCTCCTGTAACTTTTTCCTCATCTCCTTCAGAAGTTCAAATACCTCCCGGGTGGATGGTTCTGCATTGTTTCCGGAACCACTCTGCTCCTGATTGTTCTGATAATTCCTTTGACTTCCCCTGTTGTACCCTCCTTGATTATACGACCCATACTGACTCGTTTGCTTATTTTGATATGAATTACTTTGGAAATTCGGGTTCAGTTGGTTATCAGGATTTCTATACCCAGATTTGGATGGTTCTTCAGCCCGGGATGATAAGTGTTATTATTGTTGTTGTAAGGACGCCTATCACCCTGTACATAGCTCACCTCCTCAGTGCCATCCTCAAACTCTGGACAATCTCTAGCATTGTGTCCAGGTTCACCACACCTTTGACAAACAACAAAAGAACTCGTGGCTTTCATTGTAGCTTTACCTGATGACTGATTTACCCTCGAGGTTCTTCTGTCCACATCCCCATTTGCATTCCTTGATCTTCTACGGGTCTGAGCTTGTCTTTTTGAATGAATGCTCGATCTCTCTAATAACTCCCAATCATCATCCTTATTGTTAGTCATGAATATACCCGCACTTGTTGAATTCACATCCCTGACATCTTCAGCACACAACCCGTCATAGAAGGATGAGATCAATTCCCAACAAGGTATATCATGATGAGGACAAGTTCTCAGCAAATCCTTAAACCGCGTCCATGCCTCATGAAATGGCTCATCTTCCTGTTGGCTAAAGGTTCGGATTGCGGTTCTTGCTTCAGTTGTTTTCTTTGGAGTGTAGTACTCCTCTAAAAACGCCTACTGCATCTATTCCCACGTGTAAATGCTCGCAGCAGGTAGCGAGTGAAACCATTTCTTTGCATTCCCCTTCAAACTGAACTGAAACAGTACTAACATTACCTCCTCGGGTGTGAAACCTTGTGCTCCTATGGTTTCACACATGGCACTAAACTCATTTAAATGGAGGTATGGTTCTTCCTTTGACAATTCGTGAAACTCGAGGAGGATAGACAAGCTGTTAGATCTAATCTCAAAGGACCTTCCCCGAACCTGTGGCCTAACAATGGGAGATGCAGTTCCCGCAATAGTGGGGTGGAAGTGACTGTCAACTCCCTGAACAATGGCCTGATAAGGGTGATGCCCGGGGTTTCGATTCACCTGAGGAATCTCTTGCCTTCTACCATGAACTTGGCCCTGATTTTGTCTTTGCTGTCTCGGTTGCTCATTCACTGGGAAACTACCTTGATTGTTGAGTTCATAGGCATCTTCAAATTCCTCATCAAAATAATCATCTCGACCCTCATCATCATCATCCACAGTGTGGATGCTTATTCTGTCAAACCTATCCATTTCATCCTCAAACCTGTTGTTTCCCCGAAGTGGTCTCTGGTTTTGCCTTTGTGGGTATGGGTTTTGTCTTTGTGGGATGGGATTTGGGCTGGCTAGGGATTGTTCCTGTTGTTGCAAATTGGGGTATTGCAACGGGTCGTTTTGTGGGTTTGGTAGTGGGTTTGGTGGTTGGTTATTTGGTGGGTTTTGGTTGTTTGGTGGTGGTGGTATTGGGTTCTGATCTTCCATTTTTATGGTGCTGGTTGATTGGTTTGGAAATCGGTGCTGTGCTCGGTTTCTGCGAGCGGTTTTCTCAAACTCTGGATCAAAAATCAAAGGCGACTTATTCCTTGCGTACTGGGTATGCATGCAAGGAGCTGTCACCTGCACACGCAAACACACCAAGCGTAACAAAGAATAACAAAAGTAAATAAAACAAGCAATTAACTAAAAACTAAACTAACACTTAGCGCACTAATTCCCCGGCAACGGCGCCATTTTGATGCGGGTTGTCAGGCCTATCAAAAATATTTATAAAACCGATCTCACCTAAGTAGATAGAATAAGTCGGGTCGATCCACAGAGAAAATGTGAAAAGTGTGTTCAGATACTAATTAACTGCTTTTTGTGAAAAACTATTGAGATTAACTAAACGAAAGAAAGTACTAAACCAAAATTGAGTTGTAAATAATAATGGAAAAAGGTAATCCCCTCCGGGTTTCAGGTATGCAATATTAACTAGTTCAGAACAATTGAAATCGGTTACATAGACATAACTGAACTTAGTTTGACTAAAAACAATAGGATTGAACGAGCCGGTGTCAATAAACCACTCGGATCATACCCTACTATACATTAACCAACCAGATCCTATCCCTATAACGCCCTTGATGTCAATAAATCTGAAACTGTTACGAGAACGGAAGATTGATTGAAATTAAAGCAAGTATTTTAGAGTTTCACAATCAACAAATTCGTTACCCGGCTTAATTGGCCCGGTTTAAACCAAAACCTAAGTTCAATTGTTCAACATCAGTCAATATCAACAAACCCTAACACCCGGATAAGATCACGGGTGAACTAGCCAGACATCGAAACAAAAAACAAACAAAATCTATTCGAAAACATTGTATCTAGCGAAATCCAAACAAACTGAACGAAAGAATTGAAGTTTCCAGCCTTGAAATCGCGTCTCCTAAGCTGCACGATCGCTCTGGAACAAATGGGGACGGAAACGATGCTCTGCAATGAAAGTTTTTTCCCCACGAAACCCTAATCCGACTTTTATTAAAAATTCCTCGTCGTGCCCACCGTAGGGTCATGTATCCCACCGTAAGTTACAGTGGGAACGTATATTGTTTTCTCAAAAACTCACCGTAAGACCCGAGTTCCACCGTAATTCACGCCAAAGGCTTCTGTGATAAAATCATCACTTTCACCGTAATTTACGGTGAGTCACCCCTTCCTACGATGGGGTCGACTCACCTCTTCCTCTTTCCGTCTTCGTTTTCGCCTCTCGGGTTCCGTTCCTTGCCTCGTTAACCTTCGTAAACGTAGTCTTTTAGCTTTTTTTTATCTCTAGACCCTACACACATAAATGCTCGCAGTAACGGGATTCTAACACGTAAATATAAATAAAACAATACGAATAAACACGTTAAAACCCAAACAATCACCCGAACATCATTAGTACAGATTTAGAATAGATAATTATATATATTCCTTAAACTTTTGATTTGTTTTAATATTTAATTTTTCTTCCACAAGTTTTGTTGCATGGACGATTACTTTATCGTTTTTTTTCTTTTATAAAAGTACAAACAAATTAAACATCCTTAACACAACACAACGTTAGACCTCCATCAATGGAGTTCATGATCATTGTGTGGGCACTCTTATCTTACATACTTATTCGAGCCACTTTCTACGTTTTAGGCATCGGCGAACCAAAAAACTTACCTCCGGGACCGACACGGCTACCGATCATCGGAAACCTCCATTTGCTCGGGAAGCAACCACATCGGTCCCTAGCGGAACTAGCCAGAGTCCATGGCCCCATAATGTCATTAAAACTTGGTCACATCACCACAATTGTCATCTCCTCAGCCACTGCAGCCAAAGAAGTGCTTCAAAAGCAAGACCTTGCTTTCTCCGCCCGTCATATCCCTGACGCCCTGCATGCCTGTAGCCACGCGCGATACTCTTTCGCGTGGCTCCCGGTGTGCACCTAGTGGCGCAGCCTCAGAAGGATCCTCAATTCCAATATCTTCTCCAACAACTCCCTTGAGGCCAACCAGCACTTGAGGAGTAAGAAAGTGGAAGAGCTAATAGCATACTGCAAGAAAGCTAGTCTATCGAATGATCATGTGGACATCGGTCGTGCTGCTTTCAGAACCTCACTGAATCTCTTATCCAACACTATTTTCTCTAAGGATTTAACAGACCCGTATGAGGATTCGGGTAAAGAGTTTAAGGAGGTGATTGGAAATATTATGATGGAGGCCGGAAAGCCGAATGTTGTGGATTATTTTCCTATGCTGAAGTGGATTGACCCACAAGGGATCCGGAGAAGATTGAGTTGTCATTTTAGGAAGGTTCTTGAGGTATTTGAGGAGTTGATTGATGAGAGGCTGAGAATTGGAAGATTGAATCAAGATGATGTATTGGACGTGTGCTTGAAAATCATTCAAGATAACCCAAATGAGATCAATCAGGCACAGATAAAGAGTTTGTTTTTGGTGAGTAAATGACAAATATATATGTCTATTTTGAAAATCATTAGAATGGGCAATGGCAGAAGTGCTACGCAACCCGCGCACCATGACTAAAGTTAAAGAGGAGCTTGAACAAGTTATTGGTAAAGGTAAAACTGTAAAAGAGTATGAAGTTTTGAGGCTACCCTACTTATCTTGCATTGTGAAAGAAACCTTACGACTACACCCACCCGTCCCCTTACTCATCCCTCGAAAAGTTGATAAACAAGAAAAACTCAATGGATACACTATCCCAAAGGGCACACAAGTGCTTGTGAATGCATGGGCCATAGGACGTGACCCAAGCGTATGGGACGACTCGCTAGAGTTCAGGCCAGAAAGATTTTTGAAGTCTGGGATTGATGTCCGTGGTCAAGATTTTGATTTAATCCCATTTGGGGCAGGACGAAGAATATGCCCTGGTTTGCCGCTTGCGATCCGTATGATCCCTATGATGTTGGGCCACTACTTAATAATTTTGATTGGAATCTTGAGACAAAAGTTCAACACGAGGCTTTCGACATGACTGAGAAATTTGGAATCACCTTAGCAAAGGCAAACCCTCTTTGTGTTGTTCCAATTGCACTGAATTAACTTCAATTCATCATATTTTAAGTTTTTAACTATCAACAACGATATTTTAATTCAGGCTCAATAATGAAGGGGTTGGCTTCCTTATGCTTTCTATTAAATTATGATGTATTATAATGTATTTTTTTTTTTCATTTTTAGTCTAACTTATGTCATAGTTGTTATTTCACAGTTTTTAGTCGTAATCATTTTAGACGTTAAATAAAGAAATAAATATAATATAGTAAACTATTAATTCGTACCCAAGTGTTAATACTTCAAATGTTATAGAATGTGATGAGAAGTTTTGACGTTTTACAAATATGTGAGGAAAGACTAATCATAGAGAAAGAACAAACAATAAAAGAACATAGAGTGTAACCAAGGAAATGATTGTATAATCCCGGCCCAGGTGGTAACACCATCCCCTGGTTTTGGTAAAAAAAAATAAATCCTGAACAGGGGAATAATCAACAGGATTCACCGGATGAGTTGGTGTTTGGCACATTGTACTATACTAAGCACATACTACACGGGGAATAATGTGTGGAAAACAGACAAAAATGGAATGACACTTTGTAAAACAAGAAAAAACTTGAGAAATTGAATAAATTTTATGTGATAACCTAGGAAAACTGTGGAACCAAAGAACGAGACATAAAAATTGTAGAACATATCAAATTACTCTTAAAGTATATATATATATAATTAGGTTAGATTCTTATTTATTACATATGTGGCTGAATCATGAAAAAATACAATGTATATGTTAATAAACTATCATTTGATTTTTAACAATCACCGAAAGTAGATGACTTAATTTTATTAGATTTTGTAAAAGAAAATTACAAGAAATATATTGTTTTGTTAGGTTGATATTAATCAAAATATTAACGGAAAATAAATATATTATGATATTGAGTTATAAGAAATTGATTAGTTGTCTAAAATAATAGGCTGGATGAAAAAAAATTCGTGAAAGTGCTCAGAATTACATCATGTGTCCCTTAGAATATTTAATTTTTAAATAGTATAGATAATAGATACTATATGTGTGTGTGGTAAAAAATTAACACCTCTAAATCTAATGAAATAGTTAAATTTAATTCTAAATAATATATTTCGAAAAGAAAGTTATTTATCAATAAAAAATAATCCTACATTTAATGTGTAAAATTTAAAATGATAATAAATATGAAAATGTTTTATATGGTATTTAATCAATTCAAAAGTTTTAAAAACTTAGTAATTTAAGATAGATAATTGAAAATTGTTTAGGCGACGAAACAAAATTTTACAAGTTATGAAATGATGTCACTCATAACACATCAAAACCTTAATTTGTTATAACCAGTTCTTTTCTCCACGCCTTGTGTGGATAGAGTCCGGTCACCTTTTCACATGCTACATTGCGTTACTTTAGTCTTTATCTTTCTATCTCATCAGAAACTATAAAATCAAAGTTTGATGGTGAAACATATAAATACTAAGCTTTAGAAGTCAAACTCGAGAAAAAATATAACTTCACTTTAAATAGTTTAGTGGACAAACTCTAAAATTCTAAACTTTAGTCGTCAAAGTCATAACACTACAGAAAAAAATATTTGTTACGGTCAAATCCGTAGTGAATCCGTAACAAAATGAGTGTTTGCTACAGATTTGGTTTGTAGATGATACTTTCGTCGCTAATTGTCTTGCTACGAATTTTTGCTACGGACTAATATATACTATGGGTGCCACAAAAATTAGCGTCAAATCCGTAGTGAATCCGTAACAAAATGAGTGTTTGCTACAGATTTGGTTTGTAGATGATACTTTCGTCGCTAATTGTCTTGCAATGAATTTTTGCTACGGACTAATATATACTATGGGTGCTACAAAAATTAGCGTCGCTAATTTAGCTATGCATTTCGCTACGAATATTTGCTATGGAATTTGCTACAGAGTTTTGTTTGATTTTGACAATGAAATGTTTGCTACGGAAAGATTTGCTACGGTTTTGCTATGAATTTTACTACGATTTTGCTATGGATGATTTATATAGGATTTTGCTGTAAATATTTGTTATGAAATTTATCTATAGATTTGCTATATTTTTTCTATGAAAATTGGCTACGAATTTTGCTATGAGTTTTGTTATACTTTTGCTACTAATCTTCTTATGGGTTTGCAGTTTGTTTGCTACGAATTATATAAAATTATTACTATGGATTTACCTACGAATTTTGTCTAAATTTTTTGAAAGATTTTCTTTTTATAATGTTATTCAACTTTTTGCTGTAAATGATATACATCACAACTTCCATAAATATATACAATCTTAATCAAAATTTAATCCATACCAAATAACATAAAATATCCAATTGCAATGCATTAAATAAAAAAAATCCAAAAACATCTAAAAATATCACAGGTTAATCCAAACCAAATAGCATAAAATATCCAAATTATATAAAAACATCACAAGTAATGTGGAAATCATCATGGTTACTAACATAAACTCATTCCTTAACTTGATGGAATGTTTTGTGGTTGGTTTTGTGATAGCATTGAAAGTTTCTCACTTATTTCAGCATATAACCTTGCATTTTTTTTAATTTTCTCCATCGTAGCATTCTTCTCTACTTTATCTCGTTCTAACTCCGCTACTTGTTCTTTCAACCTTTGCACCTATAATAAATGAATTAGCATATCACACTCATAACACATCAATACCAAATACATTAAGAACTCTTATTTTTAACAAATTACAAACAAATAAATCTCAATATAAGTCAATACGTACAAGTAACTTGTGTGTTTGTGCAAGAATAACTCATCCTGACCCATTTATGTGTTTTCTATTACCCATTTTGTCCCATTAAGACCTATTAAAAAACTAGTTTTACCCAAACTAACCCAAAGTGTTAGAACTAGCACCCATAATGACCTACAATATAATGAGTGAGTTTGTTTTGTCAAGTCTACCCATATCCATATAAATAATGTCCAATCAACCTAACTAAAATAATGACATTTTGAGTTAGTCTTGCGCTCACCAATGGCTTTGGCGGCCATTCAATATCACATTGGTATTTTCATTTTTACAAAATGCATAAACTTGAATATCACATTGATATTTGCAGCCTATCATGGAGCTGTATTATTATCTCATGTTTGAGGAAAACATACTCCTTTATTTGTACAAAAAGAAATACAACTTGACTGTTATGGTCAAACTGATTTTAATTATACTAAAGAAGGGAAATCAAATTTTTAAAATTATACATCTCATCTCTGCTATCATGTAGATGTTATAATGTAAATAACAATTCTTATTACTCCACTTCAAATTGTTGTATTAGGTCATGGATGATTAGATGAAACGCCTAAACTTGCAAAAGGAGCTGCAAAAGTTGCGTATGAGCTATATGAGGTGGTAACTAATGGTCTTCTATTATATGATTAAGGTATGCTGTCAAATATCTTTTCATGTACCTAATTTATTTTATCTTATTTTAATTCATATTATTACATGCATAGATAGTTAATTTTAGAGTTAATCTCGGTTTTTATCCCTGAGTTTTATAAATTGTCTCTATTCGAGTATCAACATTTAGTTTGTCTTCATTATTGGCATTAGTTTTGAAAATCGTTTCTATTTTAGTCCTTTTGACTAACAGTATTAATATTATTATGTTAAATGATTGTCAAATGACTAAAACACCCCTCATTCAACATTAAAAACTAAATATTAAAATAAAGATATTAGATACACCCCAGACCCTTTTCCTTTCTTCTTCTTCTTTAGTTCTACTCCCCTGCAGCACTAACCATTAGCAACACCACTATCACCTTATCCACCACCACTGCCACACTATCACCACCGCAGCACCGGCCATCGACCACTACAGCATCGACCATCGATCACCGCAACACCAACAATAGACCATTACAATAGTAGCCACAACGAAAATCGAAGCCCTCCAGCCCTCCACACACACCTCCGCCCTAGTCTATCTACTACCATTGCACACCATCACCATCACAATACTGGCAACGGACTAAAATGCAAAGCCCTAATCGTACATGTACACCTCTGCCCTAATTTCTACACTATTCGCCCACCCCACAACCAACACCACTTTAGCACTTCTTTACATCTTGTGAAGCCCTATGATGATGATGATGGTGATACTATTGTGTAGATGCGACCGTGGTTCGATGTAGTGGTAGTGGTCTTTGTGATGTTTTTCTTCAAAATGGTGGTGGAGGTAGTCGTGGGAGGGTGGGGGCAACATATTAGGTTTTCAGTGGTGATTATGGATTAGGTTTTCAGTGATGGTTTTGGTTGTTGGTGTTATGATAGAAATGGTGCGGCAGTGGTGGTGGGGGAGGAGAGTTGAAGGTGTGGCAGTGGTGATGGGGGAGGAGAGTTGAATACGAAGGGATGGGGAGGGAATGGTATGGGGTGGGACGATAGCAATGGAGGTGGTTGCCGAAGGGTGGGGGTGGTGGTGTGTGCCGGCAATGTTGTGTGGTGCGGTGGTGTGTGGTGCGGTGGTGTGTGCCGGCGGTGGTGTGTGGTGGCGGTGTTGTATGGTGGTGCTGGTGTGTCGTGGCGGTGGTGAGTGGTGGTGTGTGGTGGCGGTGGTATGTGGTGTTGTATGGTGGTGCTGGTGTGTCATGGCGGTGGTGAGTGGTGGTGTGTGGTGGCGGTGGTATGTGGTGTGTGGTGGCGGTGGTATGTGGTGTGTGGTGGCGATAGTATGTGGTGTTGTGGAGAAGGAAGAAAGAGGGAGAGTGAGATAGTGTGACAACCGGAAGTTTCAGGTCAATACCCGACCCCGACCTAGTCATAATTACACATATCATACTTGATTTTCAATTTTGTTCTATTTATTAAAATCATTTCACGCATTGCAAATTTTCACTCATAACATTTCATGCATCGGTAATTCGGCTTAGTTACCATCTTTACACGCGATACAACCGGCACACACGGACGTTGGTGATAATTAATATATACATACTCATAAATACTTTAAATTGCTTCAAAGTATTTTAGGTTCCAAATTTAATACATTGGAAAAGCTTAAAATTTATAAATAAACTTAAACGTGTAAATTGATATTTTACCCTAATCGAATATTTTAACGTAACTACTAGACACACGAGGTATCACTAACATATCATCAATATTAATATATATATATTATATAAGTTCTTATAATATTTTTTTATTTTTTAAAAAGTAAAAAGCAAAAATATAAAAATATGTAAATTTACCTATAGTTCAACAAATACCACCTAAATACCCAATACTACATAAAAATTAAAAACCAAACCCCCTTTCCCCCATGAACCATCGACCCCACCCATCACATCATCTTTTCATCTTTTCTCATTTTCAGAAGAGATTCTTGCTTAAGTTGAAAATTCAAAAGTTTCCATTTTGATATATCTATTTTCCAAGTGATTAAAAAACCATCTCTTCATTCTACTTATGGACACTCTTTTTCCTCCTCAAATTTGACCAACAAGAAAGAGTTGTCAAATCTCAAAGTAGTCTTATAAGTGTATGACATTATAAAGCAAAACTCACACTTCATAATTCACCTACACATTTCACCAACATCCCTTCTCTTCTCTCCTCCCTTCAAAAATTTGGCAAAAGCACCTTCACCACCATTCCATTTGATTTCCAACTTATTTTCTACAAATCTTGGGTGATTCAAGTGCCATTGTTGAAGACCAAGTGATTTTTGAAGCTTCCAAGCATCCTACATCAACCCTTTCATCTTTTATTACTTGTTTTTAGTGAGAACACTATCTTTTTGTTTATATATCTTTTATTTCATTATGTTATTCATTTACTAGATCATATGTAACAACATACATCCACAAAAGTCTTTCATGTTAAAAATGGTGTTTTTGCCAACAAGGAGTTCTAAGAATAATATCTAATACAAGACATTTTAACATGAACTAAATAATGATTCTTGTTCTTAAAAAGTAAATATTTATAGATCCATGTTTGACTAAGTTACTAGTTGATGATTTTATAAAAAGGTCATAAGGGTATATTACAACCCAAGAAAGTCACAAAAGGGTTATATTATGGTTATGAACTTTTAGATATTATGCAAGTATTATTATGGACATTTATATACATATTCTTTAAGTTATACTTAGTTAGTGAGTGGTAAAATATTACTTCAAAAGTTGGTTTATGACTAGATGACAATTTGACCAAGTTTACAAGAATGGTTAAGTATATATACATGGAACTTTAAATGAAAAATATGAACTTCATAACTAAATATTATGTTAGTCTAAAGAGTGTGTTAAAATGGTTAGTAGATAACTATTTGACAAAGATAACACATGACTTAGATATTTGGACATGATATGTAAAATATGAATTTATGGATTTTATAATATTAGTTACTAAGTCACCTAAAAGGTTGGGTAAAGATATGTTGGTAAAATGACTAAATTAGTTAAGTACTTCATTCAAGGGAACTTAAATTTATAATATAATAAAATCACTTAAATGGAGGAAATCCTAACTTAATATGTGCTAAGTTTCATAATAGCTAAATAAAATAAAGGAATAACCCTACTAAGAAAATAATTAAATAATTATTTTATGAGATAATATATAGATTTATTTGTGGATTGTAAAAATATGAAAGCTAGTGATTTTACTTAGATGTCAATAATTTAAATTGTATTTCAATTAATATAATGCAAATATTATTTTACCTAAGAAAATAATATTATTTCAAAACCTTAGCTTCTATAATTTCGTATGTAAATTACATAACTAATTACTAAACACTCGAGTCACGTCTCGGGTCGAGTCAAAATGATATTTAATTACCCAAAAATATGTCAACTTCAAGATACAAAGGTTTTTAAACACTTTCAAGCGAAGTTTAATTTATTAATATTTTCTAAGTAATATTCACAAATATCCATTTTGTGTCACCAACGGGTCGTCGAGTCAAACACTTTATTACCAAGTGTATGGATGAAATAGTTACATACTCACATTACACGTAGGAGCAATAACTTAGACAAAGTTACCTTGTTTGTTCTAGGGTGAACTTAGTTTGGATTTTCCCAAGCACTTGCGATACTTACAGATTTCACACCCGACTCACTTCACAGGGGAGTTTCACGGCCCCATTTCTACTTATTTTTCCTTTTGGGGGAGATTACATGTAAATTACTATTTTCATAAACACATTTACTTGTCAATGATTTCACATATTATATAAGTTGTTCACTTACCGTATGAAGTCTCCTTTTATCTGACCGTTAGTTTATTTCCCAAAACGAGGTAATCATGGATAGTACTATTGGGTTTGATTATCCCAACCCGGGTTAATTACCCTAACCTTGACCGATGGTCTAAATGGGTGCATTATTAGCCTATTCACACTATGCTCACGGTAGGCACAGGTAGTGGCAATCTATTACAGTTACAGTCTAGCTTCGGTTGCGATGCTTATATAATATTGTAGTATTGTATGATCGACAATCAAATCATGAAAAGACTTGTGGTCCATTACACTGTTTACTATTACTTTAAAACATGTGAACTCACCAACTTTACGTTAACATGTTTTCGTGCATGTTTTCTCAGGTATTTGATAATTGCATCAAGTTAAGCCAGCATGGATCACATCGCATTTAGGACCATTCTCTTTTGGACATTTATTTCTGTATTTGTTAAGTTTGGAAAATGACTTGCATTAGTTCCTTTGCTTCCGCAATTTGACTCTGAAAACAATTATATATTTTAAACATATTTACAACGTATGTTTTACCGAATCATGTAGTGGTCGATCAATGACTATGATTCCATGATGATGACGCCTCACGAGAAACCGTCGTGGATTGGGGGTGTGACAGATAGAAATTGAAAAGTGAGATGGTGATATTCTTCATAGCTCTTAGGGGTATTTTGATCTTTTTTTAAAATCTAACATAAAATGCTAACACAGTTAATCAAAAGGACGAAATATAAATGATTTGCAAAACTAAGGTCAATAATGGAAACAAAATAAACATTGGTATTCAAATGGAGACAATTTGCAAAACTCAAGGACGAAAACCGAGATTAACTCTAAATTTTTTAATTTTTTCAGTGAGCAAATTGGTATATAGAAAATCATGGCAAAAGAAAGAACCGAAGGTCACATGTTTTCAAGAATTGGATGGTCAAGAGATATTGCCATTGTAAGCTCCTTAATCTTTTTGAATAATAAAAAGTAAGTTCATTATTGCTTTTACCACATATAGAAAATCAAATCTCTTGCAGAATAAAAAGGTGAAGCAATTGCACCTACTCTTAAAAATAAAGGATTCTGTATATAAGGGGGGTGGGGGCACTGTCGACGCGGTCTCACGACAGGGGTCGGCACTACGCGGCAACTCTGCCGGCCGCCCCCCACGCCGTGAAATTCCAACGCCGGGGGCATGCAGCCGAGCTGTGCCACACTACCACATCACACGCTTTTTGACCGTTGAGTTTTTGATCGTTTGAGATGCTACCCCCACCTCAACGGCTATATGCCATTTTAAACAAAAATTTACACTATAAATATAATCTAAACTCACAAAATATACACACAAATTTAAAAAAATCTCCTCTACTCTACGCACTAATAATTTTAAAAAAAATATCCGGTGATATTTTTTATGTTTCCTCCTCATTCTCTTCGGATGATTCCAATTCTGACGGGTTTGAATTTTTAAGTCTTCTTGTCGAACACGCCATTGAAGCTGAAAGTTCGAGAAAAAAGATTTTGAGAACGAAAATACAATATTGTAGTTGCACGATGAGAACACACATTTTAGACTCAGATTCGATCTCGTGGAACACGTTGCGAATAATGTTAATATCACGGTTTCGAATGACGAAGAATGATTTGTTTTACTATTATTGTTATTTTTCTTGTATTTTTTTTTAATTTTAAGCTAGTTTTTTATTTTAATTTAATTTTTAATTTTAATGAATAATTTAAAAAAAAAAAAGGTGTGGTGTAGTGTGGTGTGAGTATCCACCTAAATTGATGCGGTGTTGTGTGGTGTGGTGTGACATGTTTTGATTGGTGGGTGTGGCATAGGCACCCCCACCACCCTCATATCCCTAAGAATCATGAACATAGGGCCGGCTCAAACCCAAAACTAGTAAAGCTAGGGCTTTGGGCCACTAATTTTAAAGGGCCTTCAAATTTTATATATTACGTTTATATATTCAAAAAATTTGACTGGGCTAAACAGTTTATTAATTTAGTTGGGAGTCCAACCCAATTAAAATTTACTCTTTCTCCCCTCAAGATATTATAAATTAAAAAAAAATTAAAACGTAGCTATGATTTGTTCTATCAAACGGCAATTTGGAATATAGATTTACGAGTGTTTTCTGAATCTAGTTCTCAATGTTAGTTTCTTTTTATCAATATACTACTATAGCCCATCTTGATCTAATTCTCTAGTTAGTGTTTAAATTTTAATTTACAAGTGATATAATATTTAATTACTTGTTTAGTGAATTAGTTTTTGAATAGTTGCAAAGTTGCTTTTTTTGTTTTTTAGTGAATTAAATTTGAATTTCTATACTCATTTGTTTAGTGTATATATTATAATATCGCTTGTTAGTAGAAGTTTGCAGTTGAATCTATCATATACAATTGTAATGTCGACTAGTAAGTATGAAAGTGGTCATATTAAAAGGAAAAAGAAGTAAAAACAAGAAGCCAATATTGAATTACAAAAAGAATCTTCACTCAAATTACAAATAAAATATATATAAATAAAATAAAAAAAATCAACTTCATCAATTATATATATTTTAGTTTATTGTGTTCGGTCCCAAACCAGGATAAAAGATGATTAATTATGTTAACTTCAGAAAGGCTCCTATTTTCATGGTTCGCTTAAGGCCTCTAAAATCGTTGAGATTGCCCTGCATGAACAGATACATTTTTAGTTTACTTTCTCATTTTGATGAATGAATAATTTTCCCTAACGAATTGGCTGCGGTAATACTGGAGATAGGGACTAAAACATAAATGCATAAGGAATCTAGTTTTGATTCTAAAATCAAGAGCCTGTGTATCACTACCAAACTTAAAGATCATGTCTGTATTATTTTTTTACTTAGTCTTTTTCTAAATTCTAATAACCCTCCTTATGTTTACCTTGTATATAAGGTGCATTGAGACCAATTGCATGAAAGGGGTTGTGCCTAGTTCATTGCACACACTTTGATTCGCAATCACAAAAAAGAAATTGACGAACAAGTTAAATCACCTCAATTACCTTACTTCAAATCTTTCCCAACACTAATAAAATTTATTCCACACATTTTAATTCCCATTCACAAATAACAAATTGAAGAACAAGTTAAATTACCTCATCGAATGGAATCTCTCCTTTTCTTTGAAGAAAAGCTAAATAAGAAATTAACTTTTGATTTTGCAAAAGTCCTAGTCTCATTGTTCCTTAAGTCCGTTGGTTTTTTATAACGTATCACGTGATGTGGCTTTGAGAAAAAGAGACGTAAAAATTAAGTGATATATTTATATTTTTTATTTGAAATATGTAATATGTCATGTCACATGCCACGTCACGAGCAATGTCAAGGGTCACGTCATTAAAAACTAACGAAGTTAACAAATAGTTAGACTAGTACTGTTAACGGTAACAAGATCTAAAGTTAGGATTAATACCGGTCAAATTCTTAGTTGGAATTAATATTAGCCAATAGTCAATAGTTTGGTTTATTAAATTTAATTTTATATTATTATTATTATTATTATTATTATTATTATTATTATTATTATATTTATTGTTGTTATTATTGTTATTATCATTATAATACTCATTTAAACACATTTTTAAACATGTTAGACCTATTTTTAACCCGTGGCACGCTTAACCTAAACACTAACTCATTTAATTTCACATTGATTCATATGATGATAACGGGTTGCGTCATAAATTGCAGTTTTACATTGTGTCATAATGAGTCATTAAAAGTTATAAATCCAATAAGGAATCATAAAAGTTAATTTACATTATATTTGAGTATAGATTGCTATATTTTGTTGTGATTTTTTTGATGTACTATTATTTGATGTATACAATGAGTTTGACCCCTAATCATAGTCGTTGCCTAAGTTTGACGTACATTGATATGTTGACCTAACATGTCTTTTTACAACAGTTTTTTCTTCTTATTCCATCAAACCTGGCACTTGAAAGAATTTAAACCCACATCACTTTTATGGGGGATATTAATATGTTGACATAACATGTTGTAATATGCCACAAGTATCACAATGGGTTGTAATACATTATAATGGGTCATTATAAGTCTTTACGATATATAAGAAGTTATAGTAGGTCATACATACGCATGTTTGACTATAAATCGCTATATTTTACTAGGATTTACTGCCACCGACCATTATATCACCTATACTAATTATCTTTGACCATGAACCATTTTAATTAATCAAGTCTGAACCGCTTCAACTATGTTTCACCTAACATGTCATATTACAGTATAATTGTCATAATGAGCGGTAATAAGTAATAACAGTCATAATAAGCTATAACAGTATATAATGAGTCATAACAGGCCAATACATTCATATCAACTAGCATTAATCATGGCTCATAATTTTAACAAGTTAATTTTTTGTGACCACAAATCACTATGACCAACTAATATGAACTAATTGTTCATACTTAATCCTAATAATCAAACATAATCAATATCAATCATAATTTGTCTTAATCAACCTCTTTTTAAACTAATTAACATTGATTGCAATTATTTTTCTAATCAATAGATATTAAACTCAATGACCCTATATGGTGATGATCGTCCATTATTAACCTTAATTATCCATATGTGATCAATATTGATACTATTTGCTTTTACATGACTATTATAACCAATTAATTTCTTTTAACTGATTATAACTGATACTAATTATCCATAATTTATATAAATTTTAATTATTTGATCATATTGATCAATGGCAACGTTAATTTACTATATGTGTTATAGTTTTTCCGATATTTTAATAAAATACTCATGTTTATTTTTACTGAAATTACTATTTTTTGATTTCACATGAATTTTACTACGGATTTTGTTACATAATAAATTTTTTTCTATATATATTTATTCATTCTATTATAAATTTTTGTAACAAGTCTAAGTTGAATAGTGAGTAGATAGCAGAAGAGCTTTTTATTTTTCTCTTCATAGAAGACTAATGGGTGTATTTTAATTTTATTTTCATGATTTTGCTACGAATTTTTCTACTGTTTCAATATTTATTGTTAATTACATTTTGATTTTTTGATTTTGCTATGGATTTTACTATAGAATTTATGAAGAATTTTTTTTATCATGCATATGTTTTCACTTTTGCTACCGGTTTTATTAAATTATGTTTTTAAAATTTATTTTTTATTCTTGCTACGGATTTTGCTAGACTATTTTTTTTCTCAAAATTTAATTATTTATTTTACTACGGATTTGCTATGAAATTTATTAATTTCTTTTCTAATATATTAATTTTATCAACTTTGTTCAAATTTTTTTATAGATTTGCTATGAAGACAGCTTGTGACTGTTTAACTATAGGTAAACCGTAGTAAAATATGTTCACAGCAAATCCGTAGCTACTCCTTAACAAATTTTCTACAGATATTTTCCGTAGCAAAAAAACCGTAGAAAATACCTGATTCTGTAGTAAAAGTAAATCGGTGGACAAACTCTAAAATCTTAAACATTAGTGCCCAGAGTCACGTGCTACCATGGTGGGAGTCCACTCACTTTGGGATGATATTTCTCTGGCTCGTTAGAAACCATGAAATTGAAGTTTGAAGGTGAAACTTAAAACTAAACTTTAGCGGCCAAACTCAAAATAAACAAAAATTCATTATAAATAGTTTAGTAACCCAACTTTAAGATCCTAAACTTTAATAGCCAAATTCAAAAAAAAATTAAATAGCCAAATTCTAAAGACCTAAACTTTAGTGGTCAAATTTAAAAAACAAATCCATGGTTAAAATAGAAAATACTAAACTCTAATGACCAAAATTATAAAGTTTCACAGTAAATAGTTTGATAGCCAAATTAAAAAATCTTAAACTTTAGCTGTCAAAATCAAATAACCAATAGTTAGGGTTAAAAATAATATTAATAAACTATTTTATTATTTTAACTAATATGGTTAAAATTTTAAAATCAAAACTAAACTATTCATTTTATATCATAAATAATAATAGAGTAATTGTTAGATTGATTCTCAGATTCTGTTTTAACACTATATATTTGTATTATTATTTACTAGTGGGTGCCCGCGCTCGTTGCAGCGCAGGCATTATGTTAAATGAATGAGGATGTTGTAACATAAAACGGTTTGAAAACCTTTGAATGATCCCGTGTAGTCAAAAGTTCATCGAATGCCACCCCGTGTTGCTGTAGTGTACGTGTTAACAAACGAAAGAATAGGTTCTTGAAGTACCGACAACCCTTCAGCGGAAACTGTCAATATAATAAACAACCTATGTAGAACATGTGAAGAATATATATTATATTACAACGTAGCACCAGCCTTCTAAACATTTGAGAAGAATAATGAACCCTATAATGCTATGATGTACTCTACTTATTTTAGGACTTATGATCAGAGTGAAATGATTAAAGTCCTGCGTGTAGGTTTTTTAGGATCTACACTTGGTGAGACACATGTTGAAAACTAGGGTTTTTGGAGGTAGTTTATTCCATAGTCGCAGGGTGTCATCAAAATTCAACAAACTATGCTATAAAAATATGCAACGAAAATGGCTAGCTGGCTTTAAATTATGTAGTCCAAACGACCTTTATGTTGAGGACCAAATCTGTGCATGAGCAGATAAAATTATGGGCAATTGAGCTCTACTGACATCAGCCTATGGTTAGTTGACTTCAAACCAAATCAATTTAGGAGCAGATCAGGTTATGAGCACCTGATGTTTCGACAACAATGCATTTCTTATGTTGTCAAAACGTGGTCATAATAGGTACACCATCGAGTGAAACTATATACCAAAATAGGTTGTTAAAATATGTCACAGAATGTGAAGATGCTGTTAAAGTATGCCCTGAAAATGCCATTTAAGTTTACAACAAATCAGCTTATAAACCGTTGAGCTTATGACCATTTGTTATGGCCAAGTGAGTTTGCAAGACATAAAGCCTAAATAGATTCAGGGTTGACAACGAAAATGATGTCATATAAAGCTTCTTGATCACAATTTTTTTATTAAACATAGAAGTTGATCTTGGCATTAAATTATCAACTTAATCACACATTTTTAAAGCATGACCATGCAATCACGGGTAAAACATGAACATGTTAGAATAGCTTTCAAGCATGACCATGTAAGTAAGTATAAAACATGAGGGTCACTTGAAGAAGATGAAAAGCTAAAAGACTACATACAAACCCAAACTGGTGGCAACTGGATTGCTCTCCCATAAAAAGCAGGTATCTTTATATGTATTTCAAACCACTTTCATTCTTTTATCCCACTGGTCGATTAACCAGAAATCATCACTAAATTTGTGTTGTTTCTTGATCTGAATTAAAAGGCCTTTGAGGATTGGAAAGAGTTACAGGTTGAGATGGTTTGTGGTTAATCAACTAGTGGGATAAAAGAGTGATGATTTGTGGAACTCATATGAATCAAATCAAGAATATGTAGAAAACTACAAATCCTCTACTATTTTCTTATCTATAAAAATCATACAAAGCTACAAAACAGGACCTAGGCATGATTATATATCTGGGTAACCAAACAAAATGACCCCTCCGCTGCTTCTTTTTCACCTGCCACGTACATGTAAGTCAAACCACATTATCCAGCAAGCAGTTGAAATCTGAACTTACAATCTTAAGTCTATTGCAACATAATTTCAATTCCTTTAGCCACTGTTCTCAATCGGAAACAGTGAAGAAAAACCATAAACTTGAGAACCTTAAGCCTCAATCATCAACATACTAAACCTAAAAAAAATAGAAGTAATACAAATCATAATCGATAACATTAACTACGGCAACACAAAAGATTATAAAGACAGTCACGCAAAAAAAGTATACATCTGTAATTAAAAGGATAGAATAAAAGGAAAACAACAAAGATCTTAAGAAACAATAATAGATAGATGAAATGTGATCAGACTTACAATATACCTCTATACAAACATTGTAGCTAATGGCCAATGTAGTTATAATATTTTATCTTTCATTAGTTTTTATTTGGTGTCCATACAAATTTATATACTGAGAAGTTTGAATGTTGGTGTTATACGTCTAATGCTTCCTAGTCTCATAAATTTCTAAATCAAAATGAGTAAAAGGTGAATTATGGCCCGAAGAAAGGGTTGGTAAATTTAGATTTCATAACAAAATTAACAATAGCATTAAAATAGCAACAACGTTAGTATTTTGTTTTAAGTAGATACCTGGTCAAAGATACTATTTTAAGAAGATGGGTTAAGTAAAGACAACAATAGTAGCAATTATGCAAACCCGTGCTTTGCGGCAGGGTGGTGGTTTTGTTTCTTAAGTTCTAAGAATTCTCATTCCACCAAAAGTTTAAGGTATTCAAGGTAGCAAAAGTTTAAAATTTTAGACTAAAATAGTAGCTTTGAAAAAAGGCTCCCGCCCCTCCAAAAGTACATTAAATGTAAAATCGGTTTGTAAAAGATGCTTATTTTCTTGCTATTATGTGGAATGATGAATCAACACTATATTGCAATGATGCAATCCATGTCATCAACTACAGGTTGTAATTTGGACAGGAAATCAACTACAGGTAGGGCTGCTAACGAACTGAACGTTCAGCGAATAGTCCGTAAACTGTTTGGCGGAAAGTTCGTTTATGTTCGTTCGTTTAGTAAATGAACGAACATGAACAAGAAATTTTTGTTCGTTAATTTAGTTAAACCGAACAAACATGAACGCAAGTCGTGTTCGTTCATTTATGTTCGTAAGCGTTCGATAATGTGTTTGTTTATGTTCGTTCATGAACGTTAGAAAATATGTTCATTCATGTGTTCGATTATGTTCTTAGTATTTGTGTTAGTTATTTTTATGACAATTATGTTAAGTGTTTTTGGATATTTATGTTATGTGTTAATTTATTTTTGGTAAATTTTATAATGAAATGCTGATTTTATTCTAAAATAAATATATGATCATTTGTATTCGTTTGTGTTCATAGACTTCTTTGTGTTCGTAATGTTCATGAACATTTGTTTGTTTTCATTTGATCTTGTTTGTGTTCATCTTCGGTAAGTGTTGGTGAACGCTTCATGAACATGTTCGTTTCCTTAATGAATGAACACAAACAAGAAAATTCATTCAGTAAGTGTTCGTAAACAGTTCATGAACATGTTTATTTCTTAATGAACGAACACGAACAAGGCTTTGCTCATGTTCGTTCGGTTCGTTTGCAGCCCTAACTACAGGTGGTTGTCAATTCCTTGGAAATAGGTTGATTTCGTGGCAATGCAAAAAGCAAAATACCATTTTAACATCCACTACAGAGGCTGAATATGTGGCTGCATCAAGCTGTTGTTCACAAATTGTTTGGATTTGGCAACAACTTCTTGATTATGATCTTAATATTTTCAACACCATAATTTGGTGTGATAATTCTGTAGTTCTAAACATAGTGAAGAATCCTATTCAACATTCCAAAGAAAAACACATTGACATTCGCATGCCTTTTATCCGTGATTGTTTTGATCCAAACTCCATCAAAACTTTTAGATCTTCTACCTCCATGTTTAACGTCTTAAAAAGGATGATTGCATAATGAAAATCCGTATATCAAGAGCAACACCTTACTCTGATACCAAATGTAAAGCCCTCATCGCGATCGATTTCACATATTGTTGCACTTGATAATCAAATTAAGACGGATTATATACGTGTGTAATATCAACGAACTTCAAACAAGCTCAATCAAATATTATTAATCAAACGATTACAATACCAAAGGAGTTTACATCGTTGAAGCTTGATCCACCCGAGTTGAGCTCCCCTCGGCTGGCCTATCACACACCTCTCTGCTCTCTCACACTCGGAGCATCTATACAAATGACACACACATAATGAAATAAGGGAAAAACATATATCAATACTCTCTAGATGTTTTCCTATGAGAGCATCAAGTTCTCGCGTGATTATTTCTTCATTAATCATCTAGAGTTCTCGTATTCTTGTATTTCTTTTATGATTTGAGTGTTTGCTTTTCACTTGATATTTTAATCCATAAATTTTAGGTTCTTACATAACTCTATCTCTAACAGCTCTTCCATACCAATAACATTGTTTGCTTTACTTGGATATTTTGTATGTTTTACCCACAATGAGCTTAGGGATTTGTTTTGGTTACTCGACTTGAACTTTTTGGCAGATCACCCATTCTAAGATTGCTCCCAATAAAAAAAAGTTTAAATGTGATCTCATTCACAGTCAATACACCAAAACATATTAGCGATATTTAATATTTCTTATAAGTTAGCATCTTTTTTGTCCATAGACCTGTATGAATTTGCCTACGAACACTCTCCCCCCCCCCCCCCCCTCCTTCTCTTCTTTTTATATTCTCTCTTTACACACACAAAAAAACATGTCTATATATGTCATAGCCGTTATACATGTATGTGTGTGCTTCTCGGACAGGTTCGAAACGTAGTTACGTGGCAAGTAAATATTACATATTTATTAAGAATATCACAATAGTATATTAGAAATTATAAAAAATATGACATTTGTGTGGGTAAAGATAATAAATTATCTAACTGATTTAATAAAATTTTACTTAAATATTAAAAGAAATTAAAAAATAAAATATTTAATTTTCATTTACATGATAAAAAGAAAATTAGAAAATCTGCCAAAAAGAAAAACTAAACCATAGAAATTAGTTAAAACTAGTCTTTTACCCGCCCCACGTTGCTGCAACAATGTACACCGTGTGATAAAACATAAACTTAAAACGACCGGACTCGTTTACGAACTAAATTTACAATGAAACGTAGTAACTCGAATTTATATCGTTGAATAAAAACGTAGTACATTTTGACCCGACTCTTTTCCAAAAAAATTAGGTAGAAATATTGGACTCGTTTCCAAACTACATTTATAGTGAAACATAGAGTAAATGAAGATACATTATTTTTGACCTGACGTTTTCCCAAACAAAACCTACGTCGAAATATAGACCAACTAAAAACGTCAATAATAACAAACACGGAAACATTTATATTTGACCCGACTCATTTCTTAAAAAAGTTTACGTCAAAACGTAGACTAACTTCAAACGTAAACCATGTCAAAGCGTATATAAAAATAGGACAGGAATATTTTATATTTGACCCGACTCTTTTATGATAAAAATTCACATAAAAACGTTAACGAACTCGATTTTATATCAACATTTACAATTTTAAGTAAACTTATAAAGGTAAATCCTAAACTTTAAAAACTTAAAGGGGTTAAAGTAAAATGTTACAAAGTTATTAAAACATGTTACAGTATAAAGTGTAAAACATTGAAAGTTGGGGGAGATAACCAACCTTTATTTTTAAGTTACAAAGTAAATTAAAAGACCTTAAAAGCTTAAATAATTAATAAAATCAATTAAAATAAGTAAACTAAATATAATATATAGAAAAGAAAAGAAAAAAGGAAAGCAACGTGGGTGGGAAGAGAATTAAACCGAAATTGGAATGCATGAGATTTGAATCGAAGTCAATTAGTTGGAATGAAAGAAGAATTACCATTACACCACTAATTAACTATTGATTCAATACTCAACCAAGCAATCTATAACATATATTAGTGATTGGTGGGTGATCGTGATTGGACACCGACCTTTCTTTTTAAGTTTTAGTATAATTTGTCCGCTAGCAAGGAAAAAGCAATTTCTACCGATGGACCACAAAATAGTCTATGTTTTAGTTTTAAAAATAATTATATATAAGTAAACAATAAATCAGTAAACTGAAGAAACAGATACCAACAGAATTAACACTTGGGTCAATCAAATTGCAGTACTTAGATGATCACGTGATAAATGTAATTATTAGAATAACTTCAAATTTAGTAGTTTGGTGCAATAAGTATATAGTGTTTTTGGATGTTTACATATATACGTGTCTTTGCATGTGTATATTTGCACCCGTGAATGATATATACAGATCTAATGGTTAGAAGCGGCAAGGAAATGACTTTTAGCGTGTGGTGTCTACCAATTTGTTGAATTAGAAGAAACCATGACCGAATCTAAAGAGTTGTATATGAATTTTCTATGACAAGTTGGGCAATTAATTTCTTTCGACTAGTGATACCAAGCCTTTGGAGTGGATTAGATAGTGATGACTTTTGCTTTCTGTTTGTGGATGTGTTTCGAGTATGGCCCGCGACTCGATCTTCTTAAAGTTGAGAATGGAGTCTTAAGGTTACTAAGAGCATTTATACCAACTACTCTATCCACAACCTTAAAATTACATTAAAAAATACTATTTTTCTATCATTTTTAATTAAATAATATTTTTATAAATTTATTATTATATTTTTTTATCCTCCACACATAAACACTTTCAAAAATATTTAAAAAAAATATAGGGGTTGAACAGTGTTTCTCAGATACGAGGATGAACAATAATTTTTTTTTTATCTTCTATTCACAACCACTTACAATCATATCTTATAATATATGACACATACTCACATAAAAATAAAAAATCTACTGTGAATGCTCTAACTTGTTTTGAGAACAACCCACAAACTTTTGTAAAGTTTATGAGTGGTATATAATCTTAAGATTATTTTGAGGGAAAATTGCATATATGGTCCATGTGGTTTGATCAGATTACATGTTTGGTCTCGAGATTTTAAAAATTGCAAAGTTAATATAAACTTTTGTGTAATAATTACAGGTTTGGTCTTCTAATAATTGCAAAGTTAGTTTAAACTTTTACATGGACATTACACTTTTGATCTTTAAAGTTAAACTATAATTAAGCTTCTCGTGTTGCGAGAGGCGTAAAATCGTGCAAAATAACACCAATGTCACATCACGATTAATGACCATCAACACTTAAATTGCGGTGTGTTAATACGAAAAAATAAGACCAAAGCGTAAAACATATAAAATATAACTAAGTCGATTTAAGACTCACGCGTTGCGACGAACCTATTAAAGGGAGAAAATAGACGTAAAAACGATAAACCACGCCTGCATGTTGTGTTGTGTTAACTCATAGAATTTAGAAAGAAACGTAAGGGAAAACGTAAAATTGGTGAATCGCACATGCATGTTTGTATCATGTTAACTTGCAAAACCTAGAACGAACGTTAGACGAAAATTTGCAAATTATGAAAAGTATAGGGTACCAAAGTTGAAAGTATAAAATTTTGTGATATTAAATTGCAAAAGATGAAGAGTTTTCGGTTTAAAATAAAAATAATCAAATTTTGGAAGGTTACTTTGCAAAATATAAAAACCTTTAGGTTAAAAGTGAAAATTAAATTTTCTATTTAAAAAACCCCTACTACAATATCATTATGCATAGAAAGATTGTTAATTACTATAATATAACTTAGAATTAAAGTTAATAGTTAATACAAACTTTATAAAAAGCATAAAAATTGAATAAATTGAAAGTGACCAAACTTAAAATTACTAAACAAAAGGTTGAACTAATTTTACAATTTTCAAAGTCTGAGGATCGACCAAACATTTTTAAACAAAATTTATATTGAAACATAAATAAAAGCAAGGATGTCGTAACGGTGTATAAGAGAAAAATAAAATATATTCAAAAGTAATTACAATATTAAATTAATAATAGCTTTAGAAAGTTTTATCAATATGCTTGGAAAGCATACACACGGATAATCAAAATATAAATAAAAATAAGAATGTTAGAACGATGAATTCAAACCTTCTTAAAACATCAAAATTCAAAAATTATAAAAGAAAAATGTATTCTTTTTCATAAGTTAATTATAGTGTTAAAATAATACTAGCTTTAAGACTATACGTGGTAGACATTTTATAGGCTTCAAAATAATGACATGGACACAAGTGAGACTTCAGATACTGTTACAAGATAATTAAAAAAGGCTTCAAATTCACCTGACTTCAAGCCTTTGATAGGTGTCAAACACAACTTTTCTTATATTGTTTCATCAATATGGGCTAAATACTAGTTAATCACTATAGTTGATTCAAAAAAGGTTTTAGTAAAATAGTTATTGTATACATGTCATTACTACAATTTGCTTCAAGAAGTTGCATCCTTTATTTTCAATTACCAGCAATAATTGTATACTATTACATTTAAAATGATATTAACAGTGATTTACCATTGTTACAGCTTATGGTTCAACTTAGTATATCAACAACACATCCAAAGCACTGTTTTTAACTTCATGTTCATTGCAACCTATTATCAATGATTTTTTTAACACATGTTGAGGTAGATGAAAAGGGTGTAAACAATTTAGCTTTGAAGAAGTATAACATCAATCGATTTAAATTGTGACAGTGTCGCTCCGGTACCGTTACGAACTAAACTGAGTTTGATCGAACCGGAACCAAATTAGTATTGTTTTTTTTTTCTTTTTTGCTTTGGTTGCTACAGTGATCCAAAACGAAATTGGGAGGCAAAACCGATTCCGGGTAACAATGTTGAAAATGGAGTTGCAATTAAAATACAACATTTTTGTATCGTAGACTATAAAGAGTGAGTGCCGGAATGTACACTGCCCTAACAAATTGAACATTTCCAACCCAACAACATCGTTACCGGTATCGGTAATACTGGAGTCATTATTGATATTCGTTTTTATGGTTTTTTTTATCGATATAAAACATTTATCGATATCCTTTTGGTATATCACAAATTTATTTTTGTGATTTTTTCTATTTGTTCCTAGAGTGCTGGTACCGTACAAATACCGCAATAAACCAAACTGATGCCGACCGAATTCCTGCCTTAAAGCGCGGGGGAATTCTACTAGTTGTATACAATTAGTAGGTTAACCATCACACGACGGTGTGTTTATAGATCAATTAAAATTACTAATTATTGTCATCGATTGGAATGTTACATTATGCGTGAAGAATAAAAATATCAAAATAAATAATTAAGGTCATAATTTATATAAAATATAATTTAAATTAGAAAATAATAAGAAAGCACATGTGAATTGGAGAGTGGAAGTGGAACTGTTGGCCTGTTGGGTGACGGTGGGAGTATGTCAAAATTGAACCGGGAGTGAGTTATTCTCGTGCATTGCGGAAGTTGGGTCCTAGAAAAAGATTGACACGTGTTTTTCTATTGTTTTAAAAAAATATATATATTTTGGCTATTATATCAAATACGTCACTTAGTTGCGTATTATATGTGTTTATTTTGTCATATATTTTACATTATTTGTTATATGTATTTATTATTGTATTTTATGTTTTAGATTATTTTATGTTATTTTTGTCATTGATTTTTATAGTAAACTTGATGTCTATCATTATATTTTACAATTATCAGTACACAATAAAGTATTTTTATTAGTGTATTTTTCAAAACTAAAAGTGTTGAAGATAACACAATATGTTATTTTTATTATTGTTTTTTATAAATTTATATAAAAATTTTATTATCTATCATTATGTTTTACAAAAGTCGACAGTGACTATGTGTAAAATACACATCTAACAAACTTTTTTACTACGATTTGATCTCAACCAATGATTAAAGAAATTAATATTTGAAATTACTTCTTATACTTTTTAGTTAAAAGCCTTTTTATTTGAACCCTTCTCATATATTATATTTGGCATGAGTGATTTTGAATAAAATTTATATTAATATGTATATAAAAAACATATTTTAACTGTATATTCAGAATAGAATTAATATAAATGAAACATTTATAAAATAACCAAATAGAAGAAAACTTTAAAAATTAAAGACAATCGTGAGAAAGACACGACAGAATTATAATAAAATTTAACAATATATTTATATCTTTAATATAAGTATGATATTATTATATTTTCAAAATAAAAATATAATATTTAAAAAGTTTACAACAATGTGTGATATAACTATGGTATTATACAATTTACACAGTTAATTTCTACGATTTACATTGTGTTGTAATAATGAGACAATATAAATTAAAAAATAACAAAGTCACAATCAATATAACACGTTAATAACATCATTTAATTTGTATAATAGCATAATCATTTCTAATAAAGTGAAATAGTAGCACAATGTAAAATATAAAAAAACATAGTTATATCACATATTATTGTAAATATTGTATATAATGTCATTTTGAAAATGTCTATAAATAATAATATCATACACATATCAAAGACAAAAAAATATTTTATTCTATGGTATATTTTTTAAAAAATAATAAAGTGTATAAAAGTAATTTTGATAAATTTTTTTTATAGAACTAAGATTTCATGCAAAAAATCAACACAAGAAATAATATGTGTGATAATAATATTCTTTTATCTAATAATCACATGATTTAAATAACAAAAAATAGAGTGGATTGTACTAAAACGGATATTTAATTTAAAAAGTCTAAAAAATTATAAGCTTGACACGTGTTTTTTTATTATTTTAAAGGGGTGGTATTTTAGTTATTATGAAAAATACGTCAACATATTATATCTAATACGTTTATTGTGTCAAATATTATTTCATAATGATTATATATTTTTCATCATTTGTTATATAAATATATATATATATATATATATATATATATATATATATATATATATCATTATGTTCTGTGTTTTAAATTATTTTGTGTTATTTTTGTCATTGTCTTTTTATGGATTATATTAACTTGTTATCTATCATTATATTTTATAATTATAAGTATACAAAGATGTTATTTTACCAATGTATTTTTTAAAACTTATAGTGTTCATGATAACATAATATGTTATTTTTATCACTATTTTTTATAGATTGTATAAATTTTTTTGTTATCTATCATTGTATTTTATAACTAGAGGTATATAATAATATTATTTCACGAATGTATTTTTTAAAATTAATAGTGTTTAAGATAATTAAATGATAATAAAAAAATAATGAGACATTTTTAAAACTTGTTGTTTTAATATATTAAATTAATTAGTTGTTAATTTATCATTATGTTTTACATACTAGAAATCATAATAGTGTTATTCAGAAAAAACATAATAACTAACAAAAATATACAATAAACTGTAATAAATACATATTGACGAGCATAATCATATGAGTTTATAAAAGTAAAAAAATATTATCTTTTTATATAATGATACTGTACTATTTTAAAATAAAAGCACTTGTTTTTATGATATAATTTTTATAAAAAAAACTGATTTTAAAATGTGTAGTGTTGACCTTTTTTTATAATTTGCAACCCACTTATCTTGTGTATTTTATATAAACCTGGCACCAATTTTGCTTTGTATTTTTGTCACTTTCTTTATAAACTCTTACTATTGTAAAATGAGTAACAAATTACTAAACTAACAAAATGTTTGATATGCATGAATATAAAATGCAATTGAATGGGTCATTTTCTGGAATGAAAAACATGTTTGTTAATTACATAGAAATGTGTCACATCCCGACGGAAGCGTGAAATGCTTGATGTGACTTTTCGGTTCGGAACACACTAATTTCAGATACACATAGTCATAACAAGCATTTAAACATAACATTAAGTCAGTCATTCATAGATATTATTGGGTTACATACAGAGTATACATATACGAAATTTGTCAACATATTGACTTTTACAAAATCTATTGTAACCCTATTACATAATAATAGTAACCGCTTCTAATCTTTACTAATAGTGGATATGTGCGTCCACTGATACGCTGAGATCAATCAAATTCACGGTTACTTTCACACACTTCTTCCCAATAGTTTCATAACAACCATTATACACATCAAATGAAAGTAGAATACTGTTAGTCATTCTGATTACCTGAAAAAACATACTCAAAACTGTCAACATAATGTTGGTGAGAACATAGGTTTAATGACTCAAAATATATATATTGATGCAACATAAATAAGAATGCAACCAAACATACTTATATGTCAGGTGATTTATAACTGTCACAAATACAAATCACAAAATCAGATAATATAACATCACAACATTCATCCTGTTGGTGCAGGAAATATTTTACTAAGTAGCACTACCTACATTATCCGACGGTTTCTCATCCGAATTAATGGTTGTAACTTACGGCATAATGACAGTATATCTCAAAAGACTTATTTAAAATTTGCATCAATAAAAAAAAATAGTATGCTTTCTCCCCCAAAATCATAGATATATAAAAAAAATAGGACTATGAAACTCACCTTATTTCCAGCAAAATCCTATAAAAATTAATTTATAGTTAGAAATAAATTAATTTATTTTTTTAAAATTTTAAGCACTTCAAATTATAACAAATAAGATATAATTTACAATAATTAGTCAGAAATTCATCAAAATTTACCCAAGTTCAGATCTAAATTTCAGAATATTATCCAAATAATTCCAGTAAATAATCCATAAAATCATTTTTCTAGAATTTTTACAATATTCCCATAACATAGCAGAATAAGCTATGGACTTCTAAAAATTATGAAATTTTTTTTATAGAAGGTCTTAAATAATATCTAAAGTCTCACATAAAATTTTCATAATTTTTCACACTGTTTAGCTATTTATTTCGATTTTCTTCATATTATACTTTCAAAAATGCAAAACTTTATTATTTTAACGAGTTAATTCATGAAATTTATTTTAAAATTCTAACATAATATAGAGATCATTATAAAATTTTTCCAGATTTTTATTACCTTTAAATATTTTATTAGGCATTTTTATCCTATTTCAGGGAATAAATCATATAAATTCATATATTAAGTAATAAATTCCCAAAATTTCTAGATTGTTATATTTAGTATTTTCTGATTGATTTTTAATTTTTTTCCCACAATCATAGTCATTTAATATTTTAACTTATTTTACTTAATATTTCAAGAATAACTTTCATTTTAAATTTAAAAAATCTTGACTATCATAAGTCTCTAAATTTTTCAGTTTGAGAACCCTTTTCATACTGTTTTTAATTTAAATCAAATGTTAAAGATGTTTTGAGAAAGATCTTGATGATTATATACATCAAGCTAGTTACATATGCATATATAACACATGTGTAACCATTTGTTTCAAGATAATTTGTAGAGATTTAAAACCTTGTTACTTGGATTGAGGATAAGGGCTGATGATGATTAGAAAATGACTTCTAGCTTCCTTGATTCCGAGAGCTTGATTCTTGAGATTATCTTCCAAGAAACTTGTTGACTTAAGTCTTCAAAGATTGATGAAGAAACGAAGGATTCAAGTGTATGTGGCGATTGATGTGTGTGTTAAGTTGAGAGAATTTGAAGTAAGTATGATAGTGTTTGAAGTGTGTAAGAAGAAGGATTGTTGTAATGGTTTCAGCGGCTTTAAATAGCCGAAGATATTGAAGAATTGGCGGTGGTTGTTTGCACATGGATTAGCCGCATGGTTGACACATCATCCCTTAGTAATTATGTGCATTAGGTGATATGTCAACACCTAAAGTGAGCTTAGTGTTCATGGCAATTATGGATCCTTGGAGATCGACCGAAGTGGTGTACACAAGGTGATTCAAGAGCTTGCCACATCACACTAGCAATGATCATAGTTATGTGGCATACTTAGGAGAATGGTTAGTGTCTTTGCATGATGGGGATGCATCGACCAAGAGTTGTAGTTTGTGGATGTGGTGGCAGTTAAGGTGATCAAGAGTTTGCCACCTTTGCTTCTTAGCAATGATGTTAAACTAGTGATGTGTCATTAACTTAGTGTTTTGTAATCATGAGAGGGTCGACCGAAGGCTAGAGAACATGCCACCTTTCATTTGGTAATAATATTAGTTTATGTGTCATGTTTAGGTGATGCTAAGTGTCCTTAGAGGGTGACTAAGCATGAATTGGCTAAGGATGATGTAAAGGTAATCAAAGTTGATTAATTTGGTGTTTTAGTTTAATGATTATGGTAATGGTGTGGTTTTTGTTATTGTGATGTTAAAATTCTCTAACGTATGTTAGTTTATGTTTTAATAATGATTAAGATGTTAAGTTTTTGTTTTGATTAAACGTTTAAGTTGTACTCTTACTTTACTATACATTAATGAGAAGTATATAACTCAAATAACTAATCACATAATAATATCTTTAATATTTCATATAGATTATAAATGCATAATTTCATGCAGACATAAAGAATCATGCATACATGCAAACTTATAAAGCATGCCCATATATTTTATACATATCAAAACACCTATAATCACAAAAATTAAATCACAAAATTAAGTCTCATAAGGTACCTTAGAATTATGTATAATTATATATAAGATTTAATCTAAATAAAATATTAGTATTAAATCTCCTGACCTTAATTTTCAGGGTCGTCACATTCTCTCCCAGTAGAAAAGAATTTCATCCTGAAATTCATCTATTATCAGAATCTGATGACATGGGAAGTTTGTCTTTATAACTATCCTTTTCATTTAGTTTAACCTCAAATAATTGTGGATATTTTCTTTTGATTTCATCTTCCCGTTCCCACGTAAATTTAGGTCCTCGTTTTGAATTCCATTTGACCTTCACTAATGGAATCCTACTTCTCCTTAATTGCTTTACTTCTCTATCCATGATTTCTATTGGTTCCTCCCCAAAATGAAGTTTTTCGTTTATTTTGACTTCTTGTATTGGTACTTTTAATGTCTCATCGTTTAGACATCTCTTTAGGTTAGATACATGGAAGGTGTTATGTATTCCACTTAATTCCTGAGGTAAGTCTAATTTATATGCTACAGGACCAATCTTATCAATTATATCAAAAGGTCCAACATACCTAGGATTTAACTTATTTCTTTTCCCAAGCGGGGTAATTCCCTTTGAGGGTGATACCTTCAAATACACTTTATCCCTGATCTGAAATTCTAATGGCTTTCTTCTATTATTAGCATAACTTCTCTGTCTATCACGTGCTGCCTTCAATCTATCTTTAATTTCAAAGATTTGATCTGATGTTTCTTGTATAAGTTCTGGTCCTGTCAGCTTTCTATCTCCTACTTCATTCCAACATAAAGGTAATCTACACTTTCTTCCATATAAAGCTTCAAATGGAGCTACCCCTATACTAGTATGGTAACTATTGTTATATGAAAATTCTATCAGAGGTAAGTGCGTACCACCAAAATCTAATGCACAAGCTCGCAACATATCTTCTAATTTTTGGATGGTTTTCTCACTCTGTCCATTTGTTTGTGGATGATATGTCGTACTCATGTTTATTTTAGTCCCTAATGCCTTTTGCAAGGTCTGCCAAAATCTTGAAGTAAATCGGCTATCTCTATTCCATGTCTAGACACGATCTCCTTCATATAAATCTTAGCCAATTTCTCCATTTTAAAATCTTCCCTGATTGGTAAGAAATGAGCTGACTTAGTCAATCTATCGACTATGACCCAAATCGTGTCGTATCCACTTGAGGTTCTGGGTAATTTGGTCACAAAATCCATAGTAATCTGGTCCCATTTCCACTCAGGGATTTCTGGTTGTTGTAGTTGTCCAGAGGGTTTCTAATATTCAGCTTTAAGTCTTGAACAAATATTACATCTTTCTACAAATTTTGCTACTGACTTCTTTATTCCTGGCCACTAATACTGGTTTCTCAGGTCCTTGTACATCTTATTATTCCCTGGATGTAATGAATATCTTGACCTGTGTGCCTCATTCAGAATGTTCTCTCTAAGTATGTCATTGTCAAGAATCCAAATTCTTCCTTTAAATCTCAAGATTCCATCTGACATAACTTCTATTTGCTCATTCTGTTCCACTACACTTCTCAATTCATCTTTCTGTTGAGCATCTCGGATTTGACTTATTAGTTCTGAATGTAACTCCATTCTCATAGCACGAACTCGTAATGGCTTGGTTCTTTCCTTCCTACTTAAGGCATCTGCCACTACATTTGCTTTACCTGGATGATACTTGATTTCACAATCATAATCACTCAGTAACTCTACCCATCTTCTCTGCCTCATATTTAACATCTTTTGGTCGAATATATGTTACAAACTTTTATGATCTGTATAAATTATGCATTTGGTTCCATACAAGTAGTGTCTCCAAATTTTAAATGCAAATACTACTGCTCCTAATTCCAAATCATGAGTAGTATAATTCCTTTCACTTCCTCTAAGTTGTCGAGATGCATATGCAATTACTTTACTTCGTTGCATCAAAACACATCCATAACCTTGATGTGATGCATTACAGTATACTACAAAATCATCAGTGCCTTCTGGTAAAGCTAAAATAGGAGCACTACATAATTTATGTTTCAGAGTCTCAAATGCAGTGTTCTGTTTCTCTCCCCAGACGTATGGCTTACCTTTCTGAGTTAATTCTGTCAAAGGTTGGGCTACTCGGGAGAAATTTTCTATAAATCTCCTATAATAACCGGCCAAACCTAGAAATTGACGTATCTCAGTTGGCGTTTTCGGAGCTTCCCATTTCTTGACTGCATCAGTCTTTGTTGGATCGACCTGAATTCCATCTTGGTTAACCACATGTCCTAAGAATTGTACTTCTCGCTTCTAGAATTCACACTTTGAGAATTTAGCGTATAATTCTTCTTTTTGAAGTAACTCCAAAGTTAGCCTTAGAAGCTTCTCATATTCTTCCTTACTTTTAGAATAGATTAAAATGTCATCTATAAAGACTATGACAAATTTATCCAAGTAAGGTTTACATACTCTATTCATTAGATCCATGAATACGGCTGGAGCATTAGTTAACCCAAATCGCATCACAAGGAACTCATAATGACCATATCGGGTTCTAAATACAGTTTTAAGTATATCTTCTTCTTGTACCCTTAATTGATGATATCCTGATCTCAGGTCAATTTTTGAAAAGTAGCTCGATCCTTGCAATTGATCAAATAGGTCATCTATTCGGGGAAGAGGGTACCTATTTTTAATAGTTATTTTATTAAGTTCTCTATAGTCAATGCACATCCTAAAAGTTCCATCTTTCTTCTTCACGAACAGGACTGGAGCTCCCCATGGTGATACGCTAGGACGTATAAATCTTTTATCCAATAGCTCTTGTAATTGATTCATCAACTCCTTCATTTCCGATGGTGCCAATCGATACGGAGTTTTAGCAATTGGTATTGTTCCTGGTACTAATTCTATTTTGAATTCTACTTGACGCGGGGGCGGCAATCCTGGAAATTCATCAGGAAATACCTTTGGATATTCTCTAACAATAGGAACGTCTTCCAAGTTTTGTTTGACTGATTTTGTATCAGCTACGTGGGCTAGAAATGCTAAACATTTCTTTTTCAAACATTTTTTAGCCTTCATATAGGAAATCATTCTGATAGATCCTCTCGGTTTATCCCCGTATATGACAATAATTCGGTTGCCCTTAATTAAAGGTATTTTGATCATTCGTTTTCCACAAATGATTTCTGCCTGATTCTTACTTAACTAATCCATACCTACTACAATATCAAATCCCTCTAGTTCAACAGGAATCAAATCTATGCTAAAGCAATGATCCTCTAAGTTTATAATACAATTAGGAATAATTTCATCAGCTACTATCATGTTTCCATCAGCTAACTCTATTGTATAATTATTTTTCAGTTTCTCTACTGTTAATCCAAGTAGGGGTTTGAAATGATTTGAAACAAAACTTCAGGTTGCTCCCGTATCAAATAATACAGTTGCGTATTGATTATTAATAAGGAACGTACCCATCACCACTTCTGGTTCTTGTCTTGCTTCTTCAGCTTGAAGTACAAATGCTTGGCCATGTGCATTATTGAGATTCTTGGGAGCTTTTCCTTTTAGTTTCGGGCATCTATTGCGTAGATGGTCTTCTTTTCCACACTGGTAACATACTGACTTGGGATTTGTGGGTCCTTTGCATTCTCTGGAGGTATGCCCTTTCTTCTTGCAATTATAACAAATTACCGGCATACATCTCCCAACATGATGCCTTTTACAGGTGTTGCACCAAAGTTGACTTTCTGTTCGTGGTCCTTCTTCCTGCACGATACCCATATAATTTCTTTCTGGGTTTCTGTTGATCTTCTTGTTCCGGTTTCCCCCAGAATTCCTTCCTGTGCTGTTGTTCCATTTTCTCTTTTCTCCTACCTTGGTTGTGATTAATGATCCATTTCTGATCATCTCGTCTGTGAGGCTCCCTGCTAGTGCCACTGCATCCTGAAATGTTTTAGGCATTGCAGATTTCACCATACCTCTTATCTGTGGTACTAAACCCCAAATATACCTTCCTACTCTTTTTGTTTCTGGAGTTGCTAAATACTAATCTAGACAATTCATTATATCTATCAGTATATTCCTGGTAAGCAGCTCCCTTCATTTCTATTGCTAGAAATTCTATTTCTATTTTCTCTATTTCATTATATGGACAATATTTCTCTGTCACTGATTTCCTGAATTCTTCCCAGCTTAGTTTGTTCATAACCTCTCTTCCTTTCGTTTGAATTTCTAACTTCCACCATGATTGTGTTCTCCCTTTAATGAATGCGAAGCAAACCTGGTTTTACAGTTATCAGCGCAGTCACTGATATCTAAAACTGACTCCATTTCTTCCAGCCAACGTAATGCTTGTACTGCTCCACCCTTTCCGTTAAAGTCTTGGGGTCTACAAGACATAAAAGCCTTATAAGAACATCCCTTTCCAGCTTCAATTATAGCCTCCCCTTCGTGGTTCTCCATTTCATCAGTATGTGCTGGTCCATTGTCTCCAGACGACACTCTTTCAACATTAAAAGCTTGCTGTAGCTGAGTTACTAATGTAGGTATTGCGGCTTCCAGCTGTCGAGTTACTATCCGTGAAATCCTCTCGTCCTCAGTTGTGGCGGTATTTACTGGCGGTTCTTCTTCTACAAACCTAGTTCTTGGTCGTCCAACACGTAGAGTTCTTTGTACTGGTTGGGTATCCTTTCTTGGCGGCATTTTTCACTACATACCAATTATTTTAATATTACATAATTTTACTCATACTATATAATATTAAATATTCATAAACAAGATATTCCATTATAACGTTATTTTATATGCTAAACAGTCACATATAACATATAAGGTTTTTCTATTCTTCTAATTTTTCCAAATCCAGTTTCATATCCTAGTGAAGATACTTTTGCTTTCTTTCTTCACTTTCTTGACATCTTCTTGAAGGATTCGAATTTCTCGTTGTATTCTTTTAACTTGTATTCTTTTAACCATCTTAAGAATCTGCTTAGTAGTCTTCATTTGACATTCCTTCAACCTTTGTCTCTTAACTCCTCTTTCTTCAGTTTTAGAATTATCAGGTTGGATTATAGATGTTATATCAAATGTCAAAGAAAGGTTTTCTAGATCTCTGTTTTCTTGCTCCTTGATTTCCTTAGTTGAAAACTTCTTACCATGCCGTACACTTTTTCTTGGTGTCATGATTGTATAACCTCCCATGGTTACTAGTGCACGTAGGACGTAAAACTTTGGCGCTGTGTTGATCCGGGTCTTAAGTTGAGGTGTTTCTACTTTATTCTGAGGCTCTATCTCAGGTGTTGTTTCTCTATGGTGGCTATAATCTGAATGATCAGTTTCGCTATAGTAGCTATCAGAATTACCAGAACTCATACTGCAAAAATTCTTAAAATTTTAACTTATGTAAGTAATATAAAAGTCATAAAATTTCATATATAGATCATACATATCTCAATATAATCACATAAAATCATGGAGAGAAAAAAATATCATATTGATGACTTGTTATCATATGAGCTTATGGTTATAGTCTAGGCATTTACTAATAATACCTAATTCTCTATAACCAATGGCCCTGATACCAAGCTGTCACATCCCGACGGAAGCGTGAAATGCTTGATGTGACTTTTTGGTTCAGAACACATTGATTACAGATACACATAATCATAACAAGCATTTAAACATAATATTAAGTCAGTCATTCATAGATATTATTGGGTTACATACAGAGTATACATATACAAAATTTGTCACCATATTGACTTTTACAAAATCTATTATAACCCTATTACATAATAACAGTAACCACTTCTAATCTTTAGTAATAGTGGATATGTGCGTCCACAGATACGCTGAGATCATTCAAATTCACGGTTACTTTCGCACACATCTTCCCAATAGCTTCATACCAACCATTATACACATCAAATGAAAGTAGAATACTGTTAGTCATTCTGATTACCTGAAAAAGCATACTCAAAACTGTCAATATAATGTTGATGAGAACATAGGTTTAATGACTCACAAAATATATATATTGATGCAACATAAATAAGAATGCAACCAAACCTACTTATATGCCAGGTGATTTATAACTGTCACAAATACAAATCACAAAATCAGATAATATATTATCACAACACTCATCCTGTTGGTGCAGGAAATATTTTTCTAAGTAGCGCTACCTACATTATCCGATGGTCCTCATCCGAATTAATGGTTGCAACTTACGGCATAATGACAGTATATCTCAAAAGACTTATTTAAAATTTGCATCAATCAAAAAAAAATAGTATGCTTTCTCCCCCAAAATCATAGATATATAAAAATAGGGCTATGAAACTTACCTTATTTCCGGCAAAATCCTATAAAAATTAATTTATAGTTAGAAATAAATTAATTTATTTCTTTAAAATTTTTAGCACTTCAAATTATAACAAATAAGATATAATTTACAATAATCAGTCAGAAATTCATCAAAATTTACCCAAGTTCAGATCTAAATTTCAGAATATTATCCAAATAGTTCCAGTAAATAATCCTTAAAATCATTTTTCTATAATTTTTACAATATTCCCATAACATAGCAGAATAAGCTATGGATTTCTAAAAATTATGAATTTTTTTACAGAAGGTCTTAAATAATATCTAAAGTGTCACATAAAATTTTCATAATTTTTCACACTATTTAGCTATTTATTTCGATTTTTTCATATTATACTTTCAAAAATGCATAACTTTATCATTTTAACGAATTAATTAATGAAATTTATTCTGAAATTCTAACATAATATAAAGATCATTATTAATTGTTTCCAGATTTTTATAACCTTTAAATCTTTTATTAGGCATTTTTTTCCTATTTCAGGGAATAAATCATATAAATTCATATATTAAGCAATAAATTCCCAAAATTTCCAGATTTTTATATTTAGTATTTTATTATTGATTATTAATTTTTTTCCCACAATCATAGTCATTTAATATTTTAACTTATTTTACTTAATATTTCAAGAATAACCTTCATTTTAAATTTCAAAAATCTTGACAATCATAAGTCTCTAAATTTTTCAATTTGAGAACGCTTTTCTTACTGTTTTTAATGTAAATCAAATGTTAAAGATATTTTGAGAATGGTCTTGATGATTATATACATCAAGCTAGTTACGTATGCATATATAACACATGTGTAACCATTTGTTTCAAGATAATTTGTAGAGATTTAAAACCTTGTGATTTGGATTGACGATAAGGGCTGATGATGATTAGAAAACGACTTCTAGCTTCCTTGATTCCGAGAGCTTGATCCTTGAGATTATCTTCCAAGAACCTTGTTGACTTAAGTCTTCAAAGATTGATGAAGAAACGAAGGATTCAATTGTATGTGGCAATTGATGTGAGTGTTAAGTTGAGAGAATTTGAAGTAAGTATGATAGTGTTTGAAGTGTGTAAGAAGAAGGATTGCTGCAATGGTTTCGGCAGCTTTAAATAGCCGAAGATATTGAAGAATTGGCGGTGGTTGTTTGCACATGGATTAGCCGCATGGTTGACACATCATCCCTTAATAATGATGTGCATTAGGTGATGTGTCAACACCTAAAGTGAGCTTAGTGTTCATGGCAATTATGGATCCTTGGAGATCGGCCGAAGTGGTGTAAAGAAGGTGATTCAAGAGCTTGCCACATCACACTAGCAATGATGATAGTTATGTGGCATACTTAGGAGAATGGTTAGTGTCTTTGCATGATGGGGATGCATCGACCAAGAGTTGTAGTTTGTGGATGTGGTGGCGGTTAAGGTGATCAAGAGTTTGCCACCTTTGCTTCTTAGCAATGATGTTTAACTAGTGATGTGTCATTAACTTAGTGTTTTGTAATCATGAGAGGGTCGGCCGAAGGCTAGAGAACATGCCACCTTTCATTTGGTAATAATATTAGTTTATGTTCATGTGTAGGTGATGCTAAGTGTCCTTAGAGGGTGACTAAGCATGAATCGGCTAAGGATGATGTAAAGGTAATCAAAGTTGATTAATTTGGTGTTTTAGTTTAATGATTATGGTAATGGTGTGGTTTTTGTTATTGTGATGTTAAAATTCTCTAACGTATGTTAATTTATGTCTTAATAACGATTAAGATGTTAAGTTGTTGTTTTGATTAAACGTTTAAGTTGTACTCTTACTTTACTATACATTAACGAGAAGTATATAACTCAAATAACTAATCACATAATAATATCTTTAATATTTCATATAGATTATAAATGCATAATATCATGCACACATAAAGAATCATGCATACATGCAAACTTATAAAGCATGCCCATATATTTTATACATGTCAAAACACCTATAATTACAAAAATTAAATCACAAAATTAAATCTCATAAGGTACCTTAGAATTATATATAATTATATATAAGATTTAATCTAAATAAAATAGTAGTATTAAATCTCCTGACCTTAATTTTCAGGGTCGTCATAAAATGAAATTGACCATTACATGAAAAATAATAATGACTTATTCTCATTTAATGAATTTTATCTCTTAAGAGATGGATATTTTTTTTCATTCCTTCAAAGAATGGTTTTCTCTTTTTAATTTATGACACCATGACTCGACAAGATGTCCCAACCCATGACCCGACACATCGACAACCAACCATCACCACCACCAACCAACACCACCGTCACCGGCCAACACCATCCCCACTGTGTTATTTTTCATAAATTTTACAAATATGTTAATATTTTTTAAACTTTTTATTGTATGTTTAAATGTTGAATTTTTATCATAGCGATTCACAATTCTTATCATAATTATCACTTATGTTTGCAAAATTTTGCAGATATTATAATTGTTGCTAATCTGAGATCATTTTAGATTTATCTTAATTGCCAGATGTTTTTGTTTATTTTGTCTTATCAGTGAAAATTAAATACTATCAAAATAATATTTTCATTTAAAAAATAGTTTGAATATTAGCAATTAGTTTAACCATATAAATTAATAAATATCCATCCAAAAGTAGCAATATCCATTCATAATATAACACATCAAACGTATGTGATTACAATTTATACACACACTAGATGGATGTGATTACAATATCCGTGCATAATTAAACATGAAAATTAAATTCTAATAATACAAACTATTGATTATTGGTCAATATTAATCTCAACTAATAATTTGCCTAATATTAATATTAACTTCCAATTTTGTTATTAATAACAGCCCCGGTACTATAACTGTTTGTAAACTCCGTTTAGTTTTAATGACGTATCACGAACAGTTATAATATTGAGACTGGTATTAGTAACAAAAAAGTTAAGATTTATACTAGTCAAATTTTTAATTGAGATTAACATTGATTAATAGTTAATAGTTTGAATTAATAAAATCTGATTTACTTAAAATCTGACAACTTTTCTCGGTCTAGGCGACGCTTAGACCATATTATTTTCACTTACACTCTTAAAAATTGAGGCTATAAAGATTGTAATGATCATAAAAATATATATTATATGAACAAATGGAAACTAATTCAGTGGTATTGGAACAACACAAAGAGGGTTGGCCTTAGCTAAGGTGATACCGAATTTCTCAGCCATGTCCAAAACCTTGTGTTGAGTTTTCACGTCAAGATTCCAATCGAAATTATTAAGTAGCGAGCCCAACATCATCGGGACCATACAGATTGCAAGTGGTAAACCCGGGCATATTCTTCGTCCAGCACCAAACGGGATTAGATCTAAATCTCGACCTCGGACATCAAGTCCACATTCCCAAAATCTTTGTGGCTTGAACTCTAGTGAGTCATCCCATGCGCTTGGGTCTCGTCCTATGGCCCATACATTCACAAGCACTTGTGTGTCCTTTGGGATGGTGTACCCATTCAGTGTTACTTGTTTATTGGGTTTTCGAGGAACGAGGAAGGGGGCGGGCGGGTGCAAACGAAAGGTTTCTTTCACGATGCATGATAAGTAGGGTAACCGTAACACATCACTCTCTTTTACGATTCTACCTTTACCAATAACTTGTTCCAGCTCCTCTTTGGCTCTAGTCAGGGTGTGTGGGTTGCGTAGTACTTCTGCCATTGCCCATTCTAATGTGCTCGAGGTCGTGTCGGTTCCAGCAGCAAACAAATCCTACATATCATCACATGGAAACAAGATAGCAAATAATAGATTGTACAACATAAAAGAATCTTATCATCACTAGCTTCCAAATCCAATATACCAAAGAATTAAATCATTTACTCACCAAAAACAAGCTCTTTAATTGTGTGTGATTGATCTCGTTCGGGTTATCTTGAATGATTTTCAAACACACATCCAATACATCATCTTGATTCAAGCAGCTTCCCACTCTCAACCTCTCATCAATCAACTCCTGAAACATCTCGAGGACCTTCCCAAAGTTACGACTCTGTCTTCTCCGGATCCCTTGTGGGTCAATCCATTTCAACATCGGAAAATAATCCACAACATTCGGCTTTCCGGCCTCGATCATAATATTTCCAATCACCTCCTTGAACTCCTTACCAGAATCCTCATACGGGTCTGTTAAATCCTTGGAGAAAATAGTGTTGGATAAGAGATTCAGTGAGGTCCTGAAAGCAGCACGACCGATGTCCACATGATCATTCGATAGACTAGCTTTCTTGCAGTATGTTATTAGCTCCTCCACTTTCTGACTCCTCAAGTGCTGGTTGGCTTCAAGGGAGTTGTTGGAGAAGATATTGGAATTGAGGATCCTTCTGAGGGTGCGCCACTCGGTGCACACCGGGAGCCATATGATCGAGTGCTGGGCGTGGTTATGGGCGTGCACCGCGTCCTGGACATGACGGGCGGAGAACACAAGGTCTTGCTTTTGGAGTACTTCTTTGGCTGCAGTGGCTGAGGAGATGACAATTGTGGTGATGTGACCAAGTTTTAATGACATTATGGGGCCATGGGTTCTGGCTAGTTTGGCTAGGGACCGGTGCGGTTGGTCCCCGAGCAAATGGAGGTTTCCGATGACCGGTAGCCGTGTCGGTCCCGGAGGTAAGTTCTTTGGTTCGCCGATGCCAAAAACATAGAAAGTGGTTCGGATGAGTACGTAAGTTAAGAGTAGCCACACAATGGTCATGAACTCCATTGTGGATGTCTAGAGTTGGTGTTGTGGATGTTTAAGTTGTTTCTACTTTTATTAAGGGAAAAAAATAATAAAGTAATCATCCATGCAAGACAAATCGTGGAAGAATACTTTAATATTCAAACAACTAAAAAGTTTAAGAAATATATATATTATTAATAATTCAACCATATGCAGTAAGGGCAATATTTCATCATGAAAAATCGAAAGTTACGTTAAGTTGGAAATAGTTTGAAATTTGCTTCATGACTTTTTTCCTATTTCCATACCATGATTTACGAGATATCTAGATGTGAATTTTTGTTACTATTCATTAAATAGAAAGCGAGTTCAGTAAAATAATAGCTAACAACACATGAAGATGTGATAGTTTTGTATTAGAATTTTGACAATTTATTTTTAGGAATTATATCGGTCCCTAACTCTTCATAAGTTGCTAACATCTTTAGTTGTTTTCACGTCATGTTATGTTTTTAAAACAATCATCATACTTGTTTTTTTTAAATAAAGTAAAATAAAGCAAAACGATAAATTAATTTACTCATCACGTTCTAGTATTCTTAGCCACTCGAAGAACCCTGCCTCCCACACACACCTTCCATGTCATCAGTGACGTCTCTTCAAACCAGCGCCTACCATATCACTCTCACCTCTCTTCTTGTATGACTTGGACTTCAAATGTCGCAAAGGATCGTTTTTCGGGATTAAAAATGTAAACATTCATTCTTGTTGGAAAAATCTCTTAGATAAACTTGAAGGTTGGAAACTGGTTAAATCAAATTTGAATAAAAACATTAGGAACGGAAGTCAAGTATCATTTACTACGGACAAACTCCAAATTTGAATTGGAGGAAAATAGCGTGTATGAAGTATGAACCATGGAAAAATCTTCAAACTTAGCTGCTAAAATTATTAGAATCGTTCAAATCATCTTGGTGAGTATTTCTATCCATCAAATCTTCCTATTTAGTTAAACTCGAAATTTCAGAAATTAATTGTTTTTGGAATATTTAACGGCTTAGAATCTTTAAATATAATTATTAGAACTTGTTGGTCTTTAATTAAAGTGAAAATTAATGATCTACACAAACAATAAAAAGCTATCGTGGAATGAGATGTCAAACCATCAAATATACGACCCTTATATTAGATTTAATATAGAGTTTGTATCGAATATCAAAATATATTGGCAATTATTATGAATTACTACCATAGCAAGTGGATAAACTCTTTGTCAAACTTACAGATAAGTTTACTATGCTACTTATCTACCAAATAGTTTTACTTGTCTATCAAAATAATTGATCTTTGTAGTATAAATACCACCTCAATGTAGAGGAGAAGATGCATCTCTTGTATACACTTTCATAAGTTATACATTTCTCTTCTTCTTACTCTTGCAATTCTCTTTAAAGTTCTTAAGGTGATAACACTAATCTTGTGTTAATTATTGTGATATTGTAACACGTTATCAGCACGAGAGCTCTTAAACTCTAATCAAAAAGATCAATAAAGCACAAAGCCATCCATTAATCAAGGTAATGGTTTTATTAAGTAATAATATATAATTTTTTATATTGAGAAGATAACTAAGATAAATAAAGTAAACATAAAAGAGATCTTGTTATGAACATCTTGATAACCATTGGACTACTAACAAGCTAACTTTTATTTATGCATATAACTTTTGATTATGCAACTAACATTTTATTTTATGTCAACTAACTTTTACTTATGCATCTAACCTATTATTTATGCATCTAACTTTTACTTATACAACTAATATTTACTTATGCATATAACTTTTACTTAATCTTTAGTTATACAACTAATATTTCTTTATATGTCAACTAACTTTATACAACTAACATTTTGATTATTTTATTCATACTAACGTTTTATTCTAACTTGTTTTTCTTATTCTTTTTTGTTTTTATAAACTAAATTCATGTTTTTATAACATAATATTATACTTATCTATTTTATTTAAAACTGTTGTTGATATATACACACAAGACGATTATTAGCCGTTATAAACGGTTATATAGCTGTTGTACATAGCAGTTACAAACGGTTATAATTCTAAACTATAAATTGACCACTATCAACCTATTTTCAATAAACAGATTATCTCTTTTCTCAAGTTTATCCAAGGCAATTTTTCAAAGATGATACACCCGGTTTTAGTACTGGCAACCATAATGCTCATTTTAATTCTTATCCCCATTGCTGAACTACCACCTAAAGAATTTAAACTTTTCTTATTTCTATATTTGTTTATAGTTCTACCGCTTTATTGTATCGCAATGCTTATTGATATATATGAATTCTAATAATTATCTTACTATTTGCTTAATTCTTGTTAAGCAAACAAAAATGTCAAACATTGCGAAAATCGAATTTCTAGCCCTTAATACCAATGGAGAAAACTATATGCCGTGGACGGCTCATGTAAAAAGACATCTGAAATCCATGGGTGTCTTAAAAACTATACAAGAGGGAAATGCTTGCTCGGAACAAGACAAAGTGAAAGCTGATGTCTTTTTGCATAAGCATATTAATGAAATGTTACAATTTGAATATTCAAATTATGAAGATCCATATATTTTATGAAAAGATTTAAAAAGCAGATTTGATCACCAAAAAGAAGTTCTACTTCCCACTGCTAGAGATGAATGGAACAATCTCAGGTTCCAGGATTTCAAAAAGGTAAACGAGTACACCTCTGCTTTGTTCAGGATATGCTCGACCCTCAGATTCTGCGGACAAAATATTACCGAGGAAGATATGTTGGAGAAAACTTTCACCACATTTCATGCATCAAATATAAACTTGCAACAATAATATAGGTTGCAAAAGTTTAAAAGATATTCTGATATAAATTCATTTCTCCTCGTAGCAGAAAAAAATAATGAGCTTTTGATGAAAAATCATCAAGCTTGTCCCACGGGATCATTAGCAATTCCAGAAGTAAATGTTGCTGCTAAAAACTCTAGAAGAAAGTGGGGACGAGGTCGTGGTTCTGTTGATAAAAGTTACCCTAATGGTCGCAACCATTTTTTCAAGGGTAATTATAATTACCGAGGTAACTTTTATAGTCGTGGACGTGGTCGTGGTCGTGGATATGGCCGTGGTAGAAATCAAAGAGCAATCAATTACCACACTTCACAAAATAACAATTTTAACCAACACAAAAGGAATGAAGCTGGTAGGTCCGAAAACAATGGCACTTCCTGTTTTAGATGTGGTAGCACAAACCACTGGTCAAAAGCTTATCGCACAGCTCCACATTTATATAAGCTATACCAAGCCTCTATTAAAAGGAAAGAGAAGAAAGTGAACCATGTTGATAATTTTAATAATCTCAACGTTGAGTTAAACACTGCAGACTTTGACATAGAACTTTGAAACACATGTTGCTTGACCACAATAGTTATATGCAACAATTAAGTGTTTTCCTATCTTTAATTATGTATTTTTCTTCATGTAATGTTTTCTTTCGATTAAATAAAGTTCTTGTTAAAATATACAATATCGTTGCTATTCACTTATTATTTTTTTATACTTTCAATATTAAAATGAACATCATTGGAGCGCAAGATCAAATAAATGAAGCAGATATATGTATAGCGGATAGTGGAGCCACACATACTATACTTAAATCTAAGAAATATTTTTATGAACTTAAACCAACAAATAGAATCATTAATACAATATCAAGACCTACAAACCTAATAGAAGGAGTGGGAAAAGCTAATTTAGCATTACCAAATGGTACAAAGCTTATAATAGAAAATGCTTTATTTTCCCCAAAATCAACAAAAAATCTATTGAGTTTTAAAAACATATATCATAACGGATATGATACTCAGTCAAGGACTGTTGATAGTGAAAAATAGTTGCATATCATAAGCAAAGATCAGATATTAGAAAAACTGCCAATGCTTCAGTCTGGTTTACATTATACACATATTAATGTGCCTCAGGCATATATGGTAGTTAAAGAAAAATTTTGTGATCCTGAAACACTTAACTTATGACATGACAGATTAGGCCATCTAGGATCTATAATGATGAGAAGAATAATTAAAAATACTCATGAGCATCCATTGAAATATCAAAAGATCCCACAATCGAATAAAATTCCTTTGTGTACATCTTATTCTCTTGGAAAATTAATTATGAGGCCTTCACCTGTGAAAATTGAAAAGGAATCACCTTCGTTTCTTGAAAGAATTCAAGGAGACATATGTGAGCCAATTCATCCACTATGTAGACCATTTAGATACTTTATAGTTTTAATAGACGCGTCAAGTAGATGGTCTCATGTCTCTTTGTTATCAACTCGTAATGTAGCATTTGCGAAATTTCTTGCACAAATTATCAAATTACGAGCACATTTTCCTGATTATATCATTAAAAGAGTGAGACTTGATGATGCTGGTGAATTCACATCACATGCTTTTAATGATTATTGCATGTTTGTATGAATTATTGTTGAACACCCTGTTGCTCATGTACACACACAAATAGCTTAGCTGAGTCGTTAATCAAACGTCTACAACTAATAGCTAGACCATTAATAATGAGGACAAAACTCCCTATGTTTATTTGGGGTAATGCGATTCTTCATCCTGGATCACTAATTCGTGTGAGACCAAGCGCAAATCTTAAATACTCTCCCTTACAACTTGTTTCTGGCAATGAGCCAAACATTTCCCACCTTTGAATTTTTGGGTGTGCTGTGTATGTCCCTATTGCACCACCACAACCTATAAAAGTGTGTCCTCAAAGAAGGCTAGGAATATATGTTGGATATGAATCAGCTTCCATCATAAGATATCTTGAACCTTTAACGGGTGATGTATTTACAACACGTTTTGCTGATTGTCACTTTAACGAATCAGTTTTCCCCGCATTAGGGGGAGAAAAGAAAAAACAAGAAAATGATGTCTCATGGTATGTTCCTTTATTATTGTATCTTGATCCAGTAACTAAACAATGTGAGATAGAGGTTCAAAAGATAATACACTTGCAAGAAATTACAAATCAATTACTTGATGCATTTACTGATATAAACAGAGTTACTAAATCTCATATACCAGCTGCTAATGCTCTAGCTCGAGTTGAGATTCCAAATAAGCAAATAGATAAAAAAAAATGGCTCATGAATCTCGGAGACGTTTAAAACGAGGAAGACCAATCGGTTCCAAGAATAAAAATCCTCAAAAAAGAAAAACTCCTGAAAAGGAAGTTGGTAATAAAAAGAATGATCTTGATGCAACACTAAATACCAAAACCTTTCATGAGGAGGATTTGGATGAAAATAACAAAGAATGTCAATTAACTATGGTCACACACATATCTTATGGAATCGAGATGAAATGGAAGGTATTGATGAAATATTTTCTTATTCCGTAACAAGTGACATCATGAGTGGAGATAATGATCCTGAACCAAAATCAATTGGTGACTGTCAAAAAAGATATGATTGGGATAAATGGAAAGGAGCTATGAACAAACAAAAGGTCTTTGGACCTATTGTTATTACTCTGATGGACGTAAAGCTTGTAGGGTATAAATGGGTTTTTATATGAAAACGAAATGAGAAAAATGAAGTTACAAGGTATAAAGCTAGACTTGTAGCTCAAGGTTTTTCACAAAGGCCAGGGATTGATTATGAGGAAACATACTCCCCTGTTATGGATGCAATAACCTTTAGATACTTAATCAGCTTAGCAGTCTCTAGAAATTTAGAGATGCGTCTTATGGATGTTGTCACGGCTTACTTGTATGGATAACTAGATAGTGACATCTATATGAAAATTCCTGAAGGTTTTAAATTCCCCGAATCATTAAGCTCAAAGCCTAAGGAAATGTATTCCATCAAATTACAAAGATCCTTGTGTGGACTCAAACAATATGAAAGGATGTGGTACAATCGTTTGAGTGATTATTTGACAAGTAAAGGATACATAAGTAACCTTATTTGTCCATGCATCTTCATTAAGAAGACAACATCAGGATATGTGATCATAGCTGTGTATGTTGATGATCTAAATATAATTGGGATGCAAAAGGAAATTAATGAAGAAATTACTCTTTTAAAGAAAGAATTTGAAATGAAAGACCTTGGGAAAACCAAATATTGTCTTGGTTTACAGATTAAGCATATGCATAATGGAATACTTGTACATCAGTCGACTTATACTGAGGGCGACTTATACTAAGAAACTCTTAAAGCGTTTCAAAATGAACAAAGCAAATCCCTTAAGCACACCGATGGTTGTTAGATCACTCAAAGTTGATAATGATCCATTTCGTCCTTACGAAGATAATGAAGAGGTTCTTGGTCCAGAGATACCATATCTCAGTACAATTAGAGCTCTTATGTATCTTACTAACTGTACTAGACCTGACATTTCTTTTCCAGTTAATTTGTTAGCAAGATTTAGTTCAGCCCCTACTAAAAGGCATTAGAATGGGATTAAACATATTTTTCGATATCTTTAAGGTACTATTGATTTAGGCTTGTTTTATCCTAATAATTCAAAAGAAGGGTTGGTTGGTTATGCAGATGCAAGTTATTTATCTGATCCCCATAAAGCAAAATCTCAAACTGGATACATATTTAAGAATGGAGGAACTGCAATTTCATGGCGTTCTCAGAAACAAACACTCGTTGCGACATCCTCAAATTATGCTGAAGTCATTACACTACATGAAGCTTCAAGAGAATGTGCATGGTTGAGATCTATGACACAACTTATATTAACTTCTTGTGGGTTGGAGAAAGATAGAAATGCAACACCAATCTATGAAGATAATGCAGCTTGTGTCTCACAAATGAAAGAAGGGTATATCAAAAGTGACAGAACAAAACATATACCACCAAGATTCTTTTCATACACTTAAGACCTTATTAAAGATAAACAAGTTGAAATGAGATACGTTCAATCTAGCAATAATTCAGCTGATCTTTTCACAAAGGCACTTCCAAAAACAACATTCAGAAAACATGTTTATGATATTGGCATGCGGCACGTACACATAATATGATGATCTATAGAAGACAATTTGAGGGGGAGTTATAAGCTGCACTCTTTTTTCCTTAGCTAAGGTTTTTCCCCGCTGGGTTTTTCTTTTATTAAGGTTTTTAATAAGGCAGTACTTAAACTCTTGAAGTTTAAAAAGTGTCATCCAAGAGGGAGTATTATGAATTATTACCATAGCAAGTGGATGAACTCTTTGTCAAACTTGTAGATAAGTTTACTATACTATTTATCTACCAAATAGTTTTACTTGTCTACCAAAATGATTGATTTTTGTAGTATAAATACCACCTCAATGTAGAGGAGAAGATGCACTTCTTGTATATACTTTCATAAGGTATACATTTCTCTTCTTCTTGATCTTGCAATTCTTTTTAAAGTTTTTAAGGTTATAACATTAATCTTGTGTTAACTATTATGATATTATAACAAAAATGAGATACTATTCATATATAACTCTATTTTATACTTATGATGCTCAAGATTCATAATGAAGTAATTGGATGTTTTTGTCACACCCCAACCTTAACGGCGGAAACGTCGAGATGTAAGGGTTAAGATTGTTCATGCCATACAACACTAATTCAAAATGACAATATTATTAAAATTCAAGGTTCATAACATACATTGAGGAAATAACATAGTTTCAAGCAAACCAAATACAAAAGTTTCCAAAACGTCATGTGACAATAAATGTCATTTTATTATTATCTAGGTCCAATCCTAGATGTGAACAATTCTTCAAAGCAAGTTAAGCGGTATCATTTCCTGAAACATGTTAAAAATAAAGTCAACAATATGTTGGTGAGTTTCCATAGATTTAGCATACATAAATATTAAGCAAAAGATGGCAATTCATGTCATAGGTTATTGAATAAAGTAAATAAAGATGAATGAACAAATGTAACAATCAAACCTTGACAAATATGGCCATTACAAGATTAAACGATTAGCTAAGTGTACTTGGTTCCCATAGTGCTCAAGAATACGACACTAGGAGCTGGCAATAACCTCGGCTTTAGCACCAAATAGGCTTGTCAGGCCCATAGATCTATGACGTCGCTAGGCTAGCAATAGTTAATGATTGTATCTTACAAGAGTCATCACATGATAGTTACAAGAGTTCAAATAACCATGACAAAATAAGATGAATTGCATAAGTGTTACAAGAATAAAACGTGTTTACAAGTGTGTTAAATATAAGATTAACATTTTCACCCCAAAAGTGTGAAATAATATAAAATGGGGTATGAAAACTCACAGTTATAATAAGGATGAATAATAAAAAGTCTTGTATTAAACGCCGAAGATTCGTTAAAGTAAAACCTAAAGAACGACGTATTAAAATAATCATGATTATTATAGTGTTAACGGTACACGGGAATTTACGGTTTAAATTTGTGATTTTGGATACAATTGTAATGATGTTATTTATAAACCATTAATCCATGATTTTTTTTTATTTATTAGATAGATACAATTTATTATTTTAATATTTAAATGATTAAATAAGAATTTTGTAATAAAAATATTAATAAAGTTAAACCTTTATTATCAAGGAATTATTATTTACTATTTGATACAATAGTAAATTTTATAATTTTAATTGATTAAATTAATTCTATTTATCATAATAAATACACATTTTAAATATGTACATATATTTATTCTCAAACTATAAAATTAAGGTTGTAAATATATTTTATAAAAATGAAGAATTTATTAAATTTAAATTCCCGGAAATTAAAGGAGATTTGTTACAATTTAATAATTAATAAAAAGTTGTATTTTATAACAATTTTTATAATATTTAAAAATAAGAGAATAATGATTTATTAATTAAGTTTCTAAGAAAATTTAAATCAAAATAATTTTATTTGATTTCTAATTAAAAATGATTTTTATATAATTAATCAAAATATTAAAATGTTTTTCTGAATTTTTAAAACTAAAAAACGCTTTTAAAAAAATAAATGCAGGGACTCGGGTTCGAACCCGGGTCCCCTGCATAGCCACACAATGCTTTAACCGCTGGGCCAGTGCCCTGTTTTGTGTTTTATTTTAGAAATCAAATGTTAAAAGTAAACTCCCGGAAAACCCCTAATTTCATATAAACCCTAGATTCGTAATAGATCAAATTGACCCACTAATCGATGATCATAATCAAATTAACCATGGGGTTTTTGTTCCCCATGTAAAAACGATTAATAACCCTAATGTAATTACCTGATTTCGATTGCAATTCGAGAGAACAGAAATTTTGAACAAGTCGTCTGTCGTGGTTAACGAATTCGATGTGTGTGAGTGTTGTTTACGCAATTGAGCTTACAGAGAGTTTAGAAAACTCGAATGGACTGTTTTTCCTCAATTATATAGTGTTAATTTGATCATTTGAGTACTCAACAAGTTCAAGGTTGTTCTCGGTTGTGTTTAGTCGAATTAAGCGTGTTTAAAGCTGTTTCAGGTGAAATTAAACGTGTCATTGATTTCGAAATGATTAGATGATCATTATTGCATGATTAATTTCATTAATTTACAAGTAGAAACAGATTGGGGTGGTAAAGGTTTCGGTTTCGGGTTAAACGGTTTCATCAACTGCGTTTAGAGCTCAATTAACTATCCCCACGAGTTCGAACCGGTTCCTCGACTCGAAATAAGCGGTTAATTGCGTTTGGGGGTGGTGTTTCGATGGTTATCGGACTGGCCGGAGTTTGCCCGGTGATCAGCCGGAAAAACGGGGATGGGGGTTGGGTTATAATGATTTTACAGCTTTGGTCCCTGTGGTTATAACTATGACATTTGTAACCCAAAGTTTATTTTAAAAGAAATTTACAGTTTAGACACTGGAGTTTTAATCTTATTATTTTATGCCCATTATTATTAATTTTCAAATTTTAAAATAATTAACTTATTTGATTTTTATTTATTTCCAAGATTTAACAATCATTAAGATTATTATTTTCATTATTAATATTTTTATTATTACTTTTATTATTAATAGTATTATTTTTATTTTTATTATTATTTTTATTTATTTTTTTAACTTAATTATTTAATAATAAAACTATTTATAATAATTTTAAATACCAACAAGGATCAAAATAAAAGGAAATTACAGATGAGCCCTCGTATTTGAATTAAAGACAAAACAAGCCCTTACAAGAGATAACAGAATTTATAACGACAACTTAACAATTACACGAGAGGTCACAGTCTCCCCAACTTTAAGGAATTTCATCCTAAAATTAAAGATTAGACTAAACGAACGGATAGGGATATTTCTTCTTCATGTAATCCTCGCGTTCCCAGGTGAACTCAGCTCCAAGTTTGTTTTTCCAACGAACCTTGACGATTGGCGTGGTAGTCGTTCGAGTCTTCTTCAGCGTTCGGTCCATAATCTTGACAGGTTTCTCCACGAAATGCAAGGACTCGTCAATTTGGATTTCCTCCCAAGGAATGTGCAAATTTTCATCGGCTAAGCATTTCCTCAAGTTTGAGACATGGAAGACAGGATGAACCCCGCTAAGCTCAGAAGGTAGCTCCAGTTTATAAGCCACTTTCCCAATTCTTTTCAGAATCTTGAAAGGTCCTACAAAAGTGAGGCTAATTTGCCCTTCTTCCTAAAGCGGACAACACCCTTCCATGACTTTAAGAAGGACCATCTCGTTGACTTGAAATTCCAACGGTTTACGTCTTTTATCCGCGTAACTCTTTTGACGACTTCTAGCCACCTCAAGATTATTACGGATTTTGGAGATTTTATCAATCGTTTCTTGAATAAGTTCTGGACCCGTAATAAAATTCTCACCAATGTCAGTCCAGCAGATCGGAGAACGACATTTACGACCATATAAAGCTTCGAATGGTGCCATCTTGATACTTGTGTGGTAACTATTGTTATACGAAAATTCTACTAACGGTAAATGCGTATCCCAGTCACCACTAAAGTCAAGGACACAAAGACGTAGCAAATCCTCAAGGGTTTGGATTGTTCGCTAGGTTTGACCGTCCGTTTGAGGATGGTAAGCCGTGCTTAAATCCAGTTGAGTACCCAGGAGTTCTTGCATAGAAGACTAGAAATGTGAAGTGAAACGAGCATCACGATCAGAGATAATATGCAACGGCACGCCATGACAACTCATAATTTTGTCGATATAGATTCGAGCCAACCTTGAAACCTTGTACGTGTCTCGTATTGGTATGAAATGTGTCGTTTTGGTCAAACGGTCAACAATCACCCATATACTATTATGGCCACGAGGGGTATGTGGTAACTTGGTTATAAAATCCATGGATATGTGCTCCTATTTCCACATAGGGATTTTAGGTTGCTCAAGTAAACCACTAGGCCATTGATGTTCAGCTTTGACCCTTGCACACGTGAGGCATTTGGAAACATAAGACTAGATATCCTTCTTCATTCCTGGCCACCAATATTGGCCACGAAGATCCATGTACATCTTATCGGACCCAGGGTGAATAGAATATCATGTTTGATGAGCTTCGCTCATGATGAAGTGACGGAGTTTGTCGATATTAGGAATCCAAAGCCGGTTCAAGAAATACCACATGCCATTCGGTTTTGTCTCCAATTGTGACCGAATGTTAAATGTTAGTTCTTCGTCCTTCCCTTCCTCGGTTAACGCCGCTTGTTGAGCCTCGCGGATGCAAAACTCGAGATCACTATCAATCCTTATATTTTGAAGCATAATAGTAGCCTCGTTAACATCCACGTGAATCTCGATATCAAATTCTCCCAACGTGTCAAACCATTGCCTTCGATCTTGAATTTCTTGAAGCGAGACAGTCTTGTTGTGGATCTTGCGACTCAACGCGTCGGCTACAACATTCGCCTTTCCAGGATGATAACGAATGTCGTAGTCGTAGTCGCTAATCAACTCAACCCAATGTCTTTGTCTCATGTTGAGATCCTTTTGATTGAACATGTGTTGAAGACTCTTATGGTCAGTGTAGACTATGCATTGTGTCCCATAAAGGTAATGCCGCCAAATCTTCAAAGCAAATACTACGGCACCAAGTTCGAGATCGTGAGTGGTGTAGTTCACTTCATGAACCTTTAATTGCCTTGACGTGTACGCTATGACCTTTCCTCGTTGCATGAGAACACAACCAAGTCCTTGGCTAGACGCATCGCAGTACACAGTGAAATCATCGTTTCCATCGGGGAGGGTTAAGATAGGAGCATTACATAGTTTGCGTTTCAGTGTCTCGAAAGCCTCTTCTTGTTTGGGTCCCCACTCAAAAAGTCTGTTCTTTTGAGTTAGCACCGTAAGCGGTTTAGCAATCTTTGAAAATTTTGCAATGAACCTACGGTAGTAACCTGCTAAACCAAGAAAAGAACGAACTTCGGTTGGGGTCGTGGGAACCCACCAATTTTTCACGGCTTCTATTTTTGCAGGGTCGACGTGAATTCCTTGGCTATTCACCACATGACCTATGAATTGAACCTCTTCAAGCCAGAATTCGCACTTGGAGAACTTGGCGTACAGTTGTTCCTTTTTCAAAAGTTCGAGAACTTGACGCAGATGCGACTCGTGATCGGTTTTTGTCTTGGAATAGATGAGAATATCATCGATAAATACGATGAAAAATTTGTCCAAGTACGGTTTACACACTCAAATCATGAGATCCATGAAGACAGTAGCTGCATTAGTCAAGCCAAAAGACATAACCATGAACTCATAATGTCCATATCTAGTACGAAACGTGGTTTTTGGAATATCGTCGTCATGAACTCGTAGTTGATGATATCCAAAACGTAGATCGATCTTCGAGAATTGCGTAGCTCCTTGGAGTTGATCGAAGAGATCATCGATTTGAGGAAGAGGGTATCGGTTCTTGATGGTGAGTTTGTTGAGTTCTCAATAGTCGATGCACATACGAAGCGACCCATCTTTATTCTTCACAAATAGAACAGGTGCACCCCATGGTGAAGAACTAGGGCGAATAAAACCCTTATCGGTAAGTTCTTGCAATTGACTGGCTAGTTCTTGCATTTCAAAAGGTGCAAGGCGATAAGGTGACTTAGCCACGAGATTTGCACCAGGGATCAAGTCAATCTTGAACTCAACTTCCCGAACGGGAGGTAGCCCACTAAGATCCTCGGGAAACACCTCGGGGAAATCTCGTACAACAGGAATATCCTTCAATTCCTTTCCCTTGGCTTTCGTGTTAATTACGTAAGCCATGAAGGCTACATAATTTTTACTCAAGCACTTTCGGGCCTTGATACAAGACATAAGTTTGAGTCTTTGAGATGATCTCTCCCCAAAGACTTTTAAGGTATCTCACGATGGTAGAGGGATTCGAATGCACTTCTCGAAGCATATGATTTCCACATGCTATTTGGCTAACCAATCCATGCCAATAATGATGTCGAAGCTCCCCAGTTGCATAGGAATAAGATCGATAAGAAAATCATGCTTGTTAAGACTCAGGATGCAATCGCGTATTACGACGTCAACTACAATCGATTTTCCATCGGCGACCTCGACCATAAAGGATATTTCTAAATTAGAACGCGGCTTAGCAAGAATAGTCTCAAATTCTAGGGACACAAAACTCTTATCCGCACCCGAATCGAAAAGTACAGATGCATAACTATTATTTACAAGGTACATACCTGCTCAGATATAAGACTATCATTGGCACATGGAAAACAGGTAGGAATTTTACAAAATAAAAGAACGATTAAGGGGGGATAATGACGTACCATTCACCACGTCGTTGTTGGCTTGGGCTTGATTTGAGTTGATGTTGAAAGCCCTTCCTCGAGCCGATGGAACATTTCCCGCAAAGCGAGGACATTGAGGACGGAAATGCCCAGTTTCGCCACAGTTGTAGCAGGCTCGGTTGGCAATCATAGCAGCATTATTCGGGGCATGATGACAAGTAGCCACCAAATGCCCATACTTCCCGCATAAAGAACAGATTCGGCAGGGAGTGTTTCCCGCATGATGGTACTTGTAGGTGTTGCACATCGGATATGGTCCCGTATAAGCTCTTGCCATGGGTGCTTGGTTGATAATGACAGCTTGCCTTTGAGGGGCATTAGGTGCTGTCACAGCATAGTTGCGGGCCGGTGTGAACTTGCGCTTCTTGCCCTTGAACGATGTTTCAGCTTTCACCTCCTTTGTTGCTTCAGGAGTCACCTTTGCAGTTGACTTGGCACCTTTCACCATCAAAGTGCAAGCCTTAATATGATTCTCAGTGAGCTGGGCAGTGATATTGATCGCCTCCTCCAAAGTTGTGGGCCTACTTCCTACCACAGCATCTTGGATTTGAGGCGGTACCCCCTTGATAAATTTCTCGATACTACGGGGTACAGTATCCACCATGTGTGGTAGAAGCATGCTCAGTTCGTGTGGCGGGTGGAGTACGCCAAATGATTACCGCTGTCCTGTTTGAGATTCCAGAACTCCTCCTCCAGTTTCTGCAATTCACTTCTCGGGTAGATTTTTTGGATCATTAAGTCCTTAAACTCCTCCCAAGACAGTGCCAAAGCAACTTCAGCACCTCGATTTCTTTTCTCACTATTCCACCAAGTAAGTGCTCGTTGTTGAAGGACACTCGCAGCATAGCGGACTTTGAGCTCCTTGGGACACTCACTATTGATAACCGCATTTTCCATGCTCTCGAACCACTCGAGAAGTCCAGTGGCTCCCTCCTTTCCACTAAAGCTAGTGGGTTTACATGAGTTGAAATGCTTAAAGGTGCAGGTACGGTTGTTTCCACCTTGGTTATTGCTATTCTCCCTATGGCCGTTGTTACCATCACCACCATTATTTCCATTCGCGTTGTTACTATTGTTGGCCATTAAAATGCTACTAAATTCAGCAACCATGGTCAGGAGTACAGCAGCCATTTGACGGGTGATCATCGCGACAAGTTTGCGGTCGGAGGTAACACGCTTTCCTTGGTGATGAGACATGTTGGACCAAAAGAACCAATGAGCCTGATCAGAAAAACCTTTAAGTCCCACGGACATTACAACAACTGAAGTAGTTTGCAACAGCTGAAGACATCAGCTGATAACAAGGTCTGAAGACAAAGTCTGAAGCTAAAGAGCTGAAGACAAAGTCTGAAGTGAAAGAGCTGAAGACAAAGTCTGAAGACAAAAGCTGAAGAAAAAGTCTGAAGACAAAAGCTGAAGACAAAGTCTGAAGTGAAAGAGCTGAAGACAAAGTCTGAAGACAAAAGCTGAAGACAAAGACTGAAGACCAAGTTTCAGATGATTGTCACAACAGCTGAAGAAGACCTCTTCAGTAGTTGTGATGGTTTCCTTTCAGTAGTTGTATTTTCCTTTCTGTACTTGTAGTTTCAGTAGTTTTATGTTTCTTCGTGTACTTAGAATAATCTGAGATGTTCTCAGTTGTTGTGAACATTCTCAGTAGTTTGCTTACTTTCAGTAGTTTGTAATAATTCTGTTAGACGTCACTATCAAGTGACATCAGCAGGCGTCACATTCCTTTATATAAGGAATGCTGACCTAATTGTAATCGGTGCAGCTTAGGAAAACCTAGCAGCCGCCATACCGAAGCATGTGTGCATGAATGTTATTATCCCAATGCAGAAAACCCTATTTCTATATAACCGTGTACTGTTCCATTGAATATTTATTGTGTTCTTGCTATATTTGCTTAATTCTTGCTCTAATTCCGCTGTGATTAAACTCTAATTGATCAAACTTAGATCACTGATCCTAACAAATGGTATCAGAGCTGGTTAATCATTGATCGGTTTAACAATTGATCATTGAAACTGCTATTTTGATATCTATAGTTTGATCGAATTAGCATATGTGCAAGAATAGGTTATAAAGATTGATTTTCTGCTGCTTCCGGTTATTTAAATTGAGTTTCTTCTTGGTTCTTATTGAGTTTGTCGTGTTTTTGTGCTAAATCTTTTGAAACTTGATTGATTTGATTTGAATCTGAGAATGACTACTCCATCTAATGATCCTCACAATACTGGCTCCTCAACCAAGCCTCCGATGCTGGTTAGGAGTGAGTATAACATATGGCAACGAAGAATGCTCCATCACCTGTCTGTTAACGGTTCAGGTTGTTGGACATCTGTGGTTCACGATCCACACAAGCCTCTGGTGAACAATCCGGAGACCAATCAAATGGTTCCGAAGAAGAAGGAGCAATACTCAGATGAAGATCGTAAACTGTTTGAGATTGATGCTAAAGCCCATGGAATTCTGGCCATGGCACTGCCGAATGAAATCTATTCTGGGCTTATGCATCATGAAACTGCTCATGACCTCTGGAATGCTTTGAAGGAACAATTCGGAGGAACTGATGAGGTCTTAGCAAACAACAGAGAAATCCTCGCCCAACAATATGAGACATTCTCTCATAGGAAGGGTGAGACACTGACTCAACAGTTTGAGCGTTTCTCCTGCTTGATCTCTGAGCTGAAAATGGTCAAGCATGAGTACACTAACAGCCAGATGAACAACAGATTCCTCAGATCACTGCCTGAGAGATGGGACACATACACCATTGTCCTACGCTCCAGTGCAAATCTGGATAGCCTATCTCTCACCCAACTCCATGGGAAACTGCTTACATTTGAAAGAGAGATAGAGCAGAAAAGGAAACTGGCATCATCAGGAAAGCTCTCTGATGACTTTGTACCAGGTAACACTGCCTTGGTCGGTCATGAGTCAGAATATGCTGGATCAGAAAGTCATTATGATGAGCATATAGATTTCTCTTCAAACAGTTCTGATCATGCATTTGTTGGTGTTGACAGTCATTCTGGGTGTAATAGTGATAATTTATGCTTTATCATGGATGATTTGCAGGGTATTGCTGATGATGATTTAGAAGAGATGGATATTTTGAGCCAAATGGCCCTGATCAATATCAGATCTCAAAAGTTCTACAAGAGAACTGGTAGGAAATTTCCAGGACTCTCTGGCAAAACCAAAGTTGGTTTTGACAAGAGTAAGTTGAGGTGTCACAAATGCCACAGGCTTGGGCACTTTGCAAGAGAGTGTAGATCAACTGGATCTAACTCCTCTGCACCCTTTGTGACCTTTCCAAGCAATAATTCACAAAACAAAGGGCAACATCCTACTAGTTCTGGTCATCACTCACAACCTCAATCTCCTGCATACTTTGTCCCTCAGGGTCCAATGCCATATCCTTATCCCTGCTATTACATGCCACAGCCAAATCCAGTTCATGTCCCTATAGCACAACAACCTCAAGCCCTACCTGAGCCTCAACCATCTCCATCACAATCTCAACCTCATCACAGCTTCTTCACACCAGGAGTTGTTGACTGGAGCAGCTTACCAGATGATCTTTCTGGTTTCAATGAGCAATTATCTGCTGGTGCTGGTCAACATGGTGGTGAACATCCTTTTGGGAATCTTGCTCTCATGGCCCTGGAGTCTACTGAGGGTTCCTGCTCAGATGCTTCATCTTCACAGGTAACCCAGATATCTTCTGAGGCTAAAGCCAAGTTATGTTCTGAATCATGCATAGCTGCCTTTGTCTCTATTAGAGAGGCAAATGTAGCTTTAATCAATCAAAATCTTGAGCTTGAGAAAACTATTTCCAAAAGAAAAGATGAGTATGTGTCTGCACTTAATGACAAAGATGATGAGATTTACAAGCTTAAATGCCAACTTAATGATGAAAAGGCTAAGGTAGAGGTCATACTCGAGAACCACAGAAGTCTCAAAGAGACACTTGCAGCTACCCAAGTTGAGTGTGACCGCTGGGTAACATCCTGCAAGGGATTTGAAATGCTTCTCAGCAAGCAAACAGCTTCAAATGTGAAGTTTGGAATAGGTTACAATCATACTGCACCACCTACTGATTTTACTTCAAAAGTAATAGTAAAATCTGAAGGTGAAAGTAATTTCCAAACCACATCATCATGTGATTCATCCTCAAATGATAATACAAAATTAGAGGATGAAGTCAGTGTTAAGATCTCAGCAAATCAATTGCCTGATGGTTTAAATGCTGATAAACACATGAAGCTGAGAAATTCAGATGTTGACCCTCAAAGTACTCCAAGTACTGAAGGGCAAGTCACAACATCTGAAAAGCATTTCAAATCTGATGAAATAAAAGGATTAACTGCTGAGGAATCTATCATACAGTCTATCAGGACGGATAGAGAACAGCTGAAGAACAAGTCTTCAGTTGTTACCGATCCTTCAGTACTTAACACAAGTACTGAAAGGAGGAAAGTACTGAAGATCACACCTTCAGTAGTTTCCACTTCAACAGTTGATCAATCCAAGATGAAGAATAAGCCATGTGAAATATGTGGTAAATTCAATCATCTATCTGATGATTGCTGGTACAAAAAGGGTTCCAAACTCAAAAGAGATAAGCTCATTAAAGAAGAGATTAATAAAATGAAAAATGAATTTTAGACCAAGTTTGTACCAGAGTCATCTCAATCTGATAAACCCAAGGCCTCACAAAAATCCAAAAAGAAGGATGGGGTCTATCAGAAAACAGCTGATAGTGTTCCTCATGATAAACATCAGACGAAGTCTGTAAATTTCAAGGAGGACATGGTGGGTCACAGGAACTCATCAAAAACAAGTACTGATGTGTCAAATGAGCTGAAGGCTTTAGCAACAAATCAGACACAACTTGTTATGATGGTTCAGCATTTGTTGGGGAGAGTTAACCAACTAGATGCACCTGTGATCAAACCACTGAAAAGGAAATCCAAGCCCAAATCTAAGAATTCCATTTCAGCACCATCTCCACCTTCATCAGCTGTTAATCATGAGAAACAAGTTATGGTTAAATCTGTTGATGAAAACAGACCCAAAACCAAAAAGGTTTGGGTCTCTAAAGCTAACTAGTTTCTTATGATAAATGCAGGGTTCTTCAGCATGCCAAAGAAGCATCTGGTATGTAGACAGTGGAGGATCTATGCATATGACTGGGAGCAGTTCTCTTCTTAATGACTACTCTCAAGGAAAGAAGGGATTTGTCTCATTTGGAAATGATGCTAAGGCTTACATCATCGGGAAAGGATTTGTGTCAAATGGAGAAATCAGATTTGATGATGTTAACCATGTGGAGAATCTCAAGTATAATCTACTGAGTGTCAGTCAGATGTGTGATAAAGGGCATGTTGCACTTTTCACAAGCCAGAACTGCCGGATTCTGTCTTCCAAAGTTCTGAGGCTGATTGACAAGGTATTGGATGAACATACTCTCCTGAAGGCCAACAGGATAGGAAGAGTATATGCCTTGGATCTGTCAAAGAAGATTGCGTTAAAAGGTCATCCTTGCCTATTCTCCAAGGCCTCTCCTCAGGAATCTAAACTGTGGCATAGAAGGCTGGGTCATGTTAATCTCAAAAACATGAATCAGCTGATCCACAATAGTTTAGTGAGAGGTCTACCAATAAGTGACAACTACTGATGATCTCAGTCAACAAGTACTGATGAGCATTCGTATACTACTGTCACAAATAAGTACTGAAGTTCTTTTATCCTCAGTAGTTTTCATAACTACTGAAGACTAAATTACTTAAAAGTACTGAAGTACTCATCTGTTGAAAAGAACTAATGTGGTTACAACTACTGCTGTAGTTACAACTGCTGATGTCAGAATAACAGATAAGTACTGATGACCTATGAAACATCTGAAACTCAGACAAAGTCTGATGAAGTGTTGAGGTCAGAATGAAACAGCTGATGAGCTAAGAATTGACGACAACAGCTGATGAGAAATTTTTCTCTTCAGTTGTTTCTACAAACTGCTGCTTCACTTCAAACAACTGAAGCCAAAACCATGTCTTCAGTAGTTTCACAACTACTGATGACTAACACCAAGTCTTCAGTTGTTACAACAACTGAAGCCAAAACCATGTCTTCAGTAGTTTCACAACTACTGATGACTAATACCAAGTCTTCAGTTGTTACTTCTGAAAGTTAAAACCAGGTCTTCAGTTGTTTTCAAACAACTGATGACAGCACCAACACTTTCAGTCGTTTTATATCAGTTTTTTTTTACCCTATAAATACCTGAACCTACTTTCAGACGTTTCATTAGCCGTTTTCCGTCCTTCACTCTCTCAACAATGGCGACCATGAAACTCAAACCCAGACACAACTGTGTTGCCTACCTCTCGAAATCGGCCTTCTGGAACAAATTTGATAACGCCATCGATCTTATGGTAGATTCCCAGTACCGAACCGCGTTTCTTCTGAATCCTACCATCTACCCCAATTCCCTAAGCCAGTTCTGGACCAACGTCTCTATGCAAACTAGTGAGAATGATAGCCAAATCACTCTCCAGTCGTTGGTCAACCAGAAACAGGTGGTCATCACAACCGATATGTCTTTCATCAACAACGGGTATGAAGGAGACTTAAGTGCTACCACCATTCTGAAGAAGCACTTCCATGATGCTGAACGCCTTATCTTCCACATGGTGAATGTCTTCCTTGCACCAAAAACCTCCTCATGGGATCAAATGTCTTCCCGATGGCAACAGGTATTATACTCTATCTTTGAACGACAAACTTTAAATTTTTCTGAGATAGTGTTTATGGAACTAAAGGATCTGGCCTTGAAACCTGTGGCAAACAGATGGATATTATATCCCAGGTTTCTCATGGCCATAATTTTAACACAGCTAAAATCAGACGGCCTTGTTGGCCTTGGAGTCCCTGCTCCGGCTGTATTGCCTGAAGTATACTCCAGGCACAACTCTGACCCTACAATGAAAGGGGCTGCCCGGCTGCTGAAACCCAAGCAGCGGGAACCCACAGCCTCCACTTCCAGATCCAAAGTCCCCACCAAACCCAAAACCAAAAAGCCCAAAAAGGCTACTCAGGGAGATGAGTCCCCTGAGGATGCCCCTGTAACACCAATACAGGAACACTTACTGGTTCTAACCCCCCAGTAGTGTCAAAGACTCCACCAGCCCTAGCCGCTCAGGCATCCTCTCAACAGGATCCTGATGCAACCATAATTGGGGATACCATAATGCTGGAACCTATCTCAATTGAGAAGGTTACCATTGAAGAGCACCAGTCACCCCGGGTGCAATCTGCTTCAAACCTATCTCCAAATGCAACCGCCCCTCAAAGCCCAACATTTATTGTTGCACAAGTGTTGAGTCAGCTGCATTCCTCTCCTCCTCCCCAGACACCAATTACAATGGGGAGAACCTCAACAGCTGAGGAAGAGGACCAAAATGCTGCTGATAACCCACAGCACAGGGGTTATAATGTTCAATCTCCCCGTGTAGAGGAGGAGGTTAGAACATCTGGTGAGGCTGCCACTTCTACTGATTCAGCAAATGAACAGGATGAAGTTGGTAACATCTCTAAGACCTCACCAGAGGCAACTGCCGATGAAGGACTCAGTCCTGAGGCAGGAAGTCCCCAAAACCAAGAACAAGGGGCACATGCTACAACTGATCTACACTCAGGGCATGTACATCCTAATTCAATCAGGAGGTCAGATGATTCAGCAAAGACTGATGATGACCTGGGCTTTTTCTTTGATGTTTTAGCCCATAACACAATCCTTGAGGCTGAGGTGAGCAGACTCAAAGAACTGCTTGCCAAAATGTCTCAGGATCAAAGTCCATCTGCCCCAATAAACCCACAGATGGCACCTTCATCTGAAGGTTTACCAAACACTCAGCCACTACACTCAACTGCGCCACCAGCCACTGTTTTTGGCACCACCTCTCTGGGACAGAACCCCTCTGAGCAGATGGTTGCTACCTTTCAAAATTCCTTATCTCTCATCACTCCCATCATCAATGAGATTGTGCATAAAGCCATTGATGAGAGGATTTCCTCAAATCTACAAACACTTGTTGATGATGCTGTGCAAAGGAAGCTTTCTGCCATTCACACCCTGAACCCAATGCACCCAAAAAGGGGGAGTCTAAGGCAGTGAAAGAACGAAAAAGAAAGAGTGTGGAAAATGAGAAACAAGAAAAAGAAAAGGAAAAACAGCTGATCACATACAAAAGAAAGAAAAGTGCTGAAACTCAAAAGCCTGATGAAGAGAAATCATTGGAAGATCTGGTCAAAGAAGCTGATGAAGCTCACAGCAGATCAATGGACAGAATAATAGACCAACTCTTCAGACAGGGCTTTGATACAGCTACTTTAGACACTGAGATCAGAAGGCTGGAGATTGAAGAGATACAAGAAAATGGGCCAGTTATAGTGTGATGGAAAGGGAGAGGTTGGAAATAATGATCAGGTTTACTGCAAAATACTTGGGAAGATCATTAATTGAGATTAAATCATGGACCAGAGACAGTATTCTGGCAATAACCACCAGAATCTGTACTTCTGAAGCATTCAACAAGGGGTTAATTATTAAAGCACTAGATGAAGCAGGTGCTGGGAAGAGAACTGATATGGCCAAGCTTTCCAAAGCCAAACTCACATAAAAATGCTAGATCAGCCTTCCCAAACTCCCTCTCAAAAACAACCAACCCCACAACTCTCCAAATCAACTCAACCCTCAAAACCAACTCCCTTACCCCAAAAACCACCTCAAACCACATCCAGTGATGCACCCAGAAGGAGGAGAAGGGTGTTGAGGATGGTAGAAGAAGAAGAAGAAGATGATGAAGAAGATAGTCTGCCAATCTCTGCTGTTCTGAAATTACCTGAGCCCAGAAGTCAACAAATGATCACACCAGACTTTCAGAGGCAAATGGTGAAAGTTAAGATTGAAGAAGAAGAACAGCAGAAACAGCACGATGAGCAACTTTTGAAGATGATTGACAAAGAGTTTCCTCAGTCATCATCTATACAAGCGATGAAGAAACATGCTCAAAGGCTGTATGCTCTCAGGTATACCTTTCAATATCAAAAGGAGAGAGTAAGGATTTGGCCAGACCCCAGGGTTAGTTCTAGAATTCATAAGAAATCCATACCAAGTAGATACAATGGCCAAGTGAGAAAGACCATAGATGCTGCTATTATGTTGACCATTGTAGTCTCACCCTGGGAAATACTTGAAGACTTCAAGAGAGCCTACAAGTCAAAGATGACCCCTCAAACTCTAATGGAGAACAAAATGGTCAAGAAGGGGTTGTTATACAAGAGGCTTGAAGAGATCACGAAAAATGAACTCCAGTTGTTATTAGAAGGGACTCACCCAGATGAATTTGCTTACAGAGAGATAACAACTGTTGAGTTGAAAAATGGAAAGACGATGAAGTACTTATCAGAGTACTATGGCCCAGAGTTCTTCTTCGAAGGAGAAGCAGAAGAACTCACTAAGGAGGAACAAGTTGTTCTCCTTGAGGCCTACGTCAGAGAGTCTTATAGACTCATAATGGGAAGTAGGTTTCATGGTTGGGATAACGGCTCTGTGTCCAGTTCCCCAAGACAGAGTTCCCTTCCATCCTTTGACATTCACATCTACTGAAACCTGTTCCCTGGCCTGTGCTTATCCTATATCTCTAAAGCTGATCAAGAGAGTATTTCTGCCAAGAATAAGTGGGACCTCAATAAGCTTAAAGGTTTTGGCTGCATTGGTTCAGGGGGAGTTTGTTGGACCAAAAGAACCAATGAGCCTGATCAGAAAAACCTTTAAGTCCCACGGACATTACAACAACTGAAGTAGTCTGCAACAGCTGAAGACATCAGCTGATAACAAGGTCTGAAGACAAAGTCTGAAGCTAAAGAGCTGAAGACAAAGTCTGAAGTGAAAGAGCTGAAGACAAAGTCTGAAGACAAAAGCTGAAGACAAAGTCTGAAGACAAAGCTGAAGACAAAGTCTGAAGTGAAAGAGCTGAAGACAAAGTCTGAAGACAAAAGCTGAAGACAAAGACTGAAGACCAAGTTTCAGATGATTGTCACAACAGCTGAAGAAGACCTCTTCAGTAGTTGTGATGGTTTCCTTTCAGTAGTTGTATTTTCCTTTCTGTACTTGTAGTTTCAGTAGTTTTATGTTTCTTCGTGTACTTAGAATAATCTGAGATGTTCTCAGTTGTTGTGAACATTCTCAGTAGTTTGCTTACTTTCAGTAGTTTGTAATAATTCTGTTAGACGTCACTATCAAGTGACATCAGCAGACGTCACATTCCTTTATATAAGGAATGCTGACCTAATTGTAATCGGTGCAGCTTAGGAAAACCTAGCAGCCGCCATACCGAAGCATGTGTGCATGAATGTTATTATCCCAATGCAGAAAACCCTATTTCTATATAACCGTGTACTGTTCCATTGAATATTTATTGTGTTCTTGCTATATTTGCTTAATTCTTGCTCTAATTCCGCTGTGATTAAACTCTAATTGATCAAACTTAGATCACTGATCCTAACAAGACATTCTATAAGATAGAAATAAAAAAAATATTAGAATTCGGTAATAAACCAATTCAAGAAATCAAGAATTTTTGATATTTATAAATATAACCAGGATGGTTCCAATTGGTACCACATAGCCAATAGGAACATGGACAAGTCGAGGTGACTTAATCCCAATTACCTTGGGGAAGATGTGTATGTTGACCATAATTTAGCACTCATCCCGGAAATCCCCAGGTAAGCATAACAGGTCTCGCAATGAGATTTATACGAAATGCTTACCTTAGCCCGAGGGACTTTTGTCAGGAAATCCAGAATACAGGTGTTTATGTATCACACACTTCCCTATAAGCTACTATAATTAAAACCTTGATGAGATTTTCAAGATTTAGACATATCATCTAAGGAATTTTCTCCACTCGATAAGATGCGTAGAATTCCAACGTAGTCGAGAATAAGATTTAGAAAAGATTAGACGCGGTAGAACTTGAAGGCATACAAAGAGGATTAGGAAGTTGGGGTATACAAGGTTCAGATCATATCCCTAAGGCACCATTTTCTAAATATAAACAAATAGCACATAAGGGATTTATCATGCAACATGTAACAACATGTGATAGCCATATAAGCAAACTTACAAGATTATAGCAAATTAATCATGAAAAAGGGGGTCCCTAGGTTAACCATAGTCTAGGCCATCATTTCTAATAATCTAAATCCCTATAGTTATGGGCTCTGATACCAATCTGTCACACCCCAACCTTAACGGCGGAAACGTCGAGATGTGAGGGTTAAGATTGTTCATGCCACACAACGCTAATTCAAAATGACAATATTATTAAAATTCAAGGTTCATAACATACATTGAGGAAATAACATAGTTTCAAGCAAATCAAATACAAAAGTTTCCAAAACGTCATGTGACAATAAATGTCATTTTATTACTACCTTGGTCCGATCCTAGATGTGAACAAGTCTTCAAAGCAAGTTAAGCGGTATCATTTCCTGAAACATGTTAAAAATAAAGTCAACAATATGTTGGTGAGTTTCCATAGATTTAGCATACATAAATATTAGGCAAAAGATGGCAATTCACGTCATAGGTTATTGAATAAAGTAAATAAAGATGGATGAACAAATGTAACAATCAAACCTTGACAAATATGGCCATTACAAGATTAAACGATTAGCTTGGTGTACTTGGTTCCCATAGTGCTCAAGAATACGACACTAGGAGCCGGCAATAACCTCGGCTTTAGCACCAAATAGGCTTGTCAGGCCCATAGATCTATGACGTCTCTAGGCTAGCAATAGTTAATGATTGTATCTTACAAGAGTCATCACATGATAGTTACAAGAGTTCAAATAACCATGACAAAATAAGATGAATTGCATAAGTGTTACAAGAATAAAACGTGTTTACAAGTGTGTTAAATATAAGATTAACATGTTTCACTCCAAAAGTGTAAAATAATATAAAATGGGGTATGAAAACTCACATGTATAATAAGGATGAATAATAAGAAATCTTGTATTAAACGACGAAGATTCGTTAAAGTTCAACCTAAAGAACGACGTATTAAAATAATCATGATTATTATAGTGTTAACGGTACACGGGAATTTACGGTTTAAATTTGTGATTTTGGATACAATTGTAATGATGTTATTTATAAACCATTAATCCATGATTTTTTTTTATTTATTAGATAGATACAATTTATTATTTTAATATTTAAATAATTAAATAAGAATTTTATGATAAAAATATTAATAAAGTTAAACTTTTATTATCAAGGAATTATTATTTACTATTTGATACAATAGTAAATTTTATAATTTTAATTGATTAAATTAATTCTATTTATCACAATAAATGCACATTTTAAATATGTACATATAATTATTTTCAAAATATAAAATTAAGGTTGTAAATATATTTTATAAAAATGAAGAATTTATTAAATTTAAATTCCTGGAAATTAAAGGAGATTTGTTACAATTTAATAATTAATAAAAAGTTGTATTTTATAACAATTTTTATAATGTTTAAAAATAAGAGAATAATAATTTATTAATTAAATTTCTAAGAAAATTTAAAAGAAAATAATTTTATTTGATTTCTAATTAAAAATGATTTTTATATAATTATTCAAAATATAAAAATGTTTTTCTGAATTTTAAAAACTAAAAAAACACATTTAAAAAAATAAATGCAGGGACTCGGGTTCGAACCCGGGTCCCCTGCATAGCCACACAATGCTTTAACTGTGACATTCGGTAATTTTCCGTTACCAAACTCCGTTAGTTTCGTTAAGTCTTGTATACATGTGTCATGGGCACACACTAGTTGTCGTTGAACGTTGGTGACTTAATAATAATTAATAATGATTATCTGATAATAATTTAGTTAATGATATGATTATTAAGTTGTGCTTATATATTTACGTGATTTAAATATTAATTATAAATTTTATCGCGTAAAGTAGAAACGTGTTATAATTATTTCGTGTGTTTTGTGACAAATGAAAATTATGCATGATTATTATTTGTGACTAATAATAACTATGTTTAGTAGTTAAAAACTATTTAAAAGCCTAATCTTTATAAAATACAAATTTCAAGGGTTAAAAGGGTAATTATGGATTATTAATTAAAACAAAATCAAAAACCCTAATCCCCTAACCACAATCGGCCACGACCTCACTCCCTCTCCCTCTCCCTTTGCGATTTTCGGCCAAGAACATCAACAAAGCATCGGATTTAATCGATTTCAAGTGTTGCAATACGTTAGAATCATCAAATACAAGCCAACTCACGTATAAAGGTTAGTTTTTGGGTGTTCTTTACATGGATTTGAATATGGCCGAAACCCTTGAGTCGAAAATCTGAAATTGAGTGTCGATTTTGTGTTGTTTGTTGATTTTATTATGTTAGTTAGATTGTATATATGTTAGTTAACGTTGATTATGCAAGAAAGCTATGATGTTGATGCGTTGTTCATAGGTTACTAATAATAGTAACTTTATTTGCATGAATATGGTGATTTGATGATGAATTGATGTTGTTAATGTGTTAGTGATGATAATTGGGTGTTAGATTGTTGATATAAATGCTAGAAATCCAAGAATGAATGTTGTAGTTCATGTCTTACTAAAGATAGTAACTTTTGGCTATGAAAGTTGATGAATCATGATAATTGGATGTTGTTGATCATGTCTAGATGTTATCATGAGCTTGAATTGGTATATTATTGATGAATTCATGAATGTCTTGGGTGTTTGATAGATTTTGGGATGTGCTTTCCCAAAAGGGAAACTTTATTTGCATAAATTCTTGGATATGAGGATTTGAGTATGTTTGGGACATTAGGAGCATGCTAGTATGTTCATGAGTGATTTATAATGTGGTTGAATGCGATGTTTAGGTTGTATGAATGTTTAGTTGGTTAGTTATCTGAGTTGGCCTGTTTGTGAGAATTCATGGTAATGGGTCATATGGGTATGTTAGGACTATTTTTGAATATATGTTGAGCATGATAATTGTTTGAGATTCGCATGACTTGTATGATATCTGGTTGTATGATGATCTAGGTAGTACATGTGGGTAATGGAGTGTCATATGTAATCAGTTTGTATGTTAATCTTGTGTGATGTACTGTTATGCTTGTTTGAATGGAATTTCACCTATAATGTCACCAATGGGTCAAACGGGTCAACAAGGTCAAATGTTTCTTGTCTTTCTAAAACCTTGAGTTCTTTGGATTGTAGAGCACTTAGGGTTTTATTATGATTCTGTGTACACGTACTTATGTACTCATGTGTTCTAGGTGACCTCTGAGGGTTGTCTATCCACTCTTTCTTGTCAAGTTAAGCCTTAAGTAATTTCTTACGCGTATCAGGTGAGTTCATGCCCCACTCTTTTACGTACTCTCTTTTGGGGGAAATAGCATACTGGTTTTACAAACGCTTACTTTATATGAGTTGTGTATAGTATGATATAGTGCTGAATACCATGAAAGTCCTCACACTTTCGGATTGTTAATAATGATGATTAGCGGGAGATCTTGGGTAGTACTACTGGGTCTGACGAGCCCCACCTGTGCGACTCGAGGTCAAACCGGTGCAATTTTGTCCTAATGAACATTGTCACGACCTGGTATGTCGTGGCAGGAGGCAACAAACGTAACACAGTTAGCTTCAATCACGAAATCACTATGATTATTACTATTTGTATATAGACTAGCTATCTATTACAATACACTTCTTATATTGTGCAACTGTTTTTGATTTATGTTTAACGCAAACTCTTGAACTTACCAACTATTGTGTTGACTCTTTAGTATGCTATTCTCAGGTTGAGGTTGCTATTGCCTAGGAGCACATTACACGGGTCAGCATTATGGTGTTGTCAGCATGTTATGAAACAATGTTTTTCGGGATTATGTTTGTTTAAACTTTATGCTTTGGTTTTGCATAACGCTTGGGCGCGTTTGTTTGCGCATTTTAAATCATGTTACATTGTTTTGGGTTTTCTGTTTTATTTAACGCTTCCGCAGTATTTAAAGTTAAACTTTGATTTGAATGTTTGCGCATATAGAGTCGTTCTAAGTAACTAATGACTGAGATCCTGGTATGTCACGTGCCTCGCGGTAAAACCCCGCACGCGGATTTTGAGGGTGTGACAGATTGGTATCAGAGCCATTGGTTATAGGGAACTAGGTTGCATACACATACTAGACTATAACCGCACAGTTTGTTAGTTACTTGTCACTTATTCTTTACTGTATACTCATTGGCATACGCAACACGTACTTCACAGCATGGCATCGTCGTCTAGAAATTTAGGCAAGAGACCTGCACGGTCTGAGTCACCACCTACTTCTCCCGTGCCTGATAGGGGATTTAACTGGCCTCGACATCCTTATCCTCCTGGCGAGATAGACTGGGATCAGCCTCGGAACTAGGATTTCTACCCCACCTACATATGTCGTATGGCTTATAGAGAGCGTGTACCACCTGTAGCTCCTACCCGACCTAGGACTAGGTCATCGACAGCCTCTGCATTGCCTACTCTTCCTACCTTGGACATCCCTCTCGAGCAGGCGTTTACAGCTTTAGTGGCCACTCTAGACACGGAGCGATAACGTATCCGAGGACTCACTGATAAGAACTCTGCCTTACGGTCTGAGATGCGTCAGTTGCGCTACCAGGTAGAGACGCTTCAGGAGCGACTCTCGATGGCCATTGGTGGACATCATACCCTGGCAGGCAACGTTGTAGCACTTACTGGGCGCATGGACGCGCAGGATCACCATAACATAGTGATCGATGACAGGTTTGCTGATTTAGAGGCACAGCTAGCAGCACTTCAGGTTGTTGAAGCCCCCGCACCTTTGGTGGACCCTGATGAGAAAGACCCGGAAGAGGAACCAGAGGAAGCCCCAGAAGAAGAACCAGCAGAGATGGATGAGGACAGTGACGGATCTGACGTATTGGACTGATTCTACTTTTATATGACTTACACTATGTAGTGTTTCTTTTCTTTGAAACCTATGTGGGAATGGTTGTTTCCCACCCAACTGATAAACTTAAATTTTGACATTGATGGAATATTTTGTGACTCAATTGTAATTTATTTATCTTTGGTTATTATTTCTGTTATAAATGTTGTGGTTGTGGTGAATGCATTATTTCTTATTGTTTACTGTACTTTGATAAGATTAATGCGTTGGATGTTACTCATTATTGTATTTGTGAATTGTAAAGTGAAATATGGATGCACGTAGAAGAGGACGTGGGCGTGGTCGTGGATGTGGCGCCGGAGGCCGTGGTGCCGGAGCCATAAACATGACGCCTGCGGAATTGGCTGCTTTAATCAACGAACATGTTCAGGCGGCAGTGGCTGCTGCCCAACCGGGACAACCAGCAGGTAAATGATAACAAGAGGTTAAACTAATTATCCTAGTTATTTGTCTAGGATATCTAACTAATGTTTGGGTTGTCGAAACAGGACCACCACCATGTACCTACAAGTCCTTCATGGACTGTAAACCCCATACCTACAGTGGGACGGAAGGAGCTGTGGGGCTTGTAAGGTGGTTTGAGAAGACAGAGTCTGTCTTCACAAAATGTAACTGCCCGCCCGCTGATCAGGTGAAGTATGCCACCGGGACATTGGAAGGCGCAGCACTTTTGTGGAATGCCCAGGTGCAAATGCTAGGTCAAGCCATGGCCAATGCCCTGGGATGAATTTAAGGGGATCATGACCGAAGAATACTACCCCCTAAATGAAGTGCAGAAACTAGAGATTGAGTTCTGGCAACTCAAAATGCAAGGCTCAGAAATTGAAGCCTACACGACCCGTACTCATGAGTTGGCCACACTATGCCCTGGAATGGTCAATGAAATACACAAGAGTCGAGCACTACATACGTGGACTGGTGCCCGAAATTCAGAGTATGGTAACTGCTTCCAACCCCACTACCATACAACAAGCTATCCAAACAGCCCACAGGCTGACTGATCAAGCAGTCGAGCAAGGTCGATTACCTAAGCGGGGCGCGGTGGCAAGCGTACCCAACCATAAACGCAAGTGGGATGGTTCAAGCAACAAGGGATCGTCATCCAGCAACCAATCTCAACCTCAACAACAGCAGCAAAGTCAGCAACAGCAATGGAGGTTCGATAAGAATCGAAGCTTCAACCAGGCGACTCCCTCAAATCAAGGACCCGGTGGGTATGGCGGAAGACAGCCGAAGTGCAACCGGTGTAACTACCACCATGTGGGTTGATGTGATAATTTCAAGTGCCAACGTTATGGGAAGATTGTTCATGCAGCCAAAGACTGCCGGGGTGAACTGATGAAGAAGCCTTAACAATCACAAGAAATTCCGAAAGGTTGTTTCGAGTGCGGAAGAGAAGGCCATTACAGACGCAACTGTCCCCAGCTTAGGAGGAATGGTAATGGCAACAACAACAATGGCAACAACAGCAACAATAACAACGGCAACAGGTAATGGCAACAACGGTGGAAACAACAATGGAGCCAAAGGAAGAGCCTTCGTCATTGGCTCAGGTGAGGCTCTAAACGACCCTACAACTGTAACTGGTAAATTTTTGGTGAATGGTCGGTTTGCTACCGTATTATTCGATACCGCAGCCCATAGAAGTTTCGTGTCCACTAAGTTTTGTAGTCTTTTAAGCGATATGCCCTCAGCCTTAGAATCTAAATACACCGTAGAGTTAGCTGACGGTACACAGATTCATGTAACGCATATTCTTAGAGACTGCAAGATAGAGCTTGCTGGTCATACATTCGCCATAGATCTCATGCCTGTTACGTTATGAAGCTTTGATGTGGTAGTAGGCATGGATTGGCTTTCTGATAAACAAGTGGAATTCATATGCCACGAGAAGATCATACGGATTCCCATTGGTAAAGAAGTCCTTACGGTCAGAGGTGATAGGAGTGGTGCGGTGATAGGCATCATCTCATTCATAAAGGCACAGAAGTTGTTACGAAAGGGTCGACTAGCCATATTGGCACTCGTCACAGATAAACAGACCGAGGAAAAGAAGATAGAGGATATCCCCATAGTTCACGAGTTTCCCGAGGTGTTTCTGGAAGACCTGCCTGGATTACCGCCTCATCGTCAAGTTGAATTCCAAATTGAGTTGACTCCAGGAGCCGCTCCGATTGCGAGAGCACCTTACCGGTTAGCTCCAAACAAACTACAAGAATTATCCGCTCAACTGCAAGAGTTGTTGGATAAAGGGTTTATCCGACCGAGTTCGTTGCCCTGGGGAGCGCCAGTTCTATTTGTCAAGAAGAAGGATGGTACATTTCAAATGTGCATTGACTATAGGGAACTGAACAAGGTTACTATCAAGAATAGATATCTCTTACCTCGTATAGATGATTTGTTTGATCAACTGCAAGGATCAAGCTATTACTCTAAGATTGATCTAAGGTCTGGGTATCATCAGCTGAGAGTTCGAGAAGAGGACATCTCGAAGACTGCTTTTCGTACACGATATGGTCACTATGAATTCTTGGTCATGCCATTTGGGTTGACGAATGCACCAGCAGTATTCATGGACCTTATGAATCGCGTGTGCAAACCCTATCTTGATCAGTTTGTTATCATCTTTATTGATGACATACTGATATACTCCAGGACTGAGGCAGAAAATGAGAAGCACTTACGTTTAATCTTGGAATTACTTAGAAAGAAACAACTGTACGCAAAGTTTTCTAAGTGTGATTTCTGGATACGTGAGGTGAAATTCTTGGGTCATATTGTCAACGAGAAGGGAATACATGTTGATCCTGCAAAGATTGAAGCGATAAAGAATTGGTCTGTTCCTAAGACACCAAGTGAGATACGACAATTCCTTGGATTAGCGGGATATTATTGGCGGTTCATCGAAGGATTCTCTAAAATTTCACAACCTCTCATAGCTTTGACTCACAAGGGAACAACATACAAATGGGGTGAGAGTCAGGAATCTGCTTTCCAGTTGCTGAAACAAAAATTGTGTAGCGCACCAATATTAGCGTTACCGGATGGTAGTGATGATTTCGTAGTCTATTATGACGCTTCCATTCAAGGGATTGGATGCGTCCTGATGCAGCGGGATAAGGTGATAGCTTACACCTCTAGACAGTTGAAGATTCATGAGAAGAACTATACCACCCATGACTTGGAACTGGGTGCGGTAGGTTTTGCCTTAAAGATCTAGAGACACTACTTGTACGGTACCAAATGCACTATTTACACCGATCACAAGAGTCTTCAGCACATCTTTGAGCAAAAGGAATTGAACAAGAGGCAAAGGCATTGGGTAGAATTACTGAATGACTATGATTGTGCCATCAGATATCATCCGGGGAAAGCAAATGTAGTCGCTGACGCTGAGTAGGAAAGAAACTGCTAAGCCTCGACGTGTGCGAGCTTTGCAGCTTACCATTAGCACACAGTTACCGGAACAAATCGGAGAGGCTCAGACAGAAGCTCTGAAAGCAGAAAACAGTGGGTCTGAATCGTTAAGGGGAATGGAAAAACAATTGGAAGTAAAAGCGGATGGAATTCGTTACTTCATGGATAGACTTTGGGTACCTCTGCATGGAAATCTGAGAGATCTGGTGATGAGTGAGGCACATAAGTCTAAGTATTCTATACATCCTGGATCTGACAAGATGTACCATGATTTGAAGGTGCAATACTGGTGGCCTAACATGAAGGCGGATGTAGCTACATATGTGAGCAAGTGTCTGACCTGCTCAAAGGTAAAAGTGGAGTATCAGAAACTATCTGGACTATTACAACAACCCGAGATCCCTATGTGGAAGTGGGATCAGATCTCAATGGATTTCATTACCAAGCTACCCCGAACTTCTACTGGTTGCGACACAATATGGGTTATCGTGGATAGATTAACAAAGTCTGCTCATTTCCTAGCGATAAAGGAAACAGACAAGATGGAGAAATTAACCCGACTCTATTTGAAGGAGATCGTTTCAAGGCATGGAGTACCGATTTCAATTATTTCTGACCGCGATGCTCGTTTTACATTGCACTTCTGGCAGTCGTTGCACAAAGCTTTAGGTACGCGATTGGATATGAGTACTGCTTATCATCCATAGACTGATGGTCAAAGCGAGCGTACTATACAGACTTTGGAGGACATGTTACGTGCTTGTGTGATTGACTTTAGGAATAACTGGGAAGTTCACCTACCATTGGTGGAATTTTCTTACAACAACAGTTATCACACTAGCATAAAGGCGGCACCTTTCGAAGCGTTGTATGGGAGAAAATGTAGATCACCAGTTTGTTGGGCTGAAATTAGTGATAGCCAGCTAACGGTCCTGAGTTAGTACACGAGACTACCGAGAAGATTGTACAAATAAGGAACCGTATGGTTGTAGCGCGCGACAGACAGAAAAGCTATGCTGATAAGCGACGGAAACATCTAGAGTTCCAGGTTGGTGACAAAGTCTTATTGAAAGTTTTACCATGGAAAGGCGTGATTCAGTTTGGTAAAAGAGGAAAACTAAATCCGAGATACGTTGGACCATTTGAGATCTTGGAAAGAATAGGTCCAGTGGCCTATCGACTAGCCTTACCTGATTCATTGAGTGATGTATTCCATGTTTCAAATCTGAAGAAGTGACTAACGGATGAAACGATGGTTGTACCGCTGGAAGAAGTTCAAGTAGACGAACAAATACGCTTCATCGAGGAACCGATCGAAGTGATGGATCGTGAGATGAAGACACTTAAGCAAAGCAAGATACCCATAGTCAAGGTTCGTTAGAACTCGAGACGTGGACCAGAATTCACGTGGGAGCGTGAGGACCAACTGAAGCTTAAGTATCCTCAGCTATTTGAAAAGACAATCTCAACCGACGAAGGTACTGATTAAATTTCGGGACGAAATTTCTTTCAACATGGGGATGATGTGACAACTCACTCGAAACTCACTCGATTACTTTATCCCAATGCAGTAGACCAGTGATGGAACACTCACCATGTAACGCAATTTTCGGGACGAAAATTCTTTCAATATGGGGATAATGTGACATTCGGTAATTTTCCGTTACCAAATTCCGTTAGTTTCGTTAAGTCTTGCATACACGTGTCATGAGCACACACTAGTTGTCGTTGAACGTTGGTGACTTAATAATAATTAATAATGATTATCTGATAATAATTTAGTTAATGATATGATTATTAAGTTGTGCTTATATGTTTACGTGATTTAAATATTAATTGTGAATTTTATCGCGTAAAGTGGAAACGTGTTATAATTATTTCGTGTGTTTTGTGACAAATGAAAATTATGCATGATTATTATTTGTGACTAATAATAACTATGTTTAGTAGTTAAAAACTATTTAAAAACTATTTAAAAGCCTAATCTTTATAAAATACAAATTATAAGGGTTAAAAGGGTAATTATGGATTATTAATTAAAACAAAATCAAAACCCTAATCCCCTAACCACAATCGGCCGCGACCTCACTCCCTCTCCCTCTCCCTTTGCGATTTTCGGCCAAGAACATCAACAAAGCATCGGATTTAATCGATTTCAAGTGTTGCAATACGTTAGAATCATCAAATACAAGCCAACTCACGTATAAAGGTTAGTTTTTGGGTGTTCTTTACATGGATTTGAATATGGCCGAAACCCTTGAGTCGAAAATCTGCAATTGAGTGTCGATTTTGAGTTGTTTGTTGATGTTATTATGTTAGTTAGATTGTATATATGTTAGTTAACGTTGATTATGCAAGAAAGCTATGATTTTGATGCGTTGTTCATAGGTTACTAATAATAGTAACTTTATTTGCATGAATATGGTGATTTGATGATGAATTGATGTTGTTAATGTGTTAGTGATGATAATTGGGTGTTAGATTGTTGATATGAATGCTAGAAATCCAAGAATGAATGTTGTAGTTCATGTCTTACTAAAGATAGTAACTTTTGGCTATGAAAGTTGATGAATCATGATAATTGGATGTTGTTGATCATGTCTAGATGTTATCATGAGCTTGAATTGGTATATTATTGATGAATTCATGAATGTCTTGGGTGTTTGATAGATTTTGGGATGTGCTTTCCCAAAAGGGAAACTTTATTTGCACAAATTCTTGGATATGAGGATTTGAGTATGTTTGGGACATTAGGAGCATGCTAGTATGTTCATGAGTGATTTATAATGTGGTTGAATGCGATGTTTGGGTTGTATGAATGTTTAGTTGGTTAGTTATCTGATTTGGCCTGTTTGTGGGAATTCATGGTAATGGGTCATATGGGTATGTTAGGACTATTTTTGAATATATGTTGAGCATGATAATTGTTTGAGATTCGCATGACTTGTATGATATCTGGTTGTATGATGATCTAGGTAGTACATGTGGGTAATGGAGTGTCATATGTAATCAGTTTGTATGTTAATCTTGTGTGATGTACTGTTATGCTTGTTTGAATGGAATTTCACCTATAATGTCACCAACGGGTCAAACGGGTCAACTGGGTCAAATGTTTCTTGTCTTTCTAAAACCTTGAGTTGTTTGGATTGTAGAGCACTTAGGGTTTCATTATGATTATGTATACACGTACTTATGTACTCATGTGTTCTAGGTGACCTCTGAGGGTTGTCTATCCACTCTTTCTTGTCAAGTTAAGCCTTAAGTAATTTCTTACGCGCATCAGGTGAGTTCATGCCCACTCTTTTACGTACTCTCTTTTTGGGGAGATAGCATACTGGTTTTACAAACGCTTACTTTATATGAGTTGTGTATAGTATGATATAGTGCTGAATACCATGAAAGTCCTCACACTTTCAGATTGTTAATAATGATGATTAGCGGGAAATCTTGGGTAGTACTACTGGGTCTGACGAGCCCCACCTGTGCGACTCGAGGTCAAACAGGTGCAATTTTGTCCTAACGAACATTGTCACGACCTGGTATGTCGTGGCAGGAGGCAACAAACGTAACACAGACAGCTTCAATCACGAAATCACTATGATTATTACTATTTGTATATAGACTAGCTATCTATTACAACACACTTCTTATATTGTGCAACTGTTATTGATTTATGTTTAACGCAAACTCTTGAACTCACCAACTATTGTGTTGACTCTTTAGTATGCTATTCTCAGGTTGAGGTTGCTATTGCCTAGGAGCACATTACACGGGTCAGCATTATGGTGTTGTCAGCATGTTATGAAACAATGTTTTTCGGGATTATGTTTGTTTAAACTTTATGCTTTGGTTTTGCATAATACTTGGGCGCGTTGGTTTGCGCATTTTAAATCATGTTACATAGTTTTGGGTTTTCTGTTTTATTTAACGCTTCCGCAGTATTTAAAGTTAAACTTTGATCTGAATGTTTGTGCATATAGAGTCGTTCTAAGTAACTAATGACTGAGATCCTGGTATGTCACGCGCCTCGAGGTAAAACCTCACACGCGGATTTTGAGGGTGTGACATTAACCGCTGGGTCAGTGCCCTGTTTTGTGTTTTATTTCAGAAATCAAATGTTAAAAGTAAACTCCCAGAAAATCCCCAATTTCATATAAACCTTAGATTCGTAATCGATCAAATTGACCCACCAATCGATGATGATAACCAAATTAACCATGGGGCTTTTGTTCCCCATGTAAAAAAGATTAATAACCCTAATGTAATTACCTGATTTCGATTGCAATTCGAGAGAACGGAAAGTTTGAACAAGTCGTCGGTCGTGGTTAACGAATTCGATGTGTGTGAGTGTTGTTTATGCAATTGAGCTTACAGAGAGTTTAGGAAACTCGAATGGACTGTTTTTCCTCAATTATATAGTGTTAATTTGATCGTTTGAGTACCCAACGATTTCAAGGTTGTTCTCGGTTGTGTTTAGTCGAATTAAGCGTGTTTAAAGCTGTTTCAGGTGAAATTAAATGTGTCATTGATTTTGAAATGATTAGATGATCGTTATTGCATGATTAATTTCATTAATTTACAAGTAGAAACAGATTGGAGTGGTAAAGGTTTTGGTTTCGGGTTAAACGGTTTCATCAACTGCGTTTAGAGCTCAATTAACTATCCCCACGAGTTCGAACCGGTTCCTCGACTCGAAATAAGCGGTTAATTGCGTTTGGGGGTGGTGTTTCGATGGTTATCAGACTGGCCGGAGTTTGGCCGGTGATCCGCCGAAAAACGGGGATGGGGGTTGGGTTATAATGATTTTACAGCTTTGGTCCCTGTGGTTATAACTATGACATTTGTAACCCAAAGTTTATTTTAAAAGAAATTTACAGTTTAGACCCTGGAGTTTTAATCTTATTATTTTATGCCCATTATTATTAATTTTCAAATTTCAAAATAATTAACTTATTTGATTTTTATTTATTTCCAAGATTTAATAATCATTAAGATTATTATTTTCATTATTAATATTTTTATTATTATTTTCATTATTAATATTTTTATTTTTATTTTTATTATAATTATTATTTTTAACTTAATTATTTAATAATAAAACTATTTATAATAATTTTAAATACCAACAAGGATCAAAATAAAAAGAAATTACAGATGAGCCCTCGTAGTTGAATTAAAGACAAAACAAGCCCTTACAAGAGATAACGGAATTTATAACGGCAACTTAACAATTACACGAGAGGTCATAGTTTTTTTCACACACTTGCTTGTATAAATCGTTAAACAAGGTTGGCTTAGGGGGTGGCAACCATTTTGGTTTCTTGTATTTCAGACACATAAGTGTCACATCAGTTTTTCTTATTTTCCCCAGTTTTTCCTCATTTTCTCTAGCTTTTTTCCGTTTTACATGGTGTCGTTAAAGTTTTTTCTCATTTCCCTTTTTTTCAATTTAGCTTTTGTTTTTTAATTATTATTGACATTTCATATTTTATAATTACTTCTTTTTAATTTTTTCTAATAATGTTTTGTCATAATGTATCTTTTATAAAACTAAACCAAATTATTATTTGTTAATTTTTTAAGAACCAACCGCCCCAAATGTTAATTAACTATTCTCTTGTAAACTAATAATGTTTTGATTATAAAGACCCGCCCAAAAATGTTTTGTTTCTAATGTTTTGTATAACAACCAACCTCCTCAAAAGACTTTTGTTGGAACCAACCGGCCCAAAAAAATGATCCACCGCCAAAAAAGTTATCTTCAATACCGGTGGAACCTGGTGGATTTCACTCGGCTGGGGCTTAAAAAACCCGGGGTTCGGGGCGTGGTGTTTTCACCCAGACATAGGTAAAGTATTGTTGGGGCTGGGGAGGGTGCCTTTTGTTAATCAGTAGTGTTAATTTTTTATCCGGTAGTATAATTTTTTTGCTCGGTAGTGTAAATTTTTTTTATATATAACGAGTTTGTCCGCCTTAAAAACTTACTTTCGCCCCCCGCCTCCCCTTTAAAAGTGTCCAAGCTCCACCACTGCACCCAAAACCGGTTTTTCCCAAGCAATCCCCGGACTCCATAACATGGGCCCTTATATAGACGTTCCAAGTTGAGCAATACTTTTGATTAGTTGTTTTAACTATTGAGTCTATTGTTGTCCAGTCTTGATTGCATATTTGATAAACTCACTTCCTTTCTCTTAATATTCGTTGTTGTAATCAACCCTAGTTGCATAAACTTCAAAATACAAATCATCCCAAAGCGTATATAAAAATATGCACGCAAACGTTTTCTATTTGACCCGAATCATACAGACACGTAAACCCAAAACTTTAAAAATCTAAGAGGGATAAAAATGATATATTACAGAGTTTTTAAGGATGTACAATGCATTATGTATAGAGAAAGATAGAGAATATGAAAATAATTTAAGTGTACCATTAACTTACCTCTACACAAAAAATACAACCCGATGTATAGTAAAGTACAATAGTTTATTAAGGATGTACAATGCATTATGCTGTAAGCATTGATTGGCTTGCTGGGCGGTGGGTTTTCTTTTCTATGGCACCACCGGTTGAGGTTTATCCTTCTCTCTTAGCCATGACACCATGACCGGCCATCGTTGACGAGTCCGATACCGAAGGCCTAGGCAGCGGTGGTGTGAGAGGGCGAGAGCATTTATTATATTTGAGTGGTGGGTTTCTCCTTTGAGGTTTTTTTTCCTCTGTTCTCGCCCGTCATCAGTCATCGCTATGAGCTGCCATCGTTGCCGAGTTCGATTTCCACACCGTAGGTGGCGTCATGGCTAGAAGCAGTGGTCAAGATGGAGAAGACGACAACGAAGAAGACGATACTCACAAGTTTTTTTTTATTAAGGCCTAACTCTGCACCAATTAGGAAAAACAATTGCGATCATACTGGTACCTCTTTATCGATTTGCTTTCTATGCTTAATTTGATTACTATAGTTAAAGATCATTGTTTTATACCGTATTTTACGAATACTCCTTTTAAAAATTATCATATTTATTGTTTTTTACTTTGAATGCCTTTGGTTTGGGTCATCTATTCCATTGAATAGCATGTGTTGCACTTGGAAAGAAAAATCACATATTCATTCAACAATTGTATTGTAATCCATAAAACTTTGTGTTTTTAATTTCTTTAATTTCAACTAATGTTTTTTTTATGACTGCAGAGAATTATTCATCATCATGCATCTTCTTAAGAAATAATGGTCTTCTGTTGTATCAATGTACTTACTTGATGCCTTCTGTGAATTGATTTTGAGTGTAAATTGAGTTAATTTTGCTAATTAAGTAAACAACTATACCTATTGTTTAATCGACTATCAATTGTTGATGAGAGTTTTTCTTAAACATATAAGCTTTTTTTGTAGGCTGTTATAAGTTCTTATATTTTTATTGTAATTTAATGAGATTGTGAGAGGATAATAGTTTCTCTTAGTAAGTGATTTTGATTTATTCTTTGAATGTCGGTTGGTACACTCAGTTTACTGGTCATTTATGCCGCAAGTTTTAATGCATATTCGAATGAGTTGTTTGAAGGTCCAAGAGGCCGTGATGACTTAGGTCAAGATTTGCATGTTGGCGTGGAAGAATAAGAGGATGGCAAGTTGGGTTGTACACTTGCAACCTCTGTTGCAACCAATTGCGGTGTGATGAACAGATATGAGCCTCTAAAAACTTAAGTGATAGTTATCAGTATTTCTGATGAGCTATCTGTTGTTATATTGAATGAGGTTGACAGGTAGTATCCGATTATATTAGTTACAATTAAAAGAGTAAGTGATGATCATCTCCCCTTCTAATGAGCTTTTATTTGTTGTTATATTAAACGTGGTCGTGTTCCAATACATTCTTTGAAAGTCGGTTGGTTCTATTCTACTACATTCTTTGAATGCCAGTTGGTCAGGTAACGTTCGGTTTTATAGATTTTTATTACTTCATTCATGAGTTATGCTAAGTAATTGGTTTTTGATAATAGGAGCTTATGGTTTACTGATGTATAGATATCACAGAAGGCCGAAGCACAAAGACAATTTCATGAACAACTTTAGCCATGACAATTTTGTAATAAACAAAACCAATATGGTGACCTTGTGATCCTAAACTTAAGTTGTATGCATGCATCTGTCAACACAGATACAAAATACATGTGTTTTGAATTTTTGGTCCTGCTGGTTGGTTGGTGCCTTCATTTTGTATTTCACTATTCTTGCATCATTCATAAACTTCACGTGATTGCAAAATTTTACCTGTGTTACTCTTACTATGTTTTTATGTGTTTGGTTTTAACATTAAAAAATTACTAGCCACGCCGCCTAGTGGAGGGTCCAATGCTAGTTATATACATACATTTATCAACATGATCTACATTAAACTACATATGTTTAAGCAAAGTTTACAATTAGCGGATCCATGCGTTAAGATCCAATTAAAACCTGCCATTCAATAGTTGTTCATTAGCTCAGAAGAATAGAAAGTTGCCATGTGGTAGCAAGCAATTACTCTTTTATTTTCCCATTATGTGCGTGTATTTTATGCACTTTCCATATGTAGCTGTGGTTTTGGAATTGCCACAAAACTAATACATTTTCTTTTTTAAAATCACGTTGAATTAATGCAAAACCCAACCTCTTTTAAACACCACTCTATCCAATTTCCAACAACTCACATGCTCCACAAACAACAAACCACCAGAAAACACCACCGTTGTCGACACTGATCTGATTATGACATCGTCCGCCACGAAAGTGCACCACGAAACACCACTGTTGTCGGGGCCGATCGGAATATGACACCGTTGAATATATCATGGCAACCTTTCTTTAATAATTCCCATGTCACTTTTATGAACAAAACCATTACCAACAGTTTGGCTCAGAGTAACCATCAAAAGTTATAGGTATGCAGACTTCTTAAACATCCTTTGGAAAGGAGTTACCAACTTAGAGAGTAAAGAAGGCTAGATTTTAAAATGACACTTTTTTAATTACAATCTAAACTAATCCTGATGCTATATTATTGTTCATTGCACCACTCGGATTATCGACCTCATGGCCAAGGGCACCATTTTACACACTAGCATACCCCTAAAGGTGGAAGAGACACCTCATTTTTTACTATATGATTGTTCACTTGCTATTATAAAAATTAGCTTAATCCAACATTTTAAAAGAAACTCTTTAAAAAATGTTGCGTTATCTGACAACAAGGTTATATTCTTTGCAATATAATATTAGAGTTGCATTATATTCATTTTGTTGTAGTAATTGATGAACTCCGACCATCAATATCGTGGCTAAGCGCATGATTTTACACGTCTGTACACTGCTAAAATTGAAAGGGACATCTTTTTTTTTTTTTTTATCTCTACTATCCTTACCATCATCCAATAATATAATATCATTTCATTTAAACACAAAACTACCTTCAATATCATTTTTACCCTAAAATACCCCAACTCCATCGACGATAATATTAACGACTCATTACTCTACTTCCTCATTGGTCGGGTAAGAATCCAAAATGAAAGCCGCTGCCCCAACCCAGTTGCGGCGGTTAAAGCTAAATACTTAGATTTGTTATTACTAGGCTAAATTTTTATGTTGATTGGTTAATATATTATCTTTATTCCGAGTACTTATTTTTGAGTTATTATCAAACCTGGATCTATTAAACCAAGTATAAGTTTTATAGTTTTCAAATCGAATATGTCAATATGAAATGTTTGGTCATAATTTGGCAAATGAAATTAGAACTAGAAACAGAATTACCAAACCAATTCAAGGAAACTACAAGAAGTCGCATTCAAAATGAAATTTGTTAGTGTTTCCGTAACAGTACAACCTGAAGGTGCATCAAAACACACTGATATAGGAAAAGGTACAAGTAGAATATGCATTATAGTTGACCACCATTGACTTACAGAAATCAACAATCAACATCCAATTGGCTCGCCGGCCGGAGACATTACAGACCGTGGTGCTCCGTCGTCACCACCATAGGCTTGTGCTTGACCTCATGTTCGGTACCAATACTACTACCAACAGCACAACTTCCACCTGCTCGATCAGTACATTGCACCGACTCCGGCGCCATCGCCATGTTGACTACATCATCCAGCAAAGCGTCTCCACTACCACCAGTCTGTTCGAACGAAACAGCTGACGGATGGAGGTGAGGAAACGGTAGGTAGATGCTGTGAACCACGATCTTCAGGTTGCGCATGACGTCAGGGACCTTAATCCGAACGTAATTGATCCTCATCGGCGGAATACACCGGCGGATGTCGTCACCATTAGCGATTGCCTGCTTCGAGAGTCGGTAGTAGCGTGCCGGATGAGATCTTCTCGAGGTCAGCTATGGCGAGTAGTCGGTTCGGAATTATGTGGAATCGGACGTTGTTGACGTAGGAATGCGAACCGGAGAAGATAGAAACGTCATCGAGTGCAAACACCGTGATGTTCTGGAGGTTCATTAGCTCCACTGATTTCATCTTCAACGCTAACGCGAGGATGCTGAATCCACTGTTGCGGAGTCTCAGCATAGCGTCTCGTAGCATAAGCCTCATGATATACGTCGGACTTTGAACGGATTGTTGCGCTACACTTTGTCGATTATCCGCCTGCGCAGGGAATGACAGAGACGTCATTCGCTCGACGTTGCAGGAGAACGGAGATAGCGGAGCAACGTAGCCTTGAAGTCCGTGCACAACGACGAGACCGTTGTTGAACAGATCTGGACGCGTGATCTCCACACCGCCGATGAATATCTTCGTGTTATTATTCGCATCAGTCGACGATGTCACCGTGATGCACCGACCTGGATCCATCGTCTCGATCTTCGTCCCGAAAGCAAGTTTCCTGAGGTAATCGTGAGAGAACAGGCCAGGAACAATGTGTTCGCGAAGAAGACAAACAGCAGAGCACGAAGAACACGAGCGGATCGAAGCATCCGTCGGAGCGAAGAGAGTCGTCGGACCGTTCCAGCTAGTGAACGCCGAGTCATCAGAGAGGGAAGGAACAGCCATGGAGAGTTCCTGAAACCCTAGGTTCGCGAGAATCGTCTCGAATGTCGACGTAGGTGCGAACGATTCGTGAATATCGTGAGGCGGTGTGGTGGCAAAAGTAGGTGAAGAAGTGAAATCTGGAGGCGACGGATTAGTGTTGCCGCCGGTGGTGGCGGTGGCGGTGGCGGTGGCTACCGGAAAGCTGAAGGTTGGGAGCAGAATCGCTGCAATAACGAACGTGAGTTGCAGTAAAGGAGCCATTGGAGAACGAGGGTGTAGAGGTTGACGATGGAGAAAACGCTGTGTGGAATTCGAAGCAGTTATAACGACTTCGAGAGGGAAAGAATCGTGTGCGATGCATGCATCATAGTGGTTCAAGAATACGGGCTCCAGATTGCGACACGTGTAATTAAATGCGTAAGACACCATTCAGATTGTGCATATCCGTTAATCACATAGAATATTTTATTTCTTACAACAATCTAACATAAATTCTCAGTTTGTATCTGTTGAAAATATCAAATCAAATAACTTTAGATTAAGAAAAGGAGTGAATTACAAATTTCACCATTTAATTTTGTATCAAATTTAAGTATTGAACTTAAACTAAAAAAATTATAAAAAGTTATTTTTACATTCAAGTTTTGATACAAGTTTAGTCATTTCATCTAACGTCCATTTATTTTAGTCGTTAAGTTTAGTCTCATGCCTGACACATGAGGATAAATTGGTTTTTTTATATTTATTATCAAAAACCAAAATTATTATAACTCACAACACCCGCACTACCCCATTCCTCTCTCTCTCTAAACACAGAACATCTCACCGCCTCCCCACCTCCACCGCCGCCACACCTCCACCGCCGCCCCACCTCCACCTTTGTCACTCCATCGCCGACAACATCTACTCATCTCCCTCTCTCCACACAACAGTCGCCATTACTCCATCGTCGCCACCACCCGCACCCTCCTCCCCCACCACCACAACATCATCATCATCTTCCATCTTCATTATCGTCAGATCCACACACCAGATTCATCACCATAGCTACCTTTTCAAACACCATATTCATCACCATCGCTGCCTCCTTTTCACCCACCATATACATTGCCATTGACTCCCAAATCCACACACCAAACCACTATCTTCAATCGCAAAAAATGTGAAGGTATCGTTGATTCCGTACTCCTATCTTCACAGCCATCACCGTGAGTAGTCTACCTTCACGTTTTCAAATGAGTTGGCTTCAAGATTTCAAATATGTTGTTGGAGACTATCTCACATGACCAAGATCCGCACACTACACCACCGCCTTCAGTCGCATATATATGGTGCCTCTGCGGTGGCGGCGGTGATAGTGAATGATGGCGTGGTGGGAGATGATAGTAGAGAATAGAAAGAGATAGAGAAAGAGAGGGGGGCAAAAAATGAAACAAAAAAGAAATGGTGGTAGGATGTTCTGTGTTTAGAGAGAGAGGATTGAGGTAGTTGGGTGTGGTGAGTTATAATATTTTTGGTTTTAATAATAAGGGTAAAATTACCAATTTACCCTCATGTGCCAAACATGTGACCAGATTTACGAATAAAACAAACGGACGTTAGGGGAAATGACTGAACGTGTAACAAAACTTGAATATAAAGAACAATTTTTATAATTTCCTTAGTTTAAAAATAATACTTGAAATTTGGTACAAACTTAAAGGACGAAATTTGTAATTTACTCAAAATAAGATTGATAAGACAAGTTAAAAGGGTAGCAACATGTAAAAATAAAATGATGCGTATGTTTATGCGTTGTGACAAACTAAACATTAATACATGTTCAATTGATAATTATAACCCCGAAATTTTTTATGGTGCATTATTTTTATGCCCTAAAATGAGCATTTACATTAGTAGACTACAAAATGAAATGACCTTCTTAAGTTGGTCATTACACCAACCACTTTTCCTAGTTGATGCCAATTGGATCATGAAGTCGTTGACAGCACTCACATTACCTTCTATCATATCGCAATGTGACTTTAAGTTGTCGAATATTCGATGTACGTGCACTGTCACTACTTCCGTCCATGAAGTATGTGTGGACTCTCTACCGAAAATCTTTCGTGTAGGAACCCATTTATGTGGAGTCCGGCATCTTCAATTGTCCACAACTATCATTTAAGAGTAGTATGCAATAACATTGATGCATCAGCTCTTTATTTCTTTATTTAAAATGAGGTTTTCTGTGGAGGTGATGAAATTGAGATTCATTTACATCTAGATTGACGGTGAACATTCATGTGGAGGATACTTGGTATTTGGAAAGACTGTTTGAATGGATTTTGATTTTTCGGTATTATGATGAATGGTGGTGGTAAGGATTGGAAGAATTGTGTAAAATTCTTGGATCTCTTTGGTTGTTGTAGGAAATGGGGAAATAAATTTGAATGGTGAATATTGATGCTATCTTAAGTTTGGAAAATATTGAGTTTGAGTTTGGATTTGGGTTGAGTTCTCATCAAAAGACACTTCGTTTAACAGCTGCATGAAAGACTTTAGATTTATGAGTGTAATCAATTTTAAGAAATGTGAATTTAAAAGAGAGAAAAGTTGAAGGTGTGAATAAATAAAAGTAAAGTGTTGCATTTATTCGTTTTTCAGTCGAGACCGCACCCGGCCCAACCGACTCAGAAGAAAACCTACAACTGGAAAAACATATTAGCTCAGGCCAGAGCACTTTGCCCCGAGCGAACTCACAACCTACCATTTGAAAAGCCATGGGCTATCACTAGGCCGGAAGACGTTATTTGGTTATAAGAGAGTTAAGTTTAAAAAATATAATTATTTTATATATTTTTAAAGAGTATTTTATAAATATATAAATATTTATATTTATATTCAATACATTTCTTTTATATATTCATTACAATTTTTAAAAAACATATAAAGATAAAAATTAAACAAAAAAAAAAGAAAAAAAGTTACATTTTACCCAACCCACCCCACACAACCCGTATGTAGATATATGTAGGACTGTAAACGAACTAAACCGAACAAAGCTTTGTTCATGTTCGCTCATTAATAATTGAAAGTGTTCAAGTATGGTTCACGAACACTTACCGAACAAAAATTATTGTTCGTGGTCATTCATTTAGGAATTGAACATGTTCACAAACAATTCAAGAACATATAACGGAACGGTTTTCATGAACACAAACCTAACAGTTCACCAACACAAACGATCATATACTATCTAAAGTTAACGCTTGACATAATAATCATATATATAAATATGAACAAACATATTAATGAATGCTTCTAAACATAAACAATTATAAAATATAGATGTTAGGTTGATTAGAAAAATAAAAGTTTGAAATATATAAAATTAGGTAGACTAATTAAAAGAAAGTTATAAAATATATAAATTAATATGTAATTAATGAACATGAACAAATATAAACATACGAACATTAACAAATGTAAACGAACATCTTACCGAACACTCACGAACACAAATGAACAAACACGACCTCGGTATATGTTCGTTCATTTATTAGACAAATGAACGTAAACGAATTTCTTGCCGAAAGGTTATTGAACTGTTCATTGAATGTTCGATTCATTTACATCCCTATGTCGCCACAAACTTTATTCCTCTAAAACCACCCATATGAAGGTGGTAAAATTAGAGGAAAAAGGAGAGAATGAAATCAGATACGGAAGAATAATCTGATGTTGTGGCAAGAGTGTGTTATGATCTATGGCTGCCTACCTGGTGAGGGAGGCTCCTCCAGGGACGGCTCCTCCATCGTGGGTAAACGGAAAACCCAACTCTGAGAACCCGAGAAAAGGCTGCACTGCAATAGTAGGGGCATTAAAATTGAGCTTTTTGTAATGCTAGCAGGAATACAAGTGAATGAATCTCATTCCCTAGCGAGTAAAATGCTAACGCCCCTTTAAAGAGATGGGTGCGCTAGCGCTTGACTAATAAAATAGGGGGCTAAGAAGCTCTTACTTGTTTACTTCGCAAGCTTTCACAGCCTCGTTTGGTAAACTGCCTTTTTTCGTCCGACCACAAGGCTATAAAAAGAAAAAAAGGGGCGCTATCTGGCGAGAGTAGTTTAGGTTGTATGCCACGAGGTCCCTATGGACAAGGGGACAAGTGAATCAGCGTTTTTGGGCGCAGGCAACCCTTTACCATCTATCCCATTCCATTCTATTGTCTTGTATTGTACTATATCAGACAAGATATATCTATTAAGTGAGATAAATGTAATCTATTTCATTTTATTTTCTTCATTTTGATATTGATAATTATCCCCATTCATTCCTAGAAACACGGATTTATTGTCCCTAGTGGTCTATGCCTAAGGAGTGCAATTGCTAGAGCACAAGAGAATGAAGAATAGTAATTTAAGCAAGAGTAGCCGAACGGACTATTATAGCGAGTTTAGTGAATGCTAGAGTAGAGTTAAGTCAAAAGGTATGGTATAGCAGCCTTTCCGAGCGAGCCTCTAGGATCTCCTGTAAACCATGAAAAGTCATGTGATGAGAAATCATAGTATGGCGGGTGTGTGGATCATAACAGAGAGAACCACGATGGACAAAGCATAACAAAGAAACAAACATGGAAGAGATTTGTGTGAAAGTTTATTCGTACAAATATCATCGATAAACTAATAACACAAACACCCAAAGGTACTAAAGATGAAATAATTAGGTTAAGAGATAAAAAGAAACCCATATGGAGAGGAGCGATATAGAACAAGTATAGGTAATCGGTTATGAAGAATGTTGCGATGATATAACCATCGTACCAAAATCGCTATGGAAGATGGACATGAAAAAGTTAGGCTCATGTGTTCTTAGAAAAGTATCACTCAACAACCACGTCTTGTTGGGATGTACATGCAATACAATCAAATTATGCTGACATCGGAGAGATATTTTAAAGGCCCGAAAAAAAAACCCTCTCAGTTGGTCTCGTATATAATAACATATGTCAATAAACCAAAATTTATTTTGGAGTAACTAATATAACGGATAGGATAAATGGGAGAATATAAAGATGGTTTGGGTACACTAAGAGAGAAAAATGATGACGCGTAGTAGAAAACCCCAATATTAAAGGGAGAAAGATTAAAGCTAGACCCAGACTACCTTGAGAGGAGTGGATTAGTCAAGATTATTAAATTTGCATCTCTCTCAGGACATGGTCTAGGATAAAAATATGCGAATACGTAGGATTATGTTTAAAGACGTATGGAGAATGGCTTAGAGGTGTATTATATGAGTCTTAGCTAGTGGCTACTACATGTTAGTACACGATTACTTCTATATTTTTGTCCATCTTGTACTTGTTAACATTTGTATAGTAATGTATTAGTGATCCTTGTATATTGTTGTTTATTGTATGCCTTTGTTTACTACTCAATAATGATTGCTTAGTACATTCTGTATGGTCGAGTATTGCTATTGCATGCTGCTAGTGGTAAACTATATATCGATTGTCATGTTGAGTATTGTGTTCGCTTCTGATTGGGTGATTTCATCAAAGTATGTTCATTGGAGCTAAAGGTCTTGGAGGAAGCAATCCCTCTATCCCTTAAGATAATGGTAAAATTTCTTACATTCTATCCTCCCCAAACCCCCTCTACAGACTTGTTATAAACCGGATATACTAAGTATGGATATTTGTTTTATACACACTCAAACACAATTACACATTAAAAAGGTAACCCGATGAAAAATAGTTAGAAGTCCCTAAAGCTTTTTCAATTATATGTTAATAAGGCCGTTCAAAAAAAATTACATGTTAATAAGACCTATTTTAGTTATTTTAGATCTTTTTAGTTATTTCTTTTATTATTATTCTAATGTTTATTATTACCTATTTTTTATTTTTTTATTATTCTAATGTTTATTATTAGTTTTAGGCATATTTTGTAATTGTACTGCAACTTTTGAAATATAATTTTGTTTCAAATATTATGATATACCTTTGTACATGATTACTAATATAAGATTTATTTAAAATCGAGTATGGTCAAATATAATAAATTTTCATTTATTTTATTCTTAAACTCGTTTTCTTGTTTTTCTAAACCCTTATTTTAACAATGACGTAATGTTCTTTTAAGTTCTGAATATAACGTTGTGATGTTTTTATTTTATTTACGTTTTGATATAATAAAACCAAGATGTCGCGCCGGGTGGACATAACCTAATTTTTTCTGATACAACTTTTAAAATTTAACGTTTTCTTATGTTCCAAATGATATATTTATTTTTATATATATTTCAATATAAATTTTATTCAAAATTGATTGAAGTAAAATATAATATACTTTTATTTATTTTATCGTACACTAGGTTTTGTGTTTGTTAACACTCGTTCTCACAATAAGTTAATGTTTCATTAAACTTTAAATGCCATTAAAAATCGAATCACTAACGCGAAGACATGAAACACCAATATTTCTTTAAATTCGTCTACTAACCACAGTAACACACCAAACTATTTCATGCCGAACCACTAAAAAGTTGTTTGGCAACCTCTAAATCATTAAATGTTAAATTAATAAGAGGTCTAACTTAAGAAAAAACTTTAACTTAATAAGTATTGTTTGATTGAAACTCTCAATAACTATATACAACGACTATTTTATCCCTTTATACTATTTTATGCTGGTCACACAATACTATTTCATACGTTATCTTTTATAGTTTTGTTGCTATCCAACCATTAGAAGCATGAGTAACAATGATTGGTAATTGAAGATTAGTCAAATATTAAATTTAATCTAAGTTTCGAGGTCAGGTTATTCTCATGCTACATTAGCTGTATGCAAGTATCATATTTTTCTTATGCAAAAGAAAGAAAACTAGCATCTTCATGTCATCTAATTAGCATGTTGCTCTTGTGCACATAAGCTAAAGTATCTTGTAAAGAGCCTACCACAACCATGTTTTATGGATCTTATGTTGATGGTGATAATATGTCAGATACTCTTTTTTGCTGATAAACGTTTTCGCTTCATAGAGTAGTTTTATTACAAATAAGTATCCTTAATTTAAAAGATGATTTTGGTTTTACCTTTTCATAGGTGTGGCAATTTAGACGTTTAATACTTGAGGCTCTGAACGCTGGGGGCAAAAGGATGGTATGTGTGGTGGAGCGTTAGAGAGAGGTGGCGGTCGTCGATGGAGGTCAGGTAGTGGTCATCAACGGAGAGCGCGGCCGAAGTAAGGGTGCCGGCAGAAGAGGGTCACTAGAGTGGGGCGCCAACAGATGATAGGGTGTGGGGAGGGGTGTTTGACCAGATCGATCAAATCGGGGGTTGTTGAGGTAGAAAGTAATTTATGGCAAATTGGGGTAACTAAGCGGACATATGTTCCATTCAAAATGATTTAATCACTTAATAGTTAAAAGACAAACTCAACCATTAATAGACATCCTTTTAACGAAACAAACATACTAAATACGAACCAATTCAAAGATAACCTATTAATAATTCCACTAAAATGCTACTATAACAGCGTGGAATTAGGGGTGTTAAAAAATGTCCGAATCCGAAAATCCGAAAATCCGAATCCGAAATATCCGAATTTTTGGATATCCGAATTTCGGATATCCAAGAATTCGGATTCGAATTCGGATAGTGATTTTCAAAAGTTTTGGATATTCGGATATCCGATTATCCGAAAACTTAAAAATAATTTTTTTATTTTTTTCAAATTTTAGACATATTTTTAGTTTAGATTGAGGCTTTTAAGTGTATATTGGGACTTTTATAATATGAGTTGGTTTTTTATATTATTTTTATAATAGCATATGTCTAAATATTATAAAAAACTAAAAAATAAAAAAAATAAAAAATGAATTTCGGATACGAATACGGATAGTAATTTCTATTATCCGAAATTTCGGATATCCGACTTTGAAAAACCGTGCGTGAAATGAATATCCCTTCCGTTTTGGAGATGAAAGTGGCATAAGTTAAAAGTACAAGGACCTAAAACCAGAAAACACCCTACTTCGTAGCCCACAACCACTTATACCCATTCTCGTTTCTCTCCGTACAACATCCTCCTCATTTTCCACCGCCACCGGAACTTCAATTCTCGCCGCCGGCGAACAATGGTATCGGACTCCGACCTCGTCGATCGCCTCCGGCAGTTCTTAAGCACCTCGGATTTAACCACCACCACAACCGCCAGCATCCGCCGCCAGCTAGAGCACGAATTTGGGGTCGATTTAACGGGCAAAAAGGCGTTTATTCGGGAACAAATCGATCTGTATCTGGAGAATCAGCAACAGAACGAAGATGACAACGAAGGAAACGAGGAGGAAGAACAAGAGGAAGGTGAAGATGAGGTTGAAGAAGAAGATGGAGAAGAAGATGTTGAAGATGACGGCAATGGCAAGAGTGGCGGTAGCAGAAAACGAGGGTTAGATGCTAATTTCTTGTTTTTGGGTCATGATTTTGTTAGTTTTGGATTGGTATTGGATTCAATTTTAGAGATTGTACACTCCGTTTGATGTTCGAATTTGTTGCCCTACGATGCTAATTTGATGCGTTTTGTAAGATTCTTCAGTGAATGAAGCATCATAAGAAGTAGTATCGATAGAATAAAAATGATGGTTAAGAAATGCGAGTGCTTTGATTCCCTTAAAGTAAAATGCAGTTCGTTTAGTTTATTCTCTTGGCACATTGACGTGATTTTGTTAATTGTTGGAAAATTTGGGGAAATTTGCGGGGGAATGTGTCTTTATCACTGTATTTAAGATGCTGAGTTGATTTAGGATGTAGCGGGTGATTTTGATGAAACAGGATTAGAATTGTTTCAAGAGGTGTTTGATTATTTTTGCCCATATGATATGTTTTTGGATTGAAGTGCTGATCCGGAAGTCTATTTTTGTTCTTAATTTGGTGAACACCAGTAATTGGAACTTCTATGTATTGGTCATCTAATAGAAAATCCTCAAAGGCATAGTTGTTACTCGTCTATCTTCAATTAATCTGCAAACGAGTTACATGTTTAAATGTGTTTAACAAGATTTGGGCATCTTTTGCACTGAAGCTTTGGACATCGATGTTGGTACTTCTGTTAATAAATGCCTCTTTGTCTAACCAGGTCAAAAAAAGAGAACAAAGAGGTGAAGAAAAAAGGGGGTGGCTTTACCAAGTTATGCAGTCTTTCTCCCCAACTTCAGAAATTTACTGGGGTCCCTGAATTAGCCAGGACAGAGGTACTTGTAGCTTTCTGCAAGATTTATTTTAATTATTATTTTTGTAAGTTTTTTGATCATTGTCTCCGTGAGGTATAAAATTGTAGATATATGTGATATCTTGAAATCAATTTCATCCCAGGTTGTTAAACAACTTTGGAATTACATTCGAAAACACAATCTGCAAGATCCAGCCAATAGAAAGAGCATACTTTGTGATGAACCATTACGTGAACTTTTTGGTGTGGATGCTATAGACATGTTCCAAATGAACAAGGCTCTTTCAAAGCATATATGGCCGTTAAATTCTGATGGTGGTACTACTTTTTTTTTTTTTCTCACGCATTCTTATTCTTATTTTTGCTTACCATGGAAACATCGTGATCATAATTATCTTCTAGAAGCCTAAACTTTATAACACCCTTCTTGTGCACAATGAATTGCTCTGGATTTGAACCGGTTGTTTAGTCTATTCATGATTGGTATATATGACCATGGTTTTTACTGCAGCTCCAGTAAGTGCAGCACCAAAGGAAAAACAACCAAAAAAGGAAAGAGAAAAAGGTGAGAGTTACAAGTTATATTTATAAGCATTGTCATGATGGTTATTCTTATTCATTGGAAGTGAAAATATAAAACAAAAAGAAATTCAACAATTACATACTTATACTTTGGCAATCATTCATTTACATTGTCCTTCATCTGGTTATTACAAAAGTAACTTACAGTATAGTGAAGTTCAATCTGGGACAAGATAATTAGGGAAAGAACAATATGATTTAGAAAATGTTATCATCTCAACCATTATGGATGTAGATTATATGATTACTAGCATCGAAGAATGTGAATGCGAAATCCTTGTGTTTGAGCATGTAACTGAAAAACGTAAACGTATATAGGAGGTTTTTGCCTGTTTCCCTAGCAACAATTTGTGTAACAAACTCCTCGTAATCCAAAAAACCAAAATTAGTCGAGATTTAAGTTTGTAGTCTCGCTTTGTTTGTCTTACAGATTCAGATGAGCCGAAAAGAAAGGAGAAGCGGCAAAAGGGTGGGAGCAGCAGCAGTGGCGGCGGTGGTTCTGGTATTCTGGCTCCGATTCCTCTTTCAGAAGCTCTAGTAAAATTTCTTGGAACAGGTGAAAACGCATTGGCACGTTCAGATGTTGTGAAGAGAATTTGGGACTACATTAAACAAAATAACCTTCAGGTTTGTATGTCTTACCTTTTAATTGGAGATGTAAAATAACTAACATTACCTGCTCAGCCTTTCTATATCATCAGCTATTTTTATTACCCAAAATTAATGGTCAACTCAATCAGTCATGTTGTTTTATTCTTGCTCTTGAAGGATCCCTCTGACAAAAGAAGAATATTATGTGATGACAAGCTGAAAGAGCTCTTTGATGTGGACACTTTCAATGGATTTACTGTTTCAAAACTTCTAGCTACTCATTTTATAAAGGCCGAAAGGTGAGTCCTACTTGTTAAGAACATGGAATTTTGCTTCAAACTATTTATCGCTAACTGCCTCTGTTATAACCCTAGTGACTTGTATCTGTTGTTACCATGAAATGTAGAAAACAAAAGTGATTACTGAGAACAGTTTGTTTTTTGTGTTAGATTCACACAAATGTACCTTTTTTAATGGGCAGATCGCGTGCATTTTAGTATTGAAATTTGCAGTCTGAGTACTGCAGTTTTGATGGTTTGTGTATATGGTTACTGCTAGCACCATTACCCTTTGTGGTTCAGTTTTGGCTTCTAGTTATTAATTTTCCTGCTGAGTATCATTAACACAGAGCTGGTTTGAGTCTGATTTTGGTTCAAGAAAAAAAATGTGTATGGTTAGGAGTTTGTTTGTATATTTTGCGGTGTTAATCGGTCACCCACCAATTTGATTTCAGCTATCGCTCATCTAATCAGTCTAAGGTTGAAATCAGCTAAAAATCAGAGAAAATCAGCCAAAATTGGTCAAATTTTGGTCAAATCAGCCAAAAACCAGGGAAAATAGGTCAAAAATTTTGGTTAGAATCGCTCAAAATTGAAAATATATTTAATTTTGAAAACTATTGTATATATACTTATAGATTTGAAAATTAACATATAAAATGCCATTCTAATTAAGTCTTATTAATCTATATTGATCCTGATTAATCCCTAGTCTGTCCTCACCATCCGAATAACGTCTAGCGATTTTTACAACCATGATATTTTGTTGAGGAATTTTATGAAGTTAAGGGAAGAGGTTTGATGCATAATTGTCAAAGAAGCTAGGGTCGCTCAACATACAAAAGGCACACCTTAAAGGATTTCAATCCTTAATCTCTTTGATAGAGAGAAGGTAGCTTATCACCAAATATTCCATTGTGACAAATAAAAAACTATATTGTATATTTATTTATATGTGTATATTTATTGCAAACTAGTATTAAAATAGGGAGCCGTTAACTCTGCCACTCTGGGGTGGTTTAGTGTAATTTCTTTGATAAAAGACTGCATTATAAAGAAAATATTTGAGACTAAGAAAACTAGTTCTATTATTCTTTTGTATGTATTTTAGTTAGTTTATTATTAGTTATATTTTTATCATCAAAATTGATTTTATTTTATATAATTAATCGTATATTAACTCAGATGGAATTGAATAGTAATAATAATAATTAAATAATAATAATATATTTTTATTGAATTGTATTTGTTTATTGTATTCAAATCTAACCGATCAACTTTGACACGTCACTTTGATCCTCCTAGGCTTCTAAACTTACATGCTTACCCTAGTACAATTTTTACTTAAAAAACTAATTTCTTACGTTACCTTCGTATTTTTTGGTACGTAAAAAACTAATTTCTTACGTTCGTATTTTTAGGTACGAGTCAGGAAATTATAAATCATTTGCGTGGATATTTTTATACACACATTGGGATGATCTATATTTCGACATTTGCCTACTTTTGACTTAAATTTTGTTTAGAAATGAATCGGGTCAAATTTAAAATGTGTTCATTCGACGATATAGATCTAAGTTACTCTACACGTTTCAATGTAAATATAGTTTGGAAACGAGTTGGGATGATTGTAGTTTATGTGTTTTTTAATGTATGCTTTCAACGTAAATGTAGTTTGGAAACGAGCCGGATCAAGTATAATATATTTTCGTTCAATGGTATAAATTCTAGTTATTTACGATTCGACGTGAATTAGTTCTGAGACAAGTTTGGTCGTTTGTTAGTCTATATTTTATCATGACACGTACGATGTCGTCGCAATGCGCAACCAATAAAAACTAGTTATATAAGGTTAATAATCCTTACTACCCTTTGTAGAAAAAAGTTCCTACCTATGTAGATTGAGGTGAGTTATTTGAAGAACCATAAAAGTAGTAGTAGAAAGTATAGGAAGATATATATTTTGAATACTGATTGCTTCTAACCAAATGAGAATGCCTTCACAGGATGAGATCCTTGAACTCCAAAGTCATAAGTGATCTTGAATCTGATTTGCACACACGAACCATCATCGTTAAGGTATCACGAAGAAGAGAAATCTTCCTATGACACACTTTCATTTATTTCTTTAAACTTTTTTCAGGTCTTTGAAATTAGTAAGTGTAAATGACTAAATTCACATATAAGCTAACACTGTGAATTCTGCTAAATTCTTGTATTTTTATCTAATAAACCTCAATGAAGTTCATTTGGAAATTGTCATTTGCTTTACATGTGAGTGTTGATCAACACTATGAGTTAATACTAAACATATAGTTGTTCACATGTGAAACAATACGAAACAATATTCATATGTGAACTAGTGTTAACCTATATATAAACACTTTCATACACATTCCGCACACTAGTACCCATAGAATCTTTATCCCACTCAAGACGTATGTCTAAAATTAGTACGTCATTTTACTTTTGGTAATAAGTGGGACTAAAATATAGTATGCCAATAACAAATACATAACAAAATTTTAGAATATCCATCTATATCTATCCATACTAATTAAAAAAAGTTTTTAGGAGACACGTGGCATAATTATAAACATCCTCGATCTTATTTTAATGTCTCTTTTTTCTATTAAATAAATACTTTAATTACTAATGATATTATTTAATTATATTTCAAACTAAAAATATTTTATAATATATTACGAAAGAGATATATGTATAAATCTACTTTATAGAGAAATAACAGTTTTATAAAACAAGAAATTTTTTTAAAATATCAAACTTTTTTAACACAAAAAATAAAAATAAAACTTTTATACAATGAAAATAATTAAAATTCAAAGTTATAATAAGAAAATTTAAAGATGATATTTTTAAAACGTTTTGTTTTAACACAAAATGTTTAAAAAGCAACTCTTTTAAAATAAAATAAAAGTTTAAAAAATTATATCGTTGTTTTATTCCTTAAAATTCTTACTCATAAGTAATTTCAATTATATGTTATCTCAAAAACCGTTTTATAATTTATAAGTTTCTATTACTATATATTTAATATTTATTTATTTAACTCGTTAATACACGAGATACTAAACTATTAATGTAAATATGAGAAACATGATTTACTATGCTTGAATTATTCGGTGTCGTTTTACTCTAACTCACATCAACACTGGCGAAGCTTCTATGCTTGAATTATTCGGTGTCGTATTACATTATTTAATAATATAAGATTATTTAATTCACTATATTATATATTATATTATTTATAATACTTTGAATTAATATTTAAATTTATTAATAAGTATTATCTTATTTGAATACTTAACTATATAATTACTAAATACTTTTATAATAGTAATAGTAATAGTAGTAGTAGTAATAATAATAATAATAATAATAATAATAATAATAAAATTTATAAATAAGTATTATCTTATTTGAATACTTAACTATATAATTACTAAATACTATTATAATAGTGATGATAAAATAATCTATATTTATATTATCTATACTATTATATAAAGTATTTTATGAAAACACACTTGTAATTTTACTCAAAATTTAAAACACATAATATAACTTTTTAAATATAAGATACAAGTGCTATACAATAGTTTCTAATTTGTTATATTTTATAAATTTCTCCCAATTAATACTTTATTTAATATATATTTATTTTATGTATTATCTTATTTATAATATTTTAAATTAATATTAAAATATATACATTTAATATTTATATATTTATAACTTAGTTATAAAGTAATTATACAATATCACATCCGCCGCATCATTATATTTAACAAATAGAAAAAAATATGAGTGGTGAAGGTGTAATTTTCTCGATGTTACCATAACAATTATCATTTTCTCCAAACTAATAAAAATCCTACTTTGTTTTTTTTTTATAATTTTACATTTAAACCTTTAAAGATTTTTAAAACTAATTACAAACTTTCATTCTCTTTTTTTTTTCCAAATTGATTCCTACTTATTTTGTGTATTTTAAAATTTTATATTTAAGCTTTCGATTTATGTCAATTCATATTTAATAACCTAAATTTTTTTAAAATTTTATACTTAATCGTTCGAGTTATATCCAATTTACATTTAATAATCTAAACTTTTTTGAAGTTTTATATTTAAGCCCTCGAGTTATGTCAATTTTTCTTTTAATCAATTAACAATAGAGCTCGTTAATTATAGTAAAGTCACCCTTTATGCATTCGCTATTTTTCTTTTGTATGTGTTTTGAGGTATTAATTTTTTTCTATTACATTTTTTATCTGCGTTTCACACATAATCTTTTTTCGGGTGGTTAGTACTAACGTATAAATTATCAGAACTAAAACTTTTAACTTTTATAACACTCGCTGTATAACACGGGTCACACCCACTAGTACTATACAAAGTATTTGATAAACACAATAGTAATTTTACTCAAACTTTAAAGCATCTAAGACATCTTTTTAAGCATAAACTACAAGTGATATATGCAAAAGATTCTAAATTACCCTTATTTAATAAACTTATTCAAATAAAGATATCAATTAATGCATATTAGATTATTTAATTCGCTACATTAAATATTATTTATGCATTACATATTAAATTAACAGATAAAATTTATATTTATTATTTATATTTTATAACTAAATGCTATTTAAATTAAATAATACCTTAATTAGATACTTAAATATATAATTACTAAATATAAATATAATAATAATAATAATAATAATAATAATAATATAATAATAATAATAATACAATTACTAATGGTATTTAAAGTAATAATACTTGTTATTCACAAAAATTAAAACAATTTTAATAATAACTCTAAAAGTGAGATTATGTAAAATGTATAAGTCATCAAACTAAAAATATACAAGCACACAAAAGTGATTCAAGGTTTTGAATTTTTTTCATTTTACTCTTATAACTTTTAAAATATGATGGTTTATAAAATTTAAATTTATCGTTACGATGTGCTAAATTTATCAACATTTTGACATATGATTGTTTCCCAAAACCGAGTTGTTAATATAATTTATATCTAAAACTACGGATTAAATAGTAATATATAAGTAATCAAAATCAAATGTTATAACTACAAAAGAATCTTGTAGCCATTGACCTTGGTGTTTAATTGGCATTTTACACTTTTAGTTTGAAAATAAACTAGTAAATAAAAGACGTAAATGTATAGATCTTTGTTTCTGTATCATCTTCAAAACACAAGTGCAGTTTTTTCCAGTCAACATATTATTCTCTCCTTTTATAATTTTCGGCTAATATATTTTTTTAATTTCATGCAAATATGTTTGGAAATCGAAAAACATAAGTTTTACAAAGTAAGCACATGTGCATGGAACCTTGGAAGTTTGACTTGACTTAAGGGCATACAGTAATTTGGTTGTTGAGACTCGACAAAAAAACAAGTTAAATAACTGGTCTTAGCTATCTTTATGGTGTAATGGTGAGTAAGATGGTCTTTGCAAGAAATATGTAGAAAGTGTTTTACCAATACGACTCGATTAATGTAAAGACACAAACTTTAAAAGTAACGATTGAAACTTTGGATGAATTAACGAACAAGAGTGCATAAAGCGATGAACTTCGAAACCAATTTACTTAAATAATGAAGAACAATTACTTTCGGATCCTCAATTATGCAAGATTAACAATTTATATGCTTAACTAGGGTTTGCCCAAACCTAATTCTCAAGACTTTAACTTTCGATTAACGTAATAACAAATAATTAAACTTTTAACACTCGTTCATTCACAATGTAATTAACTCGTCTATATCAAGTTACTTCTCAATTTTAATGAGTCCACGATGCAAGAAAATCGATAACTGATAATTTCAAGAAGCAAATTTATTTATAAACTAATCTTTTAACTTAATCAAAACTTGGAATTACATTCAAAGATCATTATTCAAAAAGATCAAATTGAAACACATAAAAAGTCTTACTTTACATAAATTATTTTCCCGAAAGCAATCACAAAAGACCTAGCCACACATGATCTTCTTGAATTCTTCAATCTTGATTTGAATAATGATTGATGTTGGTTTGGAATGAGTTAGAAAGCTTGAAAGCACCAAAAATCTCCAAGAATTTACTAAAATTTGTGTGTGAAAAGTTCTCTCTCGAATTAGATTTGATTTGACTTTAAATAAACTTGAAACCCCAAAAATCGGGAGTTAGTTAGCAACCGGTGTATGATACGCCGGCCTTGGGCGTATCATACGCCTAACCATGTATTCCTACGCCAAAGTTTCCATTTCTTTTCTTAAATACACCCATTGATAAGCCGCCAATATGCTGACCGGCGTATTATACGCACGACCCAGCGTATCATACGCTGGTATGCTTCTTCTATGCCTTTTTTGTAACTTTTGATATTTATAACTTCAGTCCTTGTAGTTTCGTGTTTTACTTCTTTTGCTTCAAATTAAGATCCTTTAGGCTTCAAACACTTATGAACAAAACATGAACAAATTAAACTAATTTCATAATAACAACGATGTAAAACCACGTATTTGGGTCAATTAAGCGTTAAATTATTGCCATGCGATCATGCAGCCGAATAGTTTCACTTAAGAGCCTTACCTTAGAAGTTTAACTTGACTTAATAACTTGAACCTATGACCTCAAGATCACAAATCAACATTATCACCCCAAGATCCACCCTCACATTGAACTTTGAAACCAAAACTTATACTATACTATCTATTAATTTGCATTGTCTGTGGCTACACTGCCACCGACCACCCTTTCACATTTGGTTTCTCTTAAGCTTGTTTCTTCCATCATCACCACGTATCTTCCTTCGTGGTCCACTTTCTGTAGTGAAATAGAGAGATAAATAATGAAATAGAGAGATAAAGAGAAGGATTTCATCTGCTCTCTTATTCTCCCTCTAAAGCGTTTGACGGTGATCTTGTAATAAAATAAATGACAAAAAGTTCTAGTTAACCGGTAATAGAAAGTATCTATATATGCATGATACAAACAAAATACAGATTTGCACATGTGCGTAAAATAGATTACAAACAATATACACAATAAATTCAAGTGTAAAATCCTATATGCACTTGTGCACTACTACCTTGCTAAAATCCCAACTTAGGCTCATCACATTGACTTCAAGAGGTTATGACATATTTCACTTGAAGCAAAGTTCAATCTTGAAAACTATTTTGGAGGAGAATAATATGTTTACTACTACACCTTCCTTTTAAATTTTTATTAGACAACTGTTAATATATATCAACATAAATAATTAAAATGTATATTTTTTGAATTATGTTGATCAAAATTATGGGCAGTACTAATGCACCCAATCTCGTCAATCCCTACCAAAAGTGGGGCAGATTGGCTTTTTGTATTCAAAAATCACTAAAAGAGAGAAATTAGAATCTCAAACCCTCCATATAAACAAAACATGACACAAGTTTCACGAAATTAAAATCTCAAACTACTTTAATACATTTGTTTTTCACACCCGGATTTGAGGTGCAACAAATCCTTCAGCATAAGAAACCAGAATCAAAGTGGTTGAAGAGGGTGCTCGGTTGAAAATGTCGAACGGCCAGTAAAGATATGTTTTTTCTTTTTTATTTTAATATTTTCCTAGATAATATATTTTATACTTGTATATACATACTAAAATTGAAACTAGTCTTGCTATAAAAAATTATGACAAGTTAAAAAAGAACTTAAATAGGTTAACGATTTCTTATGGTATATGCTTTGAACCATGTTTGGATCGATGTACTCACAATGATTATCAATTAGTCCACCAAAATTAACCATACAAAATTACATCCACACAACCTCAAGATGTGTTGTTATCTAATATTGCTAGTCAAAACTTGCGTTTTAGTCAAAACCGACACATCAATAACCAATACTCCGTTCCGTTTTCTAGAATTTCAATAACCATACCATCGGTTTCAAATTTGATGGGGCATAAAAACCGAAATGAACCGAACTGCTAATAAAAAAAGAGTAAATTATCATTTGCATCCCTGACGTTTACGCATTTTAACTACTTGCATCCCTGCAGTCTCAAAATTGCATTCGTCCCCTGACGTTTCATTTTATTTCCATTTGAGTCTTTGTCGTTTTATTTTTATTTCCATTCGAATCCAGATGACTGACACCGTTAGTTTTCATGTTAAAATTATTGTTAAAAATACTAAACTACCCTTTATCACCACCATGACAACTGCCCATCAGCACCTTCACAACCCTCATTACCACCACCACCACAATTCCATCACCACTATGACAACCACCCATCACAACCTTCGCAGCCACCTATCACCACCATCGTAGTCCCCATCACCACCACTGTAGTCCCCATCACCACTATCGTAGTTCCCATCACCACCTTCATAGGCCCATCACCTCCACCGTAGCCCCATCACCACCACCACAACCCCCATCACTACCATCGTAGCCACCTATCACTACCATCGCAGCCCCCATCACCACCACCACAACAGCTACCTATCACCACCTTCACAACCACTCATCACCATCACCACCTTCACTGCCACCCATCACCATCACTACTAAAGCCACCAATCACCATAGCCACCCATCACCACCATCCACAGCCACCCATCACCACCTTAACGGATCACCACCACAGCCACCCATCACCATAACCACCCATCACCACCACCGTAGCCCCCATCACCACCATTACCGCAGACACCTATCACCACAACCGTAGCCACTATAGCCGCCCATCACTACTAGATCTGTGATTTTTTGCCAAAACACCCTTGGCCGCCACCGTGTTTCACCCTTCCACCACTAGATCTACTTATCTAGAACATCAATTTCCATCTTGGTGGTTGTAGAGTACGATCACACACCACACAAAGAAGAGAAGAGAAGAGAAGAGAAGAGATAGGGGTGGCGGTGGTTCTTCTGATCGTGGAGGGGCGGTGGTATGGCGACGGCGATGGTGCGGCAACTGCGGTGATTGCGATGGTAATGGTGTTGGACATAGAAAGGGAGAAGAGGGAGAAGAGAGAGAGAGAGAGAGAAGAGAGAGGAGAGGAGAGAGAGAGAGAGAGAGAAGAGAGAGAGAGAGAGAGAGAGAGAGGAAGATAAAGGGATGGGGTGTGGATGGGGGTATTTAGTTAAATAAGGGTATTTTTGTCATTTTATAAAATTAACGGAAAAATCTAACGGCGTTAGTGTGTTAGACTCAAATGGAAATAAAAAATAAAACGTCAGAAGACGGATGATAATTTAAAAACTGCAATGATACAAATGGTTAAATGTATAAATATCAAGAATGCAAATGATAATTTATTTTAAAAAATATTACATTATCTTTTTAGTGATCTTCCCAAAATAAAATACACCCTCTCTCTCTTCATTTACAATTATCAACAAGGAAAGATGACAGTGAATCTTTATATCCTCCATTCCCAAAAAATGAAGAGAAACAGAAGCAGCAGCATAGACACTTAAAGTCGAAGGGGTACAAGTTATGATTAGTGATGGTGACGCATCTTTGTAGAGAAGATGACAATAATTCCTCTACAACCTTAACAACTTCCTGCATACCTTCTACTTTACAATAAAGACTAGTTCATCACTTCATCATACTCATAAAATTACAAAATTAGTTAAAAAGAATACATTTTCCATTCAATTCAGATTATAAGCCAGCAACTAATAAGTTCAACATTTATGTAAAAGGAAAAAAAAACAAGGGTACCTGCAAAGATAACTTAATATTGAAAGAATAGTTAAAGATGACATGAAAATCATCATCACGACGGAGCAACGCTCTGGTCGTCCTCGCTAGCGGCTCTTTGGGCCGCTAGCGGTGACTCTTGGTGGAGCAAAAGCTGGTGTGCTTGGATGTGGGGTTTGTGTTCTTGTGGCTGCTGTTGGATCTGATACATGTTATTAACATAAGTAGTCCCTAATGATAAAGATGGTGACATGGTTGCCGGAGCGGTCATAGGGTTGAACCCACTACCAGCTACATGTGTTAAAAGATCACCTGGCTGCTGCTGCTGTGGTGGCGGTTGTTGTTGTTGCGGCTGCTCCTCATAGCTCCTAAGCATTTCTTCTTGTTCTCGAGAATTAATAATTGTCACCAGTTGTTGCTGGTGATGGGCATTCAGCATCTGTGGGTGATGATGCTGAGAGTCCCGGAAACTTCTGGGACTCTGCATGCCCATCATGGGCTGCACGGTGTAAGGTAACACCGGCAGCGATGATGATGGCATGTTCGCCATTTGGGGGATAAACCCTTGATTCAAAATGGGCATCATTGCGGAAGGCCCCATGTAACTAGCCAATTCTATTTTCGCGTCTTGTAAATCTTTATGAACTTGCTTTAATTTGTGCTGAAGAACAGATATCAGTCCAACACAACCATATACCGGGTCGCGTAGCCTCGCATCAGCCTCATATGCCAATGAATTAACCGCGTCTTCTCGTTGGGTGGTGTTGAGCTCGTTAAGGATTTTGGATACATTGCTGGCCCCAAACACCTTGTGAACATTGGCAAACTTCTGAGGCTGGTCCGGTGGGAAGTATGGTGCAAACACGCATTCTTGTGTGCATTTACGACGTAAGAACTTGCACGCCGCACATGGTGAATTCGGGGAAGACATCGATCTCCTTGTGTTCTTCTTCACCTTCAGACCTGCAAGCATTTCACAAAACCAAATGAATTTAACAAATATTTATTCTGAATAAATAAAAATCGATCATGTGATCATGTTGACAATTATGGCAGTGTAAATTATATTAGTACACATGAATTCCAACATCGCATTCATGTGGAGGCAATTAAAGCATTTCTTCTTGCATCGAAACACACAATTTCAAGTCAAATAGCTGGTTTAATTAATCAAATCATACAAAATTATTATCTCCACAATGATGAAGAAGATCGGACGTACACACGAACAACGATAACTCAATGATTCAAATGAACACGAGAAACTAATATATGTTAATCAAAATGCTTAAATAGCTAATAAACTTGAAGAACAAGAAACCGTTGATCACCGATCCTTCTAGATCTAGGTCTCCGAAAACAAAAATATAAAAATATTCATGTCACCGATCGTTATTGCTGGTTATAAAATGATTGTATTTCGATTTTTGTTTCGGTTGTCTGTTTCTGTTAATACTTAAAAACGGAAACTAGATCACAGGAATCAGAAATCGAAACAAAAATATTCAATCATTCCCTACTGGCGGTTCTAATTCTTTTAAAAAAATCACGACCGATGAGAATAACCTAAGGAATGAATATATTTGATTTCACGGATATATTTCACATATATTTCGTAATAGTTATGAGATAACGAGAGATATATGTACCTTGTTAAGATATACGAGATGCTAGGATTAATTGATCACCAAACTGTGAAGAAATCTCCTGATCTGATCTTGATCATCTTCAAGATCCAAAATCAAGATGTAAATGAATACACTTGTTTAAAGGGATTACAACACACATAAAGCTTATTGAAGGAGAGTGAAAACCATTATCAGAATGTTGAGGACGTCATTTGTCTCAGGGTTCGTGCATATGTGTGTGTGTGTATGTGGGTCAAATAACTAGGTATTAATGAATCTGATGTGCGTGTGAGAGAGTAGGGTGAAATCCTGGCCGTCCGATTTCAGGAGGAGTGTGTTTTGACTGTCGGATTAAAAGCTCAGAGAGAGAGAGAGAGAGAGAAGAGGTTGATGATTTAAATGCAATCTTAGTTACCAATGTGTCCCTTCTTTGGTCTTCGTTTTAAAAAAATACTAATATATAATAGATAGTTACCGAGAAAATCAATAAATTTATGAAAATAAAAATAAACCATAGAAACCAATAATATGATTCATAAATTTTATGTTATTTTAATTGTTAAAAGGGTATTTAAGTATTTGTTACATATATGTTAAACATAAATACAAGAATGAAGAGTCTTACGTATACGTAACACTATGTCAAATGAAAAGTGGTTACGTATACGTAACCTATATGTGACGTATATGTAAAACCATGCTACGGTTTTTCATTTGACCCATACCCTTATTTATATATATACACAAACATAAAGTGTAGTGATAAAAGATTAATAAGTTATGTGATCAATTTAATTAGTTTTCTCTAATTTTCACATAATATTATGGTTTTCTTAGGATTCCGCTTATTTGAATTTATCAAAAATTCACATAATAGTCTTGTAATTAAAATCTTCACTCATGTACTCCTGAGAGTGGTCTCAGATTTCGTACTTGAGTAATAGAGATGATCGGGTGAGCCAGTGACTCGTAAATGATCCAATTAGCCGTTAAAAAAAATATAGTACATGATCATATACTTATTACTGATCAAGTGTAATAACAATAGTAAAATGTTGATAATGCGGTTACATATAACCATTTTAGGGGAGTGAGAATATATCGTTGTATATAAAGGATGGGAAAAGAAGGGTGAGGTGGATGGCATTTTAGTCTCAGCAGGGTAAAACCGCCCCATGCATGCAGCTTCAGGAAAGTGATAACAGTGAAACCCCACCTCTTTTAAAACTCATGTCTATTACATTTCAAGCGGCTAGAAGGAAACCTCACATTCAGCATCACCTTCAGTTATCACATGCAATTTCGTTCTATCTTCTATGTGTCTAATGTTATGTTAGAGTACTAAACTTGATGTTATTGATAGCAACCTAAGTCTCGGTTAGTGTATTTTTATCTTTTAAAATCTTTCATCTATCATCACCCAAGGTTCATCATGGTTGGTAAGTCGAAAACCGCTTAAAACCTTCATTGTTAAACTTAAAACTTTGCATTCACATGTGATTTGTGTATATCCATGTTAGTTGGTTATTTTGAAGTTTTACAACAACAAAAATCTGTTATAAGACGACAACATTATCACAATTCAATCACAAGAAGGTATAAAACTTAAAACTGTTAACTTTCGCGTTAAATAACCTAAAAACCATATTTAATGTCCTTCGGTGTAAAATTCATGCAGTTTAAGATATATACATTAAAGTCATCCTTTTAACAGATTATTAAGATTAACATGATGTAAAACCATCAAAAAATTACAAGGATTTAACCATTAGTCGGTTTACTTGAAACTGAGCTTATACGTGTTAAAAATTCAAAACCTACATGTATATGCTAAAGATCCAACCACAAAGAGTTTCTGAAGTTTTATAGACAAAAATATAATAAAAGTTTTACCATGGTCTATAAGTCTTTAAATTTTGATGGTTCAAATAGTAAACATCTAAAAATCTATAAGTACATATATTATGAACTAGGGGAAATGCACAGGCATTGTGGCGGTACAGCTATTGCGCGATTTTTTTGGAATTCAATTTTAGTCAATATCGGCTCGATGCGTCATAACGTAAATTAAAAAATCAAAATATAATTATTGAAAAATTGAATGAAAGAAAACAATCACATAATCACAAAAGTCTTTAAGACAACTATAGTAACAACTATATTATCCAAACAAGATTAATGAAATTATGATGGTATTTGTGGTCAGAAATCACTTATTACCTAGATTTTAGGGGGGTTCGTTTTATTAATGTAGGTTAGAGTTTCATACAATTGATAACTACGTATTCATTTGTTTGCTTGATAAAAAATGTAAGATTTTATACCAAGTTTCGCTCTTTTTTCCTAGTTTATTAGCCTATCGAAAGCATTCTATCATATAACTAACAGCCACCCCTAAAATTTGAATGAATATTTGATGAAAACATGTTTGTATATTTGTTTTTATTTTTCCATATATGACTTAATTAACTGCAGAAACAATAAGAACATCAATTCATGTTTTTTTGGAAAGAAAAAAAAAACATTTGCTTATAAAATATGCTTATAGCCCAAAATAAATAGACGAACTCCAAGTTCAACCTAACAAAACTTTTTATCTTAATGGTTTTACACTTCAAATGACAGCAAATTAGGCAATAAATCAATTAAAATCAGATAACAAGAAAAGTAAAACATTAAAATACAAATCAAAGTTGACCTAATTCGAGGGTGGTTGGAACAAAGCAACAGGTCAGTGAAATTTTTAGAGATTTGCAGCAAATGTTATTCCTGTCGAATAAGAAACCGACGATGGTGGACGGGGGTGAATCGGTATGTAACCGCCGAACACTTGGAGATAAAACCGAGGTATAACCGGTGATGGTTGAGGCGTGCGATAATGATGAATATTGATGATACGAAGTGTCACACCCCCGCTTATAGCGGAAACACGAGGATGTAACCGGTGATGGTTGAGGCGTCCGTTAATCGTCATAACACATTGTTGATTAACAAAGATGCATTAAATGATAAAAAGTCAACGTGTCATGACGTCACCCGACACAAATGGAGACTTCAGCCGTGGCTAGTCAATTCCACGACAAACATAGCCAAATAGACAAAAGAATTGTAAGTCCCACAACCCGGGAGCAAGTGCACAATTCATGAATAACAAAGAAAATCCAATGTAGTTGTCAGAGACATCCAATATGTTTAAATAATGCAAATCCTAGGGGTCGTCCCTAAGGCAGCATCCTTAGCTATCTTCAATGATTGTAACCTGAAAAGATATGCTCAAAAGGTCAACATAATGTTGGTGAGTTCGCAGATTTAAGTAGTAAACATAATTGATGCTGTGTAATAGTTTTGTAGGACATAGTGTAAACAGTTATAAGCAAGTAATATCACATGTAAACATGAGCATCACAACTAAACCTATGACGTACACACAGATCTTGTCGGAACATATTCACCCTAGGGTCTGTCCCTAGCCACTGTCAGTCCCAACTAGTATACCAACAAACAAAGGTGGGGTTGTCAGCCCTAGTACTATCAATACATGTCCGTCGGTTCCAACACCGAAATTAAATAGTTGTGAATAAAAAACCATACAGCAAACTCATGCATGTACCAGATATAAACTTACAAAATAGTAAACACAACAGTCCCAAATAATAAATGAGTTCACAGCATAAAAAGGGTGAGCATACTTTTCCCCTAAGTTTGTAAACAACTAAAATGAAAACGGGGCCGCGAAACTCACCTTGAAATGATACGAAATAAAGATGAAAAAAACTTCAAAGGATGAGAGCAATCGAACGATCAAACACCTATAATTAATTGTAATTAAAGTCTTAAAGACGTTCAAAGAGAATAGACACGCTTGATCGGTTTCGGGTCGGTTCGGGTTCATACTAATAATAATGATAGTAATATTAATAAAGATATTATTTTTATTATTAATAAAATAAAATGTTAATAATAACAATAATAGTAATAATTATAACAATAATAACAATAATAATATTAATAATAACAATAACACAAACCACACACACCACTAGCACATACAAAGCCACACACTTGAACTCACGCACACGTTAGTAATATATATTCACCCATACACACGCCTATATATATGTATACACACACTATATATATATACATCCATACATGCACACACAATCACATACATACACCCACTTACTCATGATTACTCACACCCAACACACACACAAACCTATATACCTACACACTACGACACACACATGACACACACACACCTACGGGTTCAAACACACACACACGACACACCCTCGCACAAACACAAGACACACACACACCCGGTATGCCAAGGAAACACACACACCTGCACACACACACCCATCACACACACACTCACATACACATTGCAACGCACACACACATATATAGACACACACACACACTGTATTCACGTGCACACACACGGCGCATATATATACATATACATACATGTACACCCGTCGCACGCCACCATACTACCACCGAGTACCACCGAAACAACCGCGACAGAAATAACGAACCAAACATGCGATACAACGAAACGAAATCCACGACGATCTATTACCTGCGAAACGACAAATCGGCGTGTCGGCGGCAACGGACGGCTGCTAACGACGGTGGAAGGGGCTGATTTCGGTGGCTCACGGTGAAGGGGAAGATGACAGCAGCGGTAGGGTTTCGGTTGAGGGGGGGTCGACGAGTTGGTTTGTTTTATAGTTTTTAATATTTATAATTTGGACCCCGAACTTTCAATTAATTATTCCCTCGAGTTTAGTTAAATTACAATTTAAACCCTCTATTTTAATTATATTAATAATAATAATAATAATAATAATAATAATAATAATAAATAATAATAATAATAATAATAATAATAATAATAAACATTATTAAAAGTTAAAAGAAAAGAAAAATATTAAATAAAATTAATTGTACTATTAATAGTTAATTTTATTATTTATTATTTATATAATATTAAGGTCAACGTGCAAGACGAATAAGACAAAAATTTTGAGATCAGAACGAATTAATTACGCGAAAAAGTAAGTACACAAGGAGAGTTAACGAGTTTCATGACGATTAACAGACCTGGTAAGGACGGATGTTACAGTATCTCCCAGTTGAGAGAATTTCGTCCCGAAATTCAGCTGGAGTTAGATCCCGAAGCTCTATCCGCGAACAGATGCGGATATTTTATTTTCATCTGGTCTTCCCGTTCCCATGTAAATTCTGGCCCTCGCTTAGAATTCCATCGTACCCTAACAATTGGAATTTTGCTACGTTTCAATCGTTTAACTTCCCGGTCCATAATTTCTATCGGTTCTTCAACGAAATGAAGTTTCTCATCAATTTTGATCTCCTCAAGTGGCACATGAAAGGATCCATCAGTTAAACACTTCTTAAGATTCGACACATGGAATGTATCATGCACGCCACTAAGCTCTTGAGGTAATTTTAATCGATACGCCACAGGACCAATTCTTTCCGTGATCTCGAATGGTCCCACATACCTTGGAGCTAACTTTCCTTTCTTCCCAAACTGTACGATTCCTTTCCAAGATGAAACTTTCAACAAGACTCGATCACCCACGCTAAATTCCAGAGGTTTCCGACGGTTGTTGGCTTAACTTTTCTGACGGTCTCTAGCTGCCTTAACTTTTCTGACGGTCCCTTGCTCGTATGGTAACTATTATTATAAGAGAATTCAATCAACGGTAAATGAGTATCCCAACTACCACTAAAGTCGATCACACATGCCCTAAGCATGTCTTCTAGAGTTTGCATCGTACGTTCACTTTGACCATCCGTTTGTGGATGATAGGTAGTACTTAAATCCAATAGAGTACCCATTGCCTTCTGTAAAGTCTGCCAAAACCGCGATGTAAATCGGCTATCGCGATCTGATATAACTGTCTGATATAACTGACACAGGCACCCCATGCCTAGCCACAATCTCATTTACATATAATCTTGCTAGCTTTTCCATCTTATGATCCTCGAGAATCGGTAAGAAGTGAGCGGACTTCGACATTCGATCCACAATAACCCAAATCGAATCATGCCCACTACTTGTTCTAGGTAGCTTAGTGATGAAGTCCATCGCTATATTTTCCCATTTCCATTTGGGAATATCCGATTGCTATAATAATCCCAACGGTTTCTGATGTTCGGCTTTGACTTTCAAACAAGTCAAACATTCACTTACATACGTGGCAATGTCCTTCTTCATACTTGGCCACCAGTATAATTCTTTAAGATCTTGGTACATCTTGTCTGCTCCAGGATGAACAGAATACTTGGACTTGTGCGCTTCGTTCATAACTAGGGTTCGAACATCTCCCCACTTAGGTACCCATATACGACCCACAAAGTACCGTACACCATCTTCCTTACAATTCATCTGTTTATCCAACCCTCGAAACTCCTGACTTGCAATATTTTCTTCCTTCAGCGCTTCACCTTGTGCTGTCAGGATTTGAGTTTTTAGATTCGATTGAATGATCATTCCTAACACTCGTACACGTAAAGGTTTCACGCTTTCCTTCCTACTCAAGGCATCAGCCACCACATTTGCCTTTCCTGGATGATATCGGATCTCGCAATCATAGTCACTAAGAAGTTCCACCCATCGTCTTTGGCACATATTAAGTTCCCTTTGATAAAAAATGTGTTGAAGACTCTTATGATCAGTGTAGATAACGCACTTAGTCCCATACAGATAATGCCTCCATATCTTAAGTGCAAACACCACTGCACCTAATTCCAGGTCATGTGTCGTATAATTCTTTTCATGAACCTTAAGCTGACGCGAGGCGTAAGCAATCACCTTATCCTTTTGCATTAGTACACAACCCAGTCCTTGATGTGATGCATCGCAAAACACTACAAAGTCGTTGGATCCATCCGGGAGGGTCAATATCGGCACATTACACAATCTTTCCTTTAACGTCCAAAAGGCCTCTTCTTGTTTATGACCCCAATCAAACTTATTATCTTTCTGTGTTATCATTGTCAACGGTTGAACGATTTTGAAGAAATTTGCAATGAATCGACGATAATAACCAGCCAACCCTAAAAATTTCCGTATCTCCGAAGGCGTCTTAGGTATATCCCATTTCTTAACTGCTTCGATCTTTCCAGGATCAACGTGAATTTCTTTCTCATTCACCACATGTCCTAGAAATTTCAATTCTCGCAACCAAAATTCACACTTTGAGAACTTGGCGTAAAGATTCTCTTCCTTTAATAGCTCTAGTATCGCTCTTAGGTGCTGATCATGGTCTTCCTTCGATCAAGAGTAGATAAGAATATCGTCTATGAACACGATTACAAACTTATCCAGATCGGGTTTGCAAACCCGGTTCATCAAATCCATAAACAATGCCGGAACATTGGTCAGTCCAAACGGCATGACTAAGAACTCATAGTGTCCATATCGAGTTCTGAACGCTGTTTTTGGTATGTCATCCTCATGAACACTCAATTGATGATAGCCTGATCGTAGATCGATATTAGAGAAGTATGAAGGTCTCTGTAATTGGTCGAATAGATCATCGATTGTAGGGAGAGGATATCGATTCTTCATGGTCAACTTATTCAGCTCTCGATAATCGATGCACATTCGAAATGATCCATCTTTCTTCTTAACGAATAATATTGGTGCTCCCCATGGTGAATGGCTGGGTCGGATAAAACCCTTATCCAATAATTCCTGCAATTGGCTCGATAGTTCCTGCATTTCTGATGGTGCTAATCGATATGGTGTCTTTGCTATGGGTGTTGCTCCCGGAATCAAATCTATATGGAATTCCACCTGTCGAGGAGGAGGCAAACCGGACAAGTTGTCAGGAAATACTTCCGGAAAGTCTCGCACCACCAGAATATCCTCCAGTTTCCTTTCCTCTGCTTTCTTTTCCACTACATGCGCTAAAAACGTGTAGCATTGCTTCTGCTGGCATCGACGAGTCTTCATTCAGATAAGCTTTAGGTTCCTTCCTGGCCGTTCTCCTTGTATCCTGAGCACATCACCGTTAGACATTGGGATTCGCAGCACCTTTTCTCGGCAGACAATCTTAGCTTTACATTTCGATAACCAATCCATCCCCACTACTACGTCGAAACTTCCCAATTCAAAAGGTATCAAGTCTATATTAAAGGCGTGGTCCTCTAACGTTCGTGCACCCTCTAATTATCTCACTAGCTTTCACAAACTTACCGTTAGCCATTTCTACGGAGTAACTAGTCTCTAGACAACTAGGGTTCAAACCAAGTAGAGGTGCAAATTCGAAGGAAACAAAGCTATTATCTGCCCCGGTATCAAATAATACGGATGCGAAATGATTATTGAGAAGGTACGTACTCGTAACAACATTCGGATCCTGACGAGCGTCGTTTGCTCCAATCACGAACGCACGTCCTCGGGCAACATTCCCTTGATTTGCCTGACCTTGATTGCCAGCTATCGCCATCACCTGATCTTGATTATTCCCTTGTTGACCCGGTGCCCAATTCAGTCTAGGGCACGCATTACGATAATGATTAGGGCTTCCACACTCGTAACAAACCCCGACGTTTCCTGCTGGATTAACTGCATTGATCGGCGCAACCAAATTAGGAGCCACCCTACAATTCCTTGCAACATGTCCTGGGCGCCTACAGTTCATGCACACCCGGCACGGCGCCGCTTGCGGATGATGAAAATTGCACTTACCACACTTAGGATGTGGCCCAACATATTCTCTCTTACCATGGTTCACTGCCACAAAGTTTCCCGTCACATTCGCCTTCTTATCAAACCTACCCCCGGTTTTCTTGCTTGATTCTCCGTTATCTCTTCGTTTTTCACCACCCTTACCTAGCACTCCAGTTCTCACCATCTCATCAGTTAGGGCGCCTGCCTTCAAGATCGCACTCTGGATAGTTGGAGGTGCCGCAGCTGTCACCATACCACGGATTTTTCATACCAAGCCCCAAATGTAACACTCAATCCTCTTTGACTCGGGTGTTACCAAGTGTGGCACCAGCTTTGCCAATTCATGAAACTGGTAGGTATATGCAGCATGACCAGACCCTACCATCGAATGGTTCCAGAACTCATGTTCCAATTTTTGCATTTCATTCTTAGGACAGTACTCTTCAGTTGCCAAAGCTTTGAATTCAGCCCAAGTCATGGCCATTGCTGCCTCCCTACCTCGAGCCTGAACTTGGGTATTCTACCATGTTAACGCCTTTCCCACCAGTGAGCAAGTGGCATACTTTACCTTCTGATTCTCAGCACAGTTGCTGATATCCATCTTAGTTTCCATCTTCTCAATCCAACGGGTCAAAGCGATGGCTCCACCCTTTTCGTCGAACTCCTTCGGTTTACAAGTCATGAACTCCTTGTAAGTACAACCAATCCTACTCCCAGTACCATTTCCCATAGTATGTTCATTTCCACCGTCTCCAGTTCCCAGCAAAACCTCGCCGCTATTCACTCCTTCTTCACCTCCATGGTTACCATTGTCCCCTTCATTCCCGTTTCCTCCGCCCATACCACTTCCATTGTTCAAAATATTGTTACTTACTTGAGTAACAATAGTAGGGATTAGCTCAGCTAATTGTTGGGCAATGATAGCGGCGATATCCGAGTTACCAGCCTTATTATTCCTATTGTTCTGTCCTTTCTGACCTCTTCCACCTGTGGCTCCACCACGGCCGCTAGCGCCTCTACCACGTCCTCGTCCACTAGGGACTTCGCCTCCACGGGCCGAGTTGCCAGTAACCCTACTTAGCGGCATTTTCTAATCAATAACAGATAACACTTAAGCTTCAATCATATCAAGGTTTATCATATTTCAAACATCCACGAGCAGTTGATATATCAATGCAAACCGTGTAATTTCCAAGACAAAATCACGAACAATCCCATAATAATAACATAAGGTTTCATTTCCATAAATCATAATATTCCAATCATAACCAAATACTTAAATCAAAGTCAAACACACTAATCTCGATAATCTCAAGCCGACCGTTCTAAAAAGAAATCTAATAATAAGTGATAATCAGTAGTGGCATCAAGCGTTCCTAGCTCAATCCTTCTTATTGCTCCATGAGCAAGAAGCAATAAGTCCTCCTGTCATGCGACGCGCAAACTCTCTCTTGCCCTTTAGGGCCGGAGGGGTAGGCAGATGGCCACCCTCATCCTGAGTAATCGGTGGGTGCGTAGCCGCCTCCCGTATAGGCATCACATGACTCTCACAACTGCTAACGGATCTAGAAAAATCAGGTGGTGATTCAGGAATGTCCCTGATAGCTCTTTGAAGAGGTACCACGTTCCTTGGTTGAGGGAAGGTTCTCTTCACTGCATAGGCTCTTCTGGGTGCTCCAAATCCATAGGGTCTAAAGCATTTCGTCATAGACCTCGTCTTCGGTCTATGCCTTCACACACCTACTGCTAACTTCACTTGTTTTGACGGGCCAGATGATACCTCCTCACTTTCCGAGTCCGAAGAAATCACAATAATAGAAGGGGGAACGAAAGAACCAGTAGAAGACATCCTATAAGGAAAAAGTAGGAGTACTTTTCCTCAGGTGAAGTAGATCAAACAGTAGAGAAACATATGAACATAATAGGAGGAACATACATGTAATATCAGATGCACACAAAACCCTAGTATGCATTCTACATGAAGGTTCCTAGGTTATAGTTTAGGTCGAGTGATCCGCCTAATTCTTTATAACCAATGGCTCTGATACCAATCTGTCACATCTTCGCTTATAGAGGAAACATGAGGATGTAACGGACGGGATCGTCATAACACATTGTTGATTAATAGAGATGCATTAAATGATGAAAAGTCAACGTGTCATGACGTCACCCGACACAAATGGAGACTTTTGCCGTGGCTAGTTAATTCCACGACAAACATAGCCAAACAGACAAAAGAATTGTAAGTCCCACAACCTGGGAGCAAGTGCACAATTCATGAATAACAAAGAAAATCCAATGTAGTTGTCAGACACATCCAATATGTATAAATAATGCAAATCCTAGGGGTCGTCGCTAAGGCAACATCTTTAGCTATCTTCAATGATTATTACCTGAAAAGATATGCTCAAAAAGGTCAACATAATGTTGGTTAGTTCGCAGGTTTAAGTAGTAAACATAATTGATGTTGTGTAATAGTTTTGTAGGACATAGTGTAAACAGTTATAAGCAAGTAATATCACATGTAAACATGAGCATCACAACTAAACCTACGACGTACACACAGATCTTGTCGGAACATATCCACCCTAGGGCCCGTCCCTGGCCACTGTCAGTCCCAACTAGTATACCAACAAACAAGGGTAGGGGTGTCAGCCCAATAGTACTATCATTACCTGTCCGCCGGTTCCAACACCGAAATTAAATAGTTGTGAATAAAGAACCACATAGCAAACTCATGCATGTACCAGATATAAACTTACAAAACAGTAAACACAACAGTCCCAAAGAATAAATGAGTTCACAGCATAAAAAGGGTGAGCATACTTTTCCCCCAAGTTTGTAAACAATTGAAATGAAAACAGGGCCGCGAAACTCACCTTGAAATGATACAAAATAAAGATGAACAAAAACTTCAAAGGATGAGAGCAATCAAACGATCAAACACCTATAATTAATTGTAATTAAAGTCTTAAAGACTTTCAAAGAGAATAGACACGCTCGATCGGTTTCGGGTCGGTTCGGGTTCGACACGCGACGCGCACACAAAGGATATATACACAACACACCATATAATAATACTAATAATAATGATAGTAATATTAATAAAGATATTATTTTTATTATTAATAAAATAAAATGTTAATAATAACAATAATAGTAATAATAATAACAATAATAACAATAATAATATTAATAATAACAATAACACAAACCACACACACCACCAGCACAAACAAAGCCACACACTTGAACTCACGCACACGTTAGTAATATATATTCACCCATCCACACGCCTATATATATATACACACACTATATATATATATACATCCATACATGCACACACAATCACATACATACACTCACATACTCATGATTACTCACACCCAACACACACATAAACCTATATACCTACACACCACGACACACACATGACACACAAACACACCTACGGGTTCAAACACAGACACACACGACACACCCTCGCACAAACACAAGACACACACAAACCCGGTACACACAGCAGCCGAAGGCTGCTGTGTTGATTCTTCCCGACGAGTAGCCAAGGAAACACACACACCTGCACACACACACCCATCACACACACTCACATACACACTGCAACGCACACACACATATATATATATACACACACTGCATTCACGCGCACACACAGCGCATATGTATACATATACATACATGTACACCCGTCGCGCGTCACCATACCACCACCGAGTACCACCGAAACAACCGCGACAGAAATAACGAACCAAACATGCAATAAAACGAAACGAAATGAAATCCACGATGATCTATTACCTGCGAAACGATAAATCGGCGTGTCGGCGGCAACCGACGGCGGCTAATGACGGCGGAAGGGGCTGATTTCGGTGGCTCACGGTGAAGGGGAAGATGACGGCAGCGGTAGGGTTTCGGTTGAGGGGGGGTCGACGGGTTGGTTTGTTTTATAGTTTTTAATATTTACAATTTGGACCCCGAACTTTCAATTAATTATTCCCTCGAGTTTAGTTAAATTACAATTTAAACCCTCTACTTTAATTATAATAATAATAATATTAATAATAATATTAATAATAATAATAATAAATATTATTAAAAGTTAAAAGAAAAGAAAAATATTAAATAAAATTAATTGTACTATTAATAGTTAATTTTATTATTTATTATTTATATAATATTAAGGTCAACGCGCAAGACGAATAAGACAAAAATTTTGAGATCAGAAAGAAATAAATTACGCGACAAAAGTAAGTACACAATGAGAGTTAACGAGTTCATGACGATTAACGGACCTGGTAGGGACGGATGTCACACGAAGAGAGATGAGTGGTTGAGAGTGCAATAGGAAGATGGAAGTACAGTTGTGTTACGAGTCGATAATTCTGGAAATGAGTGAAGAATGTGCAACATCATTCAATATGATGATCATCGGAGGCAGCTTTCGATAGTGGTTTGCATAGACCGGAGATAGTTAATGGAGAAATTGTCACCACAAATTACCATCTTGATTGTTATTGAGCTGTTAACAACCGGCAAGGGAAAGGGGAAGGCGGATAAGTGTTCAATCGCAATGAATGAATGACATTAAAAGTAAATACGGTTTTGTTTGGCCATGTGTGTATACTTTAGCATTTGTATTATAAGAATCATATGTTTATATTTTATTGTAAGGGCATAAATGAAATAAAATTATTAATTTTTTGAAATTTAAGCATGACTTTTCATATGAGTGTTTTAATTCATATGTAAAATTATCATTCTATCATCCTTTTATTTTTATTATAAAAGATATAGATTAATATTAAAATTATTAAACTCACAATATACCTCTAGAAAAATATTAGTATTATCGTTATTATAAATATGAAGATATATATTAGTTATATACTTAAATATTTAAATAAAAAATACTTAATTTAAATAGTATTTAGTTATAATAATATAATTAGTAAATATAAACTTAAATGTCAATTTATATTATCATAAATAAAATAAAATTTAATGAAGTGAAATAATATCATATTATAATGTATTAATAATGTGTATTAAATACATGAAAGAAACAAAGGCAAAAGTCTCAAGATATATAAACTTTAATGGATAAATTTACCATATTGCTCCTAGAGTGTTTTAAAATTTTAATCAATTTCTTATTTTATTCATCTCAAATGTCTTGCACTTCTTTGTACATGTTGCTTCAAAACTTGTATGTTTGGTAAAATTACATCTTTATCCAAATATATGTATTACATAGTAGTATAGATAAATCTAGCAAAACCGGAGCCAAACCCATAAATGTATAAAATTTTAACTTTACAGGTTATTTGGACATATAAGAGTGGTATTTAGAATGAAAAGTGAAAAATTAATTATTTAGCCTACCGGTTCAATAACGTTAAATGGTTAACCGTCAAAATAATATCTATGGACTTACAAATTAAATACTATTATTTTCTAGCAGGATAAGTCTATTTATATAATAAAAATATTTTACAAAGTTTTAAAATTATAAACAATGCGTTAGTTACGCAATTAAACGTGAAGTGTGATTTTACCGAAACTGACTACAAAAATATATTCTCGCTACTATTAGTTATTTACAAAATATTTTGGGCTAAAATTTTTATGTTAACTCTCTATGTTATATGAGATTATTTATTTTGGTGTTATATAACTAAATTACCAAGAGTTTAAATTACACATTTTAACATTTAATAATTTTTTTCATAACTTTGGGACGAATATTCCCTAAAGACAAACTTATATATTTCAGGACTGATTTTTATTTAGACTATATTTATATATGTATATAGGTATGCAATATTATTTTATTATAAGCCGTAAATATCCGAAAGGCTTATTATTCACGTTGTGACAAAACCAATAAAATGAACGTAATTGATATAAATGAGTCACTAAGACTAATTTTGACTATCTTTTGTTAATAATTGTTTCCTAAACAAATAATAATAGCAATTAATAAGTCGAAACTATTTTATTAAAGTTATCCAAGTGAAAATCTAATGGTTTCAAAAAACAAAGTAATAGCATCAAATAAACCCAAGTTAAAACCACAATACATTGAAATTAGAGTATGACTCAGTAGTAACACGTTGTAAAAGCATACAGATTTCTATCGCTCAAAGCCATTGGCACTCAACTTGTCGAGCTTACGTACTATACCACCACCATCACCGTGACTAGAACTCGGTGAGTTTTGTGACTACTTAAAATCCTTTTTTTTACTTTAATCTTTTTGGGTGAAATACATGTTATCAATTCTATTTAGTTTTAACTACTTTTATGGTGTATGCTTACAGAGGCACACACATATGTGGGCAAAACTACTTGAATTTGAGAGCAACGTTTCCATCTTTGTACGGTGTTTTCCCCGATAGGGACTGTAAAGACTAGACCTTTCACTAACTTATATGGACTACATCACTAATAACGTCAACTTAGTTGCCACTAGTCCACACACCATAGATTTGCATCATACATCTTTTACCTGGTAGTGTTATTTGACAAAGGTTAACATTTAGACATTAGTAACTATCTTGGTTGTGGCCTCAAGTGCAGATTGATTGAAGGGATAAAATGTTTTAGGCATACATACACCTCCTGTATAAACCATGGTTAACTATTTGAGTAATGTTACAAACACACTAACTTTATAACTAACATATATTTGGGCATGTATTTTAAGATGTTGAGCTGGTATTTCGATTGGGAGCATAGAGTTGGATATTTCGGGAGATTAGTACCTATTGTATAGACATCTTTGATGACTTGATTGTACTATTTAGACCCGTATAACTGTGGTAGTTTTTGAACACTTATAACGTATATTGGAGGTTGAAAACTTATGTAGACATTTTTTCAGGTTTAATTAAGTCCTATATTTTAATATCACTGCTTAATGTTTTGATGTCAATGAGTCACACCACACCTCAGAGAAACCAGGGTGTGACAAGGATGTTCTTCGGTTTGGAATGACCGGTGTTTTTATGTCCCATTTGACATGTTGCTTGACCGGGTGATGAAAGTTCGACGTTTAAAGGCTTTATTTTCGTTTTTACGTGTCAACTTATGAGAAATAGAGTTATTTTTGGGATATTATTGTGTTTGTAGGATAAATGTGAAGAATACGAAGAAGTTGGAAGAAACGGGACGGAAATTGAAGCTCGGGAGGTGAAGATATGTAAAAGAAAAGTTCTAAGATAATGGTAACTTAAAACGGGCATAACTTGAGCTAGGAAATGAGTTACAGGGCCCACGACCTATCAACGAAAAGATCTAGAAAAGTTACACATGAAAATCAATTTTGTGCAGGGGGTGGCGCCACCGTAAACCCGAAACCTTTGACCGACGCCTCCTCTGGCGCCTAGCTTGACTCCAAACTGCAGCCACTGACGCCGAGCGTCGCGTTTTGATGGATTTTAACCTAATTTGAGAGGTTTTAAAGGGGGATTAACCCTAATACAAAAATAACCTTTGGCCACATCAATCTTGGATGAAAAGAAAGCATCTTTCATCATTCCAAAGCCCTTCCAACATCAAGATCATCAAAATATATATGATTAATTACAATTGTGTTGAAGAATCAATGATGAGGCAATGCTAATTTGTTTGTGATTCACTTCGGGGGACGGGCTTGTGAAAGTTTTTATTTTTCTTACTTTGTAACCTAGATTTGAGATTGGATCTTGAACCTTTTAAGTTTTTATGGATTCAATTCATGATTTGATCATTTAAACAATTTGATTGTGTTTAAAACTAATTTTGATTTTCTATAACTTTGGTTTTAATCATTATGTGATTGATTCTTAGAATTAGGGTTACATTAGTCAAATTGGTGATTGTGTGAATAAAATCTTTTAAGCTTTAATCCATAATTATCATTTAGATCTTATTAGGTGTAAGTCATTATTAATGACTTCTCACTAGGTTTCACTAAAAAAAATGTAACTTTGTCAAACCTGAATCCTAAAGTGGGTTGTTTTTTCTCCAAGATTGTTAAAAACCTAAACTTTTATTTTGTTAATTTGATTATTTCTCAATTCAGATAACCAAACAATATACTTTTCAATGTTTAATGTTCTTAGATTAATCGTTACTAGCACTTTCCTGTAATTCCTTGTGGATTCGACACCCTTCTTACCCTTTACTATATATTAAGGGTGATTAGGCACTCTTTAATTAATATTTTTGACCGACCACACGACATCGATCATTGATTACCTGACCATTTTCGTTTAAATTCAAATACCTATTCTGTGGCCACTTTGGTGCCTAACATCTAGTATTAGAGTTCAGCTCTCATATGTTTCTACAAGCTGAATCACTTTAATATCTATCGGTTTTCTTTTCTGTCACACACCAACTATTGAGGGAATCATTAGGTTGGACGTTTATGAATCAATTGCTCATAACACATGGTATTAAATGCGTTGAAATAATATTAATTTCAAATTATCATTGATAAGTACTAACCAAAACATTCATTACAATTAAACAATAATCAAATAAACATAACAACTATCTTTATTAATCTAGGTCCAGAATCCTTGATGTAAACTTGCAATTAATCAACTAAGCTGAATTTCTTAAAATCATGTGAAAAAGTAACGAGTCAGCTAAAAAATTATCTGGTAAGTAAACATAGATTTTGCATACATATATAGATTGATTTAAAATGATTTAAACAATTCAATTCATATGGCAATGTTTAAACTTATAATGTAATAGTATAACATAAAAGACAAACCAAATACAATCAAACCTAATAATTGATTCTGATAGAATGTGTGAATTCAGTTCCAACCAGCACTCGAATAATCATACTGGATGACTTTGTCAAACCAATAGATATATCATTGTTACCGTGATTGTATATATTAGTGATTGTATTAACATCTATTTTATCTAACTATGAATACATAATTACAAGTAATAACATATCATGTTTTGAATTGAATTTTGAAATAGAATAACAATGTTTAAATATAAATCACATGATTTCTCTCAAAATATAAACATATGATATGGGCTATAAATACTCACTTGATAAATGTGATTTGAATACTAATATGATAGATTAGACATCAACGGTTATCTCACGGTCAACCTAAAGAATGGTGTCCTATAATATAATAATAACGATTTAAAGAATAAACATTGACTAGGGTTCGAATTGAGATTTAAGGTTTTATCAATTAGTTTAAATAAATTAATATAATTACTTTATATCAATTGATTAAATAAAATAGAATAAATTGATTAAGTAATTGGAATTGAAAATAATAATAAATAATTAGTGAATTAGAGTTATTAAATATAATTTAAATATTTAATGTATAATAATTGACTGAATAGGGTTTAAATGTTAAAGTGTGAAAAAATATTACTTTAACTAATTAATAACCTGATCAAAGTAATTAATGTGATAAGTGATCATTTAAATTGAATTTGTAATCGTCTTGATTTAAAAATAAGTTTGAAATAAATTTATAATGTTTTCATATTAAATAGACTGAAAAAGAATTTGAAATTTTTATTAGATTTTCAGAATTACTTAAATAGTTTCTAAATTAAGTTTAATTGACAAAATAGATTTTATATTAATTTAATAATATGATAATATTTTCTATATTAAAATTAATTGAAAATAATGATTTTATAAAAAAAATTTGGGGCACCTGGGTCGAACCGAGTACCCTTTGTGTAAGGCATGCGTTTTACCAGGAGACCAAAGCCCTAGTTTTAGTTCAAATTCAAAATAGAAAATAAAAAATAACATTTAATAAAAATCCCAAATCTCAAATAAACCCTAGAATCGATTTGATTTAAATTGAACATGAAATCGATTTTGTTAATTAGATTAACCCTAGGACTTTGGTTTAAAATGTGTATACGAGTATGTGTAAAGATTCAATTACCTGATTCGATGTGATATTAAGAAGAGAATAACCTAGAATATAAAGATCCTTCACTGCACACTTAAATAGACTGCGTAGCGACTAGGTTGCAATCGAATCCAAACAATTGATGATGAGTAGATCAAATTAACAGTTTGTATAGCTTCCAGACGAGTTGATGATGGATAACACTCAACCATTTACCGATTAAGATACTCTGAAAACTATGAACACCATTGATGTAGGTTCGTGAGGAGACAATATTGAATGCGTTATGTATGTATGATTTGAATGAAATTGATGTTAGAGTGAGCTAAAAGGAATTAGTAGGGATGTCTTGCCTCAGTTATATAGCATCAGTTTAAGCTATTTTAACTCATACGAATTGAAGTTTTGACCTGAATTCGTGAATGATTAAGCAGTTACAGGTTCAATTGAATCAAAGGTTATGACTATAATGATCATAGTTACGTTTTAGGTTAACTGATTTGGTCAATTTCACTAGATTGGGGTCGAAATTGATTTGATACTAAATATGGAAATTCGGTTTCGAGAAGAACCACATTAACAATAGCTGGATTTGAATTTTGAATGGTTTGGCATTCGAATCAGTCATCTAAGCGAATTAAGGTGTTTGAATTTGGTTTAAACCAGTGGCTTGTGTGGTTTTAGCATCTGCTGGAACTCAGCCAAAGCTTTGGTTTGTTATTAATATGTTTTATATATTATATATTTTATTTTTATTGTATATCTCACTTTGAGTCGTTAAGTCATATAGATTAACAAGTAACGTATGATATAATAATTTAACATTAAATAAAATGATGATATTAATAATAATATTAATAACAATAATAATCACAACAAGTAACAACAACAATAATAATAAGAACAACCATCACCACCATGATATTAATAACAATACTAATAACAATAATGCTCGCAACTTTTATTTTATTGCTTTTGATTTAATTAATATAAACATGATTATATATTTTTTATATGTTAACAAAAAATTTATTTTTCTTTAAATTAAGTATAAGTTTTATTAATATAAATATAATTATATATCTTTCATATCTTAACATTATTATATTATGAATAACAAAAAAAAAAAAAAAAAAAAAAAACAGAACCGGTTTCCAAACCGACCCAAACCGGTTTCATTGGGTTGGGTTTTTCAACCATTGAACCAGTTTATAACCCGAACCGGTTTGGGGCTAAATCAGTTTTGAGTTAGGTTGAGCAAACCTGTTTCAGTTTGGACCCCAAACCGGTTTTTAAAAAAACCCGGTTTGTACACCACTAGTTGGTTTGGGTTTTAATAAAAATTATAGTTTACTCCCTGATGTTTGAAAACTTATTATTTTATGTATTAAGTTTATAGTATTAGTTTTATAAATTACACTTTTTACCCTAAACTTATTAAAACCCTTTAATAAATTATTTATTAGTTTATGAAACATTTACAAACTTCATAAATTTATAAAAAAAAACCTTTTGATTTAATTATTTATTTTAATTTAACAATTAAAACCTCATAATTAGCAATAAAACTTTATAAGTTCATAAAATTTGTTTAGTAAATTATAAAATTACATTAAAATGTTATAAATTGAATAAATAACAATATTATTGTATTTGAAACAATTTTAAAAAAAATGTCTAATTAATAAATTTAATTTACATAATTGACCCAAACGGAATGTCTGCAATGTTTCCAATGCCAAGACTTAGGGCACTCCGAAGGTCATCTCACTTCGGGATGCTCCAACAAGAGGGTATCGCTCTTGTTGAATATGAAGTTTTAACGTGTCCAAGTTTGATAAAGAATTAGGCCCATGACAAACTAAAGAAGAGGTGGTTGTGGGCCCAGATGATGGAGAATGTTTGACGGTGCAACAACAGCTAAGTGGAACTATAATTCAATGTGATGAAATGCAACGTGAGTCTTTATTTCATACCCATTGCACTATAGGAAACAATGTGTGTTCACTAGTTGTCGATAGTGGATCACTAACGTAGCTTGACAAATCATGATCATAAATTCGAATCTACCAAATGAGCCTCATCCTTCTCCTTGTGACTAAAGAGAGTGTGGTTGGATAGGATTGAGGGACTCTACGACTTAAGAGTGTTTAGGACCATTTAAAAAGCTCACTGCTCGTAACTCACTTGAAGTTCGCTCAAAAATAGCTCGAAAATACCTTGTTCTATATAAAATATAATGAGACTTTTACGAAAATAACTAGTTGTATACAAATTAATATCAACTACAAGTTGGTATAAATTAATAAAATCAATTAATATATTATGCACGTAATACATAACCAATCTTAACCAAGAAATCGTTCAAACTTCAAAAGTAAATGTAAATAGTCTTGTTTATATACAATAAGAGAGAGAAGAGAATGAATTTTTATATTATATGATTAATAAACCCACTTGTATACGATAGTTAAGAGTAAATTAGATCGATGTTCATATAATATGTTAAAATTTAACTTTCATGTCTAGAGTTTACTTAGTCGTCACACTTTGTGTCCCTCAATGATATCTGTTTATTATACTATATACATTTAAATAGGATGTCAACAATAAAGTACAAGTGAGTATAAAGGCTAGAGTACAATAATTTAATGTTCCTTACATTAGCTTTTTAAAAATTGTTTGTTTTACCCTCTAACTAAAAACATAAAGGAAAAGAAAGAAATTACTACCCCCTCTTCAATGAATCATAAACCCATAAAAATAATTTAATACAAAATAGAACTATAACAGAAATTCAAATTCAATAATCAATAACAAATCAAGTTCAAAAATCTATAAAAAATGATTTTTTCTAAAGTTAAAACTGGAGAGTGAAATATTGATGTACCAGAAGCTAGTGCTTTGCAATATTAATATTAATATTAATAAATATATATAAAGGTTTGTACAGCTTCTATAGTCGTTTATTTAAAATTAGTTTCCCTTTGATTAGTAGTAGGGAACGAGAGTCGTCAAAGAGCCATAATATTTAGGTGGAGCCCCGTCAAAGTAAGCCGTAACTGGGTTTTGGGATTGGACCAAGTCCTAGCCAGGTCAACATCCCTGCCTTTGACTTCTTCTAGATTTTATTGGCGATGATTTTGTTTGTCAAATAATCCTTCTACCACCGACTTTAACCATTGCTTTGAAATTTTGAGAATGTGGAAAGATAACCAATAATTTTGTTGGGTGCAAAAAAAATTGTGTTAGAACTCGTGATTGTTTATTTCGCTAGAGTTATGTCCATAGTCCTTTGGTCTAGCCGCACCTAATACATATTAGATTAGTTTGGGTTTGAATTTCACCAAATAAAGGATAATATATATATATATATATATATGTGTGTGTGTGTGTGTGTGTGTATATATGTGTGTATATATATATGTATGTACATATATATATGTATGTATATATATATATATATGTATATATATATATATGTATATATGTATATATGTATATATGTATATGTATATATATATATATGTATATATTATATATATGTGTATGTATATATGTATATATATGTATATGTATATATATATATATATATATATATATATATATATATATATATATATATATATATATATATACATATACATATTGTAAGATCATCTGAAGATTGTGAGGCTGATGCAACCAACAAGCCAGAACAACCAAGTCTTCCATGCATGCACTAAGGAAAAAAGATGAACTAGCTTTGGAAGTCTTACACTCTCAAATGTGTCTAAGTGTAAGATCTTCCGAAGCTAACAGTTCAGAAGGAGTTACTTCGGAAGTTTCACAGTCAAACAGAAAAATATTCTAAGTGTGAAATCTTTCGAAGCCAAAGATCAGCATCTTCCGAAGCCAAAGATGAAATCTTCCGAAGCTTCAGAGACAAAGTTTTCCGAAGCTGTGAAGACTGATTTCTTCAGAGGATAGAGAAAATATGCTTTCTCTGAATCAACTTTTGATAAAGCTGACACACTTTCTGCTGCCTGCTTTGGTGGTTCACCTACTTTACATAAGTTAGTGAAACTTTCATACTTTATCAAAAAGTAGGAATTGTCTTTGTCTGTAACTTATCTTACTTGTTCATGTACACTTTTTGTATTAGGAAAAGTCAGTGAGCTATGGCATGACATAGTCACTAGTCAAAAGGCAACCTGCCTTTTGACTTTAGATTGATCTTGTTGTCTAGATTAGTCAAATCCCAACTGTCTTTACATGTAAGTGACGGTTATAAGTTGTAGTATAAAAGTGTCTCAGGTCCTTGTAATTTAGGTATGCTTTGTAACACTTGTAAAAGAACTTGAGATCAATATACAACATCCTTGAAAACCAATCTTGTGTTTTTGTGTTGTTCTTAGTTCTGTCTCTCTAAATTACTTGTGTTCTTAGTATCATCTGTTTTAAGTTACTAGTTCCCTATTTGAATTGCTAAGTGATCTAAGATCTCTTCTCAGTGTGAAACTAAGTGTTAAGTACCCTTATCCGGTCCTGCATTTGGTATCAGAGCATTCCAGGCTCTTGATTGTAAGATCTCACCATCTTTAATCCTCTTAGCTTCACACATCACTTAACTCTTCAAATGGAAGCTATCTCTAAGGCTGATATGGAAACTGGAACTATGACAAAGTCCCCACTGATCACTCCTGAGGATTTTGACACTTGGTGCCAAAGAATGGAAGGCTTCATCAAGTCTCAAGATTCCAGGATGTGGGAGTCTGTTGTCAATGGACCTCATGTACCATGCACTTCTTCAGCTGCTGCTGGTGGTGGCATGATATTAAAGGAAAGGGCTGACTTTTCTGATGAAGACTGGAAAAGGATTGATATTGATCAAAAAGCCATGACAGCCCTCCAAACTGCTCTTCCAAACTCCATCTACAGAGGTTTCAAGAAGTGCAAGACCGCTAAACAGCTATGGGATGCACTGAAATTGATGTATGAGGGGTCCAATGAAGCCAAGTAGAACAAGAAGGACCTCCTGAAGCAGCAGTTTGAAAACTTCACCTTCAAGACAGGTGAAACCATGACTCAACAATACTTCAGGTATGTTGAGATTGTGGATACTCTGGCTGATGTTGGAGTAACTATTGAGAACAGGGATATTGTTAGGAAGTTCATGTCCACTCTTCCCAGACAATAGACACACTATTGTGTGGTCATTAAGAGGACTGAAAACCTTAAGACCCTTACTCTCACTGAGTTGTATGGGATACTCAGTGGATACCAGATGGAGATGAACATGCAAAATTCATCTGGTAACTCCAATACTCATCAGAGTTCTGCCCTTCATATGGGTGAAAGGGATAGCAGAGAACCACAGTATCATCTTATCTGCTACCCTGAAACTTCACAAAAGGGTCCTTTTATCACCTTCCCAGAGACACCCAGAGAGAGCTACATCCAAGGAAGTCCCTTCCAAGAGACAAGTTCCTCTCAAGCCTTTGTCTCTACTGATGAAAGTTCAGTCAACTTTCTCTTCACTCTTGAAGACCTGGACTGTATCCATCCAGATGATCTGGAATATATGGAGATAGTCCAGCAGATGGCTCTTCTCACTCACGGAGCCCAGAAGTTTTACAAGAGGACTGGGAGAAGGTTTCCTAGCAATGCAGCCAGTGGTAAGTTTGGGCTAGACAAAAGCAAAGTAAAGTGTTACAACTGTAACCAGATGGGACACTTTTGAAAACCGTTAAACAAAGTATACATACATTTGAAAACTGTTAAACAAAGAAAGACAACACATACACCCATACATCATAAACATCATCACACCATCATGCACACATCAGACATAAGCCAACACATCCCAACGGGTCCTATCTCAAACATCACCTCTTAAAGCCCCTAAGAAATCCCTAAGTCCAAAACTAGGCACAACAAGTCATTCTAGGCGCATCAGCAGAAAATTCTAAGTATAAAAGCTCCTGGGCGCATCAGCACTATTTGGGCGCATGAGCCCTGTTCGGGCGTCCCAACACTTAGCCACTGAAACAATTCTGGGCGCATCAGCACTATGCAGGCGCATGACCCACACTTAGCAATTTTTTTATACTTTCTGGGCGCACAACAACTATTCAGGCGCATGACCTGGGTGTATTAGCACTATTTGGGCGCACCAACTTCGGGCGCATGAGAACACTTAGGCACATAACACTTGGGTGCATGAGAACATTCTGAAACATGTCTAACACTGCCAAAATTCACCCGAACATCATTCCAACACCATCCAAACATAGATCTAACATGCTAAGGGCATTTAAAACTTACCAAGCACCATACTAAACCATAAACAAGCCTAGAACATACAACCACAGCACATACATCAAACAAAAAGCTGAAACATACGGTAATCTTAGAAAACCTTTTCCCGGTATGCATAATAGCCCCAAAACACTTTAAAATCTGTAAAAGAGGGGTTCTAGAAACTCACCTTGAAGCAGCTCTTCAAACCAAACACTTTCACCTGTGATTTCAGCTTCAAAATTCCGAGAACAACCTTCTTAAAGCATCAAGAACTCGGTTACAAGCTGCAAACCGAGTTAAAACCCGAGAACTAACCTTTTTGCAGCTTCTTCTTCCTTCTTCTTCTCCAAAAACCCGATTTCTTGCTCTTCTTCTTCTTCAGCCGAGGCCAAAAAGCAGATCTGCTGCTTTATGGGGCGGCCATACCCTCATTTATATTAAAATAATGAGTTTTGGCACTTTTACACCTTACACCCCTCATCTTGTGCCCATTTACTTTTCTTTCTGAATTCTTTTCTTTTCGTTTTCTTTTTAATAAAATTCAGGGTGTTACAAGTCCACCCTCCTTATATAGGTTTCGTCCCCGAAACCTGTCGCTTCTCGAACAGTCACGGGTAACGCTGTCTCACCTCTTCCTTGATCTTACATGTAGGCTTAGTCCCCTTCTAGGCTCCATTTTACTTGCACAAGTGGAACCATCGTTCTCCTTAGCCCTTCTTTTCCTTCTTTCATGAATGACCCCTAGTTGCTCCACGTAGTTGAATCGTTCATCAATCTCAGTATTCTCTAGTGGCACGATCACATCCCTATCAGTTGAGCACTTTCTTAGACGAGATACATGGAACATCGGATGACTTCCACTTAACACGTTGGGTAGCTCCAGTCGACATGCCACTTCTCCTACCTGAGCAACAGTTCAGATTAGTTCTTTACACCTCAGTATTAGCTTCACTCACTTTCGAAATCTGGTGATCTTCTCTCCCAAAATGAGGCCTTCATCATTACTCCACCACTATAGATCGACACCGAACTCCTTTCGGGCGTGATTACTCAAACCACTTTCTTGCAACACTCGGTGTTCGCCTCATAGGCTGCTAGCCAATCATTCCGAAGGCGCACGTCTATCCATCTATGTCTGTCCTGAACAGACTAGCAGGAAACACACGCTCTCTCAATACTATCGCGCAATTCTCTAGGACATCCGGTAACCCAGTGGACTTACCAATAGTAATTTCTACATCGAAGGATGCATCGATCTTCCTACTCCTAACGTGCAACTTAACACAAAGGCAGCAGAAATGAAACTACTACTAGCACCACAATCAAAGCACAAGGCACAAATTTAATTTACCAGAAACGTACCTGACGTCGTGTCGAAGTCCGCTCTAGCCTCCTCCCGGTCAGGGAAAATGCTCTACCCTTCATCTTTTGCTCTCCTTCCTTGCACCGGAGCTTCCAGCCCTTGACTTCGTGCAGTCTCTGCTCCTGTGTCCACTCTCACCACACCTGTAACATATTATTGCACGACAATCCCTCGCCAAGTGGCCCTCCTTTCCACACTGAAAACAGAGATTCGATCCCTGCTTACATACTCCTGCATGCTCCTTCCCACATTTCTTGCATACCTCTTCCATCTCAGACATCCTCTTCCGATCATCGAACCTCATCATCTTACCTCCAGCCACAAATTCACCATCATCATCATCCCGCCTTCCGTTCCCACTCTTAACATAACTCTGCTCTTCCTCCTCATCCATCATCGCCACCGCCTCTCGCTCGTCATACAGCCTCAAATCGACCGCCGACCTAAACGTGCTTGGCCGGGCAACGACCAGATGTCTGTGGATATCTACCGGCAGACCTTGAATATACCTTTTAATCTTTCGTGACACAGGCGTCACCTGATCTGGCACCAGTCTTGCCATCTCGTTGAACTTTGTGGTGTACTGTTGGTGAGTCATCGTCCCCGCCTCCAGCTGCAGGAACTCCCTCTCAAATTTGTCGAGCTCCGTGTGAGGTCAAAACTCCTCGATTACCAACCTCTTCAGCTCCTTCCACCTAATCCTCCCTATTGCCCTGGTACCCTTAGCCTGAACAATGTTGTCCCACCAGCATAAGGCTGAATCCACAAATGAGTGGGTAGTAAACTTCACCTTCTGATCCTCGCGGCACTCGTTGATATCAAGTACCACTTCCATCTCTCTCACCCAACGTTGTGTAGCAGCAGCACTCCTGTTTCCATCAAACACTGGAGGCCTACACCTTTGGAATGCTCCATAGTTGCATCCCTTCGCAGTTTCTTGCACGGCTTCCTCATCCTCCTCATCGTCACTTGAGACAACCATGCCAGCATTGGGTTGCTCCATATCTCTAGAACCTCCGACTTCACCTCCTCGTCGTGCAGTTCTCCTCTTCTCACCCTCCTTCTTCTCATCCTCCTTCATAGCTCTAATGACATCGGTCACTACAGCCGGCAGAATCGTCTGCATGACCTGTTGGACTTCCTCTGCTACTGCCTTCTTCATTGAGGCTCTCAGATTAGCACTCCCGTCCTAACCGTCCTGGTGACGAAGCGCTAGCTCATCAGGAGCCATCTCAGCAGTCTTAGCTCTGCTCCTCGTGATACGCGGTCTAACCCCATGTCCACCATGACCTCCACCTCGCGAAGCCTCAGAAGACTTACCGCCAACCATCTAAACACTACAAGATTCAAACACCAACATGGTCAATCAAGGTAATAGCTCAAGATATGTCAAGTATAGTATGTCCCTAATCACAGTGGCCAGTTGTGTTTAGCCACTTACTTTACTCTTCATTTCCCAAGCATTTCCTATCCTGACTACATCAGTATCTAAATCTACACCAAAGCACACAAGCCACATAACATGCGTACATAATACCGGTTAACATTAACTTACATAAAACCCTTTTACATAAAACTTTTACCTGCAGGCACGTAGCTACTAGGACTGGCATCCCTTTCCTTTTCGTCCCATTCTTAGTTTAAGATTAGGTTCTTTTGAAAATATTTACCCAATTCTCTTAAACTTTAGCTCTGATACCAACTTGTAAGGCCCCGTTCCCGGGACGCTTACAGCTGGACCGTCATCACATAAATTATTAAAATACTCATTTCTTTGCAGCGGAAATTAATAACTTTTATTTATAAATAGAACATGTTATCTCATTACATAAATCATTTACATTTCAAAATACAATAACATGTCCAAAATGTGGATGCCAGTCTTCGAAACACTCCAAGTAGCGTATGCATCCATGCCTGTAACTCCTCAGCATCAACAAAATACCTGCCAACTATCATGCATACAAAAAGTCAGTGACGCTGAGTGAGTTCTAGTTTTATAAATAAATTACTTTACTTTCGTTAAAACATAACCTTCGTAATCGTATACGATCAAACATCATACGTACACATTGATAATATTATTATTATCTTCATCATTGTTCAATTCGTACATTTCGTACATTCATCATTATCTTTCACTTCAATCTGGATCCTATCTCATGCAATACCCCCGACTCATGTCCGAAGACCGACAGTACCGGGGTACGCGGCAACGATCCCCTTCGAGTCACAAAGACACCCTTCGAGCCACAAGTACTCCCTTCGAGCCACAAGGACTCCCTTCGAGCCACAAGGACTCCCTTCGGGACACAAAGACTCCCTTCGAGCCACAAAGACTCCCTTCGAGCCACAAAGACTCCCTTCGAGCCACAAAGACTCCCTTCGAGTCACAAAGACTCCCTTCGAGCCACAAAGACTCCCTTCGAGCCACAAGGACTCCCTTCGGTCACAAAGACTCCCTTCGAGCCACAAAGACTCCCTTCGAGTCACAAAGACTCCCTTCGAGTCACAAAGACTCCCTTCGAGCCACAAGGACTCCCTTTGGGTCAATCTCATGGATTATACCCCTTACGAGTCTGTTGTGACACACAGTCACTCACCTCAGCCTGGCATACAAGTCTATTGTGACAACACAGTCACTCACCCCAACCTTGGCTTACGAGTCTTTTGTGACACACAGTCACTCACCTCAGTCTTGCTTGCAAGACTATTATTACGTTCCACTTTTCATTATTGTTATCTTTCACTTCGTTACATAATACTTAACATTCATTCATAGCCATACCATGTAAAGTCATACATCATACATAATGTATTATAAAACATAATACATACGTTTGAAAACCGTTAAATGAAGAAAGACAACACATACACCCATACATCATAAACATCATCACACCATCATGCACACATCAAACATAAGCCAACACATCCCAACGGGACCTATCTCAAACATCACCTCTTAAAGCCCCTAAGAAAGCCCTAAGTCCAAAACTAGGCACAACAAGTCATTCTAGGCGCATCAGCAGAAAATTCTAAGTATAAAATCACCTGGGCGCATCAGCACTATTTGGGCGCATGAGCCCTGTTCGGGCGTCCCAACACTTAGCCATAGAAATAATTCTGGGCGCATCAGCACTATGCAGGCGCATGACCCACATTTAGCAAATTTTTTATACTTTCTGGGCGCACAACCACTATTCAGGCGCATGACCTGGGTGCATTAGCCCTATTTGGGCGCACCAACTTCGGGCGCATGAGAACACTTAGGCACATAACACTTGGGCGCATGAGAACATTCTGAAACATGTCTAACACTGCCAAATTCACCCGAACATCATTCCAACACCATCCAAACATAGATCTAACATGCTAAGGGCATCTAAAGCTTACCAAGCACCATACTAAACCATAAACAAGCCTAGAACATACAACCACAACACATACATCAAACAAAAAGATGAAACATACGGTTATCTTAGAAAACCTTTTCCCGGTATGCATAATAGCCCCAAAACACTTTAAAATCTGTAAAAGAGGGGTTCTAGAAACTCACCTTGAAGCAGCTCTTCAAACCAAACACTTTCACTTGTGACTTCAGCTTCAAAATTCCGAGAACGACCTTCTTAAAACATCAAGAACTCGGTTACAAGCTTCAAACCGGGTTAAAACCCAAACATAAACCCGAGAACTAACCTTTTTGCAGCTTCTTCTTCCTTCTTCTTCTCCAAAAACCCGATTTCTTGCTCTTTTTCTTCTTCAGCCGAGGCCAAAAAGCAGATCTGCTGCTTTATGGGGCGGCCATACCCTCATTTATATTAAAATAATGAGTTTTGGCACTTTTACACCTTACACCCCTCATCTTGTGCCCATTTACTTTTCTTTCTGAATTCTTTTCTTTTCATTTTCTTTTTAATAAAATTCGGGGTGTTACAGCTGCCCTCTATAGACCCCAGTGATGAAGAAGATGAAGTGGAGATGGTGAGGAATGAATCTGAAATAAGTGAAGAGAGTCAATCCAAAAAGGGTCACCATGATCCTGAGGAGAGTAAGAAGGCTGGTATGAGAAAGACAAAGAGGAAGAACTTGATTAGAAGAGCAAAGAGAAGATCAAAGAAGGCTCAAGAGATCAAGGCCACTTTTGACTCCAAGCAGAAACAAGTGTTAATCTCTGCAGGATTTGAAGTGGTAAAGGCTGAGGAATCAACTACAAACTCTAGTACCAGGAGTTTTAGTACAGTTCCAACTCATTCCAGCAAAGAGAAGGCTGAATTGCTATGTACCACTGCTACACCGTCTGAACCATCCTCCTCCAAGAGCAATTCTCTCCCTAAGAAAATTGCTGCAGCGTCTGTGAAGAAGAAGCTGGAAAAAGAAAGTGTTCAAGTTCAGTCTTGCTCTCAGAAGAAGACTCCCAGAAGGAAGCAAATGGACTGCATCATGTGTGATAGTACTTCTCATCTGGCTAAGGATTGCATCTACAATCTAAAAGTACTATCCACATGGTCAAAGAGATGGCTTCTGGGAAGAAGAAGGAAAAGAAAGCTTCAGAAGGAAAAATCTGTTTCCTTCGAAAGCTCCAAAATGAATAAGAAGGCAAGTGAAAAATTGCCTTCGGAAGAAAATTTGGTCTCGGAAGAAAGAAATGATTCCGAAGTACTGAAGCTTGCTGCAGTGAAAGCAAGATCTTCCGAAGGTCCAGTCTCCAAATCTTTCAAAGCTACAAAAGCTTCTGAAGCTTTTAAGGTCAAGCCAAATTTTCCAAAGGTGGTGTGGAAGATGAAGGAAGACCGTGTGACTGAAGATTCTTCATCAGCAACAGCAAATGATCCTCAAAACCTGAACATATGATCACTTAGTGTTTCATTGCCTTCAACTCATTTTAACAAGCCCAAGACCAATGAGGCTTGGGTTTCCAAATATAACTAAATCATCTCTTTTTGTGCAGGGACAGCCAAAGGCAAACAAAAATGTGTGGATCATTGATAGTGGCTACTCCAGGCACATGACAGGCAATAAGTCCTTACTTCAAAACTTTGAAAGATTTGATGGAGGACCAGTTGCTTTTGGAGGAGATGCAGGAGGTTACATTACTGGCAGGGGCAAGGTTACAAATGGTAAGCTCAGCATTGAGAAGGTAAACTTTGTCAAGGAGCTTGGATACAATCTTCTGAGTGTGTCCTAATTTTGTGACCAAAAACAACACATGCTCTTTACTGAGCATGAGTGCATTGTTCTCAAGCCCAGGGTGACATTCCTCAAGAGTATATTCTGCTCAGAGCCCCCAGGAGAGGGAACATGTATAAGATGGATCTGCAGGAAACATCTCCCTCTAGAGAAGTTTCTTGCTTTCTGTCTAAAGCAAATAGTGATGAATCTTTCCTTTGGCATAAAAGACTATGCCATGTAAACTTTAAAAACATGAATAAATTGATTAAGAATGATTTGGTAACTGGAATGCCAAAGAAAGAGTTTACAAGTGATGACCACTGTGTTGCATGTCTGAAAGGGAAGCAACATAAAGTGTCTCACAAGCCAAAGGAAATGAACTCTATCACTACTCCCCTACACTTGTTACATATGGATCTGTTTGGCCCCACCAGTGTAATGAGTCTAGGATGGACTTCTTACTTTTAGTGATCACATATGATTTCACAAGATTCACTTGGGTGTTTTTCCTTAGAACTAAGGATGAAACCCCTGAAATCTTAAAGAACTTCATTCTGAAAATTGAGAATCAATCTGATCACAAGGTCAAGACAATAAGATGTGATCAAGGAACTGAATCTAAAAACCAAATCCTTGATACATTTTGTGATGAAAAAGGTATTTAAAGACAATATAGTGCTCCCAGGACTCCTCAGCAAGATGGTGTTGTTGAGAGGAGAAACAGAACACTTATTGAAGCTGCTAGAACCATGTTGTCTTACTCTAAACTGCCTATCATCTTCTGGGCAGAGGCTGTCAACACAGCCTGCTATGTACAGAACAGAGTTTTAATGGTTAAGACACATGGTAAGACACCTTATGAACTGTGGCATAAAAGGAGACCATTCATTGGTTTTCTCAGAACATTTGGATGTCCTTGCACCATCTTGAATACCAAAGATCAAATAGCCAAGTTTAATGAGAAATCAGATGATGGACACTTTGTTGGATACTCTTCTCAAGCTAAGGCTTATAGAGTATACAATCTCAGAACTAGAATCATTGACGAGTCAGCCAATGTGACTTTCAATGAACACACACCCAGTGTGAAAGATTCTGGTCCGAATTGGCTGTTTGATCTTGATTTAATTACCAACTATTTTAACAAGTCTTGTGAGAATGTTTCAGGATCTACAGATAACAGATCAACAGAAGATCCTGATCCAAGATTTGAGCTGAGAAGACCAACCAAGAAGACTACTTCAGCTCCGGTGGTGACTAACCCTATAATTAAGGCTCCTATCAGCACAAGCATGACAAATATTGTTGATTCAACTGAATTGTTTTCAAATTCCAGCTCAGAGGCTCAGTATTCAGGAGAAGGAACATCTAATGTAGGAGGAACTGGATGGGGTGACAGTGATCAAGAATTTCTTGATACTGATAACCACTCCATTGAAGACAACATGAATGATGTCACACACTTATTGGATCAAGTTTCTCTTAATAAGTGTGCTGATATGGTGGGAGACACCTCATTACCAGATCAGAATTTCTCTAATTTAGATCTGTCCAACCAACTTGATGTGAACCCTCAACTTCGGATCCACAAGTCACATCCTACCACAAACATCATTGGAAATGTTCACTCAGGGGTAAGAACAAGAGGACAAACTCATGACAGCCATGTTTGTCTACATTCTTGTTTCTTATCCCAGATAGAGCCGAAGAAAGTTGATGAGGCTTTGAAGGATGGAAGCTGGATTGAAGCTATGCAAGATGAGCTACTTCAAATCAGAAGACAGAAGGTGTGGAACTTATGCCCTCTTCCTCAAGGGAAGACTGTTATAGGTACCAAATGGGTATTCAGGAACAAGAAGGATGATAGAGGCATTATCATCAAGAACAAGGCTAGACTGGTTGTCCAAGGATACACTCAAGAAGAAGGGATTGATTACACTGATGTCTTTGCTCCAGTTGCAAGACTTGAAGTGGTAAGAATATTCATGGCTTATGCTGCATCCAAGGATTTCAAGGTCTACCAGCTTGATATGAAATGTGCTTTTCTCTATGGGGTGATTGATGAAGAAGTTTATATCAAACAACCGCCTGACTTTGCAGACCCAGATCATCCTGATTATGTCTGCAAGCTTGATAAAGCTCTATATGGACTGCATCAAGCTCCAAGAAAGTGGTATGAGACACTATCAACATACCTCTGTCATCATGGATACAAAAGAGGTACTATTGATGGGACTCTCTTCATCAAAGAAACAGGGAATGACACACTGCTAGTTCAAATATATGTAGATGACATCATCTTCGGTTCAACCAATCCAAAGCTTTGCAAAGACTTTAAGATGCTGATGAAGAATAGATTTGAAATGAGTACCATGAGAGAACTCAGTTTCTTTCTAGGAATTCAAGTGAAGCAGGTTGAAGATGGCATCTTCATTAGTCAGTCAAAGTATGTACAGGACATACTTACAAGATTCAAAATGACTGACTGTAAGGTTGCAAAGACACCCATAGCTAGAAACCACTCCCTTGGTCCTGATCTTGAGGGGGAGTGTGTTGATGAACATCTCTACAGGGCTATGATTGGATCACTTATGTACCTTATTGCTAGCAGGTCTGATATTATGTTTGCCACATGTATATGTGCAAGGTATCAAGCCAACCCCAAGATGTCATACCTAATAACTGTCAAAAGGATTCTCAGATACCTCAAAGGTGCTCCAAATCTAGGCCTTTGGTATCCAAAGAATTCAGACTTTAATCTGTATACTTATACAGATAGTGATTATGGTGGCTGCAACATGACTGCAATGTCCACATCTGGGGGATGTCAATTCCTTGGTGGAAGGATAGTCTCTTGGCAATGCAAGAAGCAATCCTGTGTGTCTGCATCAACTGCTGAAGCTGAATATATTGCTGCTGCAAGCTTCTGTGCTCAAGTGATTTGGATTCAGAATCAGATGCTAGACTATGGGTTCAACTTTAAGGAGACTCCCATCCACATAGACAACAACAGTGCCATCTCTATTACAGAGAATCCTGTGCAGCACTTAAGGACCAAACACATCAACATCAGGTATTATCTAATTAGGGATAATTTTAAAAAGGGATTGATCAAACTAATCAAAGTAAACACAAATGAACAATATGCTGATCTGTTCATAAATGCATTTGATAAATAGAGATTTAAATATCTTGTATCAGCTATTGGGATGGTTAACTTTGAATAGATTTTCTTTAATAACTTAATCAACTTTATTTCCTAAAAAAAATTGTGTATCCTAAGTTGTCTATTAGATCACCTCATGTCACACCCTCAAAATCCACGAGCGGAGTTTTACCGCGAGGCGTGTGAACAAACCAGGATCACAGTCAATAGTTACACAGAACGACACTATATGCCACTTTTAAAATAAAACCAACCAAAGTTCAAACTTTAAAACCATGCGGAAGCGTTAAATAAACTAGTAAACCCAAAACGATGAAACATGATTTGAAAATGCGCAAACATACGCGCCCAAGTATTAAGCAAAACCAAAACACGATGTTTAAACATTCTTAACCCAAAACAATGTTTCATAACATGCTGCCAAACACCATGATGCTAACCCGTGTGACATGCTCCTAGGCAATAGCAACCTTAACCTGAGAATAGCATACTAACCAAGTCAACACATGGTTGGTGAGTTCAAGAGTTTGCGTTAAAATATAAACCAATCGATAGTTTCCAGAGCATAAGTAGTGTATTGCAATAGATAGCTAGTCTATTAACATGAAAATATTAAACATAGTGATTTCGCGATTGAAGCTGACTATGATAGTTTGTGCCTCCCGTCACGACTTACCAGGTCGTGACGAATATATGTTAGGACAAAATTGCACCCGTTTGACCTTGAGTCGCACAGGTGGGGCTCGTCAAACCCAGTAGTACTACCCAAAATTTCCCGCTAGTCAATATTAACAATCCGAAAGTGTGAGGACTTTCCATGGTAAACAACACTATATTAATATTATACACACTCATATTTAAAAGTGTTTGTGATCAACAGTATGCTATCTCCCCCAAAAAAGATTATGTAAAAAGAGTGGGGCAAGAACTCACCTGATGCGCGCAAGAATTAACTTAGAGCTTAACTTGAAAGAAAGAGGGGAAAGACAACCTTCAAAGGTCTCCTAGAACACATGAGTACATAAGTACTTATACACAGAATCAATATGAAACCCTAAGTGCTCTACAACCCAAAGAACTCAAGGTTTTAGAAAGACAAGACACATTTGACCCAGTTGACCCGTTTGACCTGTTGGTGACATTATAGGTGAATTTCCATTCAAACAAGCATAACAGCCTATCACACATGATTATCATACAAACTGATTACATATAACACTTCATTAACCACATGTACTAATTAGATCACCATACCGCCAGATATCATACAAGTCATGCGAATCTCAAACTATTATCATGCTCATAACCTCTATAACACAAATAATACACCATACAAGGATCAAATCACGCATCACATGCCATGTGAAGCCACTCACGACTTCACACCCTAAACCCTGCCAATCCTACTAAGTAGGGGCCTCAGATTCGCACGTGTGTATGATGATCATTAACATACCAATTTTCCATAGCTCATATCATCCAAAATGTTCATTCTTAATCAACCATCAATCAACGAAAGTCCTAGCTTACCTATATGACTCATACCATGATTTTTCCACAAACAGGCCAAAACAGATAATTACCCAAACCAAAATCCATTGAATCCACCCAATACATTCTATCACCATAGAACTCATCTATGAACTTACTAGCATGATCCAAATGCTCCTAACATACCCATATCATCATATTTAAGAGATTTCACAATTAAAGTTTCCCTTTTGGGAAAGTTCATCCCAAATCCATCAAACACCCAAGACATTCATGAATTCATCATTTACATACCAATTCAAGTCCATGACAATATCTAGACATGATCAACAACATCTAATCATCATGATTCATCAACATTCAACACCAAAAGTTACTATTTTTAGCAATGTATGAACTATAACACATCTTCTTGATTTTCAATTGTTCATATCATCAACCTAGCATCTAATCATCATCACAAACACATCCATAACATTCATACATCATCAAATCACCATATCCATGCAAATAAAGTTACTATTATTAGTAACCTATGAACAACGTATCAAAATCATAGCTTTCTTGCATAATCGACGTTAACTAGCATCAATCTAACCTAACTAACATAATAACATCAACAAACAACCAAGAATCAACCTTCAATTGCAATATTCGAACTAGGGTTTCGGCCACCATGAAAAATCATCAAAAACATGTAAAAATCTAACCTTTAAACGTGTAATGGCTTGCAATTGATGATTCTAACGCGTTGTATAACTTGAAATCGACCAAAACCGAATGGTAATCACTTGTTCTTGCTTGAAATCGCAGGTTTGTGTGTGTTTGAGTATGTGTCGCGGCCAATGGGTATGTGGGGGCTAGGGTTGGGATTTTTGATTATATTTAATTTATCAATGTTACCATTTAAACCCTTGTAATTTACTTTTTATAAAAATTAAGCTTTTAAACTCTTTTTAAAAAAGGTTTTTAACTACAATAATAAGCATATAAACTAACAATGACAATTATATATTTTATCTTTATTAGATACAAAACATTCAGATTAAATACACACGTTTTCACGTTACGCGATTAAATTTACAATAAACATTTAAATCACATAATCACAACTAATAATCAACATAGTAATTATTTGTTTCACATTATTAATTATTATTAAGTCACCAACGTTCAACAATAACTAGTGTGTGCTCCCGACACGTGTATGCAAGACTTAACGGAACTAACGGAGTTTGGTAACGGAAAATTACCGGATGTCACACCTCATAAGCCCAGTTCTCTTTGGAAGAAAACTAACTTTTAACTGATATTCCTTAGATTTGTGAAAATTTACCTTCGGAAGAACTCAAATTGCCTTTGGAAGAAATTTATGTCTTTAAATCATTTAACAGCTTATCTATGATTTACCTTCAGAAGAAATTCTTGAAGTATCTTCCGAAGCTTAAATTTGTATATAAGCACTTAAATGCATTCAAAGAACAAATATCTTCCCGAAAGCAACTAAGTCTCGGAAGACTTATTTACTTCTTCCGAAGCCAAATTTTCAAAATTCTTTTAAATATCTTCCGAAGCAAAAACTGCCTTCGGAAGCTTTGCTACAAAGCTTCCGAAGCCAAAATTGTCTTCGGAAGTTTTACAACTTCCAAGAAAACAAACTTTTTGGGCGCCTTTTTCAGAAGTAGGATCCACTTGCGGATTTCAAAGTTTATCTTTTTGTCATAACTTTGCCTCAAATCCACAACATATATCTTCCAAAAGATTCTATTTCGTCTCTCTACTCTCACTGATCCTTACCCTAAATTTACCCCAAATTTCATCTTCTTCTTCCTTTCTTCACTGTAAAGCTTCCTCAAATGGACAACATTGATCGTCGTAACGACCCTGATTTTTCCATGCACTTACACAGGCAACACAATCAGGTTGCCCTGTTACACTCTGAGAAGGATCCAAGCTTCTCAGATGTGTGTAAGTACCTTTCTTTATCTCACTACTTCACCTCCCTTACAATTGATCCTCCTCTCTATGAGGATCAGTTACTTGAGTTTTAGAGGACATGTCAAGAGGTCACCATGGACGGGGAGAAGGCACTGTCTGCTACAGTGCAGGGGAGGAAAGTTTTCATCACTCCGACCATCATAAACACCCATTTGCAGCTGGATGATGAAGCGGATGACCTATCCTTTCCCAAATCTGCTGTCAACCACTCCTTTCAGCAGATGGGCTATGAAGGTGACTTCTTAGTCAAAACCTTCAGGAAGGGGAAGGTCTCATCTCAATGGAAATACCTCCTCCATGTCGTTATTCACAGCCTTTCTAACAAGCATGGAGGATGGATCAAGTTCCAGAAGACCTCTCCTTTATAGTCCATGGGATGGTACAAGGGGTCAAGTTCAGGTACTCTCAGTTTGTATATAGTAATTTACTTGCAAACTTGGACTCCTTAGAGTATTACATGTTTCCTAGGTATGTTCAACACATTCTTAACTATGAGTTGGGACCACAGTTGAGGGGAACAGGTAATATTCTTAAAATAGACAAATGAGGCTGGGCATCTTCAAAATCTTAAAGAAGCCAACTGTTGGCTTCTCTGAGGTAGAAACAGTCCTTGTCCTAAAAATGTTTGAGCTCATTGCTCAGGGTAAAAACCTAGCAGCACCAGCTAGTTTTAAACCAACACCCTCCACCTCTCAACCACCTCAAACACAGCCTACCATCACCATCACCTACAAAAGAAAATCCCAACGAACCCCTGCACTTACTACTAAGCATGTGCAGGCCCTCATATCAGAACCCATATAAGAGGAAGTGGAATCTCGAGCTCCCACTTCCCTTGAGGAACAGACCACTCCCATCTTTCCACCACTCAGTGTTGAGGTTCCTCATGCTCAGCCTGATGAGCTCATAACCCCACAATACTAGTTATCAACTTTCTGGGGAAAGCTACCATCACTCTGACCGCCCCATTCCTAGCCTTGACTTCTATTCTAATGAAGATTTAGGCTTCAGTGAGTACCATGACTCCTCTCTGGGGAGATGAGTACTCTTGATCTAAACCGCCCCATTCTAGCCAACCCCCTACTGAGGTGGATCGTCCTGAACTTATTCAGGAAATCCATATGACAGAGGCTATCACTTTTGCAAGTGATAACATCACTAAGACCTCTACCATGGCAACCCAGCCTCTTGACACTTCTCTGGAAGTTGTCATTGGGCAGGGGAAATCCAGCAGCCAAGAAACCCATGCTAAGGGTGAGGAAGAAGATTTAAGTCCAATTCTCTCATCCCCCAATGATTCTTCATCTGAAGATGAGGGGAGTCTGCAACAAAAGGTGCATAAACTGTCACATCTTTGCACCTATTTTGTTTCAAAGATAGCTCACCTGGAATCTCAGGTGACTATCTTACAAAAGAGGGTCAATGACCAGCAACTTGAGATCACCGATCTCAAGGGCAAGTTGGCTGAGAGACCCATGAGGACAACTCATCCAGGTCCACAAGAACCTGTGGATGTCATGGATCAATCTTCCAGCTCACCTATTGACGTATTGTCGTAGTCACATGCAAATTTAATCCAGTTACTACTAAATAGATAGTGGTAAGTGGGTATCGAACACAGGGAGTTTGTGGAAAATGTGTTGATTCTATAGCCTTGTGAATTAACTACAATTAATCTAATATGCAGAAATTAAAATTCAAGAGTTGATTGTTTTGGTTTTAAGAACTAATTCACGTACTAATTACAAAGCAAAATTGGATTGTTAATCAGATTATGAGAGAATGACCATCTTAGGTTTCGGTTTCCTTTAACAATTATGCATAATTCCAACTAGAAAGAGTTACATAGACATAACTCATACATAAACATCTGTTGTGATAAAAGAGAACAAAGTACTCGGATTATATTAACGCGAGGTTGTTTCTCGATGATCAATTAATCAATATCCAACCCTAACCCTTCCCGTGATATCTTGATTGTCAACGACACCAAGAATGTACGATTTAGACTAGAATTGAAACATAAATTAACAAGCTACAAACAAACATTCATACACCATGATAAGCATAGAAAACACACCAAGGTTATCATTCTAGAAATAAAGGAAAACACACAAGAGTCATAATAGAAACCTTCACCTAAGACGATCACCGAAAGTTTAGCCGGACATGGCTTGGTGAATCATCATACCAACAAAATCAATGTTCATAAGCATCAAAGTACAAACCGAATTGTTTAGAAATGTTCCCAATCACTATCCACAGCCAGAAATCGCCCAGAAACTGCAGAGAAATGTCTCCAATGATGAATGACATGAAAAGACCCATGAAGACGGTTTTAATTGGGCAGTTACGCTTTCCTCGCTGGCTCTACCGTAATTTACGGTACCTACCGTAAATTATGGTGGACTTCAAAGTGCTACGCTGGGAAGACTGCCTTACGGTGAAAATCTAGGGTTTTCAGGGGCTACCGTAAATTACGGTAGACACCGTAATTTACGGTGGACCCCTGACTTCTCTCGTTTGTTCCTTCTTTCCATCCTCGTATGACCCGTTCTACTTCCTTCCATCCGAAGCAGCGTTTTCTCCACATTTTAAGCTCCAAACACACCTGAAACATGAACAACTGTAGTCATCTAATTCAAGACAATTACAAGATCAAATGAGGGATAAACTTGTCTTTTAACACCATTAAGGGTTGTCCTATGGACCACCCGTCACATCCCCACTCTTAACCGTTGCTTGTCCCAAGCAACCCATTAAAAACCATTTTCAACTGCATAAGCGATCAACATAAATCAAGCATAACATGTTATCCTTTTACTAACCCTTTCTCAACACCCAAACAACACACCCCTCACTATATCTCTCCTCTCGGTGACAAGAAAACACTAGCAAAGATAAGCTAGCCACACACAAAGCAAATGGGTGGTAGCACAACTATATGCTTGTACCTAAATCGGTCCTCCACCTAAAAGGTGCCAAAACATGAATGCAAATCAAAGGGACTTGAAGGTTGTAACGTGGCTAGGTGTACGGGTAGGAAATGGAAATATATATGTGGTAGCAAATGATTTAACCCGGTCTTTTATTACATATCAATCAGACAAAACATAAGCAACCATATACAACTAACTCATGCATCATCATTTTTCTTTTTCTTGTTTTTTTTTTCTTTTTTTTTTTTCATTGCTTTTTCACTTTTTTCTTCTTTTCCTTTTCTCTTTTCTTTCAAAAAAATATTTTTTTTTCTTCTCTTTTTTTATTTTTTTTCTAGACTAACATTAAACAAACATAACATAAATAAACAAAACTAGAACAGACTACTAGCAATACAAGACCGGGTCAAACTGGGTAATTTTTGGGGTCTAGGCTGGGTTAACAATTGATTGGCTTTCACACTCAAAGTGGGCTACTAAAAGGTCCAAACCCCCGCCCCTCTCACTACCATGCTCATCTATACAATTTATGAGGTCCAACCCCCCAAATCCCACACTCACACACACTTGACGAAGCTACCTAAATGCCCTTATCCTTTCCACATTCATGTTTAACTAAGGCCTCAAACCATATTCAAGCACAAGTTCTAATGCACCCCCACCCGTTGCCACTCTCATCAAAGACAAGCATTATTGATATACAAGTGTGGCTTCAACTCTCACCAAGAATGAAGGGTATTAAAGGTTGCCGGTGTGTCACTCGGGGTTAGTCCAAAGTGTTCAAATTCTCACAATGTTTCACTTGATTTAAAAAATTTCAATTTCAAAGACACTTAAAATTTTCCTCCCATCCCCACACTTGGGATACATTGACCGCAATGTATGGTCTTGAAAGGAATTGATCGCTAAAAACCCATTCAATATCAACCAAAAGCTTAAAATCTCAAACCCCAACCTTCTTTTTGATCTTTTACTATATATATATATATATATATATATATATATATATATATATATATATATATATATATATATATATAAAAAAAACACAACCAACCCACACAACCCAACACAACAAACATCTAACACCACCCATCCACCCAACCATAAACAGAACAAACAAATATCCACAACTTATACAAAAAAAGGAAGGAACACAACCTGACTAGTAGTACCGCGGCTGAGGAGGCCCGAAAATGGAAGACATCATATCATTCCATTCTCCGAAACAAACGCGCCGCTACCACTTCCACTTCCTCCTTGTTGTGAAGCTCCATGTTGTTGGTCTTGACGAGGGTCCATCCATTGCGAATGGTGGAGCGGCGGCGTTGGATACGAAACACTACCATCATAAGGTGGTAGAGACGCATAATCCACCGAAGGTGGATCCACAACCACGGGCCGCCCCGCATGCTAATCCGCATGCATCCGTCGGGCTTGATCATCATTGTACCTGTTGTTCATCTCTTGCTCAAAAGAATAGGCATGTGTGCGGTTCTACAACTCCTGTCGATCAAAATTGTGCTTCAATGCCCGCTCCATACTAGCCTCCATCCATGTCTGATGATCGAAAAAGGTACGCTCAGACCCCGACCAGGTGTCAAAAACCGATGCCGGTGGACATTGGTTTTCGATGATTTCTTGCATAGTTCCATCATATGCCCAGTTTGGCTCGTACGAGCGCTCCGTATAGTCGAAGAAACCACCACCATGTCCCCGACTTGGGCCCCCTTGGCCCACATCCATATGCTCACCATGCGGTTCATCTGCGTAATCTCCATCCCCACTCGGGGGCTTATCTTCGCTATTGGGCTCATCTTCTTCGCCCAGTAATAGTGCCCTTGCATCAACCTTCAAAGCTCTCCATCTTTGCCCTTCCGACTTAAGCTTGTGGTACCTTCCGACTCATCGTAGGTCCATCCAACACACATCCACCGTATATCAAATGGCTTGTGCCTTTTTGGTGCTCCCCTATCCTCCGGTGTAATAGCCTTGAACATTTTAAGCAAACCCGTGATTATCCGACAATACGGAATAATATTTCTTCCCACTTTATTCCGGCATATCCACACATTGTTCATCACCAAATACCGGAAGGGAAAACGGGGTGACCCGTTAAGCAAAGAATAGAGAATGGGCACTTCAGGAAACCTAACTTCTTGTTTGTCCCCTCTCAGCGGGATCACATTGTAAACGCAAATCATAAGCAATAACTTCGCCTCAATTTTCAAATTTTTTCTATAAAGCGTGCCATGGAAAGTGCCCGGTAAAAATAACTCTACCAACATGTCGTTCCATCTTGGATGAGCTTCCGGCTTGAGAAGTAAATCATCGATACTTGGAATCATATAATCACGTGCTGGCAAGCTATCATACTTTGACAACCTCCTTAACGTATCAAATGACATCTCCACATCAATACCATTCATGGTGCCAATAAGGTTCATTTGTTGTGGCTTGTTGTATCTGTTACATTTTAAAGTAGCCATCCACTCTTGAATTTCATTCATGAACAGGTTTTTGTTATCCTTATCGTAACAATTTAACGCTGCCTCCCATCCCAAAGCACGAAATCTAGCAAACACGTTGAAAGGACCAAACTCCACTTCCTTAACCTCTTTTTCACAAATGAACGCAGCCGCTTTTTCCTTCAAACGATTGATACGGTCATTGAACAATGTTGGTTGCCATTCTATCGGTTTGTCATCTAGTGGACCCGCTTCCCACTTTGGTTTGTCCCCTGGACCCAACTCTATCTCTTCCTCTTCATCGCTATCATCATCTCTTCCAAGGTACCTCCGCTTCTTTGGTTGACTCTCATCTGGCTGGCTTGATGATCCAGCATGCTCTTTTCCTTTTCGACCCATGTTTCTACACATATTGAAAACAAAGCAACCAAACAAAGATACTAAAAATCAGTTCCTTTTTTTCCAAAACATCCCCACACGTGCTTGCTACTATGGTTGTAGATGCTAGAGAATATAAAATATCATATGTTATTTTCACAAAATTTGGGCATGGTGCCTCCACAATGTAGAGGTTCCCAAAAGTTCACAACTTTAATATCAATCTTACATCTACATCCATAACCATCTTCCAAATAACAAGTTTTCATGACCAAAATAAAAAAAAGCAAGTGTATAAACAAGTAGCAATAATAACCTTTAATCTTCACAATGCATCATCAAAATAAAGTAAAAAAACATCACATACCTTGAATTGAAGATGCTAGAACACAAGAAAATCAAAAGCTTCAAAAACCCCCAAAAATTTCGTCACCTAGGGTTTGTCAATCGGCCAAGGAAACAAGGTTTTCTTGCAAATCTCTTCCCACAATCAGAAAGTTCGTGAAAATTCAGTCAAGATACACCCAAAATTTATTTGATTTGACCAAGAATTGAAGAGGTTATGGAGATTTGAAGGTTTGAATGGTTGTGGGGTTTGTGAGATTTTGTGGGGAAGATGAAAGTGATAGATGATGTTGTGTGGATGAAATGAGTGTTAAAATTCGCTGATATTTGTGATTTCAAATTTTTTTTTTATAAAACTGCACATAATCGCATAACCTGCCAGGGCCTACCGTAAATTACGATAGATACCGTAAGTTATGGTAGGCCTGACACAAATGTTCCACCGTACGACAGTAGTTTTGTACCGTAAAGGGGTAAAATCTCCTAAGACTACCGTAAATTACGATGGATACCGTAAATTACGGTATGCCTGGGAGATTTTACCTCACCCAAAACTTGCAAATATTTTTTTTATTTTTATTTTTATTTTTTATTTTTATTTTTTTATTTATTTTATATATGGAAAAGTTACCCTACCCGCTCGAAAAACCCGTGTTGTCCTCAACACGATGCTAGAACTATTCATACGAACGTCCCCACACTTGTTTTAAACACGAGCTTCAAGCGAATAGGATAATTGCACAAATAAACAAAACAAACAAAATAAAATACTAACTATGTACACTACTAAACCTGGGCCTCTCATGGTTGTTCATCATCTACCGGGTGTAAAATGTAGCCCGCTTTGCCAAGCTCTAAGTTATTGATGTCATTTGCTTCCAAGTATGGCTTTAACCGATGTCCATTCACTGTTTGTTGCTCGTTGGTATGCTCATCGTGAATATCCACATCACCAAATTGACCGACTCGCTGAATGACATACGGGCCCATCCATTTGCTTTTTAACTTGTCCGTAAACATCTTTAATCACGAGTTGTACAACCACACTTTTTGACCCACTTCAAATGTCTTCTTTTTCAACTTTGCTTCATGGACCTTTTTAAGTTTATCCTTGTAAGCCGATGCGCACTCATAAGCTTCATCTCGAATTTCTTTTATTTCACTTAGTTGCAACTTCCGCATCTTTCCCGCTTCATCATAGTCTGCATTCACCGTCTTGATTGCCCAATGTGCCCAATGAGCTAACTCCATTGGTAAGTGACAACCCTTTCCATACACCATCCGGTAAGGTGTGGTACCAATTGGAGTTTTGTAGGCCGTCTGGTATGCCCACAATGCATCATCAAGTTTACTAGACCAATCCTTCCTATCTGTTAGAACCGTCTTCATGAGAATCTCTTTAATTTGACGGTTGGACACTTCGACTTGTCCACTAGTTTGTGGATGGTATGGTGTAGCAATCCGGTGGTTCACGCTATACCGCTTCAACAGTTTTTTGAAATTGAAATTCTTGAAATGCGACCTACCATCACTAATGATAACTCTCGGAATACCAAATCGGGCAAAGATGTTGGATTGAATAAATTTACAAACAACCGAATGATCATTTGTTCTTGTTGCAATAGCTTCAATCCACTTCGAGACGTAGTCAACCGCCACTAAAATGTACAAGAACCCATTGGAATTCGGGAAGGGACCCATGAAGTCAATGCCCCATACATCAAATATCTCAACAACTAAAATCGGTTGCAAAGGCATTTCGTCTCTCTTTGAAATACTTCCCATTCTTTGGCAATTGACACAATTCCTTGCGAACTCACATGCATCTTTGAAAATTGTGGGCCAATAAAACCCACACGAGAGAACGCGGTAACCCGTTTTATGCCCGCTAAAATGACCTCCACAAGTGGATGAGTGGGCAAGAGTCAAGATCTCTAAAACCTCTGTTTTGGGCACACACCTCCGAATGACTTGATCAGGCCCAATCTTGAAAAGGCCTGGCTCATCCCAAATATATTGCTTCACTTGAACCATAAATTGTTGTCTTCTCTTCTTGGTCCAATGATTTGGGATGGCACTCGTGGCTAAGTAATTCACATAATATGCATACCATGGTGCACCCAAAGTGGATACGGCTAGTAGTTGCTCATCGGGAAACCTTTCGTTTATCTCGCGCGAATCATCAATCCCCTCCACCAGAATTCGAGACAAGTGATCCGCCACTACGTTTTCATTTCCTTTCTTGTCTCGAATTTCGAGATCAAATTCTTGTAACAGTAACACCCAACGGATCAAACGTGGCTTCACATCTTTTTTCTCCATCAAGTATCGGACCGCACTACGATCTGAGTACACAACCACTTTGCTCCCCCAAATGTAAGAACGAAACTTATCCAAAGCATACACTACCGCTAATAACTCCTTTTAGGTTGTGGTGTAATTCAGTTGCGCTTCGGACAACGTCTTGCTTGCATAGTAAATTACCACCGGCTTCTTATCGATTCTTTGACCCAAAACTGCACCAATTCTAGTGTCGCTTGCGTCACACAAGATTTCAAATGGCTTTGTCCAATCCGGTGGTTGCAAGATGGGAGCTTTCACCAAATGTTCCTTCAAAACAGTAAATGCTTGCAAACACTCATTAGTAAAATCAAATGGGACATCCTTTAACAACAAATTACATAAAGGTTTTGTAATCACATTAAAACCTTTAATGAAACGTCTATAAAATCCCGCATGTCCCAAAAACGACCTTACCCCTTTCACATTTTTCGATGGAGGCAAAGATGATATTACCCGTATTTTTGCCTTGTCCACCTCCATACCCCTCTCCGAAATCACATGACCTAACACAATACCCTCTTGCACCATGAAATGACTTTTCTCCCAACTAAGCACCAAATTTTTCTCAACACATATTTTTAAAACTTTTTGTAATTCGTTAAGACAAGATTCAAAACTAGCGCCAAAAATTGAGAAGTCATCCATAAACACTTCAAGCGACTCTCCAACCATGTCCAAGAAAATACTCATCATACATCGTTGGAAAGTTGCCGGTGCATTACACAAGCCAAATGGCATTCGCCAAAAGGCAAAAGTGCCATATGGGCAAGTGAAAGTGGTCTTGTGTTGGTCATCCGGGTGTATTGCGATTTGATTGTAACCCGAATACCCGTCTAAAAAACAGTAATATTTTTGACCCGATAATTTTTCAATGATTTGGTCAATAAAAGGTAGCGGGAAATGGTCCTTAGAAGTGGCGGCATTCAATTTGCGATAATCAATACACACTCGCCACCCGGTGACTTGTCGGGTGGCTATTTGTTCACCACTTTCGTCCTTGATTACTTGAATACCGGCCTTCTTAGGCACAACTTGGGTAGGACTTACCCAAGCACTATCCGAAATAGGATAGATAATTCCCGCATCCAACCATTTAATTACCTCTTTCTTTACCACTTCCCTTAGGTTCGGATTCAATCTTCGTTGTGCTTCCCTTGTTGGTTTTGCATCTTCAGTGGTGATAATCTTATGCATGACGATTGATGGACTAATGCCTTTTAAGTCGGCAATCGTCCATCCGATCACTCCTTTGTTTTCTTTCAAGACTTCCAATAGAGCTTGCTCTTGTGCCATCTCTAAATTAGAAGCAATAATGACCGGTAGAGTGTCATTATCCCCTAAAAATGCGTACTTCAAATGGATTGGTAAGTCTTTGAGCTCCAACCTTGGTGGTTCTTCCAATGATGGTTTAGTACCCGAATTTATTTCCACCAGAAAATTTTCAACTTGATGGGTCCATGGCGGTCGACCCTCTTTCAATGCCATAGCATCTTGTTTCTCCTCTTCAACCCGTAATGCACAAGCATGTACTGTTCGGGTTGCATCCATCGACTAAATCTGCCATAAAACACTCATCAACACCAATAGAGTTAGAACTGTTAGTTAAAACATTCAATCTCATTTTTCGATTTCCAAAAGTCATGTCGACCGTACCAAGTCTGCAATCGATTACGGCATGTGCGGTACTCAAAAATGGCCAACCCAAAATAACATTTTGTTGTTGTTTCGGGTCCGCGGATGAGTAGTCTAAGACTAAAAAGTCAACCGGGTAATAAAACTCATCAATTTTCACTATAACATTTTGAACCATCCCCCGAGGTAGCTTATGAGACAAATCGGCCAAAACAACCGTTGTCTCTACCCTTGCTAATGGACCAAAATCGTATTGGTCATATAAACCCCCCGGTAAAATGCTCACCCCGGCTCCAAGATCTAGTAACGCCCTTGCCATTTGAAAATTACCAACTTGTATATTTATCAATGGCGTGCCTGGATCTTGGAGCTTAGGAGGAAGCTCCCCATTCAATACCGTACTCACTTGCTCGGTTAAGTCTACCCGCTTAGGCATCTTTTTCTTTTGTAGCCTTTTTGTGTGCATAATTCTTTCAAAAATTTAGAATAGGCGGGCATTGTTTTATTCCATCAAGTAATGGAAGGTTGATTTTAACTTGTTTAAAAATGTCCCACAAATCCTCTTTTTGGGGACCCCTTGATGAAATAAAATTTTTCTTACCCGGGTCAAGTAGAGCCGATGGAAACGGAACTTGATTCGATTCACCTTCATCTTTTTTATCTTTTTCATTTTCATTCAACCCTGGTTTTTTAACATTTGACTCTTTAGGCACAACCGGTGACACTTCGTCATCTTCACTTTCAATACCCGTTATGTCCTCAACCACCCCTTCAACTAAACCTGGTGACAAATTAGCTTTAAATTCTTTGCCACTTCTTAACACACTAATATGATTAATATTAACATTATTACGAGATGAACTATGAGAAGGGTTTACCTTAGTGTCGCTTGGTAATTGACCTTTACCTTTCTTTAGATCCGCCACTTCGGTTGCAAGTTGACCCATTTGGGTAGTCAAAGAGTGAATGGCTTTATCGCGGACTTCATCTTTTTGCATGCGAACTTCATCAAGTTGATTCCTCCTTTGCATGTCTTGTTGCATTGCCTTTAACTTCTCCATGACTTCATTCCCGCTTGAAGTGGCTTGACCCGAGGACCCACCAAGCTCTTGACCCGTTTGATATGGCCTTTGGAACCCTTGAGTGTTCCCACCTCGGTAAGCACCTTGATTATTAAATGGTTGACGCAGAAAAAAGTAATTTTGATTTCCTTGAAAGTTCGGGTTAGCTTGGTTAGCCGGGTTCCCGTACCGAAAGTTTGGGTGGTTTCGCAACCCGGGGTGGTATGTATTTGAATTCATGTTATAATTTCTACCACCCCCTCCTTGGCCTTGTAATGCATTCACCTCCTCATATTGTTCACCAACACTTTGGCAATTTTCAGTTGCATGCCCCAATTCATTGCAAATTGCACACACATTGTACACTTGATTAGTGGTTTGCACTTCCCCATCTTCTACCGCATGCACCGGTGCTCTTTGAGTAATCACATGTCTTGATTTCCGGGCCGATTGGGCTTTTCTTTTCGATGTGACTGACATTTGTTCTAAAAAGGCCCAATCCTCCTCTTCATAATTAGTGCCAAAAGTGCCATTTGTAATTGACATCAATTGGTTAGCACTTTCATCCATCAATCCCTCATGAAAAGCATTCAAAAGTTCCCAAAGATCAATTCCATGATGAGGGTAGTTCTTTATCATCATGTTAAACCGCTCGAAGGCTTCATGGAACATTTCTCCAGATTGTTGTTGGAAACTTCTTAAACCTCTCCTTGCATCATGTGTCTTTTGAGCCGTGAAAAACTCTTCCAAGAACCTTTGTTACATTTCAGCCTAAGTGTAGATTGATGCGGATGGCAAAGTGTAAAACCATCTTTTAGCTTTATCTTCCAACAAAAATTGAAACAGCACCAACTTTACCTCATCTGAAGTAAACCCTTGGCCCCCAATTGTGTTGCAAATTAAATCATAAGCCTCAAGGTGGAAGTACGGTTCTTCAGTGGCCAACCCCTTGAATTTCGGTAAACTTTGCAAGGAATTGGTCCTTACCTCAAATGTTCTCCCTTGTTGATTTTACGGAATTACGACGGGAGATGGGTTGTTGGTGAAGACCGGCTTGAAATGAGCTTCTACTCCCCTCACTATTTCCCGGTTGTGTCTCCTCGGAACACCCATAGGTATTCTCAGTGGTACACCCAGTGGTCATAGAAATTGCCTCGGGGGTGGACGCGGTGGAGCCCGTTGCTGAAACGGAGGCATTTGTTGAGGTGGAGGTCGTCTTTGAGGTGGCATCCGTTGTGCCATTGGCAGTCTCATAAGTTCCGAGTGTGTTTGGTTCACCGGTTGCCCTTGATCATGATATAATCCCCCTTGTGTACCCGCTTGGGTTCTATCTCCCGGTAGCTCATAGTCGTCATACCCCTCGTACCCGTAGTCAAACCCATCATCATAATCAACATAACCCCTACCTTGTATACCGACACCCACTTGCTTTTGAAATCCTGATTGGTAACTGTGTTGTGGTTCGATGATAGTATGGACAACGGTGGAGCTTGGTTGAAATTGATGTTGTGGTGGTACTTGGTTAGTAGAAGATGATTGGCCGGAGGTCAGGAAGAAAGTTGAAAACGGTGGAAACGCTGATGAGGAATCATAAGTGAAGGTGTGTTCGGGTTGGGTACTTGAAGGTAATGTGGTGTTGGTTGGATGGATCACTTAGGATGGTGTAGGATTGGTAGCATTAGGTGGAGGTGTGGATGGTGTTGTTTGACCCGTTGTGGGAAGTGGTGGTTCCATTATGTTGGTTGGTGAAGTTGGTGTTGTAGGTGCTATTGGTGAACCACGTATTTTGTTTTGTCGGTGTAAGACTCTGTTTCTACGAGCGGCTCATTCAATTTCTGGATCAAACACTAATGGTGATGTTGCGCGCGAATTCCTGGTATGCATACACCTGTAAAACCTGCACACTACGCACAACCAGCGTAAACCCGAAAAATAACAACTGAACTATAAAAAAACACACGTTGCGCACTACTCCCCCGCAACGGCGCCAAAATTTGACGTATTGTCATAGTCACACGCAAATTTAATCCAGTTACTACTAAATAGATAGTGGTAAGTGGGTATCGAACACAGGGAGTTTGTGGAAAATGTGTTGATTCTATAGCCTTGTGAATTAACTACAATTAATCTAATATGCAGAAATTAAAATTCAAGAGTTGATTGTTTTGGTTTTAAGAACTAATTCACGTACTAATTGCAAAGCAAAGTTGGATTGTTAATCAGATTATGAGAGAATGACCATCTTAGGTTCCGGTTTCCTTTAACAATTGTGCATAATTCCAACTAGAAAGAGTTACATAGACATAACTCATACATAAACATTTGTTGTGATAAAAGGGAACAAAGTACTTGGATTATATTAACGCGAGGTTATTTCCCGATGATCAATTAATCAATATCCAACCCTAACCCTTCCCGTGATATCTTGATTGTCAACGACACCAAGAACGTATGATTTAGACTAGAATTGAAACATAAATTAACAAGCTACAAACAAACATTCATACTCCATGATAAGCATAGCAAACACACCATGGTTATCATTCTAGAAATAAAGGAAAACACACAAGAGTCATAATAGAAACCTTCACCTAAGACGATCACCGAAAGTTTAGCCGGACATGGCTTGGTGAATCATCATACCAACAAAATCAATGTTCATAAGCATCAAAGTACAAACCGAATTATTTTGAAATGTTCCCAATCACTATCCACAGCCAGAAATCGCCCAGAAACTGCAGAGAAACGTCTCCAATGATGAATGACATGAAAAGACCCATGAAGACGATTTTAATTGGGCAGTTACGCTTTCCTCGCTGGCTCTATCGTAAATTACGGTACCTACCGTAAATTACGATGGACTTCAAAGTGTTACGCTGGGAAGAGACTGTCTTACGGTGAAATTCTAGGGTTTTCAGGGGCTACCGTAAATTACGGTAGACACCGTAATTTACGGTGGACCCCTGACTTCTCTCGTTTGTTCCTTCTTTCCATCCTCGTATGACCCGTTCTACTCCCTTCCATCCGAAGCAGTGTTTTCTCCACATTTTAAGCTCCTAACACACTTGAAACATGAACAACTGTAGTCATCTAATTCAAGACAATTACACGATCAAATGAGGGATAAACTTGTCTTTTAACACCATTAAGGGTTGTCCTATGGACCACCCGTCACCTATGCAAGAGGGTGATGCTACTAAAAAGGGGGAGAAAATTCTGACAATCGTAGAACCTGTGAGTTCTTCCCAAAGTATGGACATAGAGGAATCACCATCCTCTCTTGCAGATGTTCATACTCAGCAACCTCCTCTAGACAGTGATCTACATTTGCTCATTCAACAACTGTTTGAGGAGGGAATACCAAGAGCAATGTCTGCCCCTTCTGAGAACCCAATCTGGGGTTGGGGGTATGACAGTAATAGGAGAGCTCTTGTGATCTCTAGAGCTCAGGGTCAACTAGAAGTTCTTAACATTTCACACCTGAGTTTCTATGAGAGATTGGCAGAAAGAATCCAAGACAATGTGCTAGAGGAGTTTAAATTGAGATCAAAATTATAGAGACAGAGGCTAGCAGGTGAGATCTTTGGTCAACTGGATGTTGAGGTAGACCCGAAGATTAGCTTCGAAGGGAAAACCTTGACTGAAGGTCCAGATGTTGAACCTGTGAACCTTGAGACAGGATCTCCCTCTGCACCTATTATCCTCAGTGAAACACCAGCTGGTGATGGTGTTTCACAACCTCTCTCTGGCCAAAGCTTGACATCTAAACCAAGCAATGAAGGCCAAAGCTCTCTCCATCCTGAGTCACCAAAGCCTGTGGTTGACAAAGGCAAAAGGAAACTGACTCTTGAGGAGATTGAGGAGGAGGAGAGAGAGAGGAAGAGGAAGATGAGGGGAGAGAGTTCAAATGGTTCCCTAAGGTTTATGGAAGCTGCAATCAGGGCTGCCCCCAGGCTAAACACTCAGGAAGATGAGTTAAGGATAGCCAGGCTAAACTACCTGGGAACCAGAAACTATAATGTTGATAAACTCATCTCTCTCTCCTTAGATGAATTGAATGAACTGGCAGACACAGAGTTGTCAAAGGAGAGGAAGAAAGCAGAGGATGCAGCATTGCTCCTCAAGCACAAGGAAGAAATGAGGCTGAAAAGACTCTACAAGAACATTTCTGTCCTCTCCCTAGTTCAAGAAAGTCCTGAGCCAGAGACTGTGGCCACTGAACAACCTAAGGTAGCAACTGATGACCTGTCGTTGGGGTCATGCAAAAACCTAATCAACCTAGGTAGCTAGGGTAAGTCAGGTATCGTATCCACGGAGAGCATGTGGTTAGTGTTACACGATTCGTTTGATTATTTAATTAAGTTATTTAACTAAAACTAAATTGTTGAACTACTTATACTATTGCCTCTTGGCTGTGAAAATTGGATTTTGAAATAATTAACAAGTGAACTAGGAAAACAAATTGCAAATAATAAAAATTAGTTAAGAAGACAATTATGAGAAATAGTAATCCACCCCGGGATCAAGGGTTGGTTTTCGGTAATTGTTTAGTCCAACTTGGTGGAAAATCCTTAACGGGGATTCTATGCGTGTAATGATTAAGTGATATCGATAATCAAGACTTAATAGGTCTTAATACACAATGCCGATTCAATTAGAAACCAAAACTTGCAATCATATAATTTCCGAAAGATTAGATGATATTCAAATCAAAGTTTACCAAAATCATTGTTTAAATAACCAAAACACAAGTTAAACTTATGAAAGAACTTAACAGGTTCTAAAGTTTAATCCCAACAAAGTTAAACATAAACAAAAACCTAATCACACAAAACCTAATACCCAAAGTAGATCACGAGAAGATTAGCCGCTCATCGTTCTTGAATGATCTTCAAAACCGTTGTTGATTTGCATTCCGGATGATTGTATCTTGTTTTTGAGAGTTGGAATGATGAATTTTAGGCCTAGAAACTCCCAAAATTCATGTCAAATCGATCTAGGTCGAATGGGGGGCAAGTGGTGGGTGAAACCTAACAAAAACGCGGTTTTATAGGTGTTCCACGGAGGCCCTGGCGTAGCCTACGCCAGACAGCGTAGCCTACGCTGGGGTACATTCTGCTGATTTTTTTCTTGAGCTGGCGTAGCCTACGGTGGCTACAGTAGGCTACGGTGGAAGCCTTTCTGCTGCACTTTAAATCCTTCTTTCTTGACACCTCCAATGACTTGTTTCACCATGTAAGCTTTCAACTTGCTTGTTTTACCTACAAAATCACTTCCAACTCATAGTTAACCTATTCAACTTAATCACATGCATAAAAATGAATAATCATATGTAATATTTAACGTTTAGACACTTACAACACTATTCCAACACACTCGTATCACATTCCCCAACTTAAACGTTTTTCGTCTCGAAAAAGATATACAATGAGATCATAACTATTATGTTAATCTTATAACACTAATTTCAAACAGAAACATAATAATACATTAACCATGATTGTCAATATATCGTGTCCATTTTAAACTCAGACCCATTCAATCCAGCTAATGCCTCGTGCTTTTTATATTATACAAAATTACCGTAATGGTTTAACCGTCCCCACATCTAATGCCTTTAGCAAAAACCTACCCAACCTCAAGATTTATTGAATGTTCACTAGAGCACAACCTTGAGGAACCATAGTACGCTATCATGACATATTATTTATTTTTTTTTTTGTTCTTTTATTTTTCTTGGGGTCGGGACTTTTCTCCCTTATTTTGCTCTTTTTCCCCAAATAACTACATATACATTTTTTTCATTTTTCCTTTTTTTTTTTCTTCTTCTTTAACTAGTATGTCATGTTAACATAGATATGACGTGTGCCAAAGCAATAAATTCTCAATCTGTTTTTGTCAGGACTCAACTTTTAACTATTGATACTAGGATGGAAACACTAAACACATATTCATCTATTAGCATTCACATAAGACATTAGTGTTCATATTCAGGTCGAGCCTATCAACATATCACAAGTTATATGTATTTTCTATTCTAAAGATTCATTACATGTATAAGTATCAACATACTAGTTTTCTATCATCTCTCATAAATGCTTAAGTTTATTTCAAGGGACATTGATTATTATTATTTTTTTTTCAAGGGTATTATCACAATCATTTTTTTTATATTTTTTTATTTTTAAGTTTAACATGTAAATACAAACATGTACACATGACCTAACATGCAAAACTATAAATTTAATTATTTTCACAGAATTTATAAAAAGAACAAGTTCACCTGATTATTTCGTTGTGGCAGGATCCTCGTGATTGGTAACGATCTTCAAGTCTTATTCAACAACCTGCAAAACTTTATACAAATCGTGTAGAAGCGAACTTCTTACGTCGTGGTTAACACATAAAATTTTAAAAATTTTGCAAATTTTCATTTAATCCCAAAACCATAATTTCAAAATAAAGATGTACCCCCTTTCCCCAACTTAAAGCATTGCATTGTCCCCAATTGCATCATTTAAGCTAAAATTCTATAAAAATAATAAAATTTTCAAAATAAATTCAAAATTACAAAAGTTAAGTCCTAAACTCACTTTCGTAGGAATCACGGTTGCATTTAGCATATGCAACAAGCCTTTTAAACCCCTCGGTAGGCCCGAGTGGACGAGTGAAGTCTCGTGAGGGTTTCTAGTGAACATACCCACAAAGTTCTCCGAGTTGCCTCCCGGAAAGCGCTAAGTTTTAGGTCTTCAGCCAGACCGTACCTCATATAGTTATGGTGGTTTAAGTGAACATTTGCCTACCGAATTCCCAATAAACGCGCGGTGGTTGACATTCCATTTTAATAATAGTTTCCCACTAATTAACATGTAAGCAAAGTAGTTATTGAGGAGCCATTTCTTGAAAACCCGTCCAATGTCTATTGGTGTTACCTTCTTCATCTTTGTCTTCAAATCTTCTTCCCCAACTTTAATGGTTGAAGTAGTCAGCATAGGAGAAGGTTCTGGATAAACTAGATCTACATTCGGCTTTGACTCCTCCAAAGAAGTTATGACTTCAACTAATTGTAAACAATTATATTCAAGCTCAGGAAGACCCATAACTTCTTCACTATCAACCATGATATCACTAGCCAACTCACCTTGCTCTTGTTTAAGTTCGGCCACATCCTCAGCAAGTTGGCTAACCTGCTTAACTAAAGACTCGAATGTTTTATCTCTTAGCTTGTCCTCTTTCTTCATTTCCATCATCATGTTCATGATTACATCAAGCTTAGAATTTATTGAATCTTGAGTATCGTCGTATGTGGACTGAGGGTATTCATGAAAGTAGTCGTCATACTCCTCTTGATAACATGAGAAATACGGCATCCGAGGTTCATAGTTGGTAAAATTTCGTTCTTGGGCATAGTGGTAATCCATATCTACATGATAATATTCTTGATAATTTGATGATGGAAGTGGTTCAGAGTGTGAATAATATGACGATATCTCTTCATCTTCATAGTCCGCTCTCACATATCCCTTTTGTCGCCTATATTCAGAACATCCTCTCTCTATGTTTCCATATTTGCTCTCGAACAATGGACAATCTTGAACCCAATGACAATGGCTCCCACAACAAATACATGGATCATAATCATCATCATAATCCCAATCCATGATTTTACTAAGCCTGCAAAGAAATTACCCTGCACAAACAACTACAATACCCAATGTAAAACAAATAAATAAAGCAAATAAAAAAATACTTTTGATTTTTTTTTCACTTTTTTTTATTTTATTTTTACTTTTTTTTATTTTTTTGAAACTTAAACAAATAATAACACTAAAACCAATCAAATCAAATAACACAAAGCGCACTAGCTCCCCGGCAACGGCGCCATTTTGATGACCTGTCGTTGGGGTCATGCAAAAACCTAATCAACCTAGGTAGCTAGGGTAAGTCAGGTATCGTATCCACGGAGAGCATGTGGTTAGTGTTACACGATTCGTTTGATTATTTAATTAAGTTACTTAACTAAAACTAAATTGTTGAACTACTTATACTATTGCCTCTTGGCTGTGAAAATTGGATTTTGAAATAATTAACAAGTGAACTAGGAAAACAAATTGCAAATAATAAAAATTAGTTAAGAAGACAATTATGAGAAATAGTAATCCACCCCGGGATCAAGGGTTGGTTTTCGGTAATTGTTTAGTCCAACTTGGTGGAAAATCCTTAACGGGGATTCTATGCGTGTAATGATTAAGTGATATCGATAATCAAGACTTAATAGGTCTTAATACACAATGCCGATTCAATTAGAAACCAAAACTTGCAATCATATAATTTCCGAAAGATTAGATGATATTCAAATCAAAGTTTACCAAAATCATTGTTTAAATAACCAAAACACAAGTTAAACTTATGAAAGAACTTAACAGGTTCTAAAGTTTAATCCCAACAAAGTTAAACATAAACAAAAACCTAATCACACAAAACCTAATACCCAAAGTAGATCACGAGAAGATTAGCCGCTCATCGTTCTTGAATGATCTTCAAAACCGTTGTTGATTTGCATTCCGGATGATTGTATCTTGTTTTTGAGAGTTGGAATGATGAATTTTAGGCCTAGAAACTCCCAAAATTCATGTCAAATCGATCTAGGTCGAATGGGGGGCAAGTGGTGGGTGAAACCTAACAAAAACGCGGTTTTATAGATGTTCCACGGAGGCCCTGGCGTAGCCTACGCCAGCCAGCGTAGCCTACGCTGGGGTACATTCTGCTGATTTTTTTCTTGAGCTGGCGTAGCCTACGGTGGCTACAGTAGGCTATGGTGGAAGCCTTTCTGCTGCACTTTAAATCCTTCTTTCTTGACACCTCCAATGACTTGTTTCACCATGTAAGCTTTCAACTTGCTTTTTTTACCTACAAAATCATTTCCAACTCATAGTTAACCTATTCAACTTAATCACATGCATAAAAATGAATAATCATATGTAATATTTAACGTTTAAACACTTACAACACTATTCCAACACACTCGTATCAGCAACTTAAGAAAGACTAAAGATGATCAGCTACCTGAGTGCCACTGGGTTGTCATCCATAAAAGCCAAAGGAAGTCTGCTGATAGACAAAGGATGATGAGCTTCTTGAAGCTGTATGGATTCTTCGAAAGGAGGCTTGGCCCTATGTCTCTATCCACAATGGATGAGCATATCAGGGTAATCAAGCAGAAGATAAAGAAGGGAGAGCTGGTAGACTTGCATTCTCCACCAAGTCCAGCTCAACCTGAAGTTGAGGTGAAGGTTGAACCCACTGAGACAACACAACCTGAACCTGGAGCTGCATCTTAGCCAACTTCATCTTCTGATCCAAAGCAGGGTCCTCCTCTCTCTCCTTCTGAGGGAGACTCAACTGAACAACCTGGTACTTAAGACCAGTCCCCTCAGTTAAAATCATCAGGGAGAAGAAAAAGGATGGCCAGAAGATCATCCTCAAGGAAGAAGAGAAGAAAGGCATCCACCTCCTAACCTCAGGATGAGTCAGAGCATCTTGAGGGAGTGCATGAAGAGGTCTCTCAACAAACTCCAATCATAGTAGAGCCTTTTGCTGTTGGAAGACAAATTATGTCATGGTCTTATGATGAAGATCAAGACAGATGGTATGTCATAAGAGATCAGGAAGGTATGCATGTCTATTCCTCAGAAGACATGCTCAATCTTCCTCTGCATGATCTCTTTGATATGAGAAGGTTCTATGTTAGTCTGAAGGATCCAGACCTAATAATGAAGAAAGGTATGCTGAGGATCCTAATGTGGACTATCAAAATCTGAAGAACTTCTCTGTTTTGGTAGCATCAGCCTAGGGGGAGTTTGTAAGATCATCTGAAGATTATAAGGCTGATGCAACCAACAAGCCAGAACAACCAAGTCTTCCATGCATGCACTAAGGAACAAAGATGAACTAGCTTTGGCAGTCTTACATTCTCAAATGTGTCTAAATGTAAGATCTTCCGAAGCTAACAGTTCAAAAGGAGTTACTTTGGAAGTTTCACACTCAAACAGAAAAATATTCTAAGTGTGAAATCTTCCGAAGCCAAAGACCAGCATCTTCCGAAGCCAAAGATGAAATCTTCCGAATCTTCAGAGACAAAGTTTTCTGAAGCTGTGAAGACCGATTTCTTCAGAAGACAGAGAAAATATGCTTTCTCTGAATCAACTTTTGATAAAGCTGACACACTTTCCGCTGCCTGCTTTGATGGTTCACCTACTTTACACAAGTTGGTGAAACTTCCATGCTTTATCAAAAAGTAGGAATGGTCTTTGTTTGTAACTTACCTTACTTGTTCATGTTGACTTTTTTTATTAGGAAAAGTCAGTGAGCTAGGGCATGTCATAGTCACTAGTCAAAAGGCAATCTGCCTTTTGACTTTAGATTGATCTTGTTGTCTAGATTAGTCAAATCCCAACTGTCTTTACATGTAAGTGACGGTTGTCTAGTATAAAAGTGTCTCAGGTCCTTGTAATTTAGGTATGCTTTGTAACACTTGTAAAAGAACTTGAGATCAATATACAACATCCTTGAAAACTAATCTTGTGTTTTTGTGTTGTTCTTAGTTCTGTCTCTCTAATTTACTTGTGTTCTTATATCATCTGTTTTAAGTTACCAGTTCCCTATTTGAATTGTTAAGTGATCTAAGATCTCTCCTCAATGTGAAACTAAGTGTTAAGTACCCTTACCCGGTCCTGCACATATACATATATATGTATATATATGTATATGTATATGTATATATGTGTATGTATATATATATATATATATATATATATATATATATATATATATATATGTATATGTATATGTATATGTATATGTATATGTATATGTATATGTATATGTATATGTATATGTATATGTATATGTATATGTATATGTATATGTATATGTATATGTATATGTATATGTATATGTATATGTATATGTATATGTATATGTATATGTATATGTATATGTATATGTATATGTATATGTATATGTATATGTATATGTATATGTATATGTATATGTATATGTATATGTATATGTATATGTATATGTATATATGTATGTGTATATATATATATGTATATGTATATGTATATGTATATGTATATATGTATATGTATATGTATATATATGTATATGTATATATGTATATATATATGTATATATATATATGTATATATATGTATATGTATATATATGTATATATATATATATGTATATGTATATATGTATATATATATATGTAGGTTAGGATCATTACAGAACCACTTTTTATTTTTAGAACCACAGAACCATTGATTTACATAAGTGTAAATTAAGTTTGGTGATACTTAATCTATTTTACATATGTGTATATCAGACATGAACAATAAACTATATAAAACAACTAAATATCATCAGCTATAACTTATATTTATGTAAATCAATGATTCGTAATTTACATTTATGTAAATCAATGGTTCTTTTGGTTCTGAAAATAAAAAGTGATTCTGTAATGATCCTGACTCTATATATGTATATGTATATATATATATATATGTATATGTATATATATATATATATGTATATATATATATGTATATATATGTGTGTATATATATGTATATATATATGTATATATTATGTATATATATATGTATATATATATATAGGAATGAGATCATATGAGAACCGTAAGAAATTATGAGAACCCAAAAGCCTTACCATGACCATAGATATAATATAAAAAATTAAAGATTTTAATTGAAAGATTGAGATTATATCAAAGGTAAATGAGTAAATTTGTCTTATGTACCCTTTGTGATTGTCACCATCACATCACATCACAAAATAAACAAAATCTTTTCACTCTCTTCTCTTTGGTGTTCATCTCCTCTCCACCACTCATCTCCACACCGACAACACCACCACAAAAGCTAGCCCACCCCGCCACCTCCCTTTAACCTCGACCGGAAACACATCCATAGCTACCCAGCCACGTATACATCACTACCACCATAAAGCGCCTCACCACATCGGCAACACCACCACCACAACCGACTCACCTCGCCGACAACACCACTACCACAACCGACTCACCTTGCCGACAACACCACCACCAGCTGTCGTCGCCCTTTCGCCGACAACACAAACATCAGCGTCATCCCTCTGCAACCGCTACCACACTGCCGTTTAGATCTTGATTTAGATCAGGGTTCATACTATGTTTCAGATCTGGGTTCATCAACCATCTTAAGGTGTATATTCTTGTATTATATTATGTTTATAGACTTTTTAGATTCTTTGTTTGTTTATGTTCAGAATTTACATATGAAGATCAAGAAATGTCTACCAATATTATCAAAAAAACATTTCTAGAAAGTCTAATTTCGTATCTTTCATATGATAATCTAGCAATAATAGTTATGTTTTTTTTTTGTCTAAATTCTTCTTAATTGTGTAATATTTTCTTTATTAGTACAATAACATTGTTACTACCATTCAAATGTCTTAACACACTATAACAACAACTTCAATTATCCCTAAACAATATAAATTATACAACTAATATAACAATTTTTGTTTTTCAGGTTACAAGATCTATTGGTACGCATATTTAAAAAGGCGGTTTTCAAGTTTTAATTATCCTTAAATGAGAAAATGTTGTTTTTCTTTGGTTTATACTGGTTTACATTAGTTTATATTGTCTTAGAGATTGATTTACATTGTTTTAATTTTATTAGAGTGGTGTAGTTTTGTTATTTTGGTTTTGTTATACTGTTGAAATTCTGTTAGAGTTGTGTAGTTACATGGTGTAATGTAATAGATGTAATTTACTGTAAGTAATTATAAACATACTGTAATTTACTATAAATAATTATAAATATACTATAATTTACTATAAGTAATTACAAATATGATATAATGCACTGTAAGTATTATGATTTACATTCAAATAAACATGATATAATTCATTGTAACTAAATGTTTTTGTTATGCTAATTTTATTTGTGACAATCTATTGTGTTTTTGATGTTTATAAATTTGAGTATGTTTTTATATTTAATTTTGAGTTTTTTGTTGTTACTACACTATGTTTCATCATTATAATCATGAGTTTTTGTTGTTACTACATTACGTTTCATCATTACTATACTATGTTTTTTATGTTTATAAATTTGAGTATGTTTTTATTAGGTTGTCGTAATAAGGATGTTATTGTTAATTGAAGTGATGTAATATCGGGTGTAAAAGTTTGGTAAAATGATGCAAGATTATATGGTCTAATGTCATTTGCAAGATTATATAAAAATTTAACATTGTAATTTGATGTTTTCCTTATAGCTTTGCTACAGGTTACAATAATGTAACATTGTAATATGATGTAACTACGTACGAGTGAATTTTTTGCAATACTATAGTAGAATTAAAGAGAAAAATATGATAAGTTTAATGGTGTAATTTTTATAAAAAAATACAATTTATAAAAAAGTTATGAATGTTTAAATAAAAAGGGGGGTAAAGTTTTTAAATAGAAAAAAAAATAGGGGGATATACGGATGATACCTGTCATGTTACTAATGATTTTATACCCAAATAATGAAAATATAGTAGCTAATGGCCTAATAATGATAATAATAAATTAAAAACCAAATATTAACATTTATGGAGGTTTCTAGAAATTTATATAAATTTTACCGATAATATAAGCTAGTTAAAGCCTCACAAAAATAAAATAATAATAAAATACATAAAAATTGTTAAACTAAGAAATTGATATTTTCTAGTAAGTTATGACCCTCAAACTCAAAGGACGACTTAAAATTTAATAAAACCAATAACCTTAAAAACACGATATATAACGCGCCCGAAACGCGACACGATACGCGTTTAAAAACTCAATAATCAACTCATCAACCCTATGAACAAAACCATACTATTACAGAGGATAAATATCACTCTAAATAAGTTATAACTAAAGGTAAACATTATTTGGACCGCTCAACAACCTTAATTATGAAAACCTTGAATTCCTTTTTCACAAAACGTCTAACCTAAAAACAAGCCCTAAAACCCGTTAAGAAAGACCAAGAGACATAAATACTAATTAATTTTAGTAACCCAAATCACTTAAAACAATAAAAGTTACTATAATTAGTAAAAGTATCAAATTTCAAACTTTAGGGTTGAAAGTGTTAATTTAGCAAAGTTGAGGGACCAAACTTGCCAACTAAAGAAACCTTACTGTTTTAGAACCAAATATTACTCATAAGCACTAATATAATCTGAAATCATGATGTAATAACCCAAATATAATCAAAAACCACATTAAGACTCCAAGACTTCAAGATTTGAATTAAATTACACATACGTAAAGTAATCACCTAATCGGGTAGGATACCTAAACTAGAGGGGTTGGGCTTAGATAACTGATTAAGATAAAAATAATTCATATAAAATGAACCTAGGAATCTTGCCGGTCGGTAGAGCACTAGATCTTGAACATCCACTTCAAGAAGCAAGCTAAGGTGAGTCTTATAACCCTCTTTTGACATAAACTGTTTTGGGGTGGAATACACACTCTTGCAAATCATTATTATGGTGCAATGGTTACTGCTCTTGTCCCCGAACATGAGCACAATCATTAACTCCATTGGGAGCCTCATAGTTTGTGGATAGTAATATTTGGAGAATCCCCCGGACACAATGGGCCATTAGGACAGGGAAACCCCCCATTGAGATTTAATAATCAATGTGTCACAAATTAGTGCAGATCATATGTGCTTTCCAGGGCACACTTAAGCCCATAACAATAAGGGGTATGGGTTAGGGGATGTTCTAGCATTCAGGAGGGTCACCCGGGTCCAAGTTTGATTGTGATACTTTCTTTTGTGCACCATTACCGTTGTTATCTTATTTTATGAATTGTGATAAGTCTTTCGTAATAAACTTATGAGCTCACCAACATTATGTTGACGTATTTTGGGTGTGCATTTCAGGAGAAAAATAATTTTACCAAGTGATCATGGAAAGGAGTTGACTTAGTCAGACAATTTGGAGTTTAGCCACCACTCTATTTAATTGTTAACTTTTGAGATAATTTACTTAAACTTATGTATTTGGGATTAGACAATATTTAACTAGTATTTGTATTATCATGAATGCCACGTAGGCAATGGATGTTTGGGTGAAAATTATTTAAATAACATTATTTTTCGCTGCATTGTGTTGATATCAGTCAGTCACAGCCAGTCCCGATCAATGGGGTGTGACAACCCCATCATATACATGTACGCTATACTTTGTGTTATGACTTATAACTATAATGTTTGAAATTTTATATTAAGTGTTGGGTTCAAATTTCACCTATAATAAACAAAAGGTTTTAGATTGGCTCGTGTGTTTTCTCTCACCTATGGTGATTTTTTCCTAACGGTGATATGGAGTTGTGTACTCGAGGTAGTCGGGTGAGCCAGTGACCCGTTTATGATCCATTTAGCTGTTCAAAAGACAATATATGTGATAAAACCAATGTTTGTACAAGGAATAAAAATAATAAATTTTCAAAAAGTAAACATCTTATATACTAAATTTCTTGAATAGACGTTTTTGAGAATCCTTTTAGGAAAAAAAGACTAACGTTTTTAGAAAAAATATATGTGCTTTTATTTAAAAGCAAAAAGGTAAGTTAAATTTTTTTTAGAAAATACTTTCTATAAATAACTTTTAAGAAATGGTTTTCAAAGAACGGGAACTACTAATCTAATACCAAAGCGGTGCAAAACAAAAGATAATTGGAGAAAGAGTGTTTAAAAAATTAATTTTCTTAAAAGACAAATCTGATAAAAAAAACAAACATAAAAATAAAAGGCTGCAATAATATAAAATAATAAGTTGTCCATGGTGGATTTACTTCCTTCCGTACTTTATGTCGTATTATTTGTGTAGTAATCACATACGTAGATTTAACAATATCATTGACTAACGATTTTATATAAAAACATATACATATATAATACAAGTTGGTGTTTTTAAAAGTCGTGTGCCTACTTAGCATTAATATGCTAACATTTATTTGACGCTCATCTTGCATCATGAGATTTCAATATTGGTTATGACCTGATCATCAAGTGAAAAACATGTTTTAATTAGCGTAACAATTTTTTCAAGATGCTAAAGTTTAAATTGTACAATATGTAAATAAAAGTGGTTAATAGAAAAGATTAATATGTAGTTATTAAAAAAGTTCTATTACAGTGTGTTTTATATACTGGTAGTACACGCTATTTTTGTGTATGTTATTACGATGTGATTGTAAGTATTTTTTACGATCCTACCTGTTTTGTATATTTCTTTGAATTATGAAAATCCTTACGTTTGATTTTTCCAAATAGGAAATATATTTAGTAAACCATAGAGATGAAATTGGCTTTCCTATATTCAATGATTTTTGTAAAAACACTTTAATAGTGTATTCCATTTAGTGGTATTATTTTTAAAATTTGGTTTACAATTTTAGAGTTTATAATCTTTTGGTGCAAATAACTGATAGTTTGAAAATTAGCTTGTGATTTTGAAAATGATAATGATATTGATACGGTTGTTGGTTGTTTATACCATGCTAATACATGTTTTGATACATGTTCATATTCACTTACATAGAAAACACAGAAGCTTGATTTACTTTGGCACCTAGGCAAGATCATTGATTTTGCTAGTTGGATACAATAACAAAGTCATTTTAAGTTAAAATGATAAATCTTCATTTAAGGTCAATGGTTCAAGTCCCAACTATAACATGTTGGGCAATTTAATTGAGGTTATTCTAATCAACCTTAATTTTCGAATCGAATTTGTATCAGTTTTGTAAGTTCGAATTCAGTTTCTAAAATCTCACATTCGCATAAGGTGAAAACTAAGAAGATGAACACAATCATAGATATTTAAACTATATTTGCCTTATAACTATAATGTTGAAATGTTCTATTTTCTTTGAGCGACTAATGAATACTTTAAGCCCGGTCACTCGGGTAACCCATTGGTCAAAGACCACCCACGCCTACGAACAGTGTTGGTGACCTGATCCGCCCATCATTCCAGGGGAAACCCACCACCCAAATACCCACTGTGGTAAAACCCTTGATAAGCATATTGCACTAAGTGAGACTCGAACCCATAACTTTTATTTTGAAAAGCCATGGGAGTGCCTCCCCTCAGACCATTTGATTTAGGGCTCATTGGCTTGAAATGTCATATTAAATAATTACTATTAGCCATTCTAAAGAAAGTAATTACTTTCAAGTAGTTGTTTATTTTATAACTAGAACTAGATTAGAAACTTATGCATATTATAGCATGACAATTTTTGTAACGCACTATTGTTGTGTTTCTATTAAATTGTATATTTTTACGAGACATCTTGCCATCTTGATGGTACGATTTTTTTTTTTTTTTACTATTCAAGATGTTAACGTTTGAATTGTACAATGTTCAAGTATAAGTGATTAATAGGAGTTTAATAGTTATTAAAAAAATATATATTAAGCGTGTCTTATACACACTATATTAGTGTACGAAGTGATTGTAAGCATTTTTCTAGGATCCTACATGTTTTGTATATTTCTATGAATCATGAAAGTCCTTATGTTTGATTTTTCTAAATAGAATATGAATTTAGTAAACCATAGTGGTGAAATTGGCTTTCTTATATTCAATGATGTTTGTAAAACAATTTTTATAGTGTATTCCATTTTATGGGACTATTTTAAATAAATGGTTTCAATTTTAGGGTTTACAATTTTTTGTATAAATAACTGAGAGTTTAAAAGTTAGCTTGTTGGTTTAGAAAATGATATGTTGGCTGTTTATACCATGTTGACACATGTTTTGCTACATGTATTCACTTTACAAATGTTGATTTACTTAGGCACCAGAGCAATTATCATTAATTTGCTAGTTAGATACAATATTAAAGTAATTTAAAGTTAGAATTATGAATCATCATTTAAGATAAACATTTCAAGTTTTGTTCATAACAGGTTATTATAATTAACTAGCTTTAGTAAACTCGTGTATTACACGGGTTTAATAAATAATATATCAAATATAATAAAAGTTTATTAATTATATAACGATCTTTTAAGATAATATTTGATTGAAATTATCCTTATTATGATCAGAATGAAAATTTATTTCAAAACAAACGATTAAAATAAATATCATTTTTGAAAACTTTCTTATCATAATTCACAATTTTATTTTATTTTTGTTTATAAAAATTTTATTTTTTAAAAGCACAAATTTTAAAATATTTTAGAGTAATTTACCATTTTCATCCCTGACGTTTTTTCATTTTAACCACTTGTCCCCCTGCAGTTTCAAAATCTCGATTTACCTCCTAACGTTTCATTTTTGTCTCCATTTGAATCCAAATGACTAACTTCGTTAAATTGCTCAGTTAAGTTTTTATAAAAAGGCAAAAATACCCCTCAACCACATCCATAAAAACCTCTTCACCCACCCCACCCTTATATTCTTTCTCTATCTCTCCTTTATCTCTCTCTTTTTTCTCTCTCTGCAAATCACCAAATGGTACAGTTGAAGCTACTAAAATGGTGATGTCAAGAATCCAAAAATTAGATCCAGAAAAAGCTTCGAAAATCATGGGCTACATACTCATACAAGATCAAGGAGATAATGAGATGATTAGATTAGCTTTTGGCCCTGAAAATCTCCTGTTTTTAGTCATCAAACAAGCGAAAGCTTTCTTAGACATTTCGTCGAACACTTCATCTGCACCTTCGAACTCTTCGTTGTTTGCTCACAGAAACTCCCCCCAAATCGTCATTCCGAATAATGGGTTTCATCACATGAACCCTTCGTCCCCCAGTTCACCGTGGTCTTTCTCTGATCAGCATGTCCTCCGTGGGAGCCCCCGGCCGGCTTCGTACTCCGCCATGGTGAACAGTGGTTCGTCGTCGTTTTACAACGGGTTCAACAACGATACCACCGAGGAGTACGGTGGTACCAACGGTTTAAAGGTGTCTCCGATTAACTTCAGTTGTTTGAAGAGTGTAAAAGTGTGAAATTTAACGACCCTTTTGGCAACGATGGTTCTAATTGGTATGAAGTAGATAGATTATCAGTTGTATCTTTTACATTTGGATTTGAATAGGGGGATTTAGGGTTAAAGGGGATAGGGTGGTGGTGACTGAAAGGAGTCACGACAGTGGTGATTGGGGGGGCTGCGGTGTGGTGTTGGGGGTTGCGGTGGTGGTGTGGGGGCTGCGGTGGTGGTGATTGAAGGGATTTATGACGGTGGGAGGGGTGGCTTTAATAAAGAGAAAAGAGAGTGTGTGTGGGGGAGGGACTGTGGTGGTAGTGATGAGGGATGTGGAGGTGATGAGGGTTCTGGAGGTGGTGTTGAAGATTGTGGATATGGTAATGAGGTTGTGATGGATGTAGTGATGGGTGTGATGGTAATGAAGAAGAAGATGTTGATAAATGGGACCCATAAGTTTTTTTATTTATTTAATTTTAGGGGTAATTTAGTCTTTTCAATAATAATTTTAACAAGAAAAAACTAAACATGTTAGTTATCTTGACTCAAATTGAAATAAAAAATAAAATGATAGACACTCAAATGAAGATAACATAAAACGTCAGGGGGCAGATGACAATTTTGAAACTATAGGGATGCAAACGGTTAAAATGAAAAAGTCAGGGCTGCAATGAATTTACTCAATATTTTATATTTTTAAAAAACGTTTGATGTTTTAGAAAAAAATTATTACCTTATAATTAATTATCTTTAGAAATAACATTAATAAAAAGATTTTTTCTTACTTTTTTTAAAAAGTATTTTAATCTAAAAAAATTAAATAATATTATTAGCAATTAATGTGATTATTTAATAGGAGAGAGAAGCGGAAAAATTTTGATTAGAAAGAATGTGATGCTGCCACGTGTCCCTCCTAGTTACCACATTCCGCCACGTGTCTCTCCTAGTTATCTTTTTATTAGAGTAGCAAGATTGTGACGTAAAATTAAAAAAATTAAATATATGAGTGTTATATGCGTAAAAAAAACAACACAAATAAATTTAGTGAAATGGTAAATGTGTGGCTAGGGCCGCGGGCTTGTGGCTAGGCTTGGCAAGCCGGCTTCATTACTTTCACGTGGGACCGAGTCACCCTTTGTCAGGTTGGAGAAATAAATTCCCTTATCACGTAATCTTTACCAAATTTGAAAATAATTTAGTATTTTAAGTAGAAAAGTGGAAGA